>JACGWO010000001.1:45156598-46356598 GCA_034509735.1 Sesamum alatum | reverse complement strand
GGGTAAAACGGTGAATCTAAATTATATTTTCACTTTAGTTCTTTAAGTTTGTAAAATCATCAAATTAGTCCTATTTTAAGCAGAAAAATCAGTTTTTTATGTTTTTGTATGTTGAATATGATTCAATTATCTTATGTGAATAATGAAAACTTTGAACTCTTGTGAACATAATAATAACATATTGCTTAACTTAAAATAAGTGGTCTCTTTTTTTTCTTCCATTTTCAGCAGTTAAAAAAATCAAAATTATGAATTAATTTATAAAACTTGTCTAATTTTCCCGGAAAATGGTTAGAAGGACCAGACTAAGACATAAACTAAAGTTTGGGCATGCTAAAATCAAGAAATGAACTTGAGAGACTAAAGCAATTCTTAAGGAAAATTTAAGAGACCAAATGTAGCATTTACCTAATCAAATATAATCAGTCCAAGCTATCTGTCATAATCTATAAAATACAGAGGGTTGTGAGCTCGTTTGAAGCTCTTCACTCATAATCCGAAGCCGTATCATGAAACCATTTATTATTTCTCTCATT
Source organism: Sesamum alatum (assembly GCA_034509735.1). Classification (NCBI taxonomy): domain Eukaryota; kingdom Viridiplantae; phylum Streptophyta; class Magnoliopsida; order Lamiales; family Pedaliaceae; genus Sesamum; species Sesamum alatum. The sequence continues at coordinate 46,356,062 of JACGWO010000001.1, read as the reverse complement.
CCAGATGTGATACACCATCGAGGTAAGGTGCCCTAAACGTACCATTCATCAAATGTTTGTTCCACCGCCACTTACTAGACCATAATAGATCAATCGGCTAATCCGAGTATGGGAAGTGAACCTGGTTGCCCTCCCAACAATGTATAGACATCTCCTAGAAAATGCACACTTGAAAAACAAATGGGGGTGTGTCTCGTGTTCTTGGTCATCACATAACACACAATGCACATTTGTTTGTCCACACCATGCTTTATCCAGTGTAAAGAGTCACTCAAGAATGGCTAGCCAAAGAATGAAAGCATGTCTGGCTATGTTTAATTGGCCACGAAGCAATTAATACCATGCAACCAGAGTGGAGGGTGGTTGGAATAAGGAGTACACAACTGCAGTAGTGAACTTACTTGAAGCACTTCTCCAGACTATAATATCATCAGCCTCAATAGTGATAACCGACAGCCTGGTCATGATCTCACTAACTTCAGAGGTAGTGACTAAGGCCAATCCACTCATAGTTATGGATCACCGCACTAATGAGAGGGACTCCCGAGTACCTAATAGGACATGTCCTTCCTGAAAGCCCAATACCTAAATAATGTGTTGCCTGTACTAATCAGCAGCCTTAGAAAATATAATTTGACTTTCCTGTGGATTTACCTGCAACCCTAATATGGAGGAGAAGTCTCGCAGAACCCCTCTAATAGCCTCCACTGAATTGCATTTCAACCTTGCAAAAGAGCAACAAATCATCTGCAATGCAGAGGTTCAAGATCCCAACTCTTTGCACCTTCAATGATACTTGAAATTATCTATTTGTTGCACCTTCATCTTTAGCATAAGGTGAAAAGCTTCCATGACCAGTACAAATAGGTAGGGTGACACAAGATCCCCTTACCTTAACCCTCGAGCACTAGGAAAGAACCTATAGTTGTTACTATTTAAAGAGACAGAAATGTAGCACTGGAAACACATAGTTCAATCCAACAATAAATTTAAGGGGAAATTGAAACATCCTGAGCACAGCTATCAAAAAATCCCATTCCACCATGTTATATGCCTTTTGCAGGTCCACTTTAATTGTACACCTTAGTGGAAGTCTCTTCGGATTGTACCCAAATAGTAACTCCTGCGTCAGCCAGATATTATCTAAAATGCTCCTGCCTAGAAGAAATGCATTTTGTGTGCTAGCTGTAAGTTGGTCCAGCACTGGTTGCATTCTCCTAACCATGACTTTAGTGATAACTTTGTAAACTACATTGCAACAACAGATGGGCCTATAGTCTGCACTCTCGAGGCCATCTGGACTTTCAATACTAGCAGGGTAGCATTGATTTGCTTGAGAAGCCTTCTTGAGGCAAAGAACTCCTGAATTACAGTAGTAAACTCCTCAACCTACTGGCCATGCAGCCTTATAGAATCCCGAGGAGAAACCATCGAGGCCAGGAGCCCTATCCTCCTCAATATCAAACAATGATTCCTTGATCTCCACTGTTTGTACTAGTAAAATCAATCTTTCAGCTTCCTCTGTAGTAGGTAGGTGTTTAGCCAAGGGTTTCAGGTGATCAACATCCACACTCAGTCTCCATTTAGTCCCTCTGAACAAGCCCTGATAGTAGTCCACAAACTCCTTAGTCACTATAGAATATTCAGTCAGTAGTTCCCCTGCCTCATTATGAGCTTGATATACACTTTGAACAAGCCTTTTAGCTTTTAATCTTCCTAATGAAGATCCTGGAGCATTGGTCACCCCCTTCAAGCTACTAGATTTTTTCCCTCTGCTGCGACATGCTAAGCTCCATTTAGACAGCCTAACTATACACCTTCTTGCAATTTCAAGCAATAGTAAGAAACTGTCATGCCTATAGAGCGGCACTAACTCTAAAAATTGAGCTAGGAATGCCTGAGATTTTTGACATTCTATGCTAAGTCCTCATGTGCCTTCCTTTTGGCCCTGAAAACTGGCTTTAAAAGCTTTAGCTTCCTTGTAAGAGAGTGCATTCAAGTCCATACAATAGGGTGTCTCCAGATGCTAGCCACCAATTGCAGGAAACCCAGGTTGTTTGGCAAGAAAATTATCATAGCAAAATATTGTAGGCTCCCCAATCACCTCCATGCCTTGCAAAATAAGAGGGGAGTGATTAGAGGTTCTGCGACTAGCACTCAGATAAGAAGCCTGAGGCCATTTCTCCAACCAAATTTCCTTAACTAGTGCCTTATCAAAACGCTTCCACGGATTCCTAGCACCTCACTGGAATTGTGCTACGTAAAGAAACTGCTAGTGAAAGGCAAACGCACCAACCCTGCCTCTAACACACAAGCATGGAACTCGGCCATAGCAACTTTATTGTCCCCTACTTGCCCATACACTTCACTGGCGTCGATAACCACATTGAAATCCCGAAAGATAAGCTATGGTTTCTCTATAATACTCTTAGCCAGCTGTATATCCCTCCACAACTCCCTAAATACCCCTAAGTCATTATCCCTATAGAGGACAGTCATCAAACAGGTGTGTGTTCTCCTATTAGTCACCTTGCTATGGATGATTCGTCTATTACATACACGATGCATTGTAATCAGTAAACCAAGCCCAATTAGCTAGCATGCTCAACTGTACACGTTGCACCTTGGCTTGAACCACCTTTGTCTCCACTAGTCCCAGAAATTACAGGTCAAATTCTTGCACTAACTGCCCAACCGTGGGTTGTTTGTCCACACGGTTGAGCCCTTTCACATTCTCGGTTAGGGCCCAAAGCATGGTCGACCAGATCTACCAGTTCACCAGCTTCCTCAACATTAGGACTAGTAGAAGAGTCCAAGAGAGCAAACAGATTCAAGAGGACAATTTCCTTCCCTTAAGCTCTTTTGTTAGAGTTATTGGAACTTAGTTTGAGTTGACCAGCTAAGTCAACTCCAGCTTGGGTCTTAACTGCCACCTCAGCTACTACATCTCCCGCACAGTCAGCTACCACCTCCACTATAAAGTCAACAATAGACTTTGACCCTTGTTTCTTAACAAGCACAATGACTGAAGGTGTTGTGGCCTTTTTCTTCACCTCTAGATAATTAACTATAGTATGCCCCAGTGTCCTGCAGTATTTGTAACGTTGTGGGAGCCATCCATATTGCACATCAACCTAGCATGACACCTTTCCACTATCTAAATGTGGGCTAATAAGGACTAGATGCTTGAGAAGGATTGAGCTATAGTCTAGCACCAAGCATACACAGGCATAGTCCAAACGTAAACAATATGTAGTCACCATTTCAACATATAAGGGCTCTCCCACCCCACTGGCCATAGCACTCAAGCCCTCAACAGTCTAACACTCCATAGGCAAGTGCTTTAGTTTGACCCACACTGGGACCTGGGTATGTTTATCTATCGAAGTGTCATTCTAGGTTCCCACTGTTGAAGCACGATTGGCTTACCCTGGAATAACCAAGGTCTTCCCACTATCACCTTCTCCATCGCCTTCACCGGTCGAAATTAGAAAAAATAGAAGCATTTGTGGTGGCTATAACTTTATTTACAGCAGACCAATTGGATTTTGCAAATGCTTTCAAGTGATGAAAATAGGGCCTTTTACCCAAGAAGTAGCCTACCTAGTAGTGTTCCAACACTTAGGGCCCTCCTCTATCATGCTCAGTGTAGGACGTACGACAATTTCATCCTTCTGCATTTTTGGTGGAATATAATGCAAGGTCATACACGACAAATTGTGAGACGCATCATCAATTCTGTCCACGAGACATTGAATCTTTATGTTACCAATAAGTGCCCCTGCCCTTTTTCCAGATTAGGATGACCGCATGCTTGTTAAGAAGGCTCATTCATGACATGCTACAAACTAGGGTTTTCTTGGGCAACGTCAGATTTGGATATGCCACCAACAACCAAACGAGCTCCTCTCGTTGGAGGAAGCATAAACACAAACATGTCTCCTTCCGACCTCATATTAGAAACTCTAGCCACCCCTCCCTCTAACGTAGGCTGCATTGGAATTTGATGATGGGGCATGGGCAAAACCCTAGTGAGGCGAAAAACCCTCCCTAAAAGAGTTAACAACATGTTTTGAAATTGGTGAATTGCTATCGAGCAATCTGTGCCCTGCTGGGGGAGGCGGCAAATGTCTCCAAACCTTTCAGCCTAGTGCTCTTGCAATGAAGCCAACGCCTCCATGAAGGAATCATCTTTGTCAAGAACCCTAGAAGCCAACTTGTAGAATTTCATAAAGTTAAACTCCTTCCTAACCCTTGAAAAATACTCATTACCAACCTCCTCCTCCAATTTATCGTCGTTGCCGCCATCATAAGGGTTAGGAACATGTGTAGAACGTGAGTTGGTGTGTGTAGTGCGTGTGAGAGGAGAGAGAGAATTAGAGTCCATATTGAATTCTTCGAAGTTCAACATTACATTGGAATCTTTCCGCTCAAATACTTTGTGACAACATCTTGCAATATTATTTTTGGAACAGGTTTGTAACACTAGTCGAGCCCAAACCTGTGGCAACATTGTAGCGAGCTTTATTTTGGAACAGATTTTGTGACATCTTGCTATACTATTTTTGGAATGGGTTTTGTAACGATTTGCCCGCTCCAAACTATTTAACTAAAAACAATGATGTGATAACGTCATCCACACTATTCTTTCCAAATCGCTACAAAGCCCATTTCAATTTGAGGGGGACAAAACTCGTTACAAAAAATCCGTTAATTCTATTCCAAAAATTCATTTAAAAGTAAATTATTCTACCAATTTCACTACAGTAAAAATGCTCAGTAGCAACGAAGAAATTCAGCGTCGATCTACTTTGCAAGTAAACTTTTCATTGCCTAATGCATTATTTAATATAAGAAATTTACTTGCTAATGAGTTTTAGCAACGAAATTTACATGCTAACAAATTTAGCAACGAAAGGTTTAAAATATATATTAAGTAGTGTAGATTAGCAACGAGAATTTTACTTGCTAATTAGTTCGATGCTAATTTTAGCAACAAATTTTTTTATTGCTATTAAGCTATTTTCTTGTAGTGTTTTTGAGTTTTTAAAAAAAATAAAATCATAACACGTGGTGGCGTATATAAGATTAGGGTTAATTGCAATTTTCATCCTGTAATTATAGGTATTTGGCGTTTTGGTCTTTTAAGTTTCTAGGGTAGCAAAATAGTCCTTTAATTTTTCAGCTAATTATAATTTTCGTCCTGTAATTATAGGTATTTGGCGTTTTGGTCCTTTAAGTTTATAGGGTAGCAAAATAGTCCTTTAACTTTGCAATTTTCGCGATTTTCGCCCTCTGGTCATCGGATTTTTTAAAACTTGCCGGAATAATGGCACGCGATGAGGTTGGTTGTCTTCTTGAGTGATACCACATTCAGGCATTGCCCTTTCTTACGGCTAGTTTAAAAGCCTCACGTGTGAATCACGTGCCATTATTCCGGCGAGTTTTAAAAAAATCCGACAACTAGAGGACGAAAATCGTGAAAATTAAAAAGTTAAAGGACTATTTTGCTACCCTAGAAACTTAAAGGACCAAAACGCCAAATGTCTATAATTACTAGACGAAAATTGCAATTAACCCTATAAGAGTATATCTTCATCTTTGGTTGATCAGTGCTGGTGAGGTTTGAACATCAAATAAAGTATACCTTAATTTGTATACATACACGTACAATGTCGATCAATTAATAATACAGAGAATCATGTTGGGGAATTTGAAGACAAGCTCTCAACCATCGGATCTGATCATATATTTATATGACATGCAGTGTTCATGGTGCAAGAAGAACAAATTCATCTATGTATATTTACTTACAACCCCAAGATGCATGCATGCAGATGATATCAATTATGGGATCAACAGCCCCGTGCACGTGTGGCAGCACAGCAGACGATGTTAACGTCCAAGTTCTTCGTACATTCAACGGTCGAACGCTTTAAGTGTCGGCGCTGTCGTCACCTCGCAATTGTAAAAAAAAAGGAAAAACTGCATCTTTGATTCTAAGACTTATGATCCAATAAAAAAAAGAAAAATATATATATATAAGACGTATGGGATGATATTATCAGGTTATTTAAATATTAAAGTGGCAAATTTTACTCTAATATATATTTAATTTTGCGTAATTTCAGTAGGCTTAATTATATTTAATATCCTATATGTTATGGACGGTGGCATTTTAGTGACTCTAGGTAGTTATAAAGGTGACAAATTATAACCTATAATTCAATAATTTTTAATAATTAGAGAATTCCAGTCAACAAAATTTTCTAACTCGTTGACAGTTGTTGACTTAGAAGAAAGAGATAATTACATAAAACCCCGGTGTTATACGAGATTAGGTGAAAACTCCCTCATATTTTAAAAATATGAAAAAAAAAAAAAAACAGTGTGTTTTGTAAAATACTACGTACAAACCTCCTTCCATTAATTTCTAACAGAAGTTGGATTACGGGTGGTTTGTGCGAAAATATATCTCATTTTTTTTTACTTAAAATGACCTAAATACCCGTCTTTTGTCTTATTTGAATCATTGTTTTTTAAACTTATTTTTTGGCTTGTATTTTAAGTTTTTTTTTTTTTTATGTTATTTAGCTTAACTGTACATTAATAAATTATGAAATATGTTAACTAAATATTAAAATACCTAAAAAGTATATAAAATTTTTAAAGGTTAAATTTAAATTCACAAATTACAATACTAAGATTAATGTACCAAAACACTATATCAAATTTAAGTTATATTATTTACTATAAATAATATTTAAATTAAAATTATTTTTATTTGTGTTTAAGATAAAATTTAATATTTAATAGTTTTACATTTTAAAACATAAAATTATTTTTAATTAATTATTAAAAATTTTAAAATTAATTTTTATTCCCCTTTTTCATCTTTATTTGTTTCATACCACCGGCCACCACCATCGATGATGGTGTTTGGGCGACGATAGTCACCTACTTCTTTGGGCGACCATTGTCCCCTCGACTGCAAAAAGGCTAGGGCATTTCGGATGACAACATGACGCCCTCGCCCTGGATACGGGCTTCGCGCTGTCACCCTTTCAGATATGAGCGACGATGATCGCCCTTGAGACGTTCTCTCACGGCGACGACGATGGCACCCAGAAGTCTAGGCAACATTGTCGTCGTCTTGGCGGTGACTGAGCGTTGGTCGTTGCCTCTAATTTATAATATATAATATATTATATATAATATATATTTATATATAAAATTATATATATTAATAAAAAAATATATTTTAAATTGTTTGAAATATAGACCATTCATTTTGACAAAATTACATTTTTAGTCCTGTAACTTTAGGCCATTAACACTTTTAGTCCTGTAACTTTCGCGCTTTATAGATTTCGTCCTTTTTTTACACATTTAGTCCTACACATCTCAATTTTGGTCCTTTTTTAACACATTTAGTCCTGCCTTTACACTTTTGGTCCACCGGTTAATTTTTCGGCCAATTCGATTGGCCGGAATGCCACGTCAAATAGCACACATCTGCCATGTGAGATTTGTAGATCGACAAAATTACATTTTTGGTCCTGAACTTTAGGCCATTAGCACTTTTAGTCCTGTATCTTTCACGGTTTATACATTTCGTCCTTTTTTTGACACATTTAGTCCTGCACATCTCAATTTTGGTCCTTTTTTAAAAAATTTAATCCTGCCTTTATATTTTTTGATCCACCGATTAACGAAAAAACATATAACAAATGAAAAATGGAGATACAATGAACATAGAACTTTGAAAGGTGCCATAAGCCGTTATTTGAACACACAAGTATACATGATTGATAAAATGATAAAACCCCTCACAATTGTGAGTTGACCAAAGTTTGAGCTAAGTTGTTACTTGCTCAAGCACGATTCTGTATAGCATAGCAACATAGCAGTAGTGTGTAACGCATTTGTTCATTTTCTGTTAATAGTCTGTTTAGTAGATTAATTAATGCAGTTAAGTTGTTAGGGTTAGTTTATGGCAGTCTTACTTCTATAAGTAGCCCACTAGCACTGTACATGTATTATCTCGATTTTTACACATTGGAAGGAATAATTTCAAGAATACTTCAAGCTCTCTTCTAATGGCTTCTCAGTACTTTCTCTCTGTGGCTATTTTTTCTGTTTCTCAGCATGGTATCAGAGCAATCAAATGATGGTCTCTGATCCTGCTTCCTTGATTACTTGAAATTTTTCTTTAGAAACCCTTTTTTTTTTTCTTCTGTGGACTTCACCCTTGTCTTTCTTGAATTTTTGAGAAATATTCAGTAATGGCCGATAAGAATGTTGTGGGAAATCCATCTGGAGCAGCTGGAGAAAGGAAACCTCAAGACTTTCCAGAGGCACTGCGGCTACATACGGGAGACAACCCAGGAATCAACCTAGTTTCTGCCCCTCTTGATGGATCCAACTTCCTTTTTTGGAGTCGCTCGGTTCGATTGGCACTTCGGGCCAAATCAAAGCTTGGTTTCATTGATGGGACCTGCGAAAAACCCACAGATGCAGAAACATTTGAGCAGTGGGAGAAGGTCGACTGTATGGTGGTCTCGTGGCTACTAAATTCAATCGGGAAGGATATAGCTGAGGGTTTCTTATACACAACCTCAGCTCGTGAGTTATGGCTTGAACTAGAGTCACGCTATGGTGAAAGTAACGGGCCTATGCTTTATCAATTACAGAGACAAATTTCGTCTATTACCCAAGGGGATCTGGGAATTGCAGCTTATTTCAATAAACTAAAAAGGTTATGGGATGAACTGGGGTGTTTGAATCCATTGCCATCCTGTACCTGCGGAGCTGCCAAAGCTCTTGCTGACCAGAATGCCTCCAGTCAATTGCTACAATTTCTGATGGGTCTCAATAACTCCTATGATCACGTCAAGAATCAGGTACTCTTGATGGACCCTTTACCGACTATAGCTAAAGCATACTCTATGTTCCTCAGGGTAGAGAAACAACGGGAAGTGTCCTCAGTCACTCCTCTTCATGATGGAGCCATGAATGTGAGGAATCTTGATGATCTTGGACGAGGTGTGGCCAATGGTGACCAAGACGGTGCAATGAATGCAAGAAACTACAATGGCCCCAGACAGGGAGGCTTCAGACAAACAAGACCGAACCAAGAAAGAAATTCACAGTTTTGCAACCACTGCAATCGAACTGGACATACTAGGGAAACCTACTTCCGCTTGAATGGATATCCTGAGTGGTATCGAACCTTGATGGAACAAAGAAGGAGGAGGGCAAACAACACACCAGGGAGGGCCCTCAGCTACACTTATGAGGGTGGAGAGACTAGTTCCCAAAATTCTAATAACACCAGTCGACCTACTAGTAATTTGGCAGAGGTTTTGAGGATTGAATTGAGGAGAATGATGCAAGAACAGGGCAGCATGACGGACAACAGCACCCATTTGGCAGAATATGAGAACTTTGCAGGTGCTTTTCTCAACTTAACTCCTACATACATGATTCCTGAAAACTATTGGATCATTGACAGTGGGGCTTCGGCTCATATGTGCACTGATATATCTCTATTTACCAATCTAAGACCTCTTAAGAGACCCGCGTATGTGACATTGCCTGATGGAACTAAGAAGTCTGTAGTACAAGAAGGAGATGTTCAATTCACAAGAGGCTTCAAACTTGAACATGTGTTGCATATTCCTACTTTTAAACACAACCTTATTTCTGTTAACAAATTATGTGATGATGCTAATCTCTGTGTCAAGTTTACCAAACATTGTTGTACCTTGCAGGACCCTCTGACTGAGAGGACTATAGCTATAGGAGAGCAGGTAGGAAAGCTTTACCTGCTGAATAAAGACTCCTTTTCTAAAGCTGGAAATGGACAGACTCACATAGATAGGGCTTTGCATACCTTTGTAATCGATGCTAATAGCAATTTTACTGTCTGGCATAAAAGGTTGGGACATGCGTCCCCAGATATAATGAAACATTTACAATTCTTGAGAAATAAAAGATGTGATTTGTCCATTTGTGAAATTTGTCCGCTAGCTAAGAAGCATAGATTACCTTTCCCTTTAAGTACTTCTAAAACTGATGCTGTTTTTGATCTTATTCACTTGGACATTTGGGGACCTTGTAGGGAAGCCTCTTGGTCCAATACGCCTTATATGTTGACTATAGTAGATGATCACAGTAGAGCTACTTGGGTTTCTTATTGCAGCACAAATCTCAAACTTTGCAGAAACTTAAATACTTCTTTAATATGATTGACAGGCAGTTTACTGCAAAGATTAAGAAGGTTAGATCAGATAATGGCACAGAATTTACTATAAGGAGTGCCAAGAATTTTTCCTAAGACAAGGTGTTCTGCACCAAAGAACTTGTGTGTACTCCCCACAACAGAATGGTGTTGTGGAGAGAAAGCACCAACATATTCTACAAGTGGCTAGAGCCTTGTTGTTCCAAGCTAATCTCTCTAAGAAGTTTTGGGGTGAGGCCCTTTTAACAGCCATATATATCATCAATAGACTTCCTACCCCTATACTAAACTGGAAAACACCATATGAAGTTTTACATAATAAAGGTGCTGACTATGATCAATTTAAGGTCTTTGGATGTCTTGCTTTTGCTACTAATGTTAGGCCTCACAAAGGAAAATTTGATGTACGTGCGCATAAATGCATATTCTTGGGATATGCATATGGGCAAAAGGGATATAAATTGATGGATTTGGACTCGAAAAACATACTTATTTCAAGGGATGTCACCTTCTGTGAAGGGGTGTTCCCTTACAAGGAAAGCAAACCCACTGAGCCTTGCATACCTCTACCTACCCTTGACTGTGATACTTCTAGTATGAGGGGCTCTAGTGGGGATGTAGCAGCCCCCAATAAGGAGGCTCCTATACAATTAAGGAGGTCTAGTAGGCAGATACATAAGCCTGGATGGCTGAAGGACTATGAATGTTCTTTTTCTCAAGAGGTTAATATGTTAGATAAAGTGTCTTGTTCACTTGAATACAGCTGCTTCGTAGACTCTATTTCTGTATTGCAGGAACCAAAGAACTATGGCGAGGCAGTGAAGAAAGAAGAGTGGAGGGATGCCATGAGAGCAGAAATACATGCACTCGAGAAGAATGGAACTTGGCAGCTCACTTCACTTCCAGCTGACAAGAGGGCCATTGGCTGCAGATGGATCTACAAGGTGAAACACAATGCAGATGGCTCGGTAGAGAGGTGCAAGGCAAGACTTGTAGCAAAGGGCTACAGTCAAGTTGAAGGGGTGGACTACAATGACTGTTTTGCTCCAGTGGCTAAGGCAGTGACAGTTAGGGTACTGTTGTCAATTGTGGCTTCGAATGGATGGCCTTTGCATCAGATTGATATAAACAATGCATTTCTGCATGGGACACTCGAGGAGGACATTTACATGGAAGTACCAGAAGCAAGCCTCAAGACAGTGGAACCAAGTGTTCACAGAGAAGATGGAAAAGTTTGGATTCAGGTAGTCAAGGAATGATCACTGCTTATTCATCAAAGGATCAGGTCTGAATTTGGTAATTTTATTAGTATATGTTGATGATATCTTGATCATGGCTGAATCGGAGGAAAGAATCAAAGAAGTAAAGGACTATGTTCATGGGATTTTTACCATCAGAGATTTAGGGCCAGCAAGATACTTCCTAGGAATAGAATTGGCTAGGTCCGCGGCAGGATTGATTGCTACACAAAGAAAATATACTCTAGACATAATCAAGGATGCAGGACTGAGCCATTGCAAATCAGTGGTAACTCCCATGCCTGCAGGTCTTAAGCTGATGACAGACAGTGAAGACCCACTGGCGGACCCTTCAAAGTATAGAAGGTTGGTTGGAAGGCTGCTTTACCTAAGCTTCACAAGACCTGACATATCTCATGCAACACAGCAGCTAAGCCAGTTCCTACAGTCACCTTGCAAATCACATTGAGATGCAGCCATCCATGTGGTGAAGTATCTCAAAGGGACATCGGATACAGGTTTGTATTTTTCAGCTAGTAATGATTTAATGCTAACTGCGTACTCTGATGCAGATTGGGCTGCATGCTTGGATTCAAGAAGGTCACTAACAGGATTTTGCATATTCCTGGGAAAAACGCCTATATCTTGGAAAACGAAGAAGCAGGCCACAGTTTCAAAATCCACAGCTGAAGCGGAATATAGAAGCATGGCATCCACAGTGTGTGAGCTTACATGGATCACATTTTTGCTAAAAGACTTGGGAATTGAGGTCAGAAAGCCTATACCATTTTACTGTGACAACAAGGCTGCAATTCACATAACCCTGTGTTCCATGAACGCACAAAGCATTTGGAGATTGACTGTCATATTGTGAGGGACAAGTATAAAGAAGGATTTATTTCGCCTATGCATGTTGGTTCAAGCATGCAGGTGGCAGATGTGCTTACAAAAGGCTTGTCAGGCTCCAGTTTTAGAAACATGTTGTCCAAGATGAACTTGGTGAACTTCAACCTAAGTTCATCTTGTGGTGGGGCTGATAAAATGATAAAACCCTTCACAATTGTGAGTTGACCAAAGTTTGAGCTAAGTTGTTACTTGCTCAAGCACGATTCTGTATAGCATAGCAACATAGTAGTTGTGTGTAACGCATTTGTTCATTTTCTGTTAATAGTCTGTTTAGTAGGTTAATTAATGCAGTTAAGTTGTTAGGGTTAGTTTATGGCAGTCTTACTTCTATAAGTAGCCCACTAGCACTGTACATGTATTATCTCGACTTTTACACATTGGAAGGAATAATTTCAAGAATACTTCAAGCTCTCTTCTAATGGCTTCTCAGTACTTTCTCTCTATGGCTATTTTTTCTGTTTCTCAGCAATGATTTATTGATCCACACAAAAGAAAGTTCGAAAGGAGCACAACTTGCTTTATTCACTATTAAAAAAAGGGGCCAATAGGGAAGCATCTCTTCCCCTTATTATCAGGGGAACACCTTATGATAATGAGCTTTATGCTTTTTTCACTTTGTTATCTTCTTTTTCTTCGTCATCACTGTCTTCTTCCTCGTCCTCCTCTCCTCCTTAACATGTCTCTTTGGACCTGAAGGGGGGGGGGGGGGGTTTGTTTAAAAAATTCATGTATCATATGGTGCACTAAAAAAAATTACTATTGCTACATTTTTAATGACTATGGCTAAAAATCGTGCGAAATAGCTTTTATTAACTACGATTTAATAAAAACCGATATAAAAACTAGGTTTTTCATCATGAAAAACTTATTTGCCATGGCTAAAAGCCGTAGTAAAAACATTCGTCATTACATTTGAGATTCACGCCTTCACGACAAAAGAAAAAAAAAAAGTGTACATGAATTTTTACTACGGCTCTTAGCCGTGGCAAATAAGTTTTTCATGATGAAAAACCTAATTTTTGTATCGGTTTTTATTAAATCGTAGTTAATAAAAGCTATTTCGCACGGTTTTTAGCCATAGTCATTAAAAATGTAGCAATAATAATTTTTTTTTAGTGCACCATATGGTACACGAATTTTTTGAACAAAACCCCCCCCCCCCCTTCAGGTCCAAAGAGACATGTTAAGGAGGAAGACAACGATGACGAAGAAAAAGAAGATAACAAAGTGAAAAAAGCATAAAGCTCATTATCATAAGGTGCTCCTCTGATAATAAGGGGAAGAGATGCTTCCCTATTGGCCCTTTTTTTTTAATAGTGAATAAAGCAAGTTGTGCTCCTTTTGAACTTTCTTTTGTGTGGATCAATAAATCATGTATACTTGTGTGTTCAAATAACGGCGTATGACACCTTTCAAAGTTATATGTTCATTGTATCTCCATTTTTCATTTGTTATATGTTTTTTCGTTAATCGGTGGACCAAAAAATGTAAAGGCAGGATTAAATTTTTTAAAAAAGGACCAAAATTGAGATGTGCAGGACTAAATGTGTCAAAAAAAGGACGAAATTTGTAAACCGCGAAAGATACAGGACTAAAAGTGCTTATGACCTAAAGTTACAGGACCAAAAATGTTATTTTGCCTATCTACAAATCTCACGTGGCAGATGATGTGCTATTTGACGTGGCATTCCGGCCAATCGAATTGGCCGAAAAATTTACCGGTGGACCAAAAGTGTAAAGGCAGGATTAAATGTGTTAAAAAATGACCAAAATTGAGATGTGTAGGACTAAATGTGTAAAAAAGAGGACGAAATCTATAAACCGCGAAAGTTACAGGACTAAAAATGCTAATGGCCTAAAGTTACAGGACCAAAAATGTAATTTTTCCATTCATTTTTTTAACTATTAAAGATCAATGGCTATTATAACAAGGGTATAACGGGCAATTTAGGGAATTTTTAACACCATTAAGCATAACTAACAGAAGGGGAGAATGTGTATAATTTTAAAAACACAGGATTTTTTTTTAATCCCTAGAAGAAATTTGGGTTCTTTAAATTGGGTTTTTTCTGACCAATCTAACATGCCCTAGAGACCTCGTTTGTTTTTTTTTTTTTTTTTTCTTGATAGTATGCAATTTATTATATCATCCAATACCTACAAATTTAAAGTCGTATTTAATAATTGAGAATATAAATTAACGAATACGTTCAATACAAATTAACAAATAAATATATAAAAAAAACTATTGTAGACGTAGACATACACCCCCATTCGTGGAACTAGACTTACAACCTTTTGATTATGAGGCTCAACCTTATCAATCGAGCAATGTCTCATTGGCCCTTTCCAGATAAATACTAGGAATTATATATATGGCTCTTTATTTGGGATGATTTAAGTTAATTAACATCTTGGCTAAATTACTTTTTTCGTCCCACAAAGAAGGGATTTTTCTAATTCAGTTCGACGCTTTACGGGATTTCGAATTTAGTCTCATTTTTGGACGAAAAATTACCAACTTAGTCGCAAACCCCATTTTCTGTTAAGTTTTAACGGAAGAATGGAGACTCCGTTAAGTACTAAATTACCTTTTTCATCCCATAAAGAAGAAATTTTTCCAATTCAATCCCACGCTTTACGCAATTTCTGATTTGGTCCCATGTTTAAATGAAGAGTTGTCAACTTAGTCACAAACCCCAATTTTTCGTCAAGTTTTAATGAAAGGATGAAGACCCCGTTAAATGGCTACCAACGTTGGAGGAAAATTACACACGTGATTCTCACGTGATTTGTCTGCTCATTCCACCCCCAAATCGAACATCAGGTCATTCCCCCTAACCCTAAAAATCTCTCAACCATTCTTTTTCAAATCGCTTGCGATTATTAATTTGATTTCAAAAAAAGAACAAGATCTCAAGTGAAAATAGTAAAAATTGGCAAATCCGTGATGATGTCCTTGCGGCCCAGCTATCTGATCAAGTTGAGTACATCTCCAATGTTCACTATCTTCAGTTGATCGATAGATGGCTGGGCCGTAAGGAAATCGTCCCGAATATGCCAATGTTCATCTTCACTTAAGATCTTATACTTTTCTTGAAATCAAACTAGTAATCGCAAGTGACGTGGAAGAGAATGGCTGAAGAGATTTTTTAGTGTTGGGAGGGGGGGGGGGGGGGGGAAGGATGACCTGATGTTCGATCTTGGGGTGGAATGAGCAGTCAAATCACGTA
The DNA here is from genome assembly GCA_034509735.1 of Sesamum alatum. Taxonomy (NCBI): domain Eukaryota; kingdom Viridiplantae; phylum Streptophyta; class Magnoliopsida; order Lamiales; family Pedaliaceae; genus Sesamum; species Sesamum alatum. The sequence goes on along the minus strand of JACGWO010000001.1, from coordinate 46,340,442 downwards.
TGTAATTTTCCTCCAACGTTAACATCCATTTAACGAGGTCTCCGTCCTTCCGTTAAAACTTGACGAAAAATGGGGTCTGAGACTAAGTTGACAACTTTTTGTCTAAAAATAGAACCAAATAAAAAATGTCGTAAAGCGTGGAAATGAATTAGAAAAGTAACTTCTTTATGTGACGAAAGAGGTAATTTTGCCCAACTGTACTTAGTGGAGTCTCCATCCTTCGATTAAAACTTGACGGAAAATGAGGTTTGGGACTAAATTGTTAGCTTTTCATCTAAAAATGGACCAAATCAGAAACTCCGTAAAGCATGAAACTGAATTGAAAAAATTCCTTTTTTATGGGAAGAAAAAGATAATTTAGCCTTAAAATCTTCATGCCTCAATTATATTATTCTCTCTGTCTCAGCTGTACTAGTAAACTGTGAAATATACGCATCCAAGATACTCTCTGTCTGCTTTTCTTGTTCTCATAATGACAACAATTGCGGAATCTGTCTTCCCTGATGCATAATTAATTCTGATAACTGCAAATTAATATTTATAATTAGTCCCAAATCACAGCTTGTGCTCGCAATGATCTCTTAGTTAATCATGTGATGACAGATTAATTTCGTACTTCTTAATCGTAATAATTCACTTCCTCATCATCAACTCTCTATACAAAATAGTAGCAACCATTATTTGTGATTGGATGATATTTGCGAGTGATATGTCGTGCACTTGTCCATATGGATTAAATGTCCTTACACGAGTTATTATTCGTCTTAATAAGAATTTGTTCTTAAAAAAGATCTCAAGCGGAATTTTTGTGCATGCTTATATTTTGTTCAAATTAATTTCTCGTCTTCATATAATGTGGGATGTTAGTTACTTCAATTAAAACGGACAACACATAATCTAACGAATTCTGGTCGAGATAAACAAGCGCACGTCACATGATCGGTAAGCAATTTTCTGAGGGAAATTGCATTCTTCCACCCTATACCGTAGGGGCAGTATGCTTTTCGCCCTATTATTTATGGAATTCTCATTAATTGTCCTATAAATTAAAAAACTTATCATATTTTGTCCTTTCGAAAGGAAAGCACACGTGGCCATAAACTCCGTCAAAATACTAACGAAATCTGACAAACTGAGCAAATGTGAGAATTTTTTTAACTTGCGAGACCATTAATGAGAATCCCGTACAAAATGGGACGAAAAGTGTAGTAACCTATAATAAAGGACGGAAAATGCAATTTGTCCAATTTTATTATATGCTATATAATTTGAAAAAAAAATACAATTTTAGTGTTGCAAGTTAAGGGTCACATTTTTTACTAGGGGTCACTAATATTGCTAAAATTTATTTTTTTTTTTTTATTTTTTTTTTTATTTTTTTGAGGAAGCTAATATTTTAAGTTACGAGATGCAAAAATCAAATCATAGAAGATAAAAATGACATCCTTACAGGATTAAAGTTGCATTTTCCCGTATATAATTTTATTGTTGGATCCGATGTTCTTAAATCTTTCATTTCTCAGGCTACAGACACAAACCGTCGAGTCCGAGCGTCGTCCGTGGCAATGATCAGCATCATGTAGGCGTATCTCATGACAATCCGGACAGTCCTTTAACTCCAATCCAGACCAAATAATAGAAATCTTTCTTCAATAATCAATCATCCAGGCAGGAACACCTGAATTTATTACATTAATTGTAAGAAATTAAGTACATGAATGGTAGGATCACCAACATTAGCTGTCCACATGCCCTATGCTTCATTCATTCATTCAACTAATCAAACAAATGATACAACTTTTCTATAATTTAACACTTAGTTGCAACAACTGCACATGCAAGAACTTCCAGTTCCACATTTCATCATCACCCTATAAATACAGCAGCACTCTCCTTAGTTTCAAACACACAATATTGTCTCATTTCCTATTCCATTCCCTCTCTATCTTCTCCAAATTATCTTCATTAACTTTCTTAGTTTCAAACGATATGGCGAACGCAACAGCAACAGAGAGCTGCTTTTGGTATAACAACAGTGATGATATCGATGATTCCGAGTTCTTGAACATCGATAATTCACTTGTGATGTCTTTGCTCGAAGACTCAGAAGTCGAAGATGGCGACAACGAACGTTTGAGGACTGTGATTCAGTCACTTGAAGCCGAGATTATGAGCCAGGATTCGTGTCTGGGGACATATGATTCGGAAGGGTGTTCAGATGATTATAGATCTTCTGATTTGGAGCAGCTGTCCAGCTGCTCGACATCACCTGTTCGTTCTCTGGACTTTGAATGGATCTATGTGGAGACGGACTATTCCTGTCTGAACGACGAGGTTGCCGGTTACTTCAATGGTCAGTTTACAGAGAAGATTGAGAATAGTATGTTTGAACTTGGAGGAGAAGTGGATTATTCACAAGTTTATAGTTACTCGATGGCCATGGAGGAGGATGAATATTGTGGTTTGTGGCAATAGGCTTTCGTTTCAAGAATCAAGAATTGATTTGATTAATACTGTTGAGGCTAGGACAGCCATTATAAATGTAAAGTTTTGCTAGAAAGGAAATTTTATGCTCTGATTCTTTGTTTTCATTACAGCAACCTTTGATTAGCATACCGTTTCTGTTCATTTGACACAGAACTGATGGAAAATCCGAAAACAAATATATGATAATTTAAGGGAGTGTTTGGGAAAATTTTCGTTTTTCTAGAATTGAATTTTATAAAAAAAAATTTGAAAATTAAACCAGAATCAGAAGTTGGTAGTGTTTATAATAAAAATTGATAAAAGATAAATTGAATAGTGTTTGGAAAAAACACTTTTAAAACAACTTTATTTGATTAAAAGTCCTTTTTATCCTCATGTCTTTACAAAACAAGTTATTTTTGCTTAATATTTCCACTTGTCTTTTATCAATAATAATTATTTTTCCTCCAAAATAATTTTTTTTTCAAGTAGTACTTTTATTATTTAATTATTTATAAATATTTTTCATATATATTATTAAAATATTGAGAATAATAGAAAAATAAATGTTTAAATTCAATAACGCTCCCACTAAATAATATAATTTTGGACCCGGTTTTGTAACAACATCTTTTTCTTGGGTAAATGTTGCATAAATGTGAAAAAAAGAAGCATGATACAACTATGAGGTCCTTATCAAGTCCTAAAACGGGCGCAAGTAAAGAATCAAATAGGGTAAATGTTATATATGGTCCCTTAAGTTTTCATTTGGAATCACTTTAATCCCCCAAGTTCATTTCTTGACTTTAGCATCCCTAAACTTTTATTTTTGTCTCAATTTGGTCCCTCTGACGATTTTTCGACAAAAATGTGATTGGATTTTGACTTTTTTGGAGGGTAAAAGGGTGAATCTAAATTTTATTTTTACTTTAGTCCCTTAAATTTGTAAAATTATCAAATCAGTCCTATTTTTTAAGCGAAAAGCAACTTTTTTTTTTATGTTTTTGTATGTTGAATATGATGCAATTATCTTATGTGAATAATGAAAACGTTTAAACTCTTGTGAACATAATAATAACATATTGCTTAACTTAAAATAAGTGGTCTCTTTTTTTTTTTCTTTCATTTTTAGTAGTTAAAAAAAATCAAAAATTATGAATTAATTTTATAAAAATTATATAATTTCCCCAGAAAATGGTGAGAAGGACCAAACTGAGACATAAAATAAAGTTTGGGGATGCTAAAGTCAAGAATGAACTTGAGAGACTAAAGTGATTTTTAATGAAAATTTAAGAGACCAAATGTAGCATTTACCCAACCAAGTATAATCAGTCCACACTACAAAAAAATGCGGGAATTGAAACGGCAACAGGAACGATTTTTTTAATTTTTGGAACGGTAAATAGTTCACTTGAACCTTTTGGACTGCAATTATGAACCGTTGAGGAACAGGAGGCAATCCGTGACAATAAGAAGCGATCCTAATAATTAGGAACGATAACTAAGATATCGTTCCTATTTGGGAACGGTGTTTGGCATATTTTCGTTTACCGTTCCTAATAACTTTTGTGCGTATAAATTTATAATTTTTGCATTTGGAATACCTTATAAACTTTAGGACTGTAGCATCAAAATTAAATCGCGCAATTAGGATCGGTGGTTAGAATACATTTTGGAATTGTCACCTTATGTTGTAGATACAATTTCGCATGGTTTCTGGAATACATATAGGAACGGTAAGTTGTATAGATTAGGATCAATAACTGAAATATATTTTGTCGTGTCCTTTAGGACCGATTTTTGCACTCTAACTTTGGAATACCTCTTTGGACCGATTTTTGGTATTTTGTTTAGAACGAAAGCCTAACCACTGAAGAATTAATTTTGGAATACATGTAGGCACGGGAAGTCCCGTCTTTAGGAACGGTTGGCTTCTATTTTTGGAATGGTTGTTTCATCGGCATTGGGAACGGTATAATTTTTATATATTCAAATATAGGAACAGTATTTCGAGCTGAAAAAGCCGTCTAAAGTACCGTTCCTAACAAATGAATTATTATTTTTTTAGTATAATAATTATTATCATTTAAATATAAATTAAATAATTAATAATATTTTGTTTTTATAATTAATATTTAAATATGAAAAAAATGGATAATTTAGAAATAAAAATTATATTAAATACGAATATTATCCGATTTAATTACAAAAAATAATAAAAAAAATACATAATCTACTCCTCGTCCCCATCGGCCTCGTCCATCTCGTCAATGTCTAGAAGGGTGGGGTCTCTAGGAGGCCGTGACGGGCCGGCGCCAGAGCGACTAGTCTGCATGTCCTTCATCCTGCCCATCAGGTCCACCATCATCTCCTCGAGGCGGAGTATCCGACCCTCCATATTTGACGAAGGCGCTGGCTCTGGCGGCAGCGGCGGCAGTGGCGGTGGCGGTGGTGATGGCGAGGTAACGGTCTGGCTGAGACCCAGGGCCTCAGAACCAAGACCAAATACTCGGCCCTTGTTCTTGCCCCCCGACGCAAGTCAGCCACATCTGTTGCTCAGTCTGCGCCACCGAGCTCTCTGATTCAGAAGCAGGATCCCCAGGATTGCATGGGGCCTGAGACTGATGATCCTCCATTATCTTTTGGAAAATCTCCTGCAAAAATAATTAGAATAAATTAGAAAATTTTTCGTTTATTTAAAAAAATGAACTAATTACAACTTACCTCCACCTCCGCTGCCCTCGGGCCGCTCCAGCCGCCGTTGGCCTTCTTCTTGTAGCATTTGGAGAATAACTCCATCTGCTTCACTGGCTGGCCGAGCTGCTCCTCTTGTAAAAAGAAATGGGAAACAGTTATTACCATTTTAATTTAATAGTAATAAATAATTAAAATAACATTAAATCTCTTACCAATTTCCGCTTGTGCATACCGACGGAGACAGATCCCCCGCGGTACACAATAGCGGATGCAGCTGGGTTGGCATTCCGGTTCGCCTTGTTCTTCTCGCATTCCTGCTTGAACTCCGGGGACTCCCAGTACAGGAGGAGCTGCCGCCAGACCTCGTTCGTCAGCCACAGAGGCTTCTGTAGGACTGTCTGGCGAGGACGAACTTCTTCCAGAGGAACTTTCCCACCCAAACGTGGAAGATCTTGAACATCGACTCGTCGTCCGCGTCACACCAGTATGTCATCTGTATTAAATATATATATATATATATATCATAATTTAGATTGTTAAAATATTTAAAAACAAAAATTAATAGCCGTTAGCGTCAAACTCTCAAACCAGAAATGTTGGTGGTCTGGCGGCACCTTGCACAAACTGCCCCAAGGATGGGGATAATGTCCTCGCACGACCGCATACATGCGCTCGTGGATCTTCCAATCAGAACTGAAATTATAAAATAATTAGTATGACATAAAAATATTAATTTAAATTACAAAAAAAATTTAAAATGTAAATATACCTCGCATCGTCGAGTGTGATGTAATGGCGCGCGGATGGTGGTGGGAGTGGTGGGGGTGGTGGTGGTGGGGCAACCCATGGACGGGCCGGATCGACAGCCGGTGTGGTAGTGGATGGTCTGCCACCCTCCTCGACGGGTGCAGCGGTAGACGCACCGGGCTGCTGATCCGGCGCAGGTGGTGTGGGTGCCTGCTCTGCCGGTGGTGTTGGTGGCGATGGTGGTCGGAACACTGCTTCCCCATCCTGGGAAGCAACACCGACCGGCGGTATGGCCGGTGAGCTGCGACCGCGGCCACGACCACGACCGCAGCCACGTCCACTTCCTCGAGGTTGAAAATCCCGACCAGACATGATCTACAATTCTTTTTAAAACTATTAGTCGTATGAATTTAAAAAATATGACTGCAAACTAAATTCTAAAATTATATATCAAGTCCCAAAATTAATACTAAAAATTTTTCCTACAATATTGACTAAATCCTCATATTTTTCCTATATATTTATACTAAATTCCAATATGTTTCCCTAAAAATTGCACTAGATACTTCTATTTTTCTATATATATTTATACTAAATACCATAATTTTACCCTAAAATTGCACCAAATACCAATATTTGCTCGAATTACCCAAATTTTCTTAAATTTCAGAAAATTAACAAATTTCATATATTACGAGTAAATCTTTTTAAAAATTACAAAAAATTCTTAACATATTTTTGAAATTTATAGAAAAAGGCATAAATATATAGGAAAATCACAAAAAAATTAAAATTATAGAAAAATTTAAAATTACAGAAAAAAATTTCTGAAAATCACAAAAAAAATTAAAATTACCAAAACCTGAAGAATGTATTGCCTATACTGATCAACAGCCTTAGAAAATGTAATCTGACTATTCTGTCGATTTAGTTGCAACCTTGATATGGATGAGAAGTCTTGTAGAACTCCTCTAATAACCTCCACTGAATTGCATGTCAACCTTGCAAAAGAGCAACAAATCTTCTTCAGTGCAGAGGTTCAAGATCCCGAACTCTTTGCACCTTCAATGATACTTGAAATTATCTATTTGTTGCACCTTCATCTTCAGCATAAGGTGAAAAGCTTCCATGACCAGTACAAACAGGTACGGGGACATCAGATCCCCCTGCCTTAACCCTCGAGCACTAGGAATGAACCTATAGATGTTACCATTTAAAGAGACAAAAAATGTAGCAGTGGAAGCACATTGTTCAATCCACCCAATAAATTTAAGGGAAAATTGAAACATCTTGAGAACAATTATCAAAATATCCTATGCCACCATGTCGTATGCCTTTTGCAGGTCCACTTTAATTGTACACCTTAGTGGAAGCCTTTGCGGATTGTACCCAAATAGTAACTCCTGCTTAGCAAGATATTATCTGAAATGCTCCTGCCTAGGACAAAGGCATTTTGTGTGCTAGCTGTAAGTTGGTCCAACACTGTCTACATTCTCCTAACCATGAATTTAGTGATAACTTTGTAAACTACATTGCAACAAGAGATGAGCCTATATTCTGCAGTCTCGAGGCCATCTGGACTTTGGGGATCAATGCTAATAAGGTAGCATTGATTTGCTTGAGAAGCTTTCTTGAGGCAAAGAACTCCTGAATTGCAACACTAAACTCCTCAACAACTACTGGCCATGCAACCTTATATAATCCTGAAGAGAACCATCGAGGCCAGGAGCCCTATCCTCCTCAATATCAAATAGTGCTTCCTTGATCTCCACTGTTTGTACTAGTAAAATCAATCTTTCAGCTTCCTCTGTAATAGGTAGGTGTTTAGCCAGGGGTTTCAGGTGATCAACATCCACACTCAGCCTCTGTCTAGTCCCCCCAAACAAGCCTTGATAGTAGTCCACAAACTCCTTAGTCATTATAGAATATTCCGTCAGTAGTTCTCTTGCCTCATTATGAGCTTGATATACACTTTGAACAGGCTTTCTAGCTTTAATCTTCCTAAAGAAGATCCTGGAGCATTGGTCACCCCCTTTGAGCTATTGGATTTTTTTCCCTTTGATGCAACATGCTAAGCTCCAATTACACAGCCTTACTATACGCCTTCCTGCAACACTTTTCAAGCAATAGTAAGAAACTATCATGCCTATAGAGTTGCAGTAAGTCTAAAGATTGAGCTAGGAAAGCTTTAGCCTTCTTGATGTGCCTTTCTCTTGGCCCTGAAAACTGGCTTTTAGAAGCTTTAGCTTCCTTGTGAGAGAGTACATTCAAGTCCATACAATAGGGTGTCTCCAGATGCTCACCCATTGTAGGAACCCAGGTTGTTGGGCAAGAAAATTATCAAAGCCAAATACTATAGCCTCCATGCCTTGCAAAATAAGAGGAGAGTGATCAGAGGTTCTGCCACTAGCACTCACATAAGAAGCCGGAGGCCATTTCTCCAACCAAATTTCGTTAACTAGTGCCTTGTCCAAGTGCTTCCACAGACTCCTAGCACCTCACTGCAATTGTGCCATGTAAAGAAATTGCTAATGAAAGGCAAATACACTAACCCTGTCTCTAACAACAAGCATGGAACTCAACCATAGCAGCTTTATTGTCCCCTGCTTGCCCACACACTTCGTGGGCGTCGATAATCGCATTAAAATCCCGGAAGATAAGCCATGGTTCTTGATAATACTCTCATCCAGTTGTATAAACCTCCACAACTCCCTGAAAACCCCTAAGTCATTATCCCTATAGGGGACAATCATCAAACATGTGTGTGTTGTCTCCTGTTAGTCACCTTGCTATGGATGATTTGTCTATTACGTACCCGACGCATTGTAATTAGTAAACCAAGCCCAATTAGCTTGCATGCTCACCTGTATATGTTGCACCTTCGCTTGAACCACCCTTGTCTCTACTAGTTCCAAAATTTGCAGGTCAAATTATGCACCAGTTGCCCAACCGCGGGCTGATGGTCCACACGGTTGAGCCCTCTCACATTCCAGGTCAGGGCCCGAATCATGGTCTACCAAATCTACCAGTTCACCAAATTCCTCAGCATCAGGACTAGTAACAGAGTCCAAGAGAGAAACGGATTGAAGAGGACAATTTCCTTCCCCTGAGCTCTTTTGTTAGAGTTACTAGAACTTGGTTTGAGTTGACCAGCTAAGTTAACTCCAGCTTGAGTCTTAACTGCCACCTCAACTCCCACATCTCCCGCATAATCAGCTACCACCTCCACCATAAATGTAACAATAGACTTTGACCCTTGTTTCTTTAACAAGCAAAATGACTGAAGGTGGGCTAATAATGACACCTATAGTATTTGCAATGTTTGTGGGAGCCATCCATACTGCACATCAACTCGGCATGACACCTCCTTTCCACCATCCAAATGTGGGCTAATAATGAGTAGATGCTTGGGAAGAATTGAGCTATAGTCCAACACCAAGCATACAAGGGCGCAGTCCAAACATAAACATTGTTTAGTCACCATATCAACATATAAGGGCTTTCCCACCCCACTGGCCACAATACTCAAGCCCTCAACAGTCTAATACTCCATAGGCAAGTGCTTTAGTTTGACCTACACTGGGACCGGGGTATATTTTTGCTACCGAAGTGTCATTCCAGGTTCGCAAAATTGAAGCACGATTGGCTGACCCTAGAATAACCAGGGTCCTTCCTCTATGAGCTCCTCCGTTGTCTTCATCGTTAATAATTGGAAAAAATAAAAGTCATTTATGGTGGCTATAACTTGCTTTACAGCAGGCCAATTGGATTTTGCAAATGCTTCTAAGTGACGAAAATAGGGCCTCTTACCGAAGAAGTAGCCCAGCCAGTAGTGTTCCAATGCTTAGAGCCCTCGTCAATCATGTTCAGTGTAGGACGTACGACAATATCACCCTTCCGCATTTCTGGTGGAACATAATGCAAGGTCTTACAAGATGAATTATGAGAAGCATTAGCGATTCTGTCTACGAGACCTTAAATCTTAATGTTACCAATAAGTGCCCCTGCCCTCTTTCCAAATTAGGATGTTCGCATGGTTGCTGAGAAGGCTCATGCATGACATGCTGCAGACTAGGGTTTCTTGGGCAATGTCAGACTTGGATACGCCACCAACAACCAGACCAGCTCCTTTCATTGGAGGAAGCATAAACATAAACATGTCCCCTTCCAACCTCATATTAGAAACCCTCGCCACACCTCCCTCTAACGTAGGCTGCATTGGCATCTGACAATAGTGCATGGGCAAAACTCCACTAGGGCGAAAACCCTCCCTAAAAGAGTTAACAACATGTTCTGCAACTGGTTGAATTACTACCGTGCAATCTGTGCCCTGCTGGGGGAGGGGGCAAATGTACCCAAAGCGTTCAGCTTAGCGCTCTTGCAATGAAGCCGACGCCTCCATGAAGGGATCATCTCCATCAAGAACCCTAGAAGCCAACTTGTAGAATTTATAAAGTGTTAGATGTGTAAATCTGCCACATTTTAGGTTGAATATGTACCCTTGCAAGTGTTAAAATACTCATAATCATGAAATATGCATTTTTTAGCATGGAGCAATTAAAGGAAGAAAAATGGACACTTTGAGCTAAAATGGGCGAATTGGAGGCAAATAAGAAAGGAAAGAATTTTGATAGATTGGCAGACTCGGTTAGACGTGCCGACGCCTTACTTACCATACGAGTTTGCGGGAAAATATGGAAAGTAGATCCCAACTGCACCAATTTAAGGAAAAGTTTTGTTGATTTGAGGACTTACTAAGATTAGGTAATTTTTATTTTATTGTATTAATTAGAATGATTATGTATCCACCCCACTTTTGGTCCACATTCATTGGGGTGTTAGTAGTATAAATAGATAGGTTCCTACACTCAGGACTTATCTTTTAGCTTTCTCTACACCTTACCAGGTTTTATTAATGGAATTACATTTTTTCTTCATGTGTTCTTTCATTAATATGCTTGGCTAATTTCGCTATTTTCCGGCTGAAGTTACGATAGATGCTTGATTCCCAAATATTGTGAGATCTACTCGTGCTCTCTACTTTCATTTAATCGATATTATGCTATTATCTGTGCTTTTAATACAAATAATCTTATTTATGAATGATAAGGCCGATTGTTCATTATCAAGAATATGTGCTAGCTAATAGAACTTTACAAATCCGTGTAATTGTTTGGTTAGTTCAATACCTAGTGGCAACATAGCATTAGTTTATTATGTCATAGTAGTAAATTATGTTATGGGGGTGCATGATCTAACTGAAATAAATCCTCGTAGGAATTTATTGGTTAGAATTGGGCCTTTCTATTTCTTAATGTTGTTAGTGGATTAAATCTTGTGGACGTTCCCAGGGTTGTTCATCAATTAGAGAATTAGCCAACGGACGTTCCTTGGCTGACGACAAGGTATGGAAAGTTAAGGTCGTTAGGTGGTACCAATGGCTATAACCAGTTTATCTGTTTAAATGATGTTATTCATGCATCGATGATCAATAACGGAATCAAGCATATACTAAACTCGTGCTCTTTACTTTGTTTAATTGATATTCATGCTATTATCTGTGCTTTTAATACAAATAATCTGATATATGAATGATAAGGTCGATTGTTCATTATCAAGAATATTTTCTTAGCTAATTGAACTTTGCAAATCCGTGTAACTATTTGGTTAGTTCAATACCTAGTGGCAACCTAACATAGTTTATTATGTCATAATAGTAAATTATGTTATGGGGGGTGCATGATCTAACTTAAATAAGTCACCATAGGAATTTATCGGTTAGAATTGGGCCTTTCTATTTCTTAATCATGTTAGTGGATTAAATCTTGTGGATGTTCACAGGGTTGTTCATCAATTAGAGAATTAGCCAACAGACGTTCCTTGGCTGACGATAAGGTAAGGTAAAGTCGTTAGGTTGTACCAACGGCTATAACCAATTTATATGCTTAAACGATTGTTATTCATGCATCGATGATTAATAACCGAATCAAGCATATACTAAACTTCAACCGGAAAGCTTTTCTCATTCATTAGAACTCTTGTCTAAACTTTGTATTCCATTCTTTAAAAACTGAATCAAAACATCCCCCCCCCCCCCTTTCTTGTTTATTTCGCTTTTAATTGAAGAGATCAATTTATCACCGATCCCTGTGGAATCGACCCTACTCACCACTTTCACAAAAAGTAGTTGTATGAATTTTTTTAATGGTTTCAACGCCCATCATAAAGTTAAACTCCTTCCTAACCCTTGAAAAATACTCATCACCAGCCTCCTCCTCCTTCAGTGTATCGTCGTTGCCGCCATCATTAGGGTTAGGAACGTGTGTAGAACGTCCGGTCAAAATGCTTCCAAGCCTCTGCATCCGACGGATGACACATGGATCCTTCCTCCGTCTGATGGCTCGCATGCCAAGTCATATGCTCTGCTATGACCTCCGACGCATACAACCTCTGCAGCCGAGGGGTAATCGGTAGACACCTAAGAATGGCATACGAGGACTTCTTGCATTTAGGATTTCTGTCCCTGGTGGGCTTGTACCTAGCGTCTCCACAGAACTTGCAATATTCCAAATCAATATCGTCCTTCCAGTACAACATGCAACCGTTTCTGCAAGCATCAATCTTCTGAAGCCGTAAACCCAATTCTCTTATCAATTTCTTCGTATTGTAATAATCGGTGGGGAAAGTGTGATCGGAAAAACCCCCTTTGGCCTTGATATTCACCAAAGAGGCAATTGACGCCAACTGAGAGGTGGTGCAGCCATTCCACAAAGGTTGGTCCGTAGCATAAACTACATCAAAAAAACGGTCTGACAAGCCAGATACATAATCATAGGGCCCCGAATCGTAATATGAACTAGGACCCACATCAGATGGACAGTACCGAGTACCATCATCAGTCAGTCCATCCTGGTTGTACGAAGACCAGAATGACGGCCTGGCGGCATCGAATACCATCCTCCGCGCCCAATCCATCTGAGCCGCATCACCCCAATGCGAACTACCCTCCTCCTGAACGGGTGGCGTTTGTTGCTGCTGCACAGGGGGCGCTGTCAATGCTTCAAAGTATTCCTGCACCCTCTCCTCACCATGCGAAGTCCAATTGTAATACTCTGGCATAAACCCTTTCATACACAAATCAAAATTTACCTCGTCTGGTGTTTTGAACCGTTCGTTTTTACACTTCTGGCAGGGACACTTATTGTCTCCGTCCATATATGCACGCTGAGACTGGGCCCATTCTAAAAATATTGTAACACCATCCTCAAACTCCGGCATCACACCCAGGACTTCTCGATCATACATCCATTTCCTCAACTGTCTTAACATGATTGATCCTACGTATAATTCACAACAGAACGCAATTAAATGACGAGAGTAAATTATATATATGCAAAAATAACAGAATTTTGCATACTTACCTGAGCAAAACACCTATCAATATCAATGCAAAATTCGCTCTCGGTAATTGATATGTTCAATTTTCCGTATAAAGAATCAAGGGGGGGAGTTACAAATACAAAATAAGTTGGAGAGTAAGTATAAGAACAATGACAAAGAAGGGGAACATATATATAGAAAACATTGGAACGGTCATTGAAATATTATTTGAACACAAAACTAGCCGTTGAAATATAGCCGTTGTTCCAGCTTTAGGAACGGTCTCAGGACAGGCAACAGAAACGGTAAAGTTACTATTGTAATATAGCCGTTAGCGCATATTAGGAACGGTATGAGGCACAACAAAAACGGACCGTTCGTACTTGGAGTACATTTTGGACCGGTACTTGTAACACAATTACACTTACTATATACCCGTAATTTGGAACGGTAATTGCATCACATTTTTCCCCATGGCGTAAAAGGGCCTCCTGTAGGACTACATTTTGGAACGGTCAGTCAACCGGTCCAAATTGACATGGTCTTTGGAACACATACAGTAACGGTTAGTGTTCCCGGTCGGCCTGCCGTTCCAAATCTCACACATATGTTCCAAATTGATGTCCAAAATATATCAGGTGCCCTTTAGGAACGGTTATAGGTGTACAAATTGGCTCGCCATTTTTGGCACTCTAATAGGAACGGTCGGACCGTTCCTATTAATTTCTATTACAATTAGCACGACTGTGACGTCATCAACGGTTTACCGTTCCACAACAGTTCCAACAACCGTTCCTACATGGAACGGTAACTGGAACGGTCATCCCTAACCGTTTCTATTCCCGCCTTTTTTTGTAGTGTAGGGTGTTTCGGATGATAGCACGACGCCCTCGCCCTAGATCAGGGCTTCACGCTGTCGCCCCTTTCAAATATGGGCGACGGTGGTTGCCCTTGAGACGTTCTCTGACAGTGATGATGACGGCACCCAGAAGTCTGGGCAACATCGACGTCGTGTCGGGGTGATGGAGCATCGGTAGCTGCCCCTAATTTGTAATATATATTATATTATATATATAATGTATATTTATATATAATTGTATATATTAATAAAAAAATATTTTAAATTATTTGAAATATAGACCATTCATTTTCTAACTATTAAAGATTAATGACTATTATAACAATGGTATAACGGGCAATTTAGAAAATTTTAACGCCATTAAGCACAACTAACGGAAGGGGAGAATGTGTATAATTTCAAAAATCACAGGTTTGCTTTTTGTTTTTTTGGTAATTATCCCTAGAAGAAATTTAGATTCTTTAAATTGGGGTTTTTGCTGACGAAGCTAATAAGCCCTAGCGACCATGACATTTGCTTTTCTCTTTTATTTTTTCTTGATAGTATGTAATTTATTACAACATTCAATACCTTGAAATTCAAAGACTGATTTAATAATAGAGAATATAAATTAACAAACACGTTCAATACAGACAAATAAATAAAAAATTACTGTAGAAGTAGACATACACACTCATTCGTGGAACTAGACTCACAACCTTTTGATTATGAGGCTCAACCTTATCAATCGAGCGATGTCTCATTGGCCCTTCACTACAAAAAAATGTGGGAATTGAAATGGTAATAGGAACGATTTTGTTAACTTTTGGAACGGTAAATAGTTCACTGGATCCGTTTGGACTGTTATTAGGAACGGTTCAGGAACAGGAGGCTATCCGTGGCAATAAGAGGCGATCCTAATAATTAGGAACGGTAATACAGTGACCGTTCCATTATGGGAACGGTGTTTGGCATACAATGGTTATACCGTTCCTAATTTCCTTTGTATGTATGAATTTATAATTTTTGCATTTTGGAACACCTTATAAATTTTTGGAACGGTCATATAGAAAATAAATCGCGCAATTAGGAACGGTAGTTATAACACATTTTGAAATTGTCAGCATAAGTTGTAGATATATTTTACCACTGTTTCTGGAATACGTATACAAACTAGGAACGGTAACAGGAATACATTTTGTCGTGGGCATTGGGAACGGTTTTTGCACTCCTAGTTTAGAATACGACATTGGATCAATTTTTGGTATTGTCTTTAGAACGAAAACCTAACCACGAAAGCATTGATTTTGGAATACATCTAGGAACGGTCTGTCCAGAATTTGGAATTCGTGTTTACCCGCTTTTAGGAACGGTTGTCATCTAAATTTGGAATGATTTGTTGCTCGGTAATAGGAACGGTGGCTGCTTTAATACAGTCCAACATTGGAACGGTTTTGGGCGCTCCATGGCCGTCTAAAGTACTGTTCCTAACTAATGAATTATTAATTCTTTTTATAGTAATAATTATTATCATTAAAATATAACTTAAATTATTAATAATATTTTTTATTTTGATTTTATAATTAATATTTAAATATGAAATAATGCATAATTTAAAAATAAAAATTATATTAAATACGAATATTATCCAAATTAATTACAAAAAAATAATAAAAAAAAGTACTAAATCTACTCCTCGTCCCCCTCGTCCTCGTCCATCTCGTCAACGTCTGAAAGGAGGGGGGGTCTCTAGGAGGCCGTGACGGGAGTGACTGGTCTGCATGGCCTTCATTATGCCCATCAGGTCCACTATCATCTCCTCGAGGTGGACCATCCGACCCTCCAGGTTTGACGAAGGCGCTGGCTCTGGTGCTGGTGCTGGCGTTGACGGTAGCGGTGGCAATGGCGGTGGCGGTGGCGGTGGTGGTGGCGATGTAACAGTCTAACTGAGACCATGGGCCTCAAAACCAAGACCGAATACTCGGCCCTTGTTCTTGCCCCCGACCGCAGCCAGCTGCATCTCCTACTCGGTCTGCGCCATCGAGCCCTCTAATTCGGCCGAAGGATCCCTAGGATTGGTCGTGGCTTGAGACTGGTGATCCTCCATCATCTTCTAGATAGTCTCCTGCAAAAATAGTTAAAATAAATTAGCATATTTTCAAACATTAAAAAAAATTAGAATATTTCATGAACTACTTACCGCCAGCTCCACTGCCCTCGGCCCGCTCCAGCCTCCGTCGGCCTTCTTCTTGTAGCATATGGAGAATAACTTCATCTGCTTCACTGGCCGGCCGAGCTACTCCTCCTGTAAAAAAAAATGGGAAAAAATTATTATCATTTTAATTTCATAATAATAAATACTTGAAATAACATTAAATATCTTACCCATTTCCGCTTGTGCATATCGACGGAGACAGATCCCCCGCGGTACACAGTAGCGGATGCAGCCGGGTCGGCGTTCCGGTTCGCCTTGTTCTTCGCGCACTCCTCCTTGAACTCCGGGGACTCCCAGTACAAGAGGAGCTGCCGCCAGACCTCGTTCGCCAGCCATAGAGGCTTCTGCAGCGACTGTCTGGCGAGGACGAATTTCTTCCGGAGGAACTTCCCCGCCCAGACGTAAAAGATCTTGAACATCGTCTCGTCGTCGGCGTCCCACCAATACGTCATCTGTATTAATATATATATACATATATATATATATATATGGCTCTTTATTTGGAGCTGATTTAAGTTAATTAAGATCTTCATGCCTCAATTATATAGTTCTCTCTGTCTCAGCTGTACTAGTAAATTGTGAAATATTCGTATCCTAGATACTCTCTGTCTGCTGTTCTTGTTCTCATCATGACAACAATTGCGGAATCTGTCTTCCCTGATGCATAATTAATTCTGATAACTGCAATGATCTCTTAGTTAATCATGTGATGACAGATTAATTTCGTACTTCTTAATCGTAATAATTCTCTTCCTCATCATCAACTCTCTATACAAAATAGTATCGACCATTATTTGTGATTGGATGATATTTGCGATTGATATGTCGTGCACTTGTCCATATGGATTATATGTTCTTACACGAGTTATTCTTCGTCTTAATCAAAATTTGTCCTTAAAAAAGATCTCGAGCGGGATTTTTGTGTTTATATTTTGTTCTAATAATTTCTCGTCTTCATATAATGTGGGATGTTAGTTACTTAAACCAGAACGGACAACGCATATTTAAGAACTTCTGGTCGAGATAAACAAGCGCACCTCACATGATCAGTAAGCAATTTTCTGAGGCAAATTGCATTTTTCCGCCCTATACTTTAGGGGCAATATGCTTTTCGTCCTATTATTTACGGAATTTTAATTAATTGTCCTATAAGTTAAAAAAACGGATAATTTCACTTTTGGTACTACAGGTATGATCTTATTTCACTTTTGGTACCCTCTGTTTCCATGTCATCAATGTTGATACCTAAAGTTTCTTTTTTTCATCGAGCTGAGTACCTGCCGTTAGTTGACCGTCAGAGTTAACAGTCAAAGTCATTTTGGCGGGAAAATAGGCAGGAAAGTTGGCAGTTTTTGGCATATTTAAGCACATGTTTGGCTACAATTTACTACACCACAAAAACTAGAGTTGAAAAACTAAAATTGAGAATATTTTGGGAAAAAAAGAGAGGTATGAGGAGAAATCAGTTTCAATCTTACTCAATTACGAGTGTGGGTTCGTCTAATGAGAACATTTATGTGGAAAAAATGTATTGTGAGTGTGGAATTAAGCTACCATTGAAGACTTCTTGGACCCAAATAAATTCGGGAAGAAGATTTTGGGCATGTCCTAATTACGGGGTAAATTTATATTTTATTCTTACTTATTTTGTGATTATATACCATTAATTCTTATTTTTACGGGAAAAAAATATTCTTATTTATGTTTTGTATTTTTATTTGCTTCAATCTTGGGCACATTTTCGGATCAAACCATCTAAAAACTCCACAATATTCCTTTTTCTGTGACCGAAAAAATAAAAACAAGAATCAATGGTATATAATTAAAAACACAAAATAAATAAGAATAAAATATAAATTTACCCAGTAATTAGGACATGCCCAAAACCTTCTTCCCGGATTTATTTTGGTCCAAGAAGTCTGCAATGATAGCTCAATTCCATACTCACAATACATTTTTTCCACATAAATGTTCTCATTAGAGGAACCCACACTCGTATTTGAGTAAGATTGAAACTGATTTCTCCTCATACCTTTTGTTTTTTTTCCAAAATATTCTCAATTTTACTTTTTCAACTCTAGTTTTTTGTGGTGTAATAAATGGTAGTCAAACATGTACTTAAATAGGCAAAAAACTGCCAATTTTTCCGCCAAAATGACTTTGACCGTTAACTCTGACGGTCAACTAACGGCAGGTACTCAGCTCGATGAAAAAAGAAAACTTTGTGTATCAACATTGATGACATGAAAACAGGGGGTACCAAAGGTAAAATAAAGTCATACTTGGGATACCAAAAGTGAAATTATCTTTTAAAAAAACTAATCATATTTTGTCCTTTGGTTAGTATTTTAAAGGGAAAGAACATGTGGCCATAAACTCTGTCAAAATACGAACGAAATTTAACAAAATAAGCAAATGTGAGAATTTTTTTAACTTATGAGACCATTAATGAAAATCCCATAAAAAATAAGACGAAAAAACGTACTGACCCTATAATAAAGAACGAAAAATGCAATTTGCCCAATTTTATGACATTCTATATAATTTGAAAAAAATACAATTCTAGTCCTGCAACTTAGGAGTGACATTTTTTTATCATGTACGAATTGATTTTCGTAATTTAGTCCTATAACTTTAAATTGATGGTTTATTGGCATCTACAAAGGAGGGCTCAAAGAGCGATATATATTTGGATTTTGGCAATTTTAGTCCTTTTACAGCCAATTTGGGTTAAAATTGCATGCGACTTGCACATGATGCAATTAATTTGTAATTTTAGTCCTGTAAATCAATTTTTGTAGGATAAAAAATGTCACCCCTCTTGGGTTACAGAACTAAATTACAATTTAATTAAGTCCTGTGCAAGTCACATATATGTTCCGGCCACATTGGTCGGAAAATGACTAATATTGCCTATGATGAATGGAACGGATACGGCGACACAGACACGATACGACACGGACACGGCGACACGAAAAATTTCAAAAAAGTAGGACATGATACAACACTGACATGGCTATATATAATATGCTTTTTTATATATTTTCTAAATTTTTCCATAAAATTTATGCAATATGAAAAATATCAAGATAATACATAAAATAAGCATGTCTTATATCTAAATTTTTAACCAAAATACATGACTTGAAAAATATACATAATTAGTTTATATTAAAAGTACGCAATGAAAAAAATTCAAATAATTCGAATTAGTTAAATTATCATGACCATCTCTCAATTTTTTAGTCATTTCATCTCAAAACTTTTGATTTGAGAAAAGTAAATTAATTTTTTTTTATTTAGACCAAAACACTTTTTTTCTTTAAAAGACAAGTTTTCTATAATTTAACACTTAGTTGCAACAACTGCACATGCAAGAACCCCCAGTTCCACATTTCATCATCACCCTATAAATACAGAAGCACTCCCCTTAGTTTCAAACACACAATATTGTCTCATTTCCTATTCCATTCCCTCTCTATCTTCTCCAAATTATCTTCATTAACTTCCTTAGTTTCAAACCATATGGCGAACGCAACAGCAACAGAGAGCTGCTTTTGGTATAACAACAGTGATGATATCGATGATTCCGAGTTCTTGAACATCGATAATTCACTTGTGATGTCTTTGCTCGAAGACTCAGAAGTCGAAGATGGCGACAACGAACGTTTGAGGACTGTGATTCAGTCACTTGAAGCCGAGATTATGAGTCAGAATTCGTGTCTGGGGACATATGATTTGGAAGGGTGTTCAGATGATTATCGATCTTCTGATTTGGAGAAGCTGTCCAGCTGCTCGACATCACCTGATCGTTCTCTGGACTTTGAATGGATCGATGTGGAGACGGACTATTCCTGTCTGAACGACGAGGTGGCCGGTTACTTCAGTGGTCAGTTTACAGACAAGATTGATAATAGTATGTTTGAACTTGGAGGAGAAGTGGATTATTTACAAGGTTTTAGTTACTCGATGGCCATGGAGGAGGATGAATACTGTAGTTTGTGGCAATAGGCTTTCGTTTCAAGAATTGATATATATGTCTGTCGGTTGATCAAGAATTGATTTGATTAATAGTGTTGAGGCTATGACAGCCCTTATAAATGTAAAGTTTTAAGCTAGTAAAGAAATTTTGCTCTGATTCTTGGTTTTTGTTGCAGACTTATCTCTGGTTTGGGCGACGCCTATCTCTGGTTTGGGCAATTGGCGTCGCCCAGACGGGGAGCGACGGCGACTGCGGGTGGTGGGGGAAGGTGGATGGGGGATGCGGTCGTGGGGTTTGGGAGTGGGGAGGGGGTGTTTTTTTTAAAATAATAATTTTATTTTATAAATTATAAAAATATAATTCTATACATTATAGATATTTATAGGTATATTTTAATTAAAATTTATTATAATATATTATATAAATATAGAATTTTAAATGTGAGGAGCATTTTAGTCATTGTTCCTAAAAACATATGTTTAGGTTGATCAGGGGGCTGTGTGACTCTTTGTTCATGATATAGGGGTGGTTTTTTATCTTAAAATTTTCATAGGGGATTTTTATATTAATTTTTTCAATATCACAGGGGTCAAAAATAAATTTAACCTGATAGTAAATGGGTGCTATAAATTTTTAATTTTTTGCAATTTTGGTTCTTCAATCGTCAGAGTTTACAAATACTGTCGGAAAAAAAAGCATGTATCTCGCATGTGCTTTTTTTTTTTTTTTTAGTTTGGGGCTTAATTTTAGAAATAACTAGTGAGAAACACGTGCGTTGCACGTGGTTCGTATTATATGTCAATAAAATACTTCAATTATAATAAAAATAAATGTATAAATAAAACAGGGATAGTTTTACTTATAGTCCCCTAAGTTAATCACCAAAATTATTTTTGATACCCCATGTTCTGACATTATTAAGTTTGGTCCCCAAATATTTTTTAAATGATGAAAGTTAGTCCGACCGTTAGTCGACTGTCTAAACTAATGGAGAGACCTTTTTAGAGGAGAAAAAAAAAAGGTAGGAAACCACCATAAAGACAAAAAATTCACAGCCTCTTACCTGTCATAGGAAAAAGAGGTGTGAGACACCATTTTGGGAGAAAAATAACCAGTCGAGATAAATTCACTTTTGGTCTCTAAGTTAGTCACTAAATCACTTTTGGTACTCCATGTTCCTACCTCATCAATTTTGATTCCTAAGTTTTCTGTAATGGTCCAAGTTAGTATTGAACGTTAGTTGACCACAAAGGTTCCTCCATTATTAGTTTAGACAATCAACTAACGATCAGGACTAACTTTGATCACTTTAAAAAAATTTAGGGATGGAAATTAATGATGTTGGAACTTGGAGTAGCAAAAGTGATTTAGTGACTAAATCTGGAAACCAAAAATATAATTATTCCACAAAAGTATGTTAACTAAAACTTAATAGGTACTTTATAAATAAAAAAAAATATTAATTTTTGTAAAGCAAAAGAGGATACAGTTACAAATAAAATCATTCTTTCTCCACTTTATTTATTAGTTTATAAGGCTAAATATATTTTGCATCCATGAACTATGCTTGTAGTCGCATTTAAGTCCCTAATAAATGAAAGGTAACAAAATGCCCCTGACAAAATAATTTGACATTAAAAAGGACAAAAATGCCCTTCTCACTTATTCTCCTATAACATTTCATTTTATTCCATAAAGGTATGCTTTATTACTTCGCCAAAACTACATTTAGTGATTTAAATTTTACTCAAATTTTATGTAAAAAAATAGTATTTAAAATTTATAGTCTTTTTTATTAATTATGTAATGCAAAAAATTTACAAGCGCAATATATGCATATATGTTTTACAAAGTAAATTATTTATAATAGAAAATACATGTAAATATGTGTAAATACATAATTATATAATTTTATAAAAAAAGCATGTTATATAAATTATAATTTTTTTCTTCAGGTATATGTACGCATAATCAAATTATATCATATAATTACTTAAAAGATTATAGAATATTATAAATTTGCCTACTGTATAGTATATTGTGTTCGATGTAATATTTTTAAATTGTATCATTACTTTATTTTTTTCAAAATGTTCAACATATATATAACAACACAAACAAAAATTATGTAAATTTTGAAACAGTTATGTTAAAAAAAAAAGAATTGTAAATTTATGGAGTTTATAAAAATTCTATACTAATTATAAAAATAATAAATTTTGAATAGTATTTGTGTTAAATATAGATATGTGTAAACTAGTTGGCCAATCTCCGCGGCCCAGGATCTGTAAGGACCCATGCATAAGAGGCAAGCCAGGAAAAATAAACCCAACAACCCTTAGCCTAGGCTAGGAAAGGCGAGGCCAGGCCCTCCACGGAAGAGGAGGCAAAGCTTAAGCGGACCGAAAAAGGCTCAAGAGGAAGGGATTTGCAGGCAGCCCACCTACAGTCCAGGAGGCGGAAGCCCACAGGAAAGCCTGGCTCAGCCCAGGCTAGGAGACATCTGAAGGACGGACTCTCGGTGGAGAGTCTAAAGACTCGATCCACCCAAAGCCGATCAGATTGGATAAGCCCCCCCTCCCCTGGAGATAAAGCAAGCTACTCAACCAACTCCCCCGTTTCTAGGACGTTAAGGCGGGAAGGACTCTAGGGAGGCCTCCAGCGATCCCCTAAGAGTACTACCCCCCTTAGAACTCTCCTCCCTCAAGGGCACTCTCCTTATAAATACCAACTTCTGTTGGATGGCAAAGTAACGTCTCTCTACTCTTTGACTCCTCGAATTTCTGGCTAAATCACACTTAGCACATTTTTATCTCCTTAATTCTTGTTAAATTTTGCTTACATTTAAGTTATTTATTCCAAAATTATTTACTAACTTGTGCGTCGGAGTGTTAACGCTTTTTTTGCAGGTTCCCTGTCCAAACTTGCAAAATCCAGGCCCTCTACGTTCTAGTCCGGGAAGAAAACTGTGATTGAGTACTTTTTAGTCACATCAATTAGCGTCGTCTGTGGGAACATTGAGTTTGAGACGTGAGATCAATAGACACCACCAACGCTAGCTTGGACAAAGAAAAGGGAACGGACATCGCCACCGAACCCCAGGCACTGCAAGTGGTAGTTGGAGCGCCCCTAGTGTCCACAACACCACACCGAGGCAGGATCGTCGGGCCCCTCCGACCCCTCATTGGATCCGTCTCGGGATGGCACTTCTTCGGACACTTCCTCTGACAAGGTGTCCTCTAGCTTGATGGCGACGCTCCAACGGATGATTACAGCTGCCATCAGGGAGCACATGGTGGCCACCAATCCTGCTCCCCTGGCAGCTACGGCCCTAGGGGCATCCGAGGAAGCCTGTTTGGCAGTAGAAGGGCCAGCGGAAGGGGAGGAAATCCCTCATGCAAATAGACTCCCCATGGTACCGGAGGAGGAAGTTGTCCCTGCCCCTCCGGCTCAGGCAGAAGTCTCAATTGGAATCGTTGCAGAAGAGCATACAGGACGTCCAATATAGGGTGATGGGAGTCTCTTTGGAGACTGAAGGGGGCATTCCCTTCAGTGAGGGGTCATGGCTGACGAACTCCCTCCCAAGTGTAGGACTCCAGCCATCACGGAATACGACGGTACCATAGACTCCCAGGAGCACCTATTGCCGTTTGAGAATGCCATCTTGCTCCAGCATTACACCGATGGGATCAAGTGTCGAGTGTTCGTCACCACTTTCGCTAGACCGGCCCAGCAGTGGTTTGGCCAACTACCTGCCGAATCTGTGCAGAGTTTCCCGGAGCTCCGATCATTATTCCTACACCAATTTTTCTAGCAGTAGAAAACATAGGAAGGCCCCGTTGAGCCTCTTTACGGTTCTCCAGAAGGATTCCGAATCACTGATGGATTACCTTCACCGATTCAATACGGCGACCCTCGAGGTCCCTGCGGCCACCCAGGACGTCAAAGCTAGCGCTTTCTCACAAGGGCTTCTAGATGGGGACTTCTTCAAGTCCTAGCTAAGAAGCCAGCCCTTGGCTTCGACAGCCTTTTAGCCAGGGCAGGTAAGTACATCAACATGGAGGAGGCCCAAGCCTCCAAGAAAGAAGGATGAGGCGAGAAGAGGAAGGATGCTCGAGAAGAAGGTTCCTGCAAGAAGCCTCGAGCGAAAGGGCAGCACAACAAGGCTCCCTTTCAGAGGGGACCGCCCTTTTACACTTCTCTTAAGGCCCCTATTACTCAAGCCCTTATGGCCGTGGAAGGAAAATGATTACTAAACCGACCCTGAGGAACTAGGGAAGGTCCAACCCGGCCCAAGTCGGATAAATTCTGTCGCTTTCATAATGATTATGGACATATAACGGAGGAATGTCGACAATTAAAGTACGAAATTGAACGATTGGTCCAGAATGGATACTTG
Source organism: Sesamum alatum (assembly GCA_034509735.1). NCBI lineage: Eukaryota > Viridiplantae > Streptophyta > Magnoliopsida > Lamiales > Pedaliaceae > Sesamum > Sesamum alatum. The sequence goes on along the minus strand of JACGWO010000001.1, from coordinate 46,315,718 downwards.
CAGGAGTTTGTGTGCTGCGAGAAAATCCAGGGCACAGCCCTGTATCAGAAGAAGGATCAACACCAGGGAAAATCCCTTGTAGAATCCAACCTTGATACACCCAGGGCAGAAGGTCATACCTCTATCCCCTCGGGCTCGGGGAGAGATTCGAATCCCTCTCGGAAGGGAGTGATATGGATGATATCAAGATGACTCATGGGAGGAGACTCCCACAGGTCTAGGAAGAACCTGGCCAGGGAAGCCGGAGGCCTTCACCAAGAGGAAGTATTGGATGTAGATGCAGTGGAAGGGGCACCCACCATACAGTTCGGGCCCAGCGAGAAAAGGGGGATCTCGCTCCCCCATAACGACGCATTGTTGATCACGGCCACTGTGGCAAATTATGAAGTAAACCGAGTCTTCATAGACTCGGGGAGCTCAGCTCACATCCTATTCGGGGAGGGGTACGATCAAGTGCAACAGGGAGGAGCCCCCTAGAAAAGGTGGATACCTCCCTGTATGGATTCATAGGGGAAGTGGTCCATCCTAGAGGGGTGATCTCCCTCCCACTATCCTTAGGACAAGGGTCACCCAGAAGGACCTGCCTAGTAAAATTTTTGATAGTCGAAACTCCTTCAGCATACAACATCATCCTAGGGAGGTCTATGTTGAACGCCTTCCAAGCAGTTATATCCACCTTCCATATGAAGATGAAATTCCCCGTACCCGGAGGAATAGGCGAGGTCAGTGGAGATCAGCAGCAGTCTCGGAAGTGTTATGCGGATGCTATACGCAAGGGTCAAAAGCGGGGGGCCATTGAATTTCCCCAAAAGATATACATAAAAGACAAGGCAATGATCCCTCTAAAGGGAAGGATACAACAGGATCCGGGACTCCTGCCGAGGAGGCCCCCTAGAAGGGAATAACCCTGCCAAAGTCCATCCTGTGGAAGAACTATTAACCATCGAGCTTTGCCCAAAAGGGCCAGGCAAGACCGCCCGTATAGGGTCCCAACTGCAAGGACCCCTTAAGGAAAGCTTGGTACAATGCCTACAACGAAACATAGATGTATTCGCCTAGTCTCCTAGTGACCTGGAAGGAATAAATCCCGAAGTCATCATGCATCACCTCTGCATTGATCCCGCCGTGAGGCCCATCAAATAGAAGAAAAAGCACTTCGGCCCAGAAAAGGATAAAATCATTCAAGCAGAAATAGAAAGACTGGTGGAGGCCGACCACGTCCAGGAGATCCAGTTCCCAGAATGGTTATCAAACGTGGTCCTCGTTCCCAAACTCGGAGGAAAGTAGAGAATGTGTGTGGACTTTCGGGATATCAACAAAGCTTGCCCGAAATATTTCTACCCTGTCCAAGAATTGACCAGTTAGTAGACTGTACCTCAGGGTGCGAGCTGCTAAGTATGATGGATGTCTCACAAGGGTATCATCAGATTATGTTGGGCCGGGAAGACCATAAGAGGGTCGCTTCATCACCTCAACAGGAACTTTCTCCTACGTGGCCATGCCCTTTTTGACTAAAAAACATGGGCACCACCTACCAACATCTAGCAGATAAGATATTCCGGCCCCAATTAGGCTGGAATATGGAAGTATACGTGGATGATGTGCTCGTCAAAAGCAGGAAAGCAGGGGACCATGTGGCGGATTTGGAGGAGACCTTCAACGTACTCTAAAAGTACCACCGGAAGCTCAACCCCGCTAAATGCGCCTTTAGGGTAAGAGGGGGACGATTCATGGGATTCATGGTAACAGAAAGAGGGATAGAGGCTAACCCCCTCCAAATCAAATCAATCTTGGATATGAAGGCTCCCACCAAATATTATCGAGGTACCACGCCTCACAGAGAGGATAGCCGCTCTTAGCCGATTCATAGCCAAGTCTGCGGAAAAAAGTTTGCCCTTCTTCAAGGTCTTAAGAAAAGCTAAAGATTTTGAGTGGGGGGATGAATGCCACGTGGTCTTCGACGAGCTCAAGAAGTACCTGGCTGACCTCCCCCTGCTGATTAAACCTACGCCTGGAGATACCTTATACGTTTACCTGGCAGCTACCCCTCGGGCAATGAGCTCCGTCCTCCTGCGGGAGGAGGGTGGCATCAAATGCCCATATACTACATCAGTTAAGTCCTCAATGGAGCCGAAGGACAGTACAACCCATAGAAAAATATCGTTTGCCCTGGTGATCACTGCCATAGGCTGCCCCCTTACTTTCTATCCTACCCGGTAGGGGTTCGCACCAACCATCCTCTCAAGCAAACCTTGAGAAAACCAAACACTTCGGGATGACTGATCAAGTGGGACATAGAGCTCAGCGAATACGACATTTCATATCTACCTCGTACTGCATCAAAGCTTAGGCTTTGGCTGATTTTATGTCGGAAAGTGCCTCTCCCCCCTTCGATACAGAGGCATGACTGTTGTATGTGGACGGATCTTCCTCAGCCCAGGGGAGCGGGGCTAGGATAGTCCTTACCTTTCCCCTGAAGTAGTACATTTAGAGTTTGCAATTAAGTTTGGGTTTAACGCCTCTAACAACGAGGTGGAGTACGAAGCCCTTACCCTGGGCATGAGAATGGCATGGGAGGTAGGGCCAGACGCCTGATAGCCTACTCTGACTCCTAGCTCATCGTCAAACAGACAGAAGGCATTTATGAAGCCAAGGAGGAAAGCATCAAGCAATACCTCCAGAGGTTGCAGACTGGAAGGCCAAATTCGAAGACTTCCAGACCATCCAAATCCCGAGAAACAAAAATAGCAAGGCTGATTACTTTTGTCCAAATTAGCCAGTACCACAGAAGACTGTCGGACTCGGTAGATGACCATGCAACACCTGGCAAAGCCTGGAGCCTCTCTAGAGGTTCAGGCCATACTCCCTGGGGGGGACTGGAGATAGCCAGTAGTAAAGTAGCTCAAAGAAGGTCGCCTCCCCTCCGATAAGTGGGAAACCACGCGTAAAGCAGGTCGGGCGCTTCCTCATCATGGGCAGTTCACTCTACAAGAAGTCATTTACTAATCCTTTGTTAAAATATCTGTCTAAGGAAGAAGGGGTGCACGTCCTTCAAGAAATCCACGACGGATGTTACGGATCCCATATAGGTGCCCTGGCCTTAACCAACAAAACCCTCTGGGCTGGATACTTCTGGCCCACAATCAAGCAAGATGCCAAGACCTTGGTGAGGCATTGCGAAAAATGTCTGAAGCACGCCTCCTTGCTACATCAACCAGCAGAGCCACTAACTACTAATGTTGGCTCCTTTCCCCTTCGCTCAATGGGGAATAGACATTATGAGACCTTTCCCCATGGCTCCTGGACAAAGGAAATTTCTACCAGTGGCCATCGATTACTTCACCAAATGGGTGGAGGCCGAGCCCCTCTCGCGCATCACCGAGGGGGAGGTCATGAAATTCCTTTGGAAGAACATCATTTGTCATTCCGGACTCCCTCGAGAAATAATCTCGGATAATAGAAGGCAATTCCAGGGAAAAAAATCCAAGAATGGTGTCGGGGATTGTGCATTAGACAAAGGTTCACCTTCGTCGCATATCCTCAAGCCAATGGGCAAGTGGAGGTTACTAATCGTACCCTCCTGCAGGAAATCAAGAGGAGACTTGAGAAAACAGGAGGCAATTGGGTGGAAGAGCTCACGAGCGTCCTCTGGGCCTATCGTACCTCCCCTAGAAATTCCACGGGGGAAAGCTTATTTTTTCTTGTATATGGGACGGAGGCAGTGATACCCGTTTAAGTTGGCATGCCTTCCCATCGAATCGTTTGTTACACTGAAGACAACAATAACAATTTGCTTAAGGAAAGCCTTGATCTCATAGAGGAACCGTGCGAACGAGCATTACTTTGTATGCAACGATATAAAAGTTTAATGCTCAATGCATACAACAAACGAGTAAGACCCTGCGAGCTACAAGTTGGGGACCTGGTACTCCGAAAGGTGGAGGCCTCGAAGCTAGTAGGAAAGTTGGACCCCACATTTGAAGGACCCTACAAAGTTAGGGGAATATTGGGAAACGGAGCCTATGAACTGGAAGATGGGGAGGGGCGTCCTTTGCCTCGCCCTTGGAATATTCACAACCTAAGGAAATTTTTCCATAAGGTCTGTCCCCCTACGTTGGACACTCCCTCAGAACAAAACATCTGCCTCCAGGCCAGGCTGTGCAAAATCAGACTTCCCTGGGGAAAGCCCTTTAGCGAGGCAGGAAGTTCCCCTAGGCAATGACAAATAAAGGGAAAACTTCTCACCAAGGGATAACCCCCACATAAGTTTCTCGTCCTTCGTCAAGAAGCCACTGGTAAGATTTGTCTCCCAAATATGCTTCTTCAAAATCCTTGAATCCTGTCCTCGAAACAGGCATTCTTACAATACATAAGCCCTATCTCCCAAACAGGCATTCCTGAAACTCATAAGCCCTATCTCCCAAACAGGCATTTTCCAAGTCATAAGCCCTGTTCCCTCACAGGCACCCCTTAAAATATAAGCCCTGCCTTGAGCAAGCAACGCATTCTTCACAGGCCCTGTCCTTAGGCAAGCCCTTCACACACAGGTATACCTAATATCCCTCTCCAAAAACAAAGCATTTTACACCTTCTAGTAGGTGCTTCCAAAGTTATATTTTTAAACTATCATGCATTTGCAGATTGAAAAATGGTACAAACCTCTAACAAAAGTGCAGGAAACATATAGTGGGTCTCAGACCCTCATCACCAACACACAAAACAGGGGCAGCAAGCCCTTAGCAGCAATACAACTTGCAGTATGCAGACAAAGGAAGAACTAGTATTAAAACCCCCCCTGGCAAAACCACCCTCAGGGGAGAGGGAAGCATCATCAAAAGCTAAAAAAGAAAAACACAAAAGTAAGGAAGCAAGTAAAAATTGTTTCATCCCCAAATACAAGGGGTACACAACCAAAAGAAATTATTTTTTTTTTTCAAGGAAAGGGGGTACACATCATTCATTTCCCCACAAGCGGGGTCTTGCCAACTTCTTCCTCGGGCTCAGGCTCGGTGGAGGGTGGATCAACTTTAGTCGGGCTTGGAGGGGAAGCCAATGTTGCCTCAGAAGACTCTGCCTCAGGGGCATCCGTCCCTATGCCTCCCTCCTGGGGGGTCCTGACCTCCTCCATCACCACGTCCAGCAGGTGATCCAAGTCACCTTCTGCAGGATATTTTCCCGCCATATCATTCAATAACCCAAAAATGTTGGGCAGCACAGAAGTCAGCATGAAAACTTTGTTACTTGGCTCCGCGGGAGGGGAAGTTGCGAAGGGATTTGGGGCATTCTGCAGGACTGCCTCAAAATTCAAGAAGGAGGGCTCCACGCCCTCTGGAGAATAGTCATTGGCCATGAATTGCGGCAGGCCTCGAACCCGTAACACAGGAACGGCCCAGCAATGTCCACCACCTCCTGCTGGTAATCGTCAGACTTCTTATAAGCTTTCAGACGGCTCTCTCAGAAGGTAGCAAGGGAGTCTTGCCCCTCCTTGGAGTTGGAAAATTCATGGTGGGCTCGGTCTGTTGCCTGCGCTAAGGCATCTGCTTGATCCTTCGACAAGGAAATGAAGTCTTGTTGAAGTTTCTTCCTTTCCCTCTCGGCCTCGTAGAACTTCTCCCAAGCCTCCTTCCCTGACCCCTTCAGTCTGGTCACCTCAGTAGCCAACCTCTCCAGGCGATCCTCCAGCTTCTTCCTCTGCCCATCCATGGGGAAAGGAGGAGGCATCTCCCAGCGGCGACCTAGCAAGCCCCCCACCAAATTCGACACCTACATGAAATAAAATAAGCATAATCCACTAAAAAGTCTTATGGGAAGAATCCAAGAGAAACTGTAAAATACACAAACCTTGGAAGCAGGCAGGCCAGAGCCTTAGCCAAGTGTTCCAGAGAGTAGGAGTTCATGGCCCGCCTATCCGCTGGGAGCACCATTTCTCCTTGGAGCTTAGTAAAAAGCCTTGATTCCCCTTCCCGCTCCTTTAGGATGGACTGTTGGGTGAACACCTCCTAATTCGGGATAAAACGTTGGCTGCAAAGAGACGAACCTCCTGAGGCAAGAGGAGGAGGGGGCCCTATCGTGGAGTGAGTGAACGCCCTCTGGAAGCCCCCTGAAGAAGGCTAGTTGGAGGAAGACCCCTTGGTGCTCTTGGAAGAACCCCGAGGCGGAGGAGGGGCTGGTCGTTTCCCCCTGGTCTCAACAAGAGTCCCTTCAGGAGTCCTAACAGCGGAAGGCGTCCCTGCAGGGCTGCCTTGGGCACTATCTCGCTACGCTTCCCAAACATGATGACCTCTGTTATAAGAAGAAAATCAACAGATACATTCAACCACATCAATCTGGACAGTGTCAGCAAAATGAGAAATAAAGGAGTACCCAGGGATTCCTCCAGAGGGACCTCTTTGGGACTCAACCCAAACCAAGAAAGGAGCCTCTCATCAACCAAGTCCCGAATGGCATAAGGGTGACGATTCAAGTCAGCCAAAGTTGAGGAGAGGGTAGCTGGACGATCCTTTATCGAAAAAAGATGGCACGGTAGGGGGATCCATGATCCAATGACTAGGAAAAGCCTAGGGCCTAGGAGGGCTGACATAAACGAAGGAACCCTTCTAATGCTTAGGGCGCTAGGGGCTAGCAGAAATCTAACACCTTGGTGGGGAAAGAAGTGAAAAATCCCTAGCTCAGACCGTTTCAGGCGGAAACAAAAAAAAGAAATAGTCGGTTGTGATGGGTAGATCATTGTGGCTCAAAACCATAAAAAACTGGCCATACAACTGAAGGAGTTGGGGCTCAACTGGTGTAGGGGGACTCTATACAAGTTATACACGTCTTGGTAGAAATCGAGGATAGGAAATCTAAGACCCACTCGCAGTTGGGCCAAGAAAAAGCTTAAACAACTTCTAGGAGGACGCTCCGGCGCATCTAGGGATGAAGGCGTATAAATACAAAATTCAGGTGGGATACCAAACTCCTCCCTCAGGGCGGCTACATTAGGAGAGGAGGCATTTCTGCCTGCTTCCTCCAGTCCCATCTCCTCCGGCTCCGACTCATCTCCGCCCCGCCCGGCGAAGAGCCCTCCGCCTCTTCACCCACTATACTCTCTCCCTCGAAACCTTCGCCCTCCTCCTCCTCCTCTCCCTCTTCCTCACCCTCCTCCTTCTCTGGTTCGTCTATCAAACGTTTAGAAGGTTAGGCTAACTACCTAAAACTCCACCTCTGGCCGTCGCTAGGGGCTGCCAAACCATGGCCGACACCCCCAGAGGTGGCCTCGGAGGGATCATCGTCCACAAACCTCTCCCCCACAGATCACATCGACTCATCAGAAGGAGTAGAAGTAGAAGACATGACAAAAAAACTGATAAAGAAAAATAGATAGAAAGGGAATATGAACTTATAGTTGTTGAAGGGCTCTTAAGTTTCTTGCTCCCAAAATGATGTGAAGGAAAGAGGAAAGAGGGGGAGGGAAACCTTTATGGGTGCGGTTATAGGGGCGAAGGGGGGAAGGTTGCGGTTACCTGGGCAAACGTCCACATAATCACCCCTCATTGGGCGGTTACGAGACCAACGTGGGCAATTATCAAAACTGCCCCCTTTTGTAAAAGCGAGTGCGGTCACGCACCCGAGTCCCGAGGAATTTGGGCGCCAGAAAATCAAATCAAGCCCTAGGCCATCATGGCTAGGCTACGGCGACGCTCTCGAAAGTTGAGAAGGCTGACACTTCTCTCTTAATGGTGAAGAAAGCTTGCTGTCCCCAAGGAAGGGCGGCGGACATTTCGGATAACCCAGAAAGCCACACTCAAGGAAGACAGGTGATCGAAAGAAGGTCCAGGCGGCATCGCCTCTGAGGAGGGCGACTCCCTAGAGGGCCTCCAGGAAGACTTCTAGTCTAAAGGGGAGTAAGGAGTGTCCTTTTCCCTTACAGTGGGGGGGACTTATTGATATGTGTTAAATAGTTGGCCCATATGTGCGGCCTAGGATCTGTAAGGACCCATCCAAAGAGGCATGCCCAGGAAGAAGAAACCCAACAACCCTTAGCCCAAGCTAGGAAAGGCGAGGCCAAGCCCTCCACGGAAGAGGAGGCGAAGCCCAAGCGGACTGAAAACCCAGGAAGAAGGAATTTGTAGGCAGCCCACCTACAGTCCAGGAGGCGAATGCCCACATCAAAAGCCTAGCCCAGTCCAGGCTGGGAGATGTCTGGAGGACGGACTCTCGGTGGAGAGTCCAAAGGCTCGATCCACCCAAAGCCGATCAGATTGGATATGCCCCATCCCCTCCTCCTTAAAGATAGGGCAGGCTACTCAACCAACTCCCTCGTTTCTAGGAAGTTATGGCGGGAAGGACTGTAGGGAGGCCTCGGCCGATCCCCTAAGAGTCCGACCCCCCTTAGAACTCTCCTCCCTCAAGGGCACTCTCCTTATAAATACCGACTTCCATTGGCTGGCAGAGTAACGTCTCTCTACTCTTTGACTCCTCGAATCTCTGGCTAAATCCCACTTAGCACATTTTTATGTCCTTAATTCTTGTTAAATTTTGCTTACATTTAAGTTATTTATTCTAAAATTTTTTACTGACTTGCACGTCGGAGTGCTAACGCTTTTTTTTTGCAGGTTCCCTATCCAAACTTGCAAAATCCAGCCACTACGTTCTAGTCCAGGAAGAAAACTGTGATTGAACACTTTTTGCTCACATCAAATATAATTTTTATAATACTTCGAATCTTTTAGGGGAATGATTGAAATAAACATATGTTAGGGGTGAAAACAATAAGGACATTTTCGTCATAAAAAAATTAATCCATATCATGAGGGGGCATTTTGTTACATTTCATAGTTTAAGGGGTAAATGCACTTCATGCATAATTTAAGGGTGCAAAAGTGTATTAATTTAACCCTAGTTTATATTATGATAATTATGTTTTGTTTACATGCAATATATGCATTTTCGTTACTAATGTCAATTCATATTATAAGTAAATTTGGGCTACTATAATTATATACACACACAACAAGTACATAAAAAGACGCGCGCGCACACACACACATAATGTATGTGTTTGTAGGATGCACAATGACTATGAGCAAGACTGGTACATAAAAATTAAAAATACATTAACATCAAATAAATGTATTTATTTAATTTTTTCACGTGGTGCTTTAAAATTGTAGTTTGATGTTTTGTAGCAAATATTTTTCTTTAAGACTTTTATATTTTTAATAAATGTTACTCTACCTTGATGATCACACTACAAGAACAAACAATGAGAATAAAATTCAACTTCTCTCTTTCACTTTTAACCTTTAGATATTTCATCTTATTAATTAACTCTTATGAAAATAAAACATAAAAGAAAAATACAATATGTATTATTTTGATCTTATCCAAGCTTATTTTAAGTTTCAATTTTTATTTAATTATAAATATCGAGAGTTTGTCATTTCAGTTATTCAATTTTTAAGTTTGAAATATAATAATTATAAAACTTCTTAAGTGAAAATCCATTTGAAAGAATATTTATGAAAAGATCAACTATAAAGAAGCACGAATTATTAACAATTTTACTAAATTAAGTTTCAATTTATTTTGAGATCTATATTATAATATACACAACACTTTAAGTGCAGAAGATAAGACCAAATCAAATAATTTCATATGCTAAAATTTGCAATATGCAATTTCTTTCAACTATTCATAATTGTAATAAATTTCTTAATCAAAGTAATATTCATACTCAACGAAGACCAAAATAAATAAATAAAATAGATTACCTATATATATAAACTATATTGAAATTAATAAACTAAATAATTTCCTTTATCTAAGTTGCGACGACATTGAAATACAACAACAACAACAACAACAACAACAGCAGCAGCAGCAGCAACAACAACAACAACAACAACAATAATATGAAATGTGTATAAATAAAAGATCATTCAATTAACTACAAACCTACATATTTATCATAATGCCGAACTTACAACATATAGTTAAATACATTCTAAGAATAAGTTTGGAACCTTAGTTTTTATATGAGATCATAAAATTTTAATATTTTTTCTTACTTTTGTATATATATCCTTTAAATTTCATATTTAACTCTAATCTTTAACTTTTATGATCCATTGACATATAAACTAAAATATATTATAAAATTGTATTAAATTCCTATAACCAACATGAGAATAAGTAATTAATTATTACGTGATAATTTAAAAAAAATATCTATATCTTTTTTTCTAATACTTTCAATAAAAAAATTGATAAAATCTAAATTATAAACATACAATACAAAAAAAATGTATATTGTAAAGGACCAACCACAAATTGTTAAATTTTCCGTATTTCTTTTTTTTCATAATTTATTTTTAGTAGTTTCTAGACCTTATGTCTTCTTAATAGTCTAATCAAGAAAAAATCATGGGAACTAAATGTAATAGTATAAAAACAATTATCTTTCTTATTTTTATTTTTTCTAAATCTAAAATTAAAATTAAAAAAATAATTCAAAATTAATTTACCTTATCAAGGTTTGTTAATATGAATATCTACATATGGATTTATAAATTCAAGTTTTACATTACAATAATTATAAAATTATTCAAGGAAATAAAATTATCTCCCCCACCGCCTACCCTCCCTCCCCCATCCCCACTGCCTACCCTCCTCCCCACCCCCTCGGCGCCCCTCACATAAGGGGGTGACGGCATTGAGGGTGTCGTCGCCCTCCAAGTCGCCCAGACCATAATAGATCTGGGCAACGTTGTCGCTCCGAGCTACGGAGGGCGACGGAGTGTCTCCCAGATAGAGGGTGACGACAACACCGTCCCTACAAGGAAAAAAATTAATATATTTTAGTTAATTTAATTAGATGTCATTGAAAGAAAATTAAGAAAAAAATTAATTAATAAAATATAATTTTTATAATCAATTATTGTTTTGTATATTTTTTTAGAACTATGATATTTTAAAATAATGTCCGGTCACCATTAATTAATGGTCATGTGTCATTACATGTGATTGTACACATGTATAAGTTGCTGAAAATTAACCATATAGTTGCCACGTGGGCATAATTCAGTTAATTTTTTAAAATACCGCCAGAAAATTGATTAAAAAACCCTAATTCAGACTAAATCTCATCAATTTTGCAAGTTACTGGACCTAAAAAATGGGCATAATTACCGGACTAAAATTAATATCGAGTATACTTAACGAACTAAAAAAATAATTTTCTAATTTTAATAAAATTATTTTAGTCATGAGAAAAAAAAATTAAAAAACTAATAACATTAGAAGTTTACTCATATATTTTATAATATTTATACTTTAGAATTTAAATTTGGGTTAATTGCAATTTTTTCGTCCTGTAATTATAGATATTTGGCGTTTTGGTCCTTTAAGTTTTTAGGGTAGCAAAATAGTCCTTTAACTTTTTAGTTAATTGCATTTTCTGTCCTGTAATTATAGGTATTTGGCGTTTTGGTCCTTTAAGTTTCTATGGTAGCAAATAGTCCTTTAACTTTTCAATTTTCGCGATTTTCGTCCTCTGGTCGCTGGATGTTTTAAAACTTGCCGGAATAATGGCACGCGATTAGGTTGATCTTCTTGAGTGATACAACATTCAGGCATTGCCCCTTCTTCCGGCGAGTTTAAAAGCCTCACGTGTGAATCGCGTGCCATTATTCGGTGAGTTTTAAAAAAATCCGGCGATCAAAGGATGAAAATTAAAAAGTTAAAGGATTATTTTGCTACCCTAGAAACTTAAAGGACTAAAATGCCAAATGCCTATAATTACAGGACAAAAATTATAATTAATCCTTTAAATTTTATTGAATTAACAATATATAACACATATATATAATCTAATCTAATCTAAATTAGTTTGTCTCAATCTCCATTGGAATTCTACAAAGAATTACATTTTTGGTCCCTCAATGATATCACTAAAATTGTTTCGGTCCCCTTTTTCCACGAGTTACACTTTTGGTCCCTGAACTTGCCAATTTTGAATAGAGTTGGTCCAAGGTAAGTCTTTGTCCAACACTCACGGAAATACGTGCATAAAGCGTACGTGGAAGTAAAAAAAGAGAAAATAGGCTTGATTTTGATACCAAAATTAGGTATATATTGTTATTACTAACAAATTTTGTGTCAAAATAAAGCCTATTTCCCCTCGTCTTCACGTCGGCATGCTCCTCATGCACGCATGTTCATTAGTGTTTGATGCAAACTTAAAAGTTGGGACCAATTCTATTCAAAATTGGCAAGTTCAGGGATCAATAGTGTAATTCGTGGAATAAGAGGGGCCAAAATCATTTGAGTGATATTATTAAGGGACAAAAAATGTATTTTTCTCCAATTTTGTCTTACCATTTAACTTTTTATGTGTTTAACACCTTATAAAGTACTAATTAAACTTATTAGTAGAAAGAGCTCAATAATTTATATTATATATTAATGTTATAATACACATTATAGAAAATGTAAGAAATGTAATTAAACACGTCAAATTTATTTTAAGTTTTAAAATTTTATTTTATTAATATCATTATTCAAGTTTGTATTATATTCATTATAAAATATATTAAATAAAAATCAGATTAAGCATATTTATTAAAAGATCAAATTATGCACAAGAATTATTTAAAAAATTACGATTAAAATAAGTGTAAACTTTCCTTTGATCGAGATCTATATGTCGAGTTCGTATCACTTTTAACGCATTATATAAGACCAAGTCAAGTAATAAGATTTTTGTCATAGCCTGTATATTTTTCTATATAGTTAGTAATAAGATTTCTAACTAAAATTTATTTAGTTAGTTATTAGTTACGAATATAACTCTGTATTATAATTCATTTTTGTTAGAAATTTATCTCAACTCAACTGTGTAAGTAATTAACAACTATAAGACTAATTACAAAATTACATATTTGTACACACAAATTTATGACTTATTATTATGTGATAAGGATATAATTAGAATCACAAGAAAAGGAATAAACAAAAGACATGGCAAATCATTCACACTTGTATAATATATATATATATATATAGAAAAATTAAGGCAAATACTATGTATAATTAAGGTAAATTACATCGATATCTACAGAGATAGGTCTAATTATACAAATATTCTCTACCCCTTGTAAGATTATAAATACACCCCTTAAAATTATAGTTAAAACTACAAGTCACCACTACAAAAGACGAGGGATTTGGAACGGGTTTTTTTGTCGTGGATTTGTCTCGTCCTAAATTGTAACAGATTTTGTGTCGGATTTGGAATGGATTTGAGCGGCTACGCGGTAAGCAAGTCATTTGTAAGAAATATAATTTTTTTGGCATGGAAAACTCGTTACAGAACCCGTTATAAAATTTATTTAACAAGATATTTTCCAAAACTCGTTCCAATATTAAACCCATTACTATTTTGACACAGGTTTAGGGTCATCAATTTTAAATTTCAGATGATAAGTGTGAATCCGCTCCAAACGTGTTACAAAATCTATTCTAAATTTGTAACCAAATATTTACCCTTTTCAAATTTATGTTCCCATTACAAAAACAACGACTACATAACCTGTTTGAAAACCCGTTCCAAAAGTCTACAGGTGATATTTTAACGGCCAATTTTTCATTTCAAATCTTGTGTCAATATCACTCCAAAATGGTTTTTATATATATGTCACGCCACAAAAGTGGGATCCCAACTTTAGGTCATATTCTCGGAATGCGACATAATTGAAATCGTAACAATAATATGTTCAACAAACTAATAACCTGATAACCATAACAATTATAAACTCTAACCATTCGACCTCCTTCCCCAATCACCTTGATCACTTTAAGTTTTCTTATTTTTCATGTTTCACTACAAGAAAAACACTCAATAGGAATAAAATAAAATCGGTGTCGAGCTAATCAACAAGTAAAATATTCGTTGCTAATATATTAATTAATATAAGAAATACATGCTAATGAATTTAGCAACGAAAATTTAGTTGCTAACAATTTAGCAACGAATTATTTAAAATATATTATGTAGTGTAGATTAGCAACGAGAATTTTACTTGCTAATTAGCTCGACGCTGATTTTAGCAACAAGTTTTTTCGCTGCTATTAAATTATTTCCTTGTTGTGTTTTAATGTTAAGTACTATTAATTGAAATTAATAATTAATTTATAGGCCGAAATATAATTATATATATGTATATGTAGTGATCATCATATTAAAACAATTAAGGTGATGGGTGTATGAGAAGAACATCCTGAAAAGAGTGTCTTATGCCGGAGTTTGAGGAGGGTGTTAAGATTTTCATAGAAGATCAAGAATGCCATCACCTATATTACAGTATTAAATTTGCATCTTTCTCCGTATAATTTTATTGTTCGATCGCATGTTTCTAATATTTCTTTGCTCAGGCTGCCGACACAAACTCTTGAGTGGGAGCGTCGTCCGTGGCAATGATCAGCATCATGTAGGAGTATCTCATGACAATTCGGACAATGCTTTAACTCCAATCCAGACCAAATAATAGAATTATTTCTTCAATTTATTACATTAATTGTAGGAAATTAAGTGCATGAATGGTAGGATCACCAACATTAGCTGTCCACATGCCCTATGCTTCATTCATTCAACTAATCAAACAAATTATACAACTTTTCTATAATTTAACACTTAGTTGCAACAACTGCACATGCAAGAACTCCAGTCCCACATTTCATCATCAGCGTATAAATACAGCAGCACTCTCCTTAGTTTCAAACACACAATATTGTCTCATTTCCTATTCCATTCCCTCTCTATCTTCTCCAAATCTTCATTAACTTCCTTAGTTTCAAACGATATGGCGAACGCAACAGCAACCGAGAGCTGCTTTTGGTATAACAACAGTGATGATATCGATGATACCGAGTTCTTGAACATCGATAATTCACTTGTGATGTCTTTGCTCGAAGACTCAGAAGTCGAAGATGGAGACAATGAACGTTTGAGGACTGTGATTCAGTCTCTTGAAGCCGAGATTATGAGTCAGAATTCGTGTATGGGGACATATGATTCGGAAGGGTGTTCAGACGATTATCGATCTTCTGATGTGGAGCAGCTGTCCAGCTGCTCGACATCACCTGATCGTTCTCTGGACTTTGAATGGATCGATGTGGAGACGGACTATTCCTGTCTGAACGACGAGGTGGCCGGTTACTTCAGTGGTCAGTTTACAGACAAGATTGATAATTGTATGTTTGAACTTGGAGGAGAAGTGGATTATTTACAAGGTTTTAGTTACTCGATGGCCATGGAGGAGGATGAATACTGTAGTTTGTGGCAATAGGCTTTCGTTTCAAGAATTGATATATATGTCTGTCGGTTGATCAAGAATTGATTTTATTAATACTGTTGAGGCTATGACAGCCCTTATAAATGTAAAGTTTTAAGCTAGTAAAGAAATTTTGATCTGATTCTTGGTTTTTGTTGCAGCAACCTTTGATTAATATACTGTTTATGTTCATTTGACACAGAACCGATGGAAAATCCGAAGACAGACATCTGATAATCGTGGTCTTCTTGATTCGATTGGTCAAGAAAAATGTCGAAAATCTTGGTTTTGCAGATCATGGTTCAGAACAAATGGTAGTTGAACAATGTTAATTATTTTTATTTGTTATTGTTAGGAATTCAGCACCAAGATTTAGATCTCCAAATTTTCAATCTAAACAACTACTACAGATAAGTGGTACAAGAATCCTTAATACAAACCAGAGAATACAAAATTATAGAGCTAACAAAAACAGGAACAGAATATATATATCATAAAACCTTGAGATCAAACGTTAGGATCACAGGGAACCAAAACGCTCAGGTAGTCTATTCCTGGCTAACATAGCCCACGACCCACAAAAGGCCAAAGCCAAAGGCCAACAACCCAGTCTCATGGTTGCAAGACTTATCAACTCCAAGCCACACAGGCTGTTATCTCAGAACTACAAAGGTTAGGCCACAAAAGCTTTAGGGTTTACCACGAAGGTATTTGTTCACAGAGAACTTTCAGATGTAGAGAGGAGAGGAAGAGATGATTCAGACTTAGCATCTGAGGACAAAGGGAAGGAGGGAATATATAGTAAGCAGCCATTAATGGAGGCGGAAGAAAATGAGGAGGCATTTCAGACGAAGAGGTGAGGAGCCACCTCATAGAAAAGAGGCTGGAGATGGAGAGGCACAAAGTGAGAAGAGGTACTTAGGGTTTTCAGTTATTTAGGCCGAGACGGGTCTGGTTAGCAAACGAGGTTGGGCTAAGAGTGGGTCGGGTTAGAGAGTGGGCCAAGCTGTGATCGTGGGCTTTACGTGAGAAGCCTGCCATGCAGGTGAGACCAAAGTTGGGTTGAGTGGATTTGGGCCATATATTTCACAGTTATTTTATTATATATATATTTTTTTGGAGAACGCCGCCGGTGTCGTGGCGGGGAGTTTGGCAGACCCCTACCCGTTTATTAAAAAATCAGTATGCACCTGTACATGTAAAAGCGGAAGAATAAACGAGCAGTACTTACTCCCTTTACAATTGTCCTATCTCTAATCTTAAACCGCGAAAGGTAGGGAAACGGAGATCCGTGTGAATTATCTCGGCCAGACGACCCCGAGCACTCTCAAAGATCACCGGCTCGATAGCCGAGCAACCCATATTAGCCAAAAGATTCTCCGCTTTATTACCCTCGCGAAGGGTGCGCTGCAGGATCCGCAAGCGCGTCAGCAGGGGCTGCAGGAGCCACCCCCCAGATCCCTCTTTCATGATTTGGGCAATCGTCGTAGCATCAGTCTCGACCCAAATCCGGCGGAAACCCCTCTGCTCAACCAAATCCAAGCCTCTTACCACTGCAAACAGCTCCACATAGAGACTCATTTACACCCCGAGGGGCTCACAAAAGGCAAAAAGCATAGTCCCATGCCGGTCGCGAACCAGCCCCCCACTGCCAGCCATTCCCGGATTCCCCTTGGCCGCCCCGTAGCTGTTCAATTTGACGCAGCCCGCCTCCGGTGGCCTCCACCATACAGCCTGCACTCTTGGATGGGGTGGCTTTTTCACATGAAAACCCAAAACGAAAGCCACCGCTAGGTCCCCTTTCCACATCCCGTAATCCATCTTCCTTGCTTGATAGAGAAGGGTAAGGTAGTCTCCAACCTGGCACACTAGTACCGCCGCGGAGAAACGCTGGTTGTCATACTTAACAGCATTCCGTAGCCGCCATATCGACCATAGGATAAGGGCGGGAATGAGCAGGCGGACATGGCCTCGTCGCACAAAAGGAGAGGAAGCTCGCCACAGCTGCAATGTGCCGCAAATAGAGGAAGAAGTGAGCAGGGGCACGGCGAATAAATTCACAAAATAACCCCATGCTGCCCGTGCATGGTGATTCTCCGGAAAAAGGTAGGAGACGCTCTCGACCGCGCTGTAGCACGGGCACCGTGAGAGCAAAGGAAGGCCCTTGGCCCTCATGCGTTCGTCAACCGGCACGAGATCGCGCAGTAACCTCCACAGAAAGATGGAAATAGTCGGTCGGATGGTGGGGTGCTAGAAATCTGAAATAACAAGCTAGGTATTGGAGTGATCTCGGATGAGCTCCCATGCTGATTTTGTCGTAAACGCCCTATTCGGTCCCGCCTTCCACCAAGCCCAGTCGACGCCGCCACTATCGAAAGGGACTTGGAGGATCCGCTCGACCACCGAACGTGGCACAATCAAGAGTAACTTTGGCTCGTCCCACTTGCCATTGCACCAAAATGAGTGAACGGGCTCATGGGAGGAAGGGGGGACTCAACATGGGGGCTAGAGGCCTCTCCCCTAACCAATTGTCATGCCAAAAACAAATATCTCCGGTACCCAATGACCAATAAATTTGTGCCTCAGCGGTCGGTCGAGACCAGAGCATCCGACGCCACATTGCCGTGCCGGTAGTGAAAATTTGAGTGGACGCCACGCAGCTCCGCTTGGAATATTTCCTCCGAAGAAAATCCGACCACAAGGAGGGGGAAGTACGGAAGCGCCACCAAAGTTTGAGAGAGAAAGCGTCCGCATGTCAGTGAGCTTCCGAGGGCCAAGGCATCCTTCCTCAATAGGGAGGCTGAGACGAGACCATGACGTCCAATGCAACTTCCGATCCGCTCCATATGATCCCCAAAAGAACTTATTCAAGATCCGTTCAATGCAGAGGATCACGATTTTGGGCGGCTTAAGAACATACAGGAGGTGAATCAGAATGGATAAAAGAACAGATTTGATGAGCTGCAAACGTCCACCATAAGACAAGACTTTCTTTTCCCACCCAACGATTTTTCCAGCCATGGCATCAATAAGGGGGCTGAAAAGCTCGGCCTTCCGTCGACCACAATACAAAGGCATTCCCAAATAGGTGACAGGGAAAGATTTATGGACAAACCCCGTGAGCTTGACCCGCCGGAGGACGAGACACAGTGCTGTGGGAGCAAGGATGAAGGAGCTCTTATCAGTATTAAGGCATTGACCAATTGTGTCGGCAAAGGAGTCAAGGAAATCCATGACGCGCTGCAAACTGTGCTCCTGTGCGTTTGTAACGATCAGACAATCATCTGCGTAGGCCAAATGGCTAAGGCCCTGCGCACCATCAAAAGCCAACGAGAGTTGCACCTGGAAAAGTTGATTCAGCCCTTGCGAGAGGAATTCAAAGGCAAGAGCGAACAAAGTGGGTGACAAGGGGTCCCCCTGTCGGAGTCCCCGCGATGACGGAAAGAACCCACAAACTGCACCGTTGACAATAACAGAAAAACCAGCAGTTCTCAGTGCAATTCCAAATAAAATGGAGCCATAGATCCTGAAAACCCAACCGCGCGAGCATGCTTTGTAGAAAAGGCCAACTTACCCGATCATAAGCCTTCGCCATATCGAGCTTAAGGGCTACATTCCAACTGTGTTTATTAGCGCCGATAGATTGCATGAGTTCCTGTGCGAGTAAAACATTATCCCCAATAAGCCGAATGGGGACAAATCCACTCTGGTTTGGGGTGATGATCGACAGGAGCCAAATTTTGAGGCAGTCATTTAGGAGCTTAGACATGATCTTGTTCGTGGTGTTGCATAAGTTGATCGGGCGGAACTGACTCCAGTTCGTAGGGCTTTTAACCTTCGGGATGAGGACGATCGATGTGGCGGTGAAGCTCTTGGGCATCGGGTTACGCGAAAAGAAATCCATAGCCGCCTCATAGACGTCTGTTCGGATAATTTCCCAGCACCACTGGTAGAACACTACATTAAACCCATCGGGCCCAGCCACACTCGTGGGATCCATCTCAAAAAACTACCCTACGCACCTCTTCCATCATAAGCAAGGGAGACAAAGCTTCTTGCAGAATAGGGCCGAGCATCCTCGGAATGTGGGAGAGGTCGGGCAGGGGGCTGACGCGCTGCTCAGCCGAGAGCAGCAGGCTGAAGAAATTGACGGCAGAGCGATTGATGGTCGTCGGGTGCGTGAGTACCTCCCCGTTCTGCTCCACTGTCGAGACAACAGTGAGGGCCCGTTTCTTTTTAACGAGGGACTGGAAATACCGCGTGTTTCATTTGCCGTCTGCCACCCATTTAACGGCGGATTTCTGCTTCCAAAAATCCTCCTATATAGATAAAGCCCACTGGAAGACTGTCGTAGCCCGGTTCATTGCCAACAATTTATCGTCCGACGGGTTCTGATCATACTCCCGTTCAACAGTGCGTACCACGGCCTCGGCGTTCGAAAGGTTTCGGAATAAATCCCCATAGGTCGTCTTGTTCTAGTGGCGAAGTCGCTGCTTGAGGCACAGTAGTTTCTCCTTGAGGCGAGCCATCCCAGAAAGATGTACTGGAAAGCTCCAACACGCAGCAACTACTTGCAAAAAGTCGGCACCACATGTTTTGGAACCAAAAAGAGGCCGGAACTTGCTGAAAATCAGATGAGACGCGGATCAGAAGGGGGGCATGATCCGAGCCAAAGCGCGGGACGTGTTGGACTGAGGTCCGAGACATGCTATCAACCCACTCACTGGAGAAAAGCACCTGATCCAATCGCTGCCATAGGCGGTGGTCCGTCCATGTGAAGAGGCTACCCTGAAAACCCACATCAACCATACCACAGTCAAGAATAGCCTCTGAGAAATCCTCAATAGAGTGATGCTGAGGATATACGCCCGACGACCGCTCAGAGGTGGAGACAACCGAATTGAAATCGCCGCTAATCGCCCAAGGAACACCAAGCTTAGTTATCGCCCGCATGAAGTCCCAGATCGATCGTCGGGCTGCCTTAGCACACTTGCCATAGACAATGGTAAACAGTAGGGGGTCTTTGAAAAACGGAAGGCGCAAACGAAGATGTAGGAATTGTTCATCGTTAACCAATACCTCCATGGCGTCAGCGTCCCGAGCAAGTACCCAAATTTTGTTATTGCAGTTATTGGTGCCAAAATGGCTTGATAGACAAGCCCAACCATTTTAGGCGCCAAAATGCAATAAATTTTCCCCCAAAATCAACCTCACATGCGTAACACGTGCGTTTTCCGTTAACTCTTAACGAAGAGTTGACGGTAGGACCAAAAGTGTTTAAAAATATGTCTAATTGAGACCAAAAGTGTAACTCACGAATGAAGGGAGACCAAAACTGTTTTAGTGGTATTATGGAAGGACCAAAAGTGTAATTCTCCCTGCAAATTGATAACATCCATCCAACACATAGTGAGAAGAAAAGGTAGTGTTAATAACTTGAACTCATTTTTTTCTCCAATGCGTTCTCAACTAAACTTCTAGCTTGAACGAAAATGGAGGAAGTTGGTGTTTGTAAAGGATATAATGAAGCAACCAGCTCAGCGGGAAAGAGAAGTTTTTTTCCCTTCAAATTTGATTTACGTCAACTTTAACGCCACAATTAACGGTAGAGACAAAAAGTGTTAAAAAAATGGTCAGTTCGAGGAGCAAAATTGTCAAGCCCGATAATATGAGGACCAAAACTGAATAAGTGGTCACGTATAGGGACCAAAATCGTAATTCTCCCTCCTCTAGCAAGTTAATGGCTTAGAAATATTATTTACATGTTTATGATTTTTAATTGAATATATTTATCATTGTGAAGTAGTAGTTATTAGAACTAGTAAATAGTCTTTTGTTTTATTTGCCTATATATTTATCTTTTTTAGTTGGATAGATTCATCATTGTCTAAGTAGTTTAGAGGTATTAGCACTATTAAATAGTCTTTTTGTTATAGAATTTTATTTCTATAACAAATTCTGATTTAATATTAAAAAATTACTTAAGTAATAGTATGAGTGTCGTTTCACAATAAAGAACAAACACTTAGGATTCATACTTTATATATAATATTAGCAAGGTGAACGCGCGTTCCGAGTTGATAATTAATATTTGTTTTATTCTTTTTAAAAAATAATTATAAATATTATAAATATTTTACAAACTTTAAATTATTTTGAAAAATATAACTAATAATAACTTTTTGTATAAGTAATAATATATTAATTATTATATTTTATATAAATAATAGCAACTTATTAAATCTTTTTATGAAATGGTATTAATGAATATATAGTTTCATGGAAAAATTTGTGAGTTTTGTTTATTCTATTATCCTACTGTATATATCTTGACTTTTGTTTGTTTTGTGTTACTAAGCTGATTATTTTCGTGACACTATTGAGATATTATTCTAATTTTGATTTTTTATGAAAATTTTTAAGAAAAATATATTGTTCTATTGTGTAGGTTGTATAAATTATGCATTTTGCTATAAAAACTTATCATCTTTTTTTTGGTCCAATTATTTCTCTTTTAGTGGCTAAGTTCATATTACAGTTTATATATTTGAAGTCAATTTAATAATTCATTAAACTAAAGTTCAAAACACTAATATTCTCTTAATTCCAATCTATTTAAGTAATTGACATTAAAATAAGGGCAAATGTCATATTTGGTCCCTTAAGTTTGCATTTAGAATCACTTTAGTCCCTCAAGTTCATTTTTTGACTTTAGCATCCTTAAAGTTTAATTTTTATTTCAAATTGGTCCCTCAGACCATTTTCCGGCAAAAAGATGGCCGGATTTTGACTTTTTCAAGGGTAAAATAGTCAAAATTTTCACTTTCTCACTTTAGTTCCTTAAGTTTGTAAAAGTTTCAAATTAGTCCTTTCTTAGTGTCCACATGTTGGAATTATCAGCACATAATAAAAATTTCATGTTCTTCACTCCACGCTTTAATTCTTTACACTTTTATGATATAACTTGGACGTTTTCTTATTTGCTTGTTGGCTTGTTGGAATTATTTAGTAATTAATAAAATATTTAATCAACTGTTCAACATGACCTAACATGATACAAACTTCTCAACACAATTCAATATAATACATAACCATAAAAACAAACACTCAAGATACAAAAAGTGATTGAAAAGTTGAAAAATAACACAAGAACTTGCATTTCGACATATGTTGGGGGCTCTAGATTTCAAGTAAGGGATGTAGTTTTGAGACCTCTTTGTTGATGTAGTTTTCTCTTATTTTCAGTACTTTTATGTAGTTTCTATGGTGATCTTTTGAAGTTATTTGGATTAGTTTAAATATTTTAAACTATTTTCAGTGTTTGATGGTTATGTATTTTGAACTCTTTTCTAATTGACATGGTAGTAGTATTTGATCTGAATTTCAATTCTCTACAAGCAAAAGTGGTTCTCCTTTAAGTTGTTTGTTGGTTTGTTTTGGGCTAATTATTGTAAATGCATTTTATTCCTAGCCTAGATATCATTCCATTAAACTCGCATCAGGGAGTGCACCTTTTTGCCATATACTCCATGTAATCTGTTCTCATTTTATCACTTACTTCTTTTGATAAACAACATTTTCCTCTCAATCCAAGATGGCTGTTGCAATTCCCTGAACTGTTTGATGGTTGGCATATTTTGGACAGGTTTTTTCACTTGAGTATTTATTTTGATGGTTATGTATTATATTGGATTGTATTGAGAAGTTTGTGTTATGGTAGGTCATGTTGAACAATTGATTTAATATTGTATTTATCGAAATAATTCCAACAAGCCAACAAACAAATAAGAAAACGTCCAAGTTATGTCATAAAAGTGCAAAGAATTAACGCGTGGAGTGAAGAACATGGAATATTTTATTATGTGTTGATAATTCCAACATGTGGACACTAAGAAAGGACTAATTTGAAATTTTTACAAACTTAAGGGACTAAAGTGAAAAAGTGAAACTTAGATTGACTATTTTACCCTTGTAAAAGTCAAAATCCAGCCTTATTTTCGCCGGAAAATGGTCTGAGGGATCAATTTGAAACAAAAAATAAACTTTAAGGGTGCTAAAGTCAAAAAATGAATTTGAGGGACTAAAGTGATTCTAAACGCAAACTTAAGGGACTAAATATGACATTTGCCCTTAAAATAAATAAGAATAACTTTTGTTCGTTTTTCTCAACTATTAATAATAGGATTAAATTTCTTAATCAACTAATATTCATAGCCAATCAAGATCAAGAAAAAAAAAACTATGAATATCTAATAAAATCATATTTATGTAAACTGAATAGTTTTCTTTATCAAGGCTACCACAACATTAAAATATTATAAGAAAAATAATATTACAGAAAAAAAGTATAAACAATCCTCAAGTTTTATCTTAATAAGAAAATTTACAATGTATACTTAAATACGATGACTTTAAAGTATAAGTTTAGAACCTTAATTTTGTGTATTAGATCAAGGTGTGGGACTAAAGAAGCGATTTTTCCATATCCAAATAATATTATAATTTAATAATTATTTATTAAATCATCAATTCCTTTTTATTTTGTAACAGTTATTTAGAGTTAAGATTTTATAGTTTTTCATTATTTTTCCTATAAATTGACCTTAATTTATTCTGTAGAATTATAATTGTGTACACTAATTAATTAGTGTAAGAAATTATAAAAGTATCACTTCATATAATATAAAAATAATAATTTGATACAATTATAATTATTTCATAGGAAGTGCTTTATATATCTATCATCTATGGTTAAAAAGTCCTTGACCTCTAGTTTCATATGAATTGGTTTTATTTGAAAATCTAATGTAATCAAAATGTTGCGGTAGAAGAAAAACACATTGACAATATTAATAGAAGAATCAAGAACACAAATAGGATACTTGCCATTATATTTAAATTATGTTCTTATTAAAAGAAAGCCAATCTATCCCTCCTTTTCTATTATTTAGTGCATAATAATTATTATATTATTAGTTAATAGGGAAAACTGTTTTAAGAAACTTTTTGAATATTTTATAAGTCTTGTATTATCGATATAAATATACTCTTAGATAAAATAAATATTTTGTTACGTACAAAATTTTATTTATGATTAAAAATAAAAGTTGCATGTGATCAAATGATTACAATGACTTTTAAATTAAAGATTTCATAAACGCTAGCTGATGATTATTAAAAATCAAATGATTAATTTCACTTAATTAATAGCTCCCTAAAATTTTCTTATATGTTTTTATTATACTTATGATCATCAATTTTTTAGAAGAAGGCAGGTTTTTACTTTTTGGATTTTGCCCTTAACTTTTTTTTTAGATTTATAATTAATTCTCTTCATGATACTTTTTTTTCATCTCTGATACTTATTTTTTATCTCTATATTTGTGATGAGAAATTTACCATTATTTCATGTGAAAACATTGGTACTTAATCTTTTCGTTCTTTTGGCTTCTATTGAAATTTTAGATCTTATCATTAATTCTCTCTATAATATTAATTTCCTTCCATATATTAATTTGTTTGACTTATCAAGTATGATCTTAATATTTTCATTTTATTTTTTAATTATTATGCCAACTATGTTTAGAGTTATTTATAATATAATTCTCTACTAATTAAGTTTTCATTTGATTTGTCATGTTGTTAAAAAAAATTGGGTAAACATGCTTTAATTAAATTGGGTAATAATGCTTTGTGGAATGAATTGAAGTGCTACAAATTATTATTTTTTAACTAATTTTATTTAATTTACAGATCAATTAAGAATTTAATGATATACAATTAATTACATTTTTCTAAAAAAAATATATATTTGGTAGAATTTAAGTAAGTAGACCAAATACTTCAGTACATTATATATTCAGTACCTCAATTAATGGTTTGGTTCATTAATTAGACATCAATAATATTATCTACTACGATACTAAATTATATCACTGTAATTTTATGAGGTCTTTTTTGCCATTATAAAAATTTAAGAAATTAAAAACATTCCAAATTAATACTCATACTTTTTACTATGATATACATATACAACATAATATGAATATGATTTATTATATATAAATAGTATATATAATAAATTTTAGAATCCTATTATCATTTAATATTTTTATGATTATAAGTCTAATTCAAGGGTAGTCTAAATTATTGATATAATATATGCAACAAAAAAATTATATTAATTAATTACTTTAATTTTACATCCCCTATATTTATCATAAAAAATATTATTTAAATTAATCCATCTTTTAAATTTGCTTCACTAATGAAATAAATTTTTTATCTTTTTTCCTAGTTGCGCTAATTAGGAAATTAATTTTATTTATTTATTTTTAACTCTTATACTAACTATCGCTAAAGTTGTTTCTTATATAACTTTCTTGTAATAATCTCTTTAATTTCCATTTTATTTCTCGTGCTGGTGGAAAATAGTTTAAATTGTTGAATAATCATGAAATGAATTGAGTGGAATAAACATAAAAATTATTGACTAATCTTATTAACTTAGAGTCGATTAAAAATAAAAGTATACAGAAATTAAATTACATATTGTTGAAAATGATGCAATAGAATTCGTCAAGTAATTATAAGTGCATTAAACATCCCACAAATCTAGAATTATTTAATTATAGAATAAGTTTTGATTATTATTATTATTATTAGTATTAGTATTATTATTATTATGATTTTATAATTAATATTATAAGTACAATTAATTATTAAACCACTTATTAAGTAAGTGATCTTATTCTAAGTTTATTTTTCGTAAAGAATTGATTAACTTTTAACACAAACTTATTCAAAGTCCTTGTTTCTATTTGAACTTTACTTTCATTGAACTTGCGGTATTATACTATTTAATTAGGTACCCCAAAATATTATCAATTGACATATAAAATTATATTTTCTGCAATTTTAATACTTTTAATCATTACAAATAAATAAATAAATAAAACATTAAAATTACTCATGTTTTTATAATATCTTATTTTAAAATTTAACTTATATTAAAATTAATAGTAAATTGTCCTACGGATTACTTTCCTTTCCATCGAAGAGATGCTTTTTCAAGTTTCTAAATTGTATCTTCTCCAAATTATACAGTGTATATATTTTTCTAATTAATATTATTTTTAACCAGTTTTATTCAATTAGTTATTAGTTATAAATAAAACTCTTTATTGTAATTTATTTTCGTTCGAACTCTATCTCAATTCATCTATGTAAATAATTAACATGTATTATTATAAAAATTAATTACACAATTACTTATTTATACACATAAATTTATAATCTACTATTATATCAAAAGGACGTAATTGGCATCACAAAAAAAGAAAGAAACATAAAACATGACAAATCATTCACACTTTTATAATATAAATAAAATAAAATAAAATAAAATAAAAATAAAAATAAATAAATAATATATAATAATATAATAAAATAAAATAAAATAATATAATATTAATAATAAATAATAAATAATAATATATACATAGACATAGATATAAATATGGATATAGATTTTTCGTTTTTCAACATGCTTTTTTTTTTTATTTCATATTTTTGTAGTTTTGATCTGAACCTAATGCACGTACGATGTCGATCTATTTAATAATAAAGTATATGTATGTGGAGCAGTGGAGGCCATACAGAGAATCATGTTGGGGAATTTGAAGACAAGCTCTCAACCATGGGATCTGGTCATATATTTATATTACATGCAGTGTTCATAGTGCAAGAAGAACAAATTCATCAATGTATATTTACTGACAACCCCAAGATGCATGCATGCAGATGATATCAATTGTGGGATCAACGGCGCAGTGCACGTGTGGTAGTTCAACAGGCTTTTTTATTTCATATTTTCTGTAGTTTTGATCTGAACCTAATACACGTACGATGTTGATCTATTTAATAATAAAGTATATGTATGTGGAGGCCATACAGAGAATCATGTTGGGGAATTTGAGGACACGCTCTCAACCATCGGATCTGATCGTATATTTAAATTAGATGCGGTGTTCATAGTGCAAGAAAATAAATTCATCAATGTATATTTATTTACAACCCCAAGATGCATGCATGCGGATGATATCAATTGTGGGATCAACGGCCCCGTGTACGTGTGGTAGTTCTCGCAGAAGATGTTTCAACTTCCAAGTTCTTCGTACATTCGTCGGTTGAAATATTTAAGTGAACATGCATGAATAGTCGGCGCTGTCATCACCTCGCACTACAAAAAAAAATATTTAAGTGAATATTACATTAATTGTAGGAAATTAAGTACATGAATGGTAGGATCACCAACATTAGCTGTCCACATGCCCTATGCTTCATTCATTCATTCAACTAATCAAACAAATGATACAACTTTCCTATAATTTAACACTTAGTTGCAACAACTGCACATGCAAGAACTTCCAGTTCCACATTTCATCATCACCTTATAAATACAGCAGCACTCTCCTTAGTTTCAAACACACAATATTGTCTCATTTCCTATTCCATTCCCTCTCTATCTTCTCCAAATTATCTTCATTAACTTCCTTAGTTTCAAACCATATGGCGAACGCAACAGCAACCGAGAGCTGCTTTTGGTATAACAACCGTGATGATATCGGTGATACCGAGTTCTTGAACATCGATAATTCACTTGTGATGTCTATGCTCGATGACTCAGAAGTCGAAGATGGAGACAACGAACGTTTGAGGACTGTGATTCAGTCACTTGAAGCCGAGATTATGAGCCAGGATTCGTGTCTGGGGACATATGATTCGGAAGGGTGTTCAGACGATTATCGATCTTCGGACAGCTGCTCCACATCACCTGATCGTTCTCTGGACTTTGAATGGATCGATGTGGAGACGGACTATTCCTGTCTGAACGACGAGGTGGCCGGTTACTTCAGTGGTCAGTTTACAGACAAGATTGAGAATAGTATGTTGGAACTTGGAGAAGTGGATTATTCACAAGTTTACAATTACTCGATGGCCATGGAGGAGGATGAGTACTGTCGTTTGTGGCAATAGGCTTTCGTTTCAAGAATTGATATATATGTCTGTCGGTTGATCAAGAATTGATTTTATTAATACTGTTGAGGCTATGATAGCCCTTATAAATGTGAAGTTTTAAGCTAGTAAAGAAATTTTGTTCGGATTCTTGGTTTTCGTTGCAGCAACCTTTGATTAATATACTGTTTATGTCCATTTGATACAGAACTGATGGAAAATCCGAGACAGACATCTGATAATCATGATCTTCCTGATTCGATTGGTCAAGAAAAATGTCGAAAATGTTGATTCTGCAGATCATGGTTCAGGAGAATTGAATTACTAGATTGTTACGCGAGTAACCTACTCCACATTGATTAAAAAATGATAAATTGATATAGTTTATAAGTTTTTGGTCAAAAAAATGAACTACAGTTTATCATATAGATACATTGTTAGTTGTTCTTTGCAATATTTCAGAACTAGCGTAATCCATGTGCTATGCAATAGCATGGCCAAAATATTAATCAAATTTTGAATAAAAATAAAAAAATTGAAGCCCTGACATAAATTTCGATTAGAAAAACTAAGAAAAAAGACCTGTCATAAAAACTTAATATATCAATGGAACTATCAGGGGTTGGGGTACCCTTGGACAGTTCACAAACTCCGAGAGCTTATTCATCAGCACAACTTCGGCTTGGTTTTCGTCTTCGAGACCAAGTCTACTGACAGGAGATATGAGTGGCTTAAATAGAAACTGAATTGTTGGGGTGTGGGGATACCAGCAAGAGGGAAAGAAGGCGGGTTAGTTTTCTTGTGGCGCACGGACGTCGAGATCTAGGTTCAGTCATATTCGATGCATCACATTGACCTCATGGTGGGGGAGGAAGGTGGCACAACCTGGTGGCGTTTTAAAGGATTTTATGGTCACCTGGATGTTGCTAAGCAACGGGAAACTTGGGATCTTCTCGGACGACTCAAAGCTACTTCGGTTCGGCCGTGGGTGTGCATGGGCAATTTCAATGAAATTCTGAGCCCACATGAGAAGGAGGGTCACTTTCAGCGGGCGTACGGGAGGAGATTCTCTGGCAGCAACGGGGTAAGGCATTGTGGTTAAAAGAGGGGGACAGAAATACAACATTTTTCCATGGTCATGCCACCAAGGGGAGACGCACGAAACTCATCAAATTTCTTAAGGACGAGAAAGGGAACGGCTTTTCGAAACCCCCTGAGATCTGAGCCGTTATTGAGTACTACTTCTTACGTGTGTTCCGATCCACCAACCGGAGTGCTAGCGCGATCAACGACTACCTCTCTTGTCTCCAGACCAAGGTTTTTGACGATGTGAACTTGGATCTCCTTCGCCCATGCAATGCCGGAAGAGGTCAAACGTGCGCTCTCTCAGATGCGCCCATTGAAGTCTCCATGGCAGGACGGTATGTCTCGTATCTTTTCTTAGCAATTCTGGCACATTGTTTGATAATATTCATTGTGTACTTGTTTTTCTTAATGGTGGTCTCCTTGACCCTACCCTCAATTACACACACATCGTTCTTTCTTTCCCAAGGTAGTAAATCTGGAGACTGCGACTGCCTTCCAACCTATTAGCCTTTGCAATGTCATTTACAAACTCGCATCCAAAACCATTGCTAACCATCTGAAGCCATACCTTGACACCATCATCTCGCCACACCAGTCCGCCTTTGTACCTGGTCATCTTATCACAGATAACATCCTTGTAGCCCATGAACTTAATCATGTCCTAGCTCATTAGTATAGGGGTTTGTCCGACCAAGACTCGTTCAATCTTGATATCAGTAAAGCATATGACCGCGTGGAGTGGACTTTTCTTGAAAGAGTGCTCCTTAGGCTAGGATTGCATGCAAAGTTTGTAGCTCTTGTTATGCAGCGTGTTTCAACTATGTCATATTCTTTTCTGCTTAGCGGTGACTCTTTTAGGTCGGTGAAGCCGGAGAGGGTCCTCCGTCAAGGGGACCCCCTTTCCCCTATTTGTTTCTTTGTTGTGCAGTGGTCTTTAGCAGTCTCTTGTTGGAGGAGGACAATGAGGAGTGATAAAGGGAGTGGGAGCTAGCAGGAAAGGGCAGAAAGTGACACACCTCCTGTTTGCAGACGATATCCTAATTTTCTGTCAAGAAACAAGGGAGGCTTTCGACTGGGTGCAGTTGGTGTTAAGGCGGTTTGAGGGAGGTTCGGGCTTGGCTATTAACTTAAATAAATCAGCTGTCGTATTCAGCAGAACACCGTGCCTCCTCCAGGAGGAGCTCGCATGACTATTCGGCGTTCTGGTGGGACATAAGCATGACAAATATCTCGGCCTCCCAGGGGTGTTTGGAAAATCGAAGAAGGCAATGTTCGATAGCATCAAGGAGTGCATGTGGAATAAACCCAATAGGTGGTCGGCCAAGAAGCTATCGCAAGCCGTTCGGATGGTCATGATAAATTGGTAATCCAAGCCATCCCTATGTACGCGATGAGTTGCTCCCAGCTCCCAGACTCGCTCCTCAACAAACTAGACAATATGACGGCAACCTTCTTCTAGCATCAACAGGGCGACAGGAAAATCTATTGGAAGGCATGGAGGAAACTGTGTCGCAGCAAGGTGGAGGGCGGCTTTGGTTTCCAGTCTCTGAAGGATTTCAATGATGTTCTTCTTTGTAAGAAATCTTGGTGCCTTCTCACCCGACCAGATAGCTTACTCCACCGCATACTGAGGCCGAAATATTTTTCAGATGCTAACTTGCTAGAGGCGAACACGGGGCAATTTTCAGTGTATAACCTTTGTTCCAGGCTGACGTCCGCAGGCTAATTGGTAACAGCCGATACACACGCGTCCTCCTCGACCCTTGGATCCCCTATCCAGTCAGGTTTCGACCAGCATTCCCTCCCAATACCGTGACAACTGCGACGCCGTGGCCGAATTGCTTACCAATAGGGGGCGAAGGATGTAGGCCTAATTCAGGAGACTTTTGAGGCTTTGGGCACTGAATGGATATTGCTCACACGCATTATGGACGACACTGAAGATAGGTGGGAATGGCACTATGACGCGAAGGGCCATTTCACAGTCCGGAGCGCATACCGATTAGTCGTGCAGCAGCGAGATCTGACAGAATCTAGCAATGGGTGCGCGGGGCGAGTTGAAAGATAGTGTGGATCGTCCCGGGAGTAGCGCAAATGCGGAAGCGCGATATAAATAAAACATGAACAATAAAATATGCTTATACTAAAACGTAAATACATGTTCAAGGGATGTTTCCTGAACTTCCCGAGTATTCGGTGTATCTTATGATCAAAGTAAACAAACAAGAAAACAAATTCATCAATGTATATTTACTTACAACCCCAAGATACATGCATGCATGCAGATGATATCAATTGTGCGATCAATGGCCCCGTGCAGAAGATGTTTCAACTTCCAAGTTCACTTGGTTTAAATATTTAAGTGAACATGCATGAACAGTCGGCGCTGTCATCACCTCGGACTTGTAAAACAAAAGGAAAAACTGGGGAAAATTATCTTTGTGTTTGGATTTGTTTTTAGAATATTTTATTTTATTTTGTGGAGATAGAGACACCAAAACAAAGATAAATAAGTATGTGTTAGAAAAAGAGTGTATGTTTGGATTTTTTTTAGAATTAATTTTAAATAGTGTAAAAAATATATTGTATGTATTGTATTGTATATTGAGAGACAAAAAAATATTGTTCATTGTCAAATTATGTTTCTTTTATATACTTTTTTAAATATATATACGTATATAGTAATATTTGTTTGTTTGTAGGTATATTAAATCATATAATATATTATTGTATGGGGAATTGGGCCAAAACCCAGTGAAAATATTTTGAGAGTAGGCCATATTTGATTTTATTTTCGAGCCATCTCGGAGATGGGCCAAAAACGAAATCAAACATAGTGCATAATTTTCATCCTATATCTTTGGGGGTGATATTTTGGGTGTTGTTTCAATTGATTTTTATAATTTAATCTTGTAAGTCTAAAAAATTAGAGCCTTAGAAATATATTTTTTAAACTTAGCAAATCCACAACTAAACTATAAAAATATTATTTTTTTTATTAAAAATTCACCTACTTTTTACTCCACTTAGAGAAATAAATAAATAAAATCCATACTTTAAAATTGGAGCCACAAAAATATAATTTTCAAACACCACAAATCAACATGCCCTAACATAGGATGTGCCAAGGGCAATGTTGAGCAAATGGCTAAGAAAATGGGAAAATTACAATTTTCATCATATAACTCAAGGGGTAACAAATTTGGTTTTGCACGAATTGATTTTTTATAATTTAGTCATGTAACTTTGATACTTTAACAAGTTTGGTCCTTTTTTTGCCCGAAAAACACATGTGCGGGGCACGCGACTTTTAAAAATAGAGCTTTCCGACAAGATGGGACCAAAACTTTTTAAATTTTCAAAGTTACAGGTTTAAATTTCAAAAATCAATTCCTGCAGGATCAAAATTGTCACACCCTAAATAATTACAGAACGAAAATTATAATTTTTTCGAAAACTACATCTTTGAGTCTAAGACTTATGGGATTATATTATCAGGATATTTAAATATTAAATTTGTAAATTCACTATCTATTATATTTTTAATTTGTGTAATTTCAGTAGGCTAAATTATATTTACTATCTTATATGTCATGGCTGTGGCATTTTAATGACTCTACCAAGGTGGTAAATTATAATTAATAATTCAATAATTTTTAGCAATTAAAGGACTCCGGTTATTAACTCGTCGAAAGTTATTGACTTGGAAAGAATTTGAGATTTTTAAATTGGAAATTTTGCTGACAAAGCATCCAATTAGCTTTTCCTAGTCACATAAACGATGACTAAAGTGCATTTTACGCGTTGCATGTTAAGGGGGCATTTTAAAATACATTTACAAAAGGCTGATAATTAACACAACAAGAGAGTGGACTTTCAGAGATGGAAATCAAAGACAGATTTATATCCGTCAATAAATTTCACCTTTCAAAGACGGATTCAACAACGGAATGATTTCCGTTTTAAAGTTATAAAATAAAATTTTTGATAAGGGTCATTTTCGAAAAAAATTAAAAAAATAAAATATGACAAATATTCCGTCTTTGATTTTATAATAGAACAAAAAATTTATGACGGAATATTTCCGTCTTAGAATTTCAAATTCTAAGACGGAATCAAAGACGGATTTTAGAAAATATATATTTTTTTTAATTTTTCGTCTTTGTTTCCGTCTTAGATGGATTTAATTTTTTCTAAATAAATCCGTCTTTGTTTCCGTCAAAGATTTTACAGTTCTAAGACGGAAACAAAGACGAAATTAAAAATAATTTTACTTTTCTAATTAAATATTATTTTGAAAAACAAAACCTCTTCTTAATTTAAACTTCTCTTCTCTTTTAAAAATAATATTAAATAAGTAAAATCCCCAAATTCCCAAATTGTTGGTGCAGGAGAAGAGCAGAACGAGAAAAGGTTGGCTTCCTTTTCCCCTCTTCATTTTTCCTTTTTCCCTCTTTTTACCTCTCCTCTCCAGTGCACCTTGGAGTTTCTTCTCTCAATTTTTTGCTTTTTTTCTTTTTCTTTTTTTTGGCGAGAAAGCAAGTTTGTTGGTAGTCTAATTAGTAAAAGTCTAAACAAAGCTGAAGTTGTCATGTGCAATTATATAATGCTTCGTCTTTTATCTATTTTTCCTATTTAATTGGAGATGAAGGTGCTAGCATTTTTGCTCTCATTTTCTTCTTATCTGATACACTCTGTTTCTTCTACAAATATTAATGGGTTGAGCAAGGTGGTTCTTGTGACTTTGATGAATATACTTCTCCGTGGAAGATAGATTTCATCATGACACTGTCTTAGGAATTTACTGCTTAAAAAACAGGAGTTTTTTGGTTAAACTTTCAGTTCTTTTGTTGTTTATGCAAGTATAATGTGATGTTGTTTTTAGTTTTTTGTTTCACTCGAGGTTCATAATGACAGACGTAGTTAAACTTAATTTTAGATATGTTTGGTCGCAAGAAGCGACCGAGTGGGTGCCAACATTTGTTATAGGTTAAATCAAGCAGCACTTTGTGTACAATGAAGTCCAACAGGTAAGGAAGTCAATTAAAGAGTTTTCGGATCTTATTATTTGTAATCACTATCCAGTTTAGTATTGGATCCTATTTACAAGTCTAAACTGTGCATGAGGATGTTGCTTGGGGTAGGATAAATGTCAAAGTTGGGTTTCTGTATAAAACAGATTCAGATAAACAAAATATGTGGCATGCTGCATTCTTGCATGCCACTTACTTTTTGTTGCTCCTAGTTAAGAGTGGTCTGTCTAAGCATTCACAAGATTAGATTTCTGGTATAAAAGAGAGTGAATTAATAATAACAAGCATGTTAAAGGTAGCAGTAACAGCTTTAACTTGCACTTACCTTTCCTCATCTGTAGCAATAATAACAAAATCTATTAAGTTAAGCTCTTGACTCCCTATTGTGAACATTACTATTATCATGAGTTTAATACCCTTGTGTATTAATAATTATTAGAGTTTTACAAAATAAACATCCTACAAATAAGTGGTAAATCATCAACTAGAAGATGTAGATGTTGCTGTTAGATAGATTAGCATGGAGTGGAGAAGAGGGTGGATTGCTTTTTATATTGCCTCATTTATGTGTGAATCAAGGAAAATGATGAAGTGCATAATGGAAAAAGGAGAGTGATAAGTGCGACCTTGTACAACTTTAGTCTCTTCACAGTTCTTCTATTACTACATAGTATTATACCTGTTTGTAGTTTTCTATATATAGTTCCTTCTTGAATGCAGTTGAAGTTCTCTCTTTTGTTATATATGTGTTCTTATTTACTACAATGTTAAACGTAATGTAACTCTCAAATCATCTTTTATTGTATTAGTCATCTTCATCGCTAGTTTTCTTTCTACTTGTTTATAGACAGACTACTCCTAGTTTTTTAACGTAAATAACTAATCTCTCTCTTAGTAATCAAAATCTCTAGCTTTCATGGAAAAGTTGCTTCCCTATTATCTTCCTTGGTTGGCTCAAATGGAAATACCAAGACAGACAATCAAATCACGAGTCTTTAATCAGAACTAAATAAACATAAACCAAAATTTGAGATGAATTGAGTGAGTTGAACTTGAAGGGGTTCATCAAACGAGACACACGGCAAACTCCCAACCTTTAAACAATTTTCTTCTTTACCTTTTGTGCTATTGCGTTGCGTTATACTTTTGTACAGTTATGCTCAACATCACAAAGAAGGATATGCCCTTTCTCTGTAGTCTCAGACAGAATGGGAAGGGGCCATTAATTAGGCGAAAAATCTAGCAGCACTCTGACTATTTCAATTTGTATTTCTTGGCAGCCCAAATGAGCCAACAGACTTCATTCTTATGCATCAAATTTGGAATTTTAAAATCCTGGAGTCGTGTAATAAGAAATTAATTAGGATAACGATGATGATGATTTGTCATTTTTGTTGTCTCGTCGTCTCTCTTCCTTTCCAACTTTGACAAAGTTGATTTTTTCTTTTCTCTTCTTTTTTTCTTTTCTTCTTTCATTGATTAGCTCAAGATGACTTTTCTCCATCTATTGCTGAGGGTCATATACAAATACAAACACACACCAAGTAACTTTCAGTATGCCTGTTAAATACTAGATTACCATATTTATGGCTCATCTTCTTTCCTCCAAATATGTTACGCAGAAACTAGAAAAACACTGTCTTTGAGTAACTTTTTGTTTCTTAACATTTAATTTTTGGTTTCACAGTTAAGAAAAGCATTAAAAAAAGAAGCTTATGGACAATACTTGATACCACTGCTGGAAATTGAGCTCAACTTAAGGTACTTGTCTGCCTTCTCTATCTTATTTTGATGACCTTATTCTTGTCATCTTAAACTATAAATGAGATTATTTTTTGCCATCTTAAACATTAAAGTATTTTTGCAGTAATTCGATATAGTTCATTTGACTAAGAGCAATTGTTTGATCACAGTAAGTGATTGAAAAATTATCCTATAAATTGAATAAATTGGAAAATCATTAACTTTTTGCGCGACAATCCATGAATTGTTTCCTTCCTAATTGTTTTTTGTATGCTCGATATTGCAAATCTTTATACTTTGGATTAGCTTGCAGCTTGTAGTTACTGTGAGCATGCCCTGTTGGAGTTCAAAATTAATTATTTGATTCAGTAACTGGATACATTGGTTGGTTTGAACGTATGGAGGTTTGAATGTTGGTTGGCCATAAAGTGCAATTTATTTGTTTTGTTTCAATTGACTGGTGAAAAAGTTTCTTTCTTTGCTTGGGACTTAATTGGATTTAGGTTGCTTTGGTTATCATCACAGTATGTTCTCATCCCACCAGAAGGTGAACCCCAAGGAGGTCATTGTTGGATGGTTATTTTTTGGTTTCTTAGGCAATTTCCTTTTCTTTTTCATTTATATAACTTTGTATAATGATCTGTCATAAGTAAAATGTTTACTGCTGTTAATTTCCTAAGATGCATTAGTGTTTTTTGCATACGAATTTCAGCTCCTGATAATTTTTTGTGTTTGTATGTATTGCATCAAAATCGAGGCATATCCATATACCTGCTTCTGAACTTTTTCTTTTTGATTTGTCCTGTATTGCTGATTCAACTCATCAAGTTTTTGCACTCTTGATGTCTTGACAGGTTCTAAGGAGGAATAAAGCTTGAAACTTATGAATCTTTGAGCTAAAAAGGTTCTAGAAGAAATCTTTGTAACTTTAGGTACTTATTGATTGTAAAGCAAATTAGAGAATAGAGGGAAAATCATAGATAGTGATATCCTAGTATTTAAGAAGAGGCAAGCTCTTGAACGGTTGTGTTTGAAGCAATTTTAAGCTTGTATCTGGTATAGTATTTGTGAACATGAAGAGTTGCATTTAGTAGTCACGGTATCTTATTTTCTATAGATATTTTGATTTCATTTTGTTCCAGCTTTGCAAAAAAAATATTAGGGATTGAACTAGAAATGGAGTTTTGGCTTCAGATATATAAAAAAAAAATTATGGATTCAGAGCCGGTATCACCACACAATCAGAGACGGAATTAGAGATGTATTTATCTTTGAGAGTTTTACATCTTTATCGACGGAATTAATGACGGATTCAAGACGTATTTTAAGACGGTTTTTCTAAGTTTGTTTGGTAACTGCAACAGATTTAAGACGGATTTTATTCCGTCTTAAAGTCCATTGACGGATTCAGCACCGGAATCAACCATAGGGCTTTCAGCAACAAATTTTTTTATGAAAATTTTCCGTCGCTGATACTATTAGCGACGGAAATATATGCTTCAGACGGACAAATCCGTCTCTCCCTGTTTTCTTGTAGTGATCCCTAACCACCTCAAAGTTGCTTTTTTTTTTTTTCTTTTATAATATGTAATTCATAAATCATTCAATACCTTCAAATTTAAAGACTGATTCAATACATTGAGAATATAAATTAATGAGTACATTCAACAATTAAACAAGAAACTACTATAACAATAAATATATATTCGTAGAACTCAAGCTCATAATTTTTTAATTGTAAAATCTCAACTTTACCAATTAAACAAGGCGTCATCCACCCTTTCTCTATAAATACTAAGAATTGGATATATGGTTCTTTGTTTCAAGCTGATTTTACATGAATTAAGATCTTCATGCCTCAATTATGTATTTCTCTCTGTCTCAGCTGTACCAATAAATAATGAAGTATATGTATCCTAGATACTTTCTGTCTGCTGTTCTTGTTCTAATCATGACAACAATTTCCGAATCTGTCTCCCTGAAAACTGATACATGATTAATTTTGATAACTGCAAATTAATATTTATAAGAGTTAATTACACTTAGATTCCATCTAAAAATATAAAATTATATTTTCTCTTAAATGTTTTTTTGAAATTGCACTTACACCCCCTACGAAAATTATACGTTACATCTGATCCCCTTCCGTTAAAGTTTGGACGAAAATTGTCTACGTCAGCAAAAGAAATACATAAATATTCAATTTTACGTATCATTTAACATCCTCATGTATATTTTTGTACTTATAAAGGGATGAATTTAATGTATAAATATGGATTATGTTAACAATATTATAATTTGTTCATGAGAATGTCAAATGAGGGATAAAATTAAAAATTTATGTAATTTTTTTTTGCCAACGTTAACAATTTTTGTCCAAACCCTAACAAAAGGGGGTCAGGTATAAACAGTGAATTTTCAGAGGGGATGTAAGTATAATCTTAATTTTTCTTTTAAAAATTTGTAATTTCATATTTTCACAGGGAGTTTAAGTGTAATTAATCCTATATATAATTGGTTCCAAATCGATCACATCTTGTAGTTGCAATGATCTCTTAGTTTATCATGTGATGACAGATTAATTTTGTACTTCTTAATTGTAATAATTCTTTTCCTTAATCATCATCTCTTTGTACAAAATAGTATCCACGATTATTTGTGATCGGATCATATATACGAGTGATATGCTATGCACTTGTCCCATGTGGATCAGATGTCCTTAATTACACGAGTAATCTTCACCTTAATCATAATTTCTTCCTAAAAAAGATCTCGAGCTGGATTTTTGCGTTTATAATTTGCTCTAATTATTTTCTCATCTCCATTTAATATGGGATGTTAGTTACTCCAACCAGAATGGACAATACATATATGTAAGGACGTCTCATTGAAATATATAAATAAGCCCACGCCACATCAGTAAGCAATTTTACTAGGGATAATGTGAAAAGCGAGAAACCGAAGACATTTGCAGAGATTTTGCGTAGAAGAACAAATCTTCAAGTGATAATTTTCTCTCACTGAAAACACAAGTGGTGAAGCTAGCGTATATATACGGGGAGAAAAACAAAAGAGTAAAGCTACCAATCTATACAAGAAAAAAACGTACTAACTAATTAAATCGTATTTACACAACAAACGCCTATTTCTAGGAACTAAGGCATATCTACACTAGCACATTAATTTAACAGAGTTGCTATTGTGTAGCACACGTTTTTATATATGGTGCTGGCTTGTGTCCATCTGAACTGCCCCAACGGCCATAACTACTATCTGAACTGCTCCAACTGCCATAACTACTATCTGAATTGCTCCAACTGCCATAACTACCACACATTCGTACAACCCCCCCTCAAGGTGGAGCTAGTGGAGCCAAGCCCAACTTGAAGAAGAGATGAGTGAAGTCAGCCAATGGAAGAGACTTTGTGAAGATATCAATGACCTGATCACGGCCCCGGACGTAGGAAGAATCAATGAAACCAAGTATATACTGATCGCGGACCAAATGACAGTCAATATCGAGGTGTTTGGTGCGTTCATGAAACACGGGGTTAGCCATAATGTGCAAAGCAGCCTTGTTGTCACACCAAAATGGAATCGGCGTGGACAACGGAATGCAGAGATCACGAAGAATGTAGGACAGCCATAGAAGTTCACAAACTGTAGAACCCATGCAACAATACTCGGCCTCGGCAGAAGAACGGGAGACAGTAGCTTCCTTCTTGGTCTTCCAAGAAATGAGACTTGAACCGAGTAAAATACAGAAGCCCGTAACGGACCGGCGAGAATCAGGACAAAAACCCCAAGAAGCATCCAAAAACGCAATCAAGCGAAGGGAGTTCTGAGAGGAGAAGAAAAGACCCAGGCCTGGAGTACCCTTGAGATAACGGAGCACGAAGAAGGTAGCATCCCAATGAGAAGACCGAGGATGCTGCATACACTGGTTGAGTTGCTGAACGACAAAGGAGATATCCGAGCGTGTGAAGCCAAGACAAAGAAGGCGACCAATGAGGCGTTTGTACCTGCTGGGATATGTCAGCAAAGAGCCAGAGTCACTAACAAGCTTTAGCCCAGGAGAAAGTGGAGTGGAGATTGCCTTTACCTCCAACATCTGC
This sequence comes from Sesamum alatum, assembly GCA_034509735.1. Taxonomy (NCBI): domain Eukaryota; kingdom Viridiplantae; phylum Streptophyta; class Magnoliopsida; order Lamiales; family Pedaliaceae; genus Sesamum; species Sesamum alatum. The sequence goes on along the minus strand of JACGWO010000001.1, from coordinate 46,275,413 downwards.
GTATCAGCCAAGATGTCATGTAGATATTTTTGCCGTGTAACCAAGAGCCCATGAGGGGATCGAGCTAACTCCAAGGTTCTTGATCGTGAAGTGATGATCAAGATGTAATTTTGCAGCAGACAACTCACTTTCAGAAGAAAACCCGTAAGCAAAATATCGTCAACGTAGACAAGGAGTGCAGTGAAAGAAGTACTAGTGCGTTTGAGGAAGAGACAATGATCGTGGGAGGACTGTGTAAAACCAAACTTCAAGAGCTTAGTTGTCAGCTCGATATTCCATTGTCGTGTGCCTGTTTCAGGCCGTATAATGAACGTTTCAAACGACACACATGGTTCAGAGCAGCCTTACTGTATCCTTCCGGAGGAACCATGTAGACGTCTTCATCAAGGTGACCGTGCAAGAAGGCATTAATGACATCCATTTGAAGAAGGGGCCACCCCTTCGATACAACCACAACCAGTAAAGCCCGTCCCGTCACCTCCTTGGCCACTAGGGAAAACTGTCGAAGTAATCAACCCCCTCGATTTGACTGTACCCCTTGGCCACCAAGCATGCTTTCTGCCGATTAAGACTATCGTCTGGGTTCATCTTCAGTTTAAACACCCAATGGCAACCAATGGCACGCTTATTGGCCGGTAAAGGGACCAATTCCCATGTATCATTCAGTTCAAGAGCCTCAAGCTCCTGATGCATTGCCTCCACCCAATCAGCGTCCTTGCAAGCTTGGAGGTAAGACCTAGGTTCCTGTAAAGATGACAATTGTGCTACAAAAGACATGTGTGTATGACTATAAGAAGCAGGCAAGCAATGGGATGAGGAAAGGGTGGAACAAGAACAAACATAATCATTCATCCAAGTGGGACATATAGACTGCCTGGTGGACCGTCGAGGAGCAAGAGTGTTTATAGGTGAAGAGTGGGTTAAATTATGGTCTGTATGTGTCTGATCATCAGTGAGAGATGTGGTTGTGGGATCTGGTTGAGGTATTACAGGAGTGGGAATGTGAGAATGAGTAATTTCAGCATCATTAATAATAGGCATGTTTTGTGGTAAAGGCACTGTAGGAAGAGGGGAATTGGAGTAAGGGAAGACACCTTCATGGAATGTAACATCACGTGAGTGCAAAAGTGTATGGGACTCAAGATTATAGACCTTATACGCCTTATGGGAATGACTGTAACCGAGGAACACACATCTATGAGCTCGGACATCGAATTTCTAGATGTGAGTATGAGGGTTCTATTTTGAACAACACTTCATGAGGGGTTTTCCAACCAAGTAAAGGAGAGGGGAGGCGATTGATCAAATATGTGGCTGCTAAGACAGATTCTCCCCAAAATTTCTTAGGGAGGGATGACTGAAATAGTAGGGCTCTAGCTGTGTTTAAGATGTGTCGATGCGTACGCTCAACCACACCATTTTGTTGAGGTGTGTGTGGACATAATTTTTTGTGTAGGATGCCAAGAGAAGTGAAGAGAGTATGACATTGTTGGTTAACGAATTCTGTCCCATTATCAGATTGAATGGTTTTGGCACGAGCCTGAAATTGTGTGAAAACCATCTTGAAAAACATGTCTAGAGTGTGACAAACCTGGGACTTGTGTTTAAGCAAAAAGGTCCAGGTGCCCCTACTGTAATCATCAACTATGGTAAGGAAATAGTGACATCCACTCATAGAACGCAAACTATATGGACCCCATACATCCACATGTATAAGCTCAAATATGTGTTTAAAACTGATCTCACGAAGGGGAAAAGGTGATTTTTGTTCTTTGGTTGAGGGACAAATGTCGCAATAACAATCTGTATTAGTAATATGTAAATTGTGTACATGTTTCAGAACTGACAAGGAAGGGTGTCCAAGCCTTCGACGCCACAACACTTTATTACAGGATTGAGAAGTAAGACACGAGAATTGGACATTAGTATATGAGTTTACAACTTCAGAATCAAAAGAAGTATGGTCCAGTGTATAGATGTTCCCTTGTAGTTTTGCTACAGCTAGTACTCTCTTACTCCCCTGGTCCTGTAAGAGACAACAAGTGGAGTGAACAATTTCGATAGAGGAATTGGAACAAAGCTTAGGGATAGAAAGCAAGTTACATCTGAACTTGGGAATGTATAAGACATCATTGAGTATGAGATATCTGTGGAGTGAAATTGTTCCTGTATGTGTGGCAATTTGAGTGTTACCATCTGGTAGTTGTATCAAAGTGGGCAGTGAGTGGGTGTGTATATGATCAAGAAGATGTTTACACGCACACATATGGTTTGTAGCACCCGTGTCAAAAATCCAAGAACTTAGTAAATTATCTCCATGACTTGCAAAAGCAAAATTTTTACCAGCTAATTCATCTAATTGTGCAAAATTCGCCTACACATGGTCTGGCTGCTTCATGCCTCCCTTCAGCAGCCTCACCAACTCATGTAACAGCCCCTCCATGGTGTCAGCTGTATCAGGTATGTGCTTCCTTTCTTCTGCGACTGCATTGTAGCCCTTAGTTGCTCCTATTTCTCTCTTCTTTCGTTCCACTAACTCCTTAAACTAATCAGGCGTCCCGTGCAATCTAAAGCATTTATCTCTAGTATGTCCCGGTTTATTGCAATTGTCGCAGAACTGACTCTTCTTGTCACATACCCTCTCTTGTTCACCACACCCTTGGCAGTATGATCCCTCTTATATCCCGCTCTAACATGCATGGAAGTATTATCCAGTTCATCAGTGGCATCCTCATTAACCTCCTTCTGTTTTTCCACCATCGCTACCATACATTATTCTTTATTCACTGAAGGTATTGGATCCATCACAAGCAGTTGGTTCCTCACAGCATCAAACAGGTCATCTAACCCATTAAGAACTGCATTAACTGGTTAAAAGATGCCAGGTCCTCCACAGCTTTACTGACTCCACATGTACAACCTCCACAAGTACACTGTGGAGTTGGCATTAATATTGCTAACTCATCCCACAGCTTCCTCAATTTTGTGTAGTAGTCTCCTACCAACGAGTTTCCCTAAGAGAGGGAAGAAATCTCTCGCTGCAACTTATAAAGCAGCAGACCGTTGCAATTACCATATCTCTCCTCTAGATCTAGCCATAATTTCCTAGATGATTTTGTGTACATGAAACCATCTACAATCTCCTTGGATATGGAATTTAGTATCCAAATGGTCACCATGCTGTCAACTCTAATCTATTGCTCAAAGTGTGGATCAGTTGGCTCAGGTTTAACAGAGGATCCATCCATAAATGGTAATTTCATTTTTGCACGCAAGGCTCTCTTGATTGCACAGCTCCAAGTAAGGTAATTATTCTGCGTCAAACTAGTACTGATAAGCACCATACCTGGGTGATCGGATCCGTGGAGTTGCATTCTATCCTCCATTTGTTGTCTCTGTGCCTGTAGCTCATCCTTATAGCTACCTTCCTTCTCACCTCAATTCCAGCATTTACATGAGTTGGATCCATTCCGTCGATCGTGATTTGCCCTCTTCAAATCCATGGTACTCAGAGACCTTCACAAGAAGGCTCTGATACCATGTGAAAGACGAGAAATCGAAGACATTTGCAAAGATTTTGTGTAGAAGAACAAATCTTCAAGTGGTAATTTTCTCTCACTGAAAATACAAGTGGTGAAGCTAACGTGTATATATATATATATATATATATATATATACAGGGAGAAAAACAAAAGAGTAAAGCTACCGATCTATACAAGAAGGAAACGAGCTAACTAATAAAATTGTATTTACACAACAAATGCCTACTTCTAGGAACTAAGGCATATCTAGCACTTCAATTCAACAGAGTTGCTATTGTGTAGCACACGTTTTCATGTATAGTGTTGGCCTGTGTCCATCTGAAATGCCTCAATTGCCATAACTACCATCTGAACTGCTCCAATTGCCATAACTACCACATATTGGTACACATAATCGCATTTTTCATTCTGTACTTTAGGATCAGTATATTTTTCCATGGATTAAAATTTGTTTTCATGTTTCGAGTTAATAAATATTAGAAATTTTTCAAAAACGCTGCAGAAAAATCATAAAGTTAAAGAAACATACATAAAAGCTATAAAAAAAAACTAAAAATATTACCTTTCTCCTTTTAAAACGACATATTATTTGATTTTATATCCTTTAGCCAATTAAAATTATGTTTATGTACTATAATTGTATATATGGAGTTAATGTAGTTGCTATTGAAACTAAATAATACTATAATATTTATTTTTAACTATGTGTTATAAAATATCTATAGGGTTAAATGTAATTTTCGTTCTGTATCTTTTGCATTTTGGCATTTTAGTCCTTTATCTTTTTAAGTAGCAAAAAGGTCCTGTAATTTTTTTTTATTTTTCATGATTTTGGTCCTTTCGTCGTTGGAGTTTGCAAACATTGCTGGAAATTTTTTCAAAATTTGGGGCTTTTGTTCCCATTGGTCAATTTAATGGACCAAAATCACGAAAAATTAAAAGTTACTGGACTTATTTACTACCCTAGAAAGATAAAGGACTAAAATGCTAAAATGTAAAAGATACAGGATGAAAATTTGATTCCATGTTGGCAGCAATTGACCAATGGAAACAAAAGCCCCAAATTAAAGAAAACTTCCAGCAATATTTTTTCAAACTCTGGCGACTAAAGGATCAAAATCGCAAAAGATTAGAAAGTTATACGACTTATTTGCTAACCTAGAAAGATAAAGGACTAAAACACCAAAATACAAAGATACAGGACAAAAAAATGCATTTAAGCATATCTATATTACATTGATATGTTTTTATTTTGAGAGGGAACAGAAGGGATCTTATTCATCAAGAGGCTGCAAATCCGCAACCAAAACAGAATGTGCACGAGGGGGAATATTATCAGTACCCTCGTGAGAACCTTCAGCAGCACGTGCAAGTGCATGGGCTACACCATTAGCCGTTCTACGTATTAAAGAAAAAAACAAACGCTCAAAGTGAGCAACATACGATTTAATATCTGCAATAATGGGGCCTGTAGGTGAGAGATCACTCTCATTCTTGCTAGGTTTTAGCAAACAGGGAAGCACAATCGCCTTCAAGGACAATCTGCCGCCAACCGAGCCGGATTCCCAGATTAACGACTTCTCTCGCCGCCATTGTTTCAATAATTTCCGGTGTAGTAAGGAGCGAAAATCGTTGGGCCAACCACCCAACGCAGGAACCAGAGGAATCTCGTGCAACAACGTCAATACCAACCTCATCCGAATTAACGAACATAGCTCCGTCGTAATTGACCTTGATAACCTCACGGCTCGGAGGGGACCAACACGAAGGGGACCTGGGGTTGTATCTCGATGACAACTTCCTGTTGTGTGTCAAGTATTCGTCCAAAAAGATCTTCTCTCTAGCCACCAGTTGCTCAGCCGAAGTGTCCGCGGCTTTGGCCACCTTTTGATTCCTTGCCCACCAAATCATCCAACAGATAGTGAGAAAACGCCCGAACAGTTCTTTGTCCAGCTTGGTCGACACGGAGAGCATCCACGAGGCAACATCTTAATGCCAATTAGATACAATGAGCCATGGAATATTTGAAAGGCTCCAACACAGTCTGGCGAAGTGACATCCAAAAAGAATATGGTGCACATCCTCATCCGGAGCATCGCACAGCAGGCAACCTCCAAAAGACCTCCTCATTCTCCTCTCTAGATTGCTAGTTGTTGGGAGAGCATTCAAACAAGCCTTCCAAGAAAATAATTGGACTTTGCTAGGTACATTAGCATGCCAAATAAAGTTCCATTTGAAACCCGAGTTGGTCGTGGAAGAACTCGTGCGGTACTGCTCCTCAAGTTCCTGTGCAATAAAATAGGCACTGCGCACTGAAAAGGAACCATTACAAGTAAAATGCCATACTATCGTGTCTCGGTGGCCAAGACGACTGAGAGGCAAACCAAGGATGACATCGCTGTCCGACGGGTGGAACGTGGCCAGTACAAGATCCCGGTTCCAACTCTTCGTGATTGGATCAATAAGTGATCGACGGTTGTGGAAACAGGATGGGGAGGGGCTGGTGTGATTACCTTGAAGCAGTAGGATCGAGGAAGCCACGGATCCGTCCAGATGTTAATCTCGTTTCCTGTTCCCACACGCCAGCGGGCACCATGCTAAATGACTGTCTTAGCCGATAGGATACTCCTCCAAGTAAATGATGGGTTGTTGCCGAGTTTCGCTTCAAGGATAGATGAGTTCGGGAAATATTTGGCTTTGAGAACTCGGCTGAGGAGGGTTTCAGGTGCTGTAAGGATCCTCCAAAATTGTTTGGCGAGCATGGCGATGTTGAAAGATCGTAAATCCCGGAATCCCAGTCCGCCGCGTTTCTTTTGCTGGCACAGATTTTTCCAAGCAACCCAATGTATCTTTCTACCATCGTCGTTATGCCAAAGGTAATCTGCAATCATAGATTGGATATCATTAATAAGAGCGTAAGGAAGTCGGAAGCAACCCATAGCGTAAGTTGGGATAGCTTGAAGGACAGCTTTAATGAGAACAGATTTGCCCGCTTGAGACAAGAGTTTTATCATTCCATCCCTGAATACGAGCCCAAACTCTGTCTCTGATGCTATTGAACACAGCTCGTCTAGACTTCCCAACAATCGAAGGTAATCCGAGGTATTTGTCATGTTTCAACTCCAAGCGAATGCCCAATAAAGCCGAGAGGCTTTGTTGGATGTCCGTGGCTACATTTCGACTGAATACGGCGACTGATTTTGAAAAGTTCACTTCCTGCCCCGATGCTTTCCCGTAACATGTGAGGATGTCCTTGATAACTTCAATTGCCTCGCGAGAGGCTTGACAGCACAGAAGGGTATCGTCCGCAAACAGAAGATGGGAAATAGGGGGAGCATGACGCGAGATGGCTACACCGTGTAGTTTGCCGTCAATTTCCGCCCTGTTAAGAAGAGAACTGAAAGCTTCCGTGCATAGAAGAAACAGATAAGGGGACAACGGGTCGCTTTGACGAAGGCCCCGTTGTGGCTGAACCTGTTCGAACTGGGTACCCGATAAAATAAAAGAGTATGATACCGTGGTAACACAAAGTAAAATGAGGCGCACAATTTTATCAAGAAACCCCAACTTGATAAGAACTTTCTCCAAGAATGCCCACTCAACCTTGTCGTAGGCCTTACTAATATCTAGTTTGAGAACCAAATGACCCTTACGACCCTTCTTTTTCGTATTTAAGAAATGATTAACCTCGTACGCAAGAAGAACATTATCAGTGATTAATCTACCGGGGACAAAGGCCGATTGAGTAGGGGAAATGATTTTATCAAGAATTGGTTTGATCCTATTCGCCAAGGTTTTGGAAGCAATTTTGTACACGACGTTACAGAGGCTTATAGGGCGGAATTGGGACAAATACTCAGCTTTTTGAATTTTAGGGATAAGCACAATTGCAGTTTCATTAAGCTCATGCATCAGTTCTAGATTATTCAGAAAATTCAAAGAGCAATTGTTGACATCTCTCCTAACAATATGCGAATGTTTGTGAAAAAAGATCGGAGGCATACCGTCCGGGCCGGGTGATTTGAGAGGAGACATCTGAAAGAGAGCGTGTGTGACTTCCTCTTCCAAGAACGATTTCAGTAGCTCGTCCAGTATCTCCTGCATCACTCTCGGTGAAAGAGCCGATGTACCCTCCTCCAACTCCTCGACCGATGGCGAAGACGACGTGAAAACCCCTCGAAAATATTTTTCGATCCATTCCTGAATATCCTCCTCTTCAGTGAGCCAATTACCACTGGAATCCCGCAGCTTGTGGATGGAATTAATCTTTTTGCGAGAAGAAGCTGCCGAGTGGAAAAATGACGTGTTTTTGTCGCCCCCTTAAAGCCACTGAATTTTACCTCTTTGATGCCAATAGACCTCGTCCTCAAAAAGTAACGCCTCGAGTTCTCGGCGAATTCTCTGTTCTCTAGATTTCATCTCAGATGTTTGAGGGGGTTGTTGAACATAGAGCAGCAAACGTTCAAGGTCTTTGATTCTATTTTTCCTCTCTTTAAAGCCATTCGACCCCCACCCCTGAAGCATAGCTCTACGGGAATTCAGTTTATCAAGGAGGGAATTCTGAACATGGCCAACCCCAACACCCAGCCAAGATTTGTCAACAATAAGAGAGCAGTTTTCATCAAGCAGCCAAGAAGCCTCAAAACGAAATACCTTACCACGGGACCGCTGTGGTTTGTGATTCGGTTTGAGAGTAATCAGTACAGGAAGGTGATCAGAATAAATACAGTCCAAGTGTTCCACCGTCGCATTCGAAAACAGATGTTTCCAGCGTGAATCCCCACAGGCGCGGTCGAGTCTTTCCGAAACAGTGTGAGGTTCCTCTTGGCGATTACTCCAAGTATAAGGAGCACCCGAGAAACCAAGGTCATGTAAATCGCAGTCCCCTAATGCTGTACGAAAGTTGTGAATCTGCCAGAGGGGACGGAGAGCACCCCCTTTCTTCTTCGACTGTTGTAGGATTTCATTAAAATCTCCAACATAAATCCATGGTCGAACTGACTGTTTCCGTAGTGTGCGGAGAAGGGACCAAGAATTCTTCCGTTTGTTTGCGTCGGCGGCTCCATAAAAACCTGTAAATCGCCATGGAGAGGGGTCGGAGGGCAACTGGACGGAAACATCAATATGGGACGCTGAATATGATTGTAACTGGACTAACGCGGATTTCTCCCAAAATAGAGCAAGACCTCCGTTTTTTCCGACTGCCGTCACTTCATACCCAAACAGCTCAACCTTCCTTTTCAAAACATCGATACGGCTGGCTTTACACTTGGTCTCAGCCAAGAAGACCAAGGAGGGGCGGTGAGTCTTGAGGTACTCACCAATTCCACGAACTGTCCAAGGGCCCCCCAAACCCTGACAGTTCCAGCAGAGGATACTCATTGATCCCGGCGGGGCTGCGAGGCAGCCTCCACCGATACATTAGTGATATCCAATAGTGGTTCAGACGTTCGGGCTTGTTTTGAGGGGCTAGGGAGGATGGGATCAGCTAATGAGATCAAGGGGTCGGTTTGTTTACGTTTACGGGAGATGGACAAGATCTTATGTGGCTGGGGCGTTTTATTCTTGGTGCGGTTATTCTTGGTATGCATGGGGTTGTGAGGGGTGGGGCTGATGTGGGAGACAGATGAGGTGAATATGATGGGGTGTGCTGGAAGATGGACTTGAGAGGACTGTGGAGTTTGGTCAGTGAGAGGTATAGTTGGGCTTGGTATATCTGAGATAGGGGTGTTGTTGTAGTTGGGCGAGGTATGGGGGGGGCGAGGTCGTGAGGGGCGAGTTTTGAGGGCTAGGTGCAAGGCCAGAGGGCGAGAGGCTATGTGTGGGGCTATTTGTGGGGTTAGCTAGTGGTATGTTGAGGTTTATAGGGCAGCGTTGAGGTCCGAGTAAAACATCAAAGATTGCAGTACCTCGGCGTCGGGGGTTTTGATTGGGATCCAACATGTTTGGTGGGGGGGAGAGGAATTGGGGTCTGTTATGTCCTTGGTTCATCTGTGGTGGTGGCGGGCCACGGCTGTGAGAAGGCAAGTGATTGGTAGCCCGCATCCAAGAGCCATATGGGGTGTCATCCCGGGATCCTAGAAACCTTCTTCAGAGCGACTGGAGCAAAACTTAGATATATGGCCCAAGCATCCGCATAAGTAGCAAAAATTCGGAAGGCGTTCAAAGGTGAACGAAATCAGTTGTTCATCGCCAATTGGCGTCCTAATCTTGAGAACTCGAGGTAGGGGTTGCGTGATATTGAGAGAAACCCTAAGACGGAGGGATGCACCCTAAAGACCCCCTTTGCCGTCCATATCAACATCCTTGAACTTTCCGATCTGATTCCCGATAAACTGAGCAACGGGAAGTGTCATTTTGCTTATCGGCAAATCATGGGCGTGAACATGGAAGTCGCACCAGTCGAGATCGACGTTCATGGGATTTTCATCAGCCGAGATCGATGTGAGCACAATAAGGTTTTTGTCGAAGGCCCACGGACAACCCTTCATAACCCTTTGATGGTCGATAACATGGAAAAACTTCAGTAGAAACCTCTGTTGTGGTAGGGATTTGAATTCCATGCCTTCACTGGGTTGAAGGCAGTTAGGAGAGTAGTACGTAGAGAATCCGCGTGAAAAGCCCTCTGTGAAAGAACCCGTCCGACAACGAAAAAGCCATCATTTTCGCTGTCGTTTTGCCAAAGTCCCATAGAAATAACTGCTCCATTGTCCTCCTTTTCCGTCAATTTCAAGGCTCTACCCAATCTGAGCAAGTCGGAATCCATCGGAGAGGAGTGGAGGAAGACAAGAGACCTTGCACCAAGTTGAAACAGCAGAGGAGGAGAACCACGCCGCCTCCCTGGAGAAGGAAAAACACAACACACGAAGGTTACAAAAGGAAAAAATAAGGCAAAAAGGAAAGAAGAGGAATTCAAGCGGTGGCTGATCGGTGGCTGAGAACGAAAAACTAAAGATGAAAGAAGATCCTATTCGTGAAGGAAAGGGCCCCCATGCAAGGGAAGTAGCTCTCACGGGGATAGGAAAAAAAATTTTATATTACATTGATATTTATACATATAACTTTACTGTTTTAACATAATATTAAATTTTGTTATCATTAAATGAAATATACCAAAAATGAAAACTTTTCCATAGTTTCGATGGAAAAGTATGAAACTTTTAAACCATGCATTTTTCTTCCTATGAGTTATGGAATTCTCATTAATTGGTCTATAAATTAAAAATTTCTCACATTTAATCCTCTCGTTAGTACTATTTTGACTAAGAAGCACCCGTGACCATTAACTCCATTAAAATAGTAACGAAATCTAATGAAATGAGTAAATGTGAACAAAATTTAACTTACGGGACCAGTAATGCGTGAGAGTACTACCGCAATGAATTGGACGAAAAGTGTATTGATCCTATAATACGGGATGACAAATGCAATTTTCCCAATTTTATTACATTATATATAATTTAGGGAAATGTAATTTTAGTCCTGCAACTTAAGGGGTAATATTTTGGTCCTACATTAATTAGTTTTCGCAATTTAATCTCTATAACTTTAAAATATTGGCAATTTTAGTCCCTTTTTATCCAATTTGGCTGGAAAATTGCATGTGACTTTCACATAATCCAATTATCTTGCAATTTATAGTCCTGTAAATCAATTTGTGTAGGACAAAAAAATGCTAACTTCCTAAATTACAGGACTAAAATTATAATTTAATTAGGTTAGGTGCAAGTTACATGCAATGCTCCGGCTAGATTGGCCAGTAAATGAATAAAATTGCCAAAATTGTAAAGTTACGAGAGAATTGCAAAACTCAATTCGTGCAAATAAAAAATGACACCCTCAAGTTATAGGACTAAAATTGCATTCTCGCCAGTATAATTTTATTGTTCGATCCAATATTCTTAACCTTTCTTTTCTCAGGCTGCCGGCACAAACTCTTGAGTGGGAGCGTCGTCCGTGGCAATGATCAGCATCATGTAGGCGTATCTCATGACAATCCGGACAATGCTTTAACTCCAATCCAGACCAAATAATAGAAATATTTCTTCAATAATCAATCATCCAGGCAGGAACACCTGAATTTATTACATTAATTGTAGGAAATTAAGTACATGAATGGTAGGATCACCAACATTAGCTGTCCACATGCCCTATGCTTCATTCATTCAACTAATCAAACAAATTATACAACTTTTCTATAATTTAACACTTAGTTGCAACAACTGCACATGCAAGAACCTCCAGTTCCACATTTCATCATCACCCTATAAATACAGAAGCACTCTCCTTAGTTTCAAACACACAATATTGTCTCATTTCCTATTCCATTCCCTCTCTATCTTCTCCAAATTATCTTCATTAACTTCCTTAGTTTCAAACCATATGGCGAACGCAACAGCAACAGAGAGCTGCTTTTGGTATAACAACAGTGATGATATCGATGATTCTGAGTTCTTGAACATCGATAATTCACTTGTGATGTCTTTGCTCGAAGACTCAGAAGTCGAAGATGGAGACAACGAACGTTTGAGGACTGTGATTCAGTCACTTGAAGCCGAGATTATGAGTCAGAATTCGTGTCTGGGGACATATGATTTGGAAGGGTGTTCAGATGATTATCGATCTTCTGATTTGGAGAAGCTGTCCAGCTGCTCGACATCACCTGATCGTTCTCTGGACTTTGAATGGATCGATGTGGAGACGGACTATTCCTGTCTGAACGACGAGGTGGCCGGTTACTTCAGTGGTCAGTTTACAGACAAGATTGAGAATAGTATGTTGGAACTTGGAGGAGAAGTGGATTATTTACAAGGTTTTAGTTACTCGATGGCCATGGAGGAGGATGAATACTGTAGTTTGTGGCAATAGGCTTTCGTTTCAAGAATTGATATATATGTCTGTCGGTTGATCAAGAATTGATTTGATTAATAGTGTTGAGGCTATGACAGCCCTTATAAATGTAAAGTTTTAAGCTAGTAAAGAAATTTTGCTCTGATTCTTGGTTTTTGTTGCAGCAACCTTTGATTAATATACTGTTTATGTCCCTTTGACACAGAACTGATGGAAAATCCGAAGACAGACATCTGATAATTGTGATCTTCCTGATTCGATTGGTCAAGAAAAATGTCGAAAATGTTGATTTTGCAGATCATGGTTCAGGAGAATTGAGTTACTAGATTGATTTGTAGATGCCACATATGACATGGATTAAAAAATAAAAAATCTTAATCCTGTTTTCGCTAGAGTTCACTGTTCTCGCAGAAAAAATATATACGCATCTCACATGACCCTTAAAATTGGGACTACTATTTCTATTGATCATTTTTGCTTGCATTTTTATTTCATAACTATCCAGGATATTCTGCATTTTTTTTAACTTTTATGATTTTAGTCCTTTTTTTTTTTTTTACTTAAGTTTACCTTTCAGCTGGTGGAAGTGAATTCCGACGAAAAAAAGATTGAAATTACAAAAATTAAAAAGATGTATGATCAAAATACTACCCTCGAAAGTTAAAGGAAAGAAACGTCAAATGACCTTAATTACAAGACTAAAAATGCATTAAACCAATATTTTGAAATACACTCGATGAGTTAGAGGTAATTTTCGCATCCATCGAACTCACATGCCCAGTCCGTGACAATTTGTTTTAGTGGATGGCAAGAATTTGGCTTGCTTTATGTCTTGTAATAACAGTATATGACCTGATTTATGCATATGTTTTTGCAGATACTTTGTGCTTGTTATTAGAGATGATAATTTACCCGAAAAATCAGGACCCCGCCCCCGACCCACCCCGCTGGGGCGGGTTTCATATTATTTTTTTGGCAGGTCGGGGTCCATTTGGTTAGGATCCGACCAAGTCTGGGGCAAGGAAGACTTTTATCCCGAACTCATCCCGTTACCATCTCTATCTATTATTCTTAATCTCTAATGCACAGCATGTGTTTGTAATAAACTAATCTAATCTCTAAATGCTCGCACCAGATTTCTTGTCATGTGATGAGAGATCAGTTGATCTGTACACCACAAATTATATTATACTAATCACTTTTACTGATTAACTCTGTGTATAAACGGTACTTTCGGTAATTATTTATTTTTGAAGGACTGCCGACAAAGTCCCTAATAGGAAACTGCAAAAATTAATTGAAAAGATGTACTAAAATATTGACAAAGAAAAAATCTGTACGATCTTTTTTTTTTCTTTTTTTTTTTTCAGCTTTCTTAGTGCAGGTGACTTTCACGTGCACTCTCAACCGTTTAATATTTAAATATCTGTTAATTAGTAGTGGGGTGTTTTATGCTACATTTTAGGACTCATCTTATGATTTTTAACAGAACATGAGATTAATTTTAAAATTTTGAAAAATGTGAGATTAAGTTTGAAATGATCCTGAATTATGGGACTAAGTTTACAATTTTGCCAAAATTATAGATGGTTTGGACTTTGGATATGAATTGCTCCTTAATTAATGAAAATTGTAATTTTTAATTCTGTAAGTATAGGATGATGATAATTTTTGTCTTGTTGAAATTAATTTTGATAATTTGATTCTGCAATTAATTAGAAAATGGCAAATATGAAGAGAATTCGATCTGAAAATTCATAAGTTGGGTAGAACTCCCAAATTAATGTGTCACATACACAATATATGTACTTTTCAGCCAACTAGAAAGCACGACGTGCGATGCACGTGTATAAATATATTTTTATAAGTAAATATATTATTTATGTTAAGTTCATGATATTATTCATATTTTTTCATTGAAACATTAATATTATACAATTATATTTTTAAACAAATTGATAATAATTATTTAAATTGATAAGGAAACTTCTAATACTTGTAATTCACTTTCTAAATTTAATTGGTACTATTAAATAAAAAAATATTCCCCAAAATTAAAATTTTGTATCTCGTATATTCGCTAATGATTATTTCATTATTATGTATCAAACCAATTAATATGAAAATAAAAAATAATAATCATATTCAAAAATTAATATTAAAATAAAAATAATTAGTCAAAGCTCCTTATTTTGGATAGAAGAAATTCCAATTTAATAAAATATAAGGTAAATTACATCTAGCTCCCCTAAAGTTTGACATAATTATAAATATCCTCTCGTTGTTTGAAAAATTATAAATATCCCCCTGAGGTTTGTAACCGTCTAACCAATAAGCTATTTCCATCATATTTATGGGTGAACTGACCAAAATGCCCTTATGCACTTAATTATTTTTATTTAATTTTTTAAAATTTTTTGGACTACAATGTACATGGAGAGGTTTCTTAAGTTTTTTACACAGATGAGCAATAATAAAATTTGCCTTGACCGATTTTTCTACAATTTTAATAAAAAATTTAAGGGCAAAATAGTCAATTTTAGGTTTAACAATTACAAACCCCACGGGAGTATTTGTAATTTTTCAAACAACGATGGGGTATTTGTAATTATGTCAAACCTCAGGGGAGGTAGATGTAATTTACTCTAAAATATTGATCAATTTTATTTTTAGGTTTTATTATGCCAATTTTCTGTTGTTTTATTTTATTTTATTTTATTGTTACATTTTGTATGTGTGTGTTGTATGTTTTCTTTTACTACTATATTTGAATGTCAGTTATTTTTAATTTATTGACACTATTAGAAACTAATTATTTATTGACTATTGTTATAAAACCATAATCAAATTGGACCATCGTACCAATATTTGTATTGTAAGATCCTCCAATGTATATTAATAATATTTCAGTATCAACTTTTTTATATTGTCAAAACATTATTTGCATGCTTTATTAGCTTCTAAATTTTAAAATATTATTGTATAAAATTTTATTTTTCACCTTTATAAAAGAAACAATAGATAAACATTCAGGATTATCTAATACTAAAAAGATCAAGTGTTAAGAGATTCACTCAATAGTTGAATTTTCGTAAGCAATTTCGATTTAATAATATTCTATTCATATATCAAGTTTTATTCTCTTTAGTACTGGAAAAATATATTAATCTCATTGGCTTATTTATTATTTATCATCTTTTTTTTTTTCTAATTTCAACATAATTAACTCATTTTTTATTTATCATTTTATTGTACTAAGTTATTCTCAAAATTTATTAATTTTCTTAATATGAAAATGTAATTGTACTAATGTGTTAGTATATAATTAGTTTAAAATTTTATACGTTTAATTGTTATTATGTTAATGTTTACTCACTATTTGACTTTTTTTATTTTCATAAGGGGAAATAACATTTTTCAGTCCGTAACTTACATCCTTTCCATTTTAATTTGGTCCATTGATTTTGGGATTCTCACTTTCAGTCCCATAAATATTAAAAAGTAGCAATTTTGGTTCCATAACACCTTTCTTTATGGATATTCAAAAGAAAATGTCATGTGGGCGTTAAGTGTATAATAATACAAGGAGTCCAAATGTTACAACTTTTATGCACCTTTTAAAATATAAAAATAGTTGTATATGTCTCGTTAGGACCTACCATTATGTTAGTTAATTTACTACTCAATAAGATAATATTTTAAATTAGATTATTTATTATATTACTATTTATACTCTTCTTCAGTGTCAATGTCTTGGGGGTGCAGGGAGAGGGGGACATGGTGTTTTTAGCCTATTAATATTGAAATAAAACAATTAGTTAGCTCTTTCTTAAATTCTCAATAGCACTTCTAATTTAATCAGATTGATAATTTTTATTTATAATTAAATTTTGATAATTATTCATTATTCCATTTTAGAAGAAATTTGATTTTAATAAAATTAATCAATTTTTATTCGTAGGTTTTATTGTGTCTCTTTGCTATTGTTTGATTTTGCTATATTATGTTTGTGTATGTAATATGATTACAAACTAATTATTTATTGACTATTATTATACAAATATAATTTAATTGGACAATATTACCAATATTTTGTACTTGTAAGATCCTAATGTTAATTATATTTCACTATCAACTTTTAAATATTGTCAAAAGTATTATTTATATGCTTTATACCTTCTAAATTTTGAAATATTATTGTATAAAATTTTATTTTTGCCTTTATATTGTAATTTTTAAATATATATGTTTTTAGTTTTACTTCTTAATCTTATTTTCATATGCATCGATTGGTATAAATTCTTATTCAATAATATATTATGTTACAACTTAATTTATGTCACATTTGTTATTGTAATACTTCTATTCTATTAATTAATATAAATATATATATATAAAGCATTCAAGATTATTTAATACTAATAAAACCAAGTACTAAGAGATTCACTCAATAGTTGAATTTTCACAAGCAATTTCAATTTAATAATATCATATTCCATATATAAATTTTAATTTATAATTATATTTTGGTATTATTCGTTATGATATATATATATATATATATTTAAGTTTAGATTAGTATTTTATATATTATTCATGTGTAGTTTATTTTAAATTTTAATGTGTCATGGTACGTAAATTTAAATTTTCTTAATATTATTAAGATGTCCTCTAGCAAAGTAATTGTGTTGAAATATTATTTGGCATATTAATTTTTTTTAGTTGAATATGTTATTCATTCTCTAAGTAGTTTAGAGCAATTAAGACTCTTAAACATTTTTCTAATAGAATTTTATTTTTTCTATAACTAATTTTATAATATAATTTTCTGTGAATGTTATGAAAATAATGCGTGATAGGTCTGTGTAATTGGGTTCTTTCATGATTCACGATTAGAAGCAAGTTATTAAAATTCTGTGTAATTGGATTCATCCATGATTCACGATTTAGGTTTTTTATCCTAAATTTATATGGAGCAGGTTTAGAATATTTAGAATTCTAAATTGTTAAAAATTCCAGAATCTGTAATATTATAATTAATAATATTTAAATGGAGGTATGTTTGTCTTTTCACAATGGGGAACAAAACAACTTGAGTATTTACACATTTATATAGAGTATAGATTAAAATAATGCGTGACAAGTCTATATAATTGGGTTCATTCATGATTCACGATTAGAAGCAAGTTATTAAAATTATGTGCAATTGGATTCATTCATGATTCACGATTTAGATTTTTTATCCTAAATTTATATGGAGCAGGTTTAGAATATTTAGAATTCTAAATTGTTAGAAATTCCAGAATCTGTAATATAATAATTAATAATATTTAAATGGGGGTACGTTTGTCTATTCACAATGGAGAACAAACAACTTGAGTATTCACACATTTATATAGAGTATAGATTAAAATAATGCGTGACAAGTCTGTGTAATTGGGTTCATTCATGATTCACGATTAGAAGCAAGTTATTAAAATTTTATGTAATTGAATTCGTTCATGATTCATGATTTATGTTTTTTATCCTAAATTTATATGGAGTAGGTTCAGAATATTTAGAATTCTAAATTGTTAAAAATTCCAAAATCTGTAATATAATAATTAATAATATTTAAATGGGATTATGTTTGTCTTTTCACAATGGGGAACAAACAACTTGGGTATTCATAAATTTATATAGAGTGTAGATATAGATATATAGAGTATAGATTTATAAATTTTTGGCAAAAACTGCCCTTAAATTACCAATTTAATTGCATGACCAAATTGGCAAAATCAATTGATTTCACAGGACTAAAGTACCATCCTCTATATTTACGTAACTAAAATTATCAATTTCACTTAATTAATAATTGTTCAAACTTTTCTTACTTGTATAAAATATTCATTTAAATACAATAGATAGTCGATAAAATATTAAAAAAATCTGGCATTAAAATATATGTCAAAATAAGGGTTTAGATACAATACAAGCTCATTAGAAAATAATAACAAGACAAAAAAACTAATTGGAAAGAAAAGAAGAACAATACGATCCCTAAATTCTTAAAGAGAAGGTTGCGCGACTATGTATCGGGGAAGGTAGTGAGGGAAAATATTTCCCGATCAAATTTGATCAAATTAAACCAATCACAGAGCAGATGTCACACATTTATTATGTGATTGGTCACTTTTTTTAAATTGTACACCAATCACATGATAAGTTAAATTTGGCCGAGCCGGGTTCCAAACTAGAATTTTCCGATAGTGATCTAGCTTCTTTTCTAAAAGTTCGAGGGCATCCGGACGATTAGTGGAATAGGGTGTCACTAGCGATGATCAACATCGTGTAGGGATATTTCACGACAATACAAACAATGCTCTAATTCTAATACTCCGAACCGAATAATTCAAAGTGTTTGATAATCATACGTACAAGACAGGAATTTATTACAGCAGAGGCACATGAATGGTAGGATATCACCAAGCTTAGCTGTTCACATGGGCAACATAATGCTTCAACTCAAAACCTCATGTAATAATTCTGCAGACACTTTGAATATTAAGTAGCTTCATTCATCAGCCAACAACCACAGGTTTACAACAACCGCACATGCAAGAATCTTACCTCCACATTTCATGCTCATCAGCCTATAAATAACAGCATTTCCATCCTTCTCTTACATCATAAACTACTCCTCTGATCTTCAATCAGATCTCACTCTTGCAACCTTAGAATCCATCCCTTTCCACGATTATGGCGAACGCAACACCAACCGAAACTTGCGTTCGGGGAGGGAGTTGTGGTGATTTGGACGACGTTGAGTTCTCAAACACCGATGATTCACTTGTTATCATGTCTTTACTCGAAGACTCACAAGTGGAGGATGGCGATGACGAAAGGTTGAGGGCTGTGATTCAGTCTCTTGAAGCAGAGATTATGTGTCAGAATTCGTGTCTGGAGGCATATGACTCGAAAGCGTGTCCAGGCCATTACCGGTTTTGTGATGTGGAGCAACCGGATAGCTGCTCCACATCACCTGATCATTGTCTGGACTTTGAGTGGATCGATATGGAGACGGTCCAGACGGATTACTCCATCCGCGATGATGAAATGACGAACTACTTTGTTGAACTTGGAGGGGTAGGGGATTATTCACAAGTTTATAGTTATGGTATGGCCATGGATCACGAGGATGACTACAGTGATTTGTGGCGATAGGCTTAAGGGGGTTTAATGTAATTTACTACATGTGATATCGTAAATGAACAAATTACCTCTTATAAAAAAGATAAAATTATATTTTTGGTCCTGTAACTATAGATCGTTAGCACTTTTAGTCCTATAACTTACTTTATTTGCACATTTA
This sequence comes from Sesamum alatum, assembly GCA_034509735.1. Taxonomy (NCBI): domain Eukaryota; kingdom Viridiplantae; phylum Streptophyta; class Magnoliopsida; order Lamiales; family Pedaliaceae; genus Sesamum; species Sesamum alatum. The sequence continues at coordinate 46,255,670 of JACGWO010000001.1, read as the reverse complement.
GTCCTTTTTTTTTATGAATTTGGTCCTGAACATCTCACATTTGGTCTTTTTTGGCAAATTTAGTCCCGTGTTGATAATTTTGATCCTATTCTCACTCGATTAGATCTCATTTTGGGTCCTGTAATTATATGTCACCAGGACCAAATTTATCAACACAGGATAAAAAAGAACCAAAACTAATATGTGTTGAACTAAATTTATCAAAAAAATAACTAAATGTGTAAACGGAGTAAGTTATAGGACCAAAAGTGCTAACGACCTAAAGTTACAGGACTAAAAATATAATTTTGCCTAAAAGAAAATATAGCAATTTACGTGTCTGTGTTTGTTATTGCTTCATTTAAAAAAAAAACACACAAGGAGGCAAATTGCTGCATTTTTAAAAATACAAAGAGGTAAATTGCTATTTTTTCTCAAAAGAGGATAATTTGCTCAGTTACAATATCACAAGCATTTTTTCCTAGGCTTAAGTATCGATCGATCAAAGATCGATTTCATCAACACCATCAAAGCTGTGACAGCCATATATATAGTTTGTACATCTTACTAGCTAATAATTTCTTTGTTTTATGACAGCAACCTCAAAATTACTGTACTATTTCTCCTAGAATTGACGAAGTTACTCATTTCTGTCCATATCGTTTGACACAAACATTTTAGGATGTTTTTTAATGAACATTGAATGTTAACTCTGTCGCAGAATTTACCGCTTACTTCTGTCCTACCGATGTGCTTGAAAAACGTCGATTAAGGCGAAACTGTAATGAAAGTGAGAAAGTACATCGAAAATGTATTGAACAGACAGTTTTTAAGTATATTTTTTGATATTACATAAGCAAGAAGATCACATTAGGACAGGAAAAGCAAGACTAGAACCGAGATTTAACACCATCAATGACTCTGCAACGGAAAGCAAAGGCAGAAGGAATTTCCGTATGACTGAAATGGCCTTGTGCACTTGCCTTTTTCTTTCACTTGCTGATTCTTCATACTTTGTCTTCGTTGATGTTAACTCGGTGCTTTCTCAGTGATGTTGTTATTAATCCCACATCGATTGCAGTTTTGTTGATAAAAAGTTTGAGTGACTTATAAGTTTAAGACTTTTTTCTTTTCGCTGTGTCTTTTTTGGACGAAACTGTGAGATTCATGTAAAGTCAGAACAAATTCCTAGAAAAGGGCACCAATTGTGTCGAGTGAGACTCATATAAAGTCAGGAAGAATTCGTAAAAAAAGACACCAATTGTGTTGCGTGAGACTAATATAAAGTCAATACAAATTCCCAGAACAGGGCACCAATTATGTCGAGTGAGACTCATATCAATTCAGGACAAATTCTCATGAAACTACACCACGCACTCTGCTTCACTCATCAGTTCAGAAATTCAATAAAGGACTAGAACAGGAGATCACCGTATCGTAGCTGCGCAAACCATACACTAAGATGCATTTTCAGCCATCTGTTGCTGGGCCAGGTTCCTTGTCTCAAGGAAAACACACTTCTTGGGTTTTACTAGAAAAAAAAATATTATTATTGACTATAATATTAATGATTATGGTTAAAAATCGTGGTAAGTAATTATTATATTAACTATAGTTAAATAAAATCGATGCAGAGAATTAATTTTTCCACCATGAAAAAATTATTTGCCACATTTAAAAGCCATGGTAAAAGCATTTGTCATTGCAAATGTTTTAGCCACCCTCACAAAACCACGGCCAATATTGTTGCGTGATTGTGATCAATAATTATTTGTTACGACTATTTATTATTAATCATGACAATTAAGTATAGTTACATGTTATATTTCTTTCATTGGCCTGTTCATAACATCCCAAGAAATTCAGACAGATATTTAATTAACTTGAACAATTCTGAGCCAACTAGGAAAATCCTTGGTTAGGGAAGGTTGTCCAAAATACAGCTAAGTTTCGGCAGGAACATTTGATGTGAACTTGTTTGATGATTTCTGCTTGAGACTACAGGAGTGTTTGCGCGTGCTTTTAAAAAGCGCTTTTTAGCTTCTGGATGCTGAAAAGTACTTTTGAGGTGTTTGGGATGCCAACTTCTGCTTCTGAAACTGATACGAAAAGCACTTGTAAGCCAAAAGCTGGAAGCACCTTGGGGGTGCTTCTAGCTGCTTTGGTTTTTTTGTAAATAAATTCAATTTATTTTTAGACTACTTTACCCTCATTATAATAATTTCCATTCAATTTTATACTTTTTAATGTATTTTCAAAATTGCTCCCAAGGTGCTTCTAGCTGCTTTGGTTTTTTGTAAATAAATTCAATTTATTTTTAGACTACTTTACCCTCATTATAATAATTTCCATTCAATTTTATACTTTTTAATGTATTTTCAAAATTGCTCATCTAAAGTTGATGTTAGAAATTTTAAATAATTTGAATAAATTCTTACTAATAAAATTTATAATTTCACATGTTTAATATTTTAAAATTTTACTATTTTATTTTCTATATTATATTATATTATTCCTAAATCATAGAAAAAAAATTAAATTTCTAGGATTAATTAAAAAATAATAATTAGTTTGTCAATATTGTAAGTTTATTTATTGTTCATGAACAATTATATTACATAATAGGAACATTATTGAACTAAACATTCAATTTTTCTATTAATATTGAATATTTTAATAATATAAATTATAATCATTTTGTGAAAGAATTAAATATGAGATATACTAATTGAAATAAAAATTATTATTTTTGAGGAAAAATTAATTATTATAATCAAGAGATAAGTGCAAATATTAAGGCAATAGCATCTGTTTATAATGAGGACAAAACAGTCTTTAATCAATTAAACGTGTTTTAAAAGTGCTTTTCTCCCAAACACTACCAATTTAGCTTTTATATGCTTTTCACTTTTTTTTTACAAACACTACCCAATTTTGATTCTGCTGCAACTTCCAACTTTTTGTACAAAATCACTTCTTTAAAAGCAGAAGCTCTCACAAACGCTCCCTACATGGTTGAGAGGATGTCTGAATGAGCTAATTATAATCACTTAAAATATTTTATAAAATATTTAAAAGTTTACTAGATGTTAAAAGAAGTGGGAGAATTACACTTTTGGTCCCTCCATAATACCTCTAAAACAGTTTTGGTCCCCCCTTCATTTGTGAGTTATATTTTTGGTCCCAATTAAATACATTTTTGAACAGTTTTGGTCCTGCCGTCAATTGTCCGTTAAGAGTTAATGGAAAATACGCACGTGTTGCGCATGTGAGCCTCTTTTCTTCCCCAAATCTGCTATTTCCCCCAATTTATCCCAAGTATGAACCCGTCTCCCACATTTCCCTCTACCAAAACCCTAATTACAAAATTTTCAATCCACACTACCTCAAAATTGACCGAGAAAACCTTGTAATTTCTTAAAACCAACCCGTTAACGTGGATCATTGAGCTAACCCCTAAACTAGTGTTTTGAGTGAGGTTTCTTTCGTGCGCGAAGAAGCAGAAATTGGAAGCGAGTGGAGAAGTGAGGTCCATGACTAGAAAAAGCAAGCAAATGACTAGAATGTGGATTTTTAGCAACAAATTTTCAGTCAATGAAATGCAAATGACAATATTGATGGGTTGTAACTTTTTTTAGACATTTTGGTGTCAAAATGGGTTTTATATGCAAGGGCAAGTAATTTTGGCGCTAAAATCCGACTAGTTTCCCCCCAAAATGACCATCACATGCACATCACGTGTGGCTGCCATTAACTCTTAACGGACAATTGACGACAGGACCAAAACTGTTCAAAAATGTATCTAAATGGGACCAAAAGTGTAACTCGCGAATGAATGGGGACCAAAACTATTTTTGGGGTATTATGGAGGGACCAAAAGTGTAATTCTCCCTAAAAGAAGTATTTGGCAAATTTATTGATAAATGCAATTTTGGTCCCTAAACAATGCCACTAAAGCAGTTTTGGTCCTCAAACTTTTTGAAGTTGCAATATTAGTCCTCAAACATTTATTTTTTAAGCACTTTCGGTCCTTCCGTTAGTTTGGTCGTTATACTTGACAGAAATTCGTTTTCTTTTGTAAAAAAATATTATTTTACTCCTATTTTGTGTTATTTTTCAACTTTTAGTCTAATACACTTATTTTTTTTTTTCATTTTTCTTCAAACTTAAAAAGATAAAAAAACCAAAATATATTGAATTTAAGCAACAAATGCTATATAATCTTCCGAAAATTTATCAATAATCATTTTTGTGTACGTATAATACAATACCTAAAACATGTGCAAAGCAAGAAACTATTGGAAAATGGTGAATGATAAATTAAAGAATAAATCGTGACAAGTGATTGGTTACGGTGTGCGACGCATAACAAGCTCGTGATAGCTTATGACAGCCTGTGACACGTAGATGATGGTTGATGGGCCCCAATCATCATTTGGTCGTGTCTGGTCAACCTAATGGGTGTGTCCTTTGGTTGAAATGATATGTCCATTGGGTGGAACCCTTTGGATGAAATGATGCATCCATTGGAGTGAAATGGTATGTCCTTTGGGTGAAATGATGTGTTCATTCGGATGAAAGGTCATTACCTTTCAAAGGCATCTTTTCTTATTGAACATGTCCATTCGAAACACCTTTCCAACTCCTATAAATAGGCCGCTCATTTTATTTCATAGATGGATGATAGGCATTCAACTCATTCATAGCATTCGTAAGCATAAAAACATTCTACAGATAGAGTTTAGCAAGAGAGTTTCAATATATCATTTGGTTTGCCGTTTCTCAAAGTTTGCAGTGCTACTACTTTGAGATATAAAGTCGTTATATCTTGGGAGACAAATTGCCAATTCTGTGAGCACCAGAACGGGGCAATAATTGTCTTAAAGATAAAGAGTCTAACTCTTGCCTCGACTTTGTAATACACAATTTCCCGCACTATCCATCTCGTTCATTCCCTACAAGTTTAAGACAATTACTTGTCATTGTGTATTATGGCGATTGAATCTGTTGTCGCCAATCCGGCTATGGCAACTGGATCTGCTGCCACTAATCCAACTACTATGGCTTTCCAACCACATGTGCCACAATCGATTGCTGCCCAAGGAAAAAGGCCGGAGAAATTCTCCGGTAACGACTTTAAGAGATAGCATCAAAAGATGTTGTTCTACCTCACAACGTTGAACCTAGCTAGGTTCTTAAGTGAGGAACCCCCCGTTGTTTCTGAGGAGGAGACTGATCCCCAACAAAGGGTTGTTTTTTATGCATGGGGACATGAGGATTTTCTATGCAGAAACTACATCCTCAATGGCTTGAGCAACATAACGTATATAGCTCAGCCAAGGCTGCAAAAGCCCTTTGAGAATCCTTGGAAAAGAAATACAAAACGGAGGATGCTGGCTTGAAGAAATTCATAATCTGGAATTTCTTGGAATTCAAGATGGTAGATTCCAAAATAGTAATGAGCCAAGTCCAAGAATTTCAAATGATCTTGCATGATCTGCATGCGGAAGGAATTAGGCTCAGTGAATCATTCCAAGTAGCTGCTATGATTGAGAAGCTACCTCCGCTATGGAAGAAATTCAAAAATTACTTGAATGGCGAGTTAGATGAAGAGGTCTACATGGAACAACCTGAAGAGTTTGTCGTTCCTGGCCAAGAAAAGAAGGTCTGTAGACTTATCAAATCGTTGTATGGGCTTAAACAAGCTCCTAACAAATGACATGAAAAAATTGACAAAAAATGTTGTCAAGTGACTTCAAGGTCAACGAGTGTGATAGATGTAGCACTTCTAGCTCCTTTGTCATAGTCGATCTATATGTAGATGCTATGTTGATAAAGGAAAGCAATCTCTACCAAGAAGGTATTGGAAAAATATTTTGATATGAAAGACATAAGGTTTAGCTGACGTAATAATAGAGATTAAGATCTCTAAACGTCCAGTAGACTTGTCTTATCATAGTCTCATCATGTTGACGTTGTACTAGAAAGTTCAATGTTCATGACCAGTCACCTGCTAAGAGTCGTGTAGATAGAAATCTACACTTAGCAAAGAACCAAGGTGAATACGAAGATCAAATTGAATTTTCAAGAATAATTGGTAGATTAGTGTATATAGAGAAAAACACTCGTTCTATTATGGTATCTGGGTTTATAGCTTCGGATAAAGCTGGAGAAGAAGCTGAAAGGCTTCGTAATTTTTTTGCAGTACATTCCTTGTTGGACAAAAGCAAATGCCCGCAATTATGATACATTTTAATAGTCACTCGGCTATTGGAAAGGCACAAAGCAATATATATAATGGTAAATCTAGACGTATACGTCAAAGATATAATACCATAAGACAGTGGATCTCTAGTGAAATTATATTCATTGACTATATTAAGTCAAATGACAATTGATTCATTAAGAAAAGGCCTTTCTAGAGATCAAGTATATTGTTCGTCGAGGGGAATGGGATTAGAACCCGACAATTAATCTTTATAGCGGTAACCCAACCTTGTTGACTGGAGATTCCAAGATCATGGTTCAATGGGACAACTAAGTTATAAAGATTGTGGAAAGCACTTGGAGTTTTACACCTTCCCATTCCTATGACAAAAAGTGTTGTCAGTAAAAGGGTAGAGGTTAAGCTATAAGCTTTTAATGATTCATATTCTAAGTCAAGAACATTATAGGAGATCACCTATATAAGTGTGAAGACGGGCCGCTTCAAATGTAAAACACTTATGAATCCAAGAAGGAGTCCAGGGCCAAAACGGACTCAATCGTGAGAACCAAAGATATTAGAGAAGGCATTCTGGGGGTACTATTATCTTGGTTTACACCAACGGTTGAATAGTTCAAGACATAATGTTCATTGATTAGCCAAGTAAATTCGATGGTATTCCCTAAGGAAGGTTCAAAGCCACAAACAACCTATCCTGATGCAATAACTTTTCGGTTGAAACTCTCTTAAGTGTCTGCATGCTCATATGCGTTAATTTTCATTCATGTGGGGGATTGTTGGAAAATGGTGAATGATAAATTAAAGAATAAATCGTGACAAGTGATTGGTTACGGTGTGCGACGCATAACAAGCTCGTAATAGCTTATGACAGCTCGTGACACGTAGATGATGGTTGATGCACCTCAATCATCATTCGGTCGTGTCTGGTCAACCTAGTGGGTGTGTCCTTTGGTTGAAATGATATATCCATTAGGTGGAACCCTTTGGATGAAATGATGCATCCATTGAAGTGAAATGGTATGTCTTTTGGGTGGAATGATTCGTCCATTCGAATGAAAGGTCATAACCTTTCAAAGGCATCTTTTTTGATTGGACATGTTCATTCGAAACACCTTTCCAACTCCTATAAATAGGCCTCTCATTTGATTTCATAGATGGATGATAAGCATGCAACTCATCCATAGCATTCGTAAGCATAAAAGTATTCTGCAAATAGAGTTTAGCAAGAAAGTTTCAAAATATCATTTGGTTCGCCGTTTCTTAAAGTTTGCAGTGCTGCTACTTTGAGATATAAAGTCATTGTATCTTGGGAGACAAATTGCCAATTCCATGAGCACCAGAGCGGGGCAATAATTGTCTTAAAGATAAAGAGTCTTACTCTTGCCTCGACTTCATAATACACAATTTTCCCGCACTATCAATCTCATTCATTCCTACAAAAACAACATGAATATTGAAAAATAAACATCCTTGCATTAATTAAACATCGAAACAATAATTTAACATAACGTTCAACAATCTCAAATTGAATAGATTCTTATTTAATTAATGTTTGAGATTGTGGAATTAGATTCTTATTTAATTAATGTTTGCGATTGTGGAATGTTAAAGTTAAGATTATGAAACTATTCAATTTGAGATTGTTGAACTTTATGTTAAATTGTTGTTTCGATAGTTAATTAATGCAAGGATGTTTATGTTCAATATTTATGTTGTTTTTTGCTTTGCACATGTTTTAGGTATTATATTATACACAAAATAGATTATATTGATAAATTTTGTGAAGATTATATAGCAAATTTGTTGCTTAAATTAAATATTTTTTGGTTTTTTATCTCTTTAAGTTTGAAGAAAAATGAAAAAATAAGTGTATTAGACTGAAAGTTAAAAAATAGCACAAAATAGGAGTAAAATAACATTTTTTTACAAAAAAAAAAAATGAATTTCCGTCAAGTATAATGGCCAACACTACAAAAAAATTAATTTATAGTAACTGCTTTTGTAACGGCCAACTCATTAATTTGGAACAGCTTTTTGACTTTGTAACGGCTTTTGGAATTGCCAAGGAATTAGTCGCAAAAACATGAGTTACAAAAAGTTTGTAACGGCTTAGTTGAAAGCCATTACAATTTGGCACGGTTGTTGTAACGGCCTACATCGGCCGTTACAATACTTGACCGGAAGGAGAAAATGAATTTGGACCTGTTTTTTGGAACGGCCAATATAACTTTATTGTATTTATTTTGGAACCGCTATTGTAACACACACTGTAATGGCTTGGCTTCGGATTTGGAATGGCTTTTTACATTATTTTTGTAATGCCTTGTCATTTTTTGTAAATGACTTTATTTCGGTATTAGTGATTGCTTTTTACACAACTTTTGGAATGGCCTGTGTAATGATTTTGTACAACCGTTTTTGTAACTGCATTTGTTACTGTTTTTGTAAGAATCTTATGCACAGTCTTTGCAACGGCTTTGTAATTCTATGATGTGTAGACGTATTCTAAGAGCCGTTATAAAAGCCGTTACAAGATTAAATTTTATATTTAGTTTAATATTTTATTTAATATTTAGTTTAATTTCTTAAAAAATATTCATTATGTATGTAATTTAATTTCTTAAATGTCAAATATTATATAAAAAGCATAAATAATATAGCCGACAAAAAAAATTATTGTTTAAACATTGTATTTTACAAAATAAAAAATCCTAAACTAGACGAGTCTACCCTTCTACAGTGTCTTCCTCATCCTCGTCGTCGGCTCCCGGGGGATCAGTTGGAGGCGGTGGAGGAGGCATAAAGCTGAGGTCCATCCGACATATACTCCTCGAGAGCCGCGACCCAATCATCAAGGTGGGGAGTGGCTGTTGTGGTGACGAGGACGATGGTGCAGCGGACGAGCAAGGCTGTGATGATCCAGTATTTGTGCGGTGGACTCGGAGCTGAGACCGAGTACTCAGCCCCTCTTTCGGCCTCCTGCTGCTAACATCCACATCTGTTGCCCGGTCGGGGCCACCGAGCCTTGAGAGGATACTGAAGGATCTTGATTACTGTTTGATTGGCTTTCCTCCATCATCCTCATAAACAGCTCCTGCGAATAGATTAATTAATTATAAATATTTAAAAATTAAAAATTATAATTATGACATACTTATGGCGACCTCAGCTGCCCTCGGGCAGCTCCATTCGTCGTCCTCCTTTTTTTTTATAGCACTTTCGAACAACTCCATCTGTTTGACGGAGCGCCGAGTTGTGCCTCCTGTTCAAAAACCATTTAAAGAAATGATTAGTACATACCAAAATTAAATAAATACTACAGATTAAAATACTTACCATCTTACGCTTGTGGAACCCAATGGATGACGACCCCCCGCGGTAGACAGTAGTTAGTGCGGCCGGGTTCGCTACCCGATTGGCCTTATTTTTAACCGATTGTGACTTAAAATCTGGGCTGGCCCAGTATTCCAATAGCTGGCGCCAAATCTCCTCGGCCAGCCACAGCGGTCGGCCAACTGGTTTCTAGCATCCGAGAACCGCTTCCGCAGAAACTTACCCGTCTGCACCTTAAAGACCTTGAAACAATCGACTCGTCGTCGCAGTCCCACCAATAAGATTATAGAAAATTATTTACTAAAATTACAAAAATTTACATACGTTTAATAAAAAATACAAAAATATTATGTAATGACAAAAAAATTCAAAAAAAAAAAAGAAAGAAAATATATTCAATTTTTTTTTAATAATTACAAAAATTTGTTTACTAAAATTACAAAAATTTACATATTTTTTTAATAAAAAATACAGAAAACATTATGTAATAACAGAAAAATTCGAAAAAGAAGGAAATATATTCAGTTTTTTAATAATTACAGAATTTTTTTTCTAAAATTACAAAAGTTTACTTACTCTTTTAATAAAAAAATACAGAAAATATTATGTAATGAAGGAAAAATTTGGAAAAAAAGGAAATATATTCAGTTTTTTTAGATAATTAAAGAAAATTGTTTACTAAAATTACAAAAATTTACATATTTTTTTAATAAAAAATACAGAAAATATTATGTAAAGACAGAAAATTTCGAAAAAAAAAGAAATATATTGAGTCTTTTTTTAATAATTACAGAATTGTTTACTAAAAATTAAAAAAATTTACATATTTTTTTAATAAAAAAATACAGAAAATATTATGTAATGACAGAAAAATTCGAAAAAAAAGGAAATATATTCAGTTTTTTTTTAATAATTACATAAAATTGTTTACTAAAATTACAAAACTTTACATATTTTTTTAATAAAAAATACAGAAAAGATTATGTAATGGCAGAAAAATTCGAAAAAAAAAAAAAAAAAAAGGAAATATATCAGTTTTTTCTTAATAATTACAGAAAATTATTTCTAAAATTAAAAAAATTTACTTATTTTTTATTAAAAAAATATAGAAAATGTTATGTAATGACAGAAAAATTCAAAAAAAAAGGAAATATATTCATTTTTTTTAATAATTACAGAAAATTGTTTTCTAAAATACAAAAATTTACTTATTTTTTTAATAAAATATTATGTAATGAAAGAAAAATATACCCAACAAAATACCCAAATAGTTCAACATTTCAACATATATACCCAACAAATATACCCAATACCTCAACATTTCAACAAATATACCCAATACCTCAACATTTCAACAAATATACCCAACAAATATACCCAATACTTCAATATTTCAACATATATACCCAACAAATATACCCAATACTTCAACATTTCAACAATATACCCAACAAAATACACCCAATACTTCAACATTCCAACAAATATACCCAACAAAATACACCCAATACTTCAACATGCCAACAAATATACCCAACAAAGTTACCCAATAAATATACCATAAATACCAACAAATACCTAATAAAAGCATTAAAAAATTTTCAGAGAAAATTACTTACACCTAAAGAGAGGGGAGAGAAGTGGACGGCACGACGACGGAGTGGCTGGATGGTGGCACGATGGAGTGGGGGTGGCGGGATGGTGGCGGACGGAGGGGGTGCAGCGGGATAGGGAAAAGGGGGGGGGGTGGCGGCTAGGGTAAAAGGGAAGAGAGGAGAAGGAAAATGAGAGAAAAAAAAACCTAAGTGTGGTATATATACTAAGCCCAAGTCGTTCCTAATGCCATTCCTAAAGCCGCTATAAAATGTGATACAAAGTTTGAAAAGTCATGCCTAAAGGTATTACAAAAAATAATCCTAAAGATGTTACAAATTGAATGGCAAACTATGATATTTGATAAAGCCGTCCCTAAAAGTATTCAAAATGTTAATTCAGATCGAACCGTTAGATATGATGTAATGGACAGAAAATTATATTTCGTAAAGTTTTAGACTTATCGGGTGCACAGATGTCCAGATATTGTACCCGGAACATAAGCATAATTATTGAAGATGTGTGTATCATTCAATCAGGCCATCTGATTTTAAATCATACCATCGGATTTGATCTAATTGACATATTCTTATATATACTTAAATTTGGTACAAATCGGGTGCCCAAATTTTAAGATATCGTACTTGAAAATAGAAGTTTTGGAAAGTGATTGTTTGTAAGGGCTTTTTCCACGGATTTTTAAATATTAAATTTTCCTTTTTTATTAAGATATCCATTAAATAAAAGAAAATCCGTAGTTAACAATTAAATTTTGTAGAAAAGTATCCATTATGTGGAATAATGCAATTGAAATACATAAAAATATTTCATAGATGACAATGATATATGATCACAACATGGCGATAAATTTGGATATTCATAAATGTTAGTAGTATTACATTGATGTAACTGCTATCTTACATTGTTGAACTAAATGGGTTAATCGGACCGTCAGAATTCAAATCGAACCATTAGATATGATGTAATGGATAGAAAATTACATTTCGTGAAGTTTTAGACTTATCGAGTACATGAATGTCGAGATATCGTACCCGAAACATAAGCATAATCATTGAAGATGGTGTATCGTTCAATCAGGCCATCTGATTTTTAATCATACCATCGGATTTGATCTATTTGACATACTTATATATACTTAAATTTGATATAAATCGGGTGCCCGGATTTTAAGATATCGTACTTGAAAATAAAAGTTTTGGAATGTGATTGCTTTTGTAACGGCTTTTTCCATGGGTTTTAAATATTAAATTCTTGGAGGGATTTTGGTATAGCTTTTGGGATGACCAATTAATTAAAATGAATCCTCTTAAAAAATTTAAATTTTCCGCCGAAATTTTGTATCGGTATTTGCTGCGGCCTTTATAACGACGTTTCTTACTTTAAAAAACCGTTACAAAATAATAAGTCGTTCCAAAAACCATGTGAAACTAGTAATGACCGATGTTTTGTGGAACGCCATTTGTAACGTTTTTTTTTTCATTTATATATTTGGAACCGCTTTTCGTACATCCTTTGGAACGGTTCACTTGTCAAAAAAAGTTGAACCGTTCCAAAATTCACAAGGAATTGCAAAGGCTTTTATAAATTGGGACGGCCTAAATTTTTGTAACGCCATTTGTAATTTTTTTTTCATTTATATATTTGGAACGGCTTTTCATATATCCTTTGGAATGGTTCACTTGTCAAAAAAGTTGAACCGTTCCAAAATTCACGAGCAATTGCAAAAAGCCATTATAAATTGGACGGCCTAAATTTTTGTAATTGCTTTTGTTATACATGTAATTTGGAACGGCTTTTGGATGGTATGACTATTACAAAAAGTTGAATTTTTTTGGAGTTTCAAAATGACGTCATGAAATTTTTTCCGTTACAAATTAGTGGGAAAAGCTGCTCCTATTGGAACGGCCACATGGCCGTTACAAAAAAGCCGTTACAATTCCCTTGTTTTTTTGTAGTGCAAACTAACGGAAGGACCGAAAGTGCTTAAAAAATGAATGTTTGAGGACTAATATTGCAACCTCAAAAAGTTTGAGGACTAAAACTGTTTTAGTGACATTGTTTAAGGACCAAAATTGGATTTATCCTGCAAATTTAGAAAAAAAAAAGAAGTTATAAGATCCAAAATTAAAACGTTAGGAACTTATAAGCTTCTTTGAAAAAAGTAAAAAAAATCAATCTATTTTTAAATTTTTAACAAACTACATCACATAAGCTTTATTGGGATATATGCAATTTACCCCCTTGTGATATAAGAAATGAGCAAAAAATCCCTCTATAAAAAAATAATTAGCAAATTACCCCTCATGATCTTAAAATGAAGCAAATTATCCCCTTGTCTTTTCCCTTGACAAGGGTAATTTTTTCATTTCTCAAAACACAGGGAGATAATTTGTTAATTATTTTTTCATGTGAAGTTTTTACTCATTTCTTATATCATGAGGGGGTAAATTGCATTTATGCCAAGCTTTATTAGTGTAGATTTACGTGACTTTAAGGCCCGAAAACAACTTTTCCTGCAGACGAGATAATCATATTTCACAGCCTAGAAACTTTATACTTACGCGGAACATGCATTGGATCCCTGATTCGGTTTTGTGGACCATTTGAATGCTGCTGATATATTTCAATTATTCTTGCAAAACTAAACCATGTCATCATGCTATGCAGTAGAATGAATTTTCCTTTTCCAAAAGTTTATGTTTTTCTTTTAGACATCAAAATTAGAGTGGATTGAGACACTACCACATAAAACTTAGTCCAAAGGGTTTAATGCAATTTATCCCATGTTAAAGGAAATAAACAATTTACTCCCTTGTCTTTTTGTAGATGGAGCAAAAAAACACCCTGACACATTTCGCGAATAACACGCAGGGTGCTATTTTTATTTTTTTAATAAAATTTAAAATTTAAAATGACATTGATGCTCTTATTTAAAAATCGATGGATCTTATCAATTTAAGATTCAAATTTAACTAATAAATAAACGGTGTAGATTTTTATCTAATTTGAATCAATGGTTTAGTTTTAAATAAATAATAATTAAAAATTATATATTATATATAATTAAATTTCAACATATATATAGACTTATATATAATAATAAGTTGAATATAAATATATGGAGAGAGAGAGAGAGAGAGAGAGAGAGAAGAGGAGCGGGCGGCGGGGGATTGGGGAGGAAGGGGATGGTGCGGCGTCGGGGAGATCTGAGGAGGGGGGTGGGCAGCGATGAGGTGCGGCGGGGGATAGACAAGTGACGAGATTTGGGGAGGGGGTGCGGCGGCAGCGGCGAGATCTGGCAAGCGGGTGGGCAACGGCGAGGTCTAAGGAGGGGGTGGGCGCAGAAAGGGAGGGGAGAACGAAGCTGATTAGAGGAAATTATATGACATATTTCGTTGTTTATGTCCTTATTTCTCTTGATATGATGTTTGTTCTTGGTTGCATTTGTGACATTTAGGACCTTTTCATGGACAAAAGATTAATGCAAGCAAATAGCTTAAATATGGAGGAAAAGCTAAGAATTCTGCAAAAGCGTGTACAAGCTAGCCCATGACCCACGAGCTACCAAAAATCCATTGGACAGAAGCGCGATGAACCTAACCCGTGACCCACAGGCCACAAGTTATCAGACATGCATTGTGCGAAAATCACAGACGTGCTTATCTTAAATTCCGATTTCCAGCAATATAAAAATATTTTTATTCCCTTTGTACTTATATCCCTAGAAGTTTGGTAAGAAAAGGATTAGGGAAGGAAAAAAAGTTTTATGCTAAGTAGAATCTTTCCTTTCCTACCATAGTTAGAACTTATTACAAAAGGAGGAGAGGAGAGAAAGAATGAATCATCCGATTTCCAGCAGAAAAACACAGAAACTCACGTTTTGGGAGCGAAGGAAGAAAACGAGAAGCACGTGAAGAAGTGGATCCGCCACCGGTGAGACGACTGTCAAGCCCGATCTTCTACTCCATGAGTTTTTCTAAATATTTCTTCTTAGGTTTAGTTCTAGTTAGGATAACCTAATTTATTTTGTGCTAGGGCTTATGGGAAACCCAATTGATGCAATATTCTAAGTATTTTTTCGAATTAATCTACTTCGTTATTTTCACATTTCATGATTTATTATGCTTATTGTTATTATTTGAAAGCCTGATCAACTCTTACATTTAATTAATTGCGTTGATGAATTGAAAGGGAGTGCGGCATAGTGGATAGGATAATTATGGTGTGGATTGAATGATATGTAGGCATACATAGGCGTGATCCATCTGGTTAAATTGGTTTCTTACAGATCCTAATGCATTATTGTCACGAGTTTTAGAAAGGAGGAATCCACTAATTCCTTGATAGTAATAGGTTTGGTATAACTCGAAAGAGTGTGTTAGATTAAATTAGGTAAAAACCTCCGTATATAAAAATAATTACTTGTTAGATTAATCTGTTAATATTGCATTCATTAGATCAATTAATTGGACCTATAGCCTTAGCATCTCTTCTATATCTGAATTTTTCAACGTGACTGTTTGCCGCAGTTGTTTTTAGTGATTTCTCGTAGTAATAGTAAATCATCACTCAACTTTTGGTCATCTAGATACTTAGGGATTAGTCAAAGTTTTGGTAATTGTTTCATTAAATCATCATGGGATCGATACTTTTTATACTACTTGATAGCTAGTACACTTGCTAGTGGCATATATGTATTTTTGCAATCAGAGGGGATGGCGAGATCTAACGAAAGGGGATGGAAGAGGGAGCGCGAGCGGCAACAGACGAGAGGAGCGACGACGGTGCGACGGAGAAGAACAAGAAGAAAAAATAAGACAAAGGAATATATATATATATATATTATTTTATAAATAACACACACACATATATATATATATATTAAATATATATGCATACAAAATAATATTTTTAACAGTTAAAAAATATGCCCAGACGCACTGAGGGCGTGTGTCGTGATAAGACACAATTTAACGCTCCTATACATGTCTCTTTTGAGTATTTTGGAAGGATTTTATTGTATAGATATTTGAATTATCTATCTTTTGAATATAGGACTTGTTATGAAAAGTTTTGAAGAAAATAGAGTCAAAATGGTGCAATTAAACTCAAAAAGTGATAGAGAATGGACGACAAAAACATACTTGAACGCTCAATAAGGCGTCATCACACCCTATTGAGTGCTCGAGTCTATCTACACAAAAGTGGGCAATTTGGAAAGATTTTTTTTATGGTGATTTGTTTCCTTTTCCAGACTGCAAGTTGGAAGGCAAGAGAGAGCATGTTTTTTGTGTTGTACAAAGGGGTCTTAAGGCTGAAGATCAGGCATCGAATTTCATATTTGATCGCTCTCTTAGTTTAGATCATCTCTTCACTTCTCCTTTCTTTTTAGTTTATGTTTTTCTATAGGATTTAACTGTTTTTCTATACAAACAATGTGTAATTAATTCTCTTTCCTGATTCAAAGGGAAGCGTTGAACCCAATCGTTATGTTTTGATGTTTTGATTTATCTGATGATTCTCTGATTGTATTTTCAATTTATTCGTGTTGATTTACATAGGATTGTTCATTTGCTATTCAATAATCGTAGATTTAATAAGTTTGAATTACATGCTTAGTACAACTAATCCTAATAGATATCAAAGTGATAAAACTTTGTGACATTAGTAGTCGTGGAACCAGGTCGAATCCCAAGGGAACTATCGATTAATTTCTCGATCTAGATGTAGTTACCAAAAAGGGGGGTATGAATTGAGTACTAAATACAAATGAACTAAATTAACAAAAGCAAGAGTAAAATAACTGAGAGATGAGATTATAGATAAAAAAGTCCAATTCAAGGGGTTCGTCGCACCAATCGTTATGTTTATCATAGATCACTAAGGATTAATTCCATAACCAAGCATTCAACTCTGGAATTCATTAGGATAGCCGTAACAAATTCCCATTTTTCTATCGTAGTGGATTTGACTCAAGCATCTAAATCCAAACTTATTATATCAAGACTGGGCACGATAGTGTTCTATATCACATCAATAATAGCATTTGCATCAATGAAAACAATTGAATCTAGATCAAATAACCGAGATAGCTGCAATTATCTAACCTAGTTTTCTCGTCCCTACAAATAAATCATGCAAAGCACATAATAAATTTGCTTGCTACTCATACCACTCATTCATGACAATTACGGATCACTGAACTCATGGATAGCAATAGAATAATTAATATCGAATCGAATTGTCAGATCTATCAATAGTAATTATTTCGTTCACAGTAAATCAAGACGAGAAATACTTGGCGAAATCAGATAAATTCAAGACCTCAAAACATAACAATAGGGTTTAACGTTTCCCTTGAATCGGAATAGAAAATTAGCTACTGAACATGTTCATAGCAAAGCAAAATATTCTAGACGAAAGCATGAGTTCAGAGACAGAGAGAAAACAACGATGATCAAAAGATGATTTTTCTCTGTGTTCTAGTCTCCTATTTGTAGTTGAGAGTCCTCTTCCTATGCAACTTCAGAGTCTTCTTTTCATGCCAACTCTAGAGTCCTCTTTTGTGCCAACTTCTAAACCCGCGGAGATCTGGATATCGGTTAAGGCGTGATCACACCTTAGAGGTTGTTCAAGTCTGCTCATTCAAAACTCTTCTTCTCTTCCCGCGCAGACTCGGGTGTCGTATAGTTGTTCAAGTCTGCACATTGATGTTTTGTTCTTGATCACTTTTCTGTCTTTATTTAGGCTTTTTAACTCCTTTTCTTCACAATGGGTGAATCTCGATCCTTTATTCAAAACTGCATAACTCGATTAAAAATGTGAAGGAAACCTTTAAAAAACCATTCGAGTTAAGCATGCATATGAGAGATGAAATGCACCCTATCAAAATTCCCCCACACCAAAACCATGCTTGTCCTCAAGCATCTCTTGATTCAAAAAGCATGGATTATCCAAGTAGCCATACCCAAATTTTCCTTTATGTTAGTCAAGTATATCCCTTAATCAATATGTCTTCACAGTTTAAGAAGAGATAGCAATATTGAGAATAAACACTAGTGGCATTCATACAACAAGCACGTATCCCATTGACTTTATCAAACGTGAACTAAACAAGTCTCAACACTCCTCACTAGGATGTCTCTCAAATCACTCAAGAAGTGTTTAAGGAAGTTTTGTCACACTTAAATCAGGATATTAGAGTGTCATTGCCATAGGCTTGCTTGTGAATCAAATCTCCACCACTGCAAAATGCTTATCAGTGCATAAATCAAAGGTCTTAACATGGTTCTAATGGGCTAGGGTCAAGGTGTGTCAAGAAAGGTCAAATTGTGGCTCATGAATTCAAAAGGATGATGTCAACTTAGTTGCTTGTATTGCTCAACTCATTACTTTTTTTTCTTCCACATCCAAGTGTTTGAAGTATGCACACTTTCGAACATGATTTTTTGTTTTCAGTTTCACTTTCCTCTTTGATCCTTTTCCTCTTTTCCTTTCTTTTTTTTTTCATTCATCATTCATCAAAGACTCGTTCATTCATCAAAGTCTTTGATTCTCGGTTTTTTTTCTTGCTCTCTTTTTTTCGTTGCATCCTTTTTCATTATTTTTTGTTTTCTCTTCTTGGGTCTAGCAACATGTCTCCCATATGCCCCCTTGTTCCATTTCTCTAGCTCTTTTTCGCATCGACTTACAAGCAACCATATTAACATCATCCCTTTGAAAGGGTTCAAAAAATCTCTGCAGGCAATAACCAAGAAAGGGATAATCGGCTGAAGATGCGGTTTAACCAAGAAAATAGAGGCCAAGGCTCAAATGAGTTTTCTAAGGGTGAGTTTTCGGTAGGCTCTTTTCAAGGTTAATTGGCTATTCCTAAGTGCCCTTATCATTTTTATACATCAATATGCAAAAATATGACCTCAAAATGTATGACACAAGCAAGTTCTAGAATGCACACACTAAGTCCGATGCCCTCAATTGAAAGAAATATACGAGCACTATTTGAATGCAAGTGCTTTGGCTCAAAAGCTCACATAAAGGGTTTTAGTGTTGATTCTTGAACGTTGTTCGTCTAATGCAATCAATGGGACATCTTTCACACACAATATTTTTTTATGCCACTAGAGTTCGTTCCGCCTACTAATCTCAACTTAAACCACAAATTCCTATTAGCGGCAGGGACAACACAAAACAACATGCAAGAAATTTAGTTCAAGTTACAAGACAACCCACACATTTCGTTTCAAGATCAACTCATTTCAAGCACAAATTATGGTGTTCATGACATATAATCAATACCAAAATAGCAATTTCACCCAGAAATTTCATCCACAAAAATTAATCCCAAACACAAATATTCAACAACACCAGCAGCACAGAATCACAAGAATTATCAGGCCCATAACCACCATACCAACTCATGCACAAACCTCCCCTACACCAAGTACATACATTGTCCCTAATGTATGCACATAAAACCACATATACCAAGGGAATGAAAAAAAGAGAGAGAAATAGAGAGCATCCCTGAAATATGTGGTGACGGCAACGCGGTTAGGCAGGGGGTGGTGGGGGTATAGATATCCGCAAAGCAGTCAAGGCCGCGTCGAGCTTGCGGTGCAGCCATGCACAAGAGAGCTCCAGCCAGGTTAGACGGCCTTCAATGGCGTCCGGAGATGGGGCGGCAGGCGGTGGCTGTGAGCGGTGATTTGGGCATTCTTCAGGGTCCAGGTCAGCATAGCTCATGCCACTCGGGGCCTCGTGATAATTAAAAATATGCATTTTGTGCAAAGTCGCCACATCCAACGGCTCCTCCTCGCAAGCCAAATGTAAATCATGATTAGACAAGTTCAAGATACCCAAATTGACCGCAAGGTGAGTAATTAACGACCCAAGGCAAACATGCTTAGACGAAGTGGCAACAGTTTGAAATTGAGAAGCAAGCGAAGCACCTAGATTCACATGCACCCTATTGATCATGCTCCAAATGAAAAATAATTCAACCTTAGAACATGTACCCACAGTGGCCCGACGTCCAGAAAAAGTTAAAAGCAAGGAAACGTTGCATAAATACCAATTCAAATTGGCGTAAGTGACGTGCCTTGGACCGGACTAGGGTGATATACCCAGAAGTCCTTGGACAACTCTCGCCACACAGAGATGGGGTCAAAAACACCATAATCAACCAAAGCCTCACGGTACTATTGTGATGCTAAATATTCATCATGCACAAAACCCATAGCCAGATTGAAATCATTTATGCTCATTCTAAAATCTCTACCAAGCAACCGAAAACGAATAACATTGGGTGCAATAAGGGTAAAGGGGTCCGGTTTGTTGAAAACGAAAGTAGTATAGAATTCACGAATCAACTCAACAAACACAGGCATACGGATATTGGCAAACTCACGCCATTGCATATTAAAAAGCAAAGCATCAATACTACCACGGATACCTAATGCATCTGACGACGGTAAATGTAGACACTTATCGGGGTTGAGTGGCCGAGTTTTAATAACAGAGTACCTTTTTTTTTGTTCTCTAGAGGTGAAGTGGAGGTGACCTACGAGGTCCGTCTCGGCTGTGGATGGAATGCGGCAGTGGAGCTGAATCTACCCCATTTTCGGTAGGTGTCGCGGAGGTGCGCGGCCGTGGATGGTTCCGGCGCATCAGACTGCGGGGCCGCGGCGAAGGTACTGGTAGTTGAAAGAAATCGGTGGATCGTCCCGGGAATTACGCGAATGCGGAAGCGCGATAAAAATAAACATACAAAAATTAAAGCATGCTTTTAATTTAAAAGAAACACGCTCAAGGGGTGTGCCCTTGAGGTTCCCGGGCGTTCGGTGTATCTCATGATCATAAAACATGTAAAGAAATCATGGAGGCCATAGAGTTGAAAATTAAAGAGGGACGAAAAAATAAAACGAGACCTACCCGTTGTCGTTTTCGTCTTCAACGACTACTCGCGTTGTTCCCCGTTTTGCACCGAGATCTCATTCTTGAGACCCTCCAAATCGTGACACACGATCCACCCACATATCTTGCACGTCGTGCTAGCAACGAACAAGTGTATATTTTTTGGAGTGGATGAATCAACAACACGTTATCAATTAACGGTATTGATTCATCTAAGTTCTAATGTTCCAAGAACAAAAGAACTAAGAAAAATACTTTCTTGTAGAGAGAGAGGGGGCAGACGAGAGGTGAGGAGGGGAGAGATGAGTGTGTGTTGTGTGTGTGATTTCAAGAATCATCATCCTTCAATTGTTTGGAGGCTAGAGTTTATATAGAGGAGAGTTTAATCCTCTTTAAACTCCAACTCTAAGAACTCTAATTTGACTAGGATTTTGACCTATTCAAAGTCCTAGTCAAACTAGTGTTTGACCTAGTCAAACGAATCCTAGCCTTCCATCTCCCCTTTCCATCTCAACCGTTGATTTTAATTTAATGGAATATTTAAATCCCATTAAATATTCCAAAAGGCTAAAAGAATAAATATAATATAATAAATAAATATTAATATTTATTCTAAGCCCATTAAATCAACCCTTTAATAAATCCTATTTATTAATTTAATTCCCTTTATCAAATAGAAGGAATTAATTTCTCCAAGAAAATATAGAACCCGATTAAATCTAATTTAATCATTCCTTTACTCCAATATTTAAGTCCAAATTAAATACTAAGTGTGTGTGAATAGTGTGTGACTCTTTAGGTTCACCATTCAGCTAGACTTGGTCTGATTCCTAGAATCCGCCCGTTACCATGGGTGGCCATCTAGCAACGGTCCATGGCACTAGAGACTAGGTGAAATATTCGGGGATGAACATTTAGGCTCTAACAGTACACTTGTCCTTCTATCTTCGGTCTCATCACTTAGGGTCTAGGGCACGGAAAATGCAGGTACCCATTTTGGACCTAAGTGTCGGTCTGTCCTTACTAAACGCCGCAAGGGAAACCTTTCCCTTCTGTTCAGTTACTGTGGCCACAGATTTTAGGGACAGGACACCGAGCATACATGAGACTCAACTGTCCATACCTCTTGACATGAGACAGATCCTTTCTTGAAAACTACTGTCACTTTGTACACCCGAGCTGCACTATACATGGCTTATGACTGCTCAAGAGTATTTTGGCAATCTCTCACCATATCTAAGATACAGACCTGATGCACAGGTAAACTCAGCAGTTCCTCAAGTCAAAGGAATTGGCCTGTACCGTTGGAACCGGAATACACGTCATACCTGCTGACCATACTCAAGGTCCTCCGTAAGACGGTTCCCGCGAGTC
Source organism: Sesamum alatum (assembly GCA_034509735.1). Lineage (NCBI taxonomy): Eukaryota > Viridiplantae > Streptophyta > Magnoliopsida > Lamiales > Pedaliaceae > Sesamum > Sesamum alatum. The sequence goes on along the minus strand of JACGWO010000001.1, from coordinate 46,233,232 downwards.
ACCTCAGTCAGCTGCTTCCTAGAATGCTAACCACTAACACTGCTTAGACGACCTTCATCACCGTCGATGAAATACGACAGCAGATGCTTAGTGCAAGTCTCAAAGGGAATCCCGGTACCCATTTTCGGGATTCCTTGACTTGGAGATTTTCCGGACTGATTCGGTAAGACTGATTTCATGGACCTACCTCCAAGCGTAGTCCCAGTCCCCGAAATCGTTTTCTCAGTCCGTGGGCTTTGTTTTGCGTAGTGAACAGAAATGTAAATGCAGATAAGTGAACGTAAACAAAGTATTGCCATATGAATTTTCACTTCTTTATTCATAAATGTTTTTATCAAATACCAAAAATTGTCTAGACATAAGTTACATATTCCTGCCAAAATTGGCTTACATGGTCACCTATTCTAACAGTAGTCGCCGGTGCAGACGGCGATGGTGGTTCGGGCAGAGGACTTGCCGACGGCGACAGTGTAGCAATTGGGGCAGGGGGCGGTGCTCGACGGCGGCTGGTACTTCTGCGAGTGGAGGCCATTGTGAAGAAGTTCGCGGTGGGGTGCGGATAGCGGCAGCGGCGGCGCGGCGCGGAGGCAACGAACGGAGAAACAACCATGGATGGCAGCGCGGCAGCAGCGACGGCGCCGTTTACAGAAGTCATAAAATCTATGACAGTAGTAGAATATCAGTCCGAGTGGCCTTTGCTTCCACCCATTTTCGAAACATAATCAACAACCAAAAGTATGTAAGAAAACCCACAAGATGATGGAAATGGACCCATAAAATCAATACCCCAAACATCAAATATTTCAACAATCAGAATTGGAGTCTGGGGCATCTCATTCCTATGAGACACTGTCCCCGTACGTTGGCATCTATCACACCATTTACAGAAGTCATAAGCATCTTTGAACAAGGTATTCCAATATAACCCACAATCCAATACCTTCCTAGCTGTGCGTTTAGGATCAAAGTGACCCCCGCATGCAAAATTATGACAGAAATTCAAGACAGAGTGATGCTCATCATTAGGTACACAACGCCTTATACTTGATTCGAACAAAAACGCCATAGATAAGGGTCATCCCATACATAATATTTTGCCTCACTCTTGACTTTATCTATCTGAGCTCGACTAAGATCAGGGGGTAATGCACGAGCGACTAAATAGTTGACAATGATAGAGTACCACGTGACCATACCTTGCACCTTGAATAAATGCTCGTCAGGAAAAGAGTCGGAGATGGGTAAGTCATCCTCCCTTCTTACCAATCGACTTAGGTGGTCGGCAACCGAGTTTTCCGAGCCCTTACGGTCTTTTATGGTCACGTCGAATTCTTGAAGCAACAGGATCCACCGGATCAATCGAGGCTTAGATTCCTTCTTGGACAGTAAGTATTTGAGCGCTGCATGGTCAGAAAATACCACGATTTTAGAACCAAGTAAATAAGATCGGAATTTATCTAGTGCAAAAACAATAGCTAGAAGCTCTTTTTCTGTCGTGGAGTAGTTGCACTGTGCTACGTCCAAAGTCTTTGAGGCGTAGTAAATTACATGTTGCCTTTGTCCAAACTGCTGCCCTAAAACAGCGCCCACTGCATAATTGCTGGCATCGCACATGACTTCAAAATGGTAGGTTCCAATCCAGTGGTTGAATGATGGGAGTGCTTGTTAAAGCTCTTTTCAACTCGTCAAATGCCTCTTGACAGTCTTGACCAAAGTCGAATTGTGCATCTTTTTGCAGCAGCAGAGATAGAGGTCTGGTGATCTTTGCAAAGTCTTTTATGAATCTTGATAGAAACCTGCATGTCCAAGAAACGAACGAACTTCCCTAACGCAAGTAGGGTAAGGTAAGTTCATAATCAAGTCAATTTTTGCTTTATCTACCTCAATGCCTCTTGATGATATTATATGCCCTAGAACAATGCTTTGGTCTACCATAAAGTGACACTTTTCAAAATTAAGAACCAAGTTAGCTTCTATACACCTCCGAAGAACCTTTGCGAAGTGACCCAAACATTCATCAAATGAACCACCATAAACAGTAAAGTCATCCATGAATACTTCAATGCATTTCTCAATGTATTCCAAAAAGATACTCATCATACACTTTTGGAACGTAGGTACCGAAGGGACAAGTAAAGGTTGTCTTTTCTTGATCCTCTTGAGCTATGGAAATTTGATAATATCCTGAAAACCCATCAAGAAAACAAAAGCAAGATTTTTCCGCAAGCCGTTCTAACATTTGGTCCATGAAGGGTAGCGGGAAGTGATCCTTGCGTGTTGCTAGATTTAGCCTCCTAAAGTCTATACACATACGCCAACCATTTTGTACTCTCATCGGCACCAACTCGTCATTTTGATTTTTTACCACCGTCATACCTGTTTTCTTTGGTACCATGTGCACCGGACTCACCCAAGCACTATCAGAGATAGGGAATATTATACCTGCATCAGGAGCTTTAGAGTTTCTTTCATTACCACTTCTTTTAGTGTTGGATTGAGTCTCCTCTGTGGCTGCCGTGATGGTTTAGTATTCTCTTCCAAGTGGATTCGGTGCATGCACATTACCGGGCTTATACCCCTGATGTCGGCTAACGTCATCCAATCGCGGTTCGATGTTCTCGGAGAAGCGTCACCAACCTCTCTTCGTGTTCTTCCGGCAATTGATTGGATATGATGGCGGACAAGGTTTCTCCATCTCCCAAGTAGATGTACTTCAAGTGTTTCGGCAAGGGTTTCAGCTCTAGCTTGGGTGCCTGCAATACAGAAAGAAGTAACTTAGTGTGCGCGGAAGAAATGCTCGATTTATTAGAGGATGAAGAGTTCAATACTTCACTAAGTGACTCAACAAAGTCATCATCATCTTCACCTTCATCCAATTCCCTGATTAAGTCTAATTCAGTACCAAAACATTCTCTTCATCAAACACATCGTGTACCACTGAGTCAATCATATCAACATGACAGAGTGCATGCAATTCATTTGGGTATTTCATAGCCTTAAAGATATTAAATTTTACAATTTCCCCATCAAATTCGACAGATAAAGTGCCATCATCTACATCAATCTTTGTTTTTGCAGTTTTCATGAACGGTCGCCCCAACAAGATAGATGCAGAGTTATCAAGCCCCTCGGCCCCCATTTTCAAGATGTAAAAATCTACCGGAAATAGTAAATCATTCACTTTTACTAACACATCCTCAACAATACCAATGGGATGCACATAAGAACGATCAGACAACTGAATTATCACATTCGTTTCTTGCAAAGTGCTCAAGTTCAAAGCTTGGTAAAGAGAATACGGCATGACATTAATAGATGCTCCTAAATCAAGCATAGCACGCTCGATTCGTCTACTACCAATCGTGCAAGGGAGTGTGAACATACCTGGATCCTTGCATTTTTCCGGGTAACTTACGATTGATAACAGCTGAGACATTCTTACCGAAAATCACCCTCTCCTTGTCTTTCAACTTCCTCTTGTTAGTGCACAGTTCCTTCAAAAATTTGGCATACTTCGGGATCTGTTTGATTGCATCCAACAGTGGGATGTTGATCTCTACCTTTTTGAAGGTGTCCAAAATTGTCTTCTCATGCTCTTCTTCCTTTAGCTTGGACGACCTGTAGGGAAAAGGAAGGGACAAGGATTAGACGACGAGGGTGTGGTTAAATCAGATTTTACCTGCTGGCTCTCTCCTCCGGTGTCTTCATTCGTCTCCTTCATCTCTTTTAGCTTTCTTTAATGCTGGTTCAATTGGTTCAAGCTCTTTACCACTCCGAAGTGTTATCGCACTAACATTCGCCTTTTGAATTTGTTTCTGTTTGTGATGGGAGCTTCCGGATGCCTGAGTTTCCAACCTACTGACCGATGTCGCTAACTGTGTAACCTGGTTCCCCAAGTGTTGAAAGCTGACCTCTGCTTTTTTCTGGAAATTGTTGAGTAGAAATAGCTAGGGATTTGACGATATCCTCTAAACTCATGCCGGAATTTGATGCTTGAGGTGGGGCTTGTGTAGGTGCGGCAGAAGTCGGTTGAAAGATTGTGGTTGTTGCCTTGATTGCTCCTCACGACTCCTATAGCTGAAAGTTTGGATGGTCTTTCCACCCCGGGTTGTAGAAATTGGAGTAAGGATCATATTTTCGTTGGGGTTTTCCGGGAAATCCTCCTACGGCATTCACTTCTGGCAAACACTCCTTGTTGCAACGACGAGCATGCGTCGGTCGGATGCCCATGCCCCGAGCATATCCCACAAACCATTGCCTCTTGAACCTTTCCTGCAGCCATTTGTTGTACAAGAACAGTTAGTTTAGAGAGTTTCCCTGCCAATTCGTTAGTGTTGACCTCATTAACCTTGGGGATGCCTCCCCCCGTATGGTAGCCAAATTGCCTATACGTTTCCGCCATGGTAGAGATTAAACAGCGTGCCTCGTCTAGGGTCTTGTCAACTAGGGCTCCACCGCTTGCGGCATCCACCATCCTCTATCATTCCAAGAAAGCCCTTCGTAAAGTATTGAATAAGGAGTGGTTCGGTAATCTGGTGGTTGGGGTAACTCGCAACAAGTTCTTGAATCTCTCCCAATATTCATACAAGGATTCGCCATTCAACTGTCTAATTCCTGCAAATTTCCTTCCGAATATGAGTGGCTTTAGACGCGGGAAAGAATTTCTGCAAGAACTGTGATTGCATGTCTGCCCATGTCTGAATGGATGTTGAGGGAAGATAGTACAGCCAATCTTTTAGCCTTGTCCTTCAGCGAGAAGGGAAAAAAGCTCTCAGTCTCACTTGTTCAGTTGTGACTCCGTGGGGTTTCATTCCTGAGCTATACCACATGAAATTCTTTCAAGTGCTTGTGCGGGTCTTCTCCTGCAAGACCATGAAAAGAAGGAAGCAAGTGGATTAGTCCGGATTTTAACTCAAAATCAGCATCATCATCATGAAATGGAATGCACAAAGGTTGTTGATCAGGATTTGGTGCATTAATCTCCTTTATGGTTCTCCGTTTATTAACCGCCATCTCGATCTTAGGTTCGTCAAAAATAGATTTCTCTTCCAAGAATTGATTCTGCCGACGAGTCTCGCCCGAGTCCTCTTTTGCTTGGTCTCTTTCCTCAGTCGACGCGCTGTCTTTTTGATTTTTGGGTTGAACTATAATTCACCTGTTCGAGAAGAACGCGGCATAAAAAGTAAAGAGATCAACAAATTAGGATGAGCACAACAAGATCAAGAAAATTAAAATAATTCCTCGGCAACGGCGCCAAAATTTGATCGGTTGTCGAAGCCGTCAAATATAAAAACTGATTCTAAACTATAGTAGTCGTGGAACCAGGTCGAATCCCAAGGGAACTATCGATTAAATTCTCGATCTAGATGTAGTTACCAAAAAAGGGGGGTATGAATTGAGTACTAAATATAAATGAACTAAATTAACGAAAGCAAGAGTAAAATAACTGAGAGATGAGATTATAGATGAAAAAGTCCAATTCAAAGGGGTTTCGTCGCACCAATCGTTATGTTTTATCATAGATCACTAAGGATTAATTCCAAACCAAGCATTCAACTCTGGAATTCATTAGAATAGCCGTAACAAATTCCCATTTTTTATCGTAGTGGATTTGGCTCAAGCATCTAAATCCAAACTTATTATATCAAGACTAGGCACGATAGCGTTCCATATCACATCAATAATAGCATTTGCATCACTGAAAACAGTTTGAATCTAGATCAAATAACCGAGATAGCTGCAATTATCTAACCTAGTTTTCTCGTCCCTACAAATAAATCATGCAAAGCACATAATAAATTTGCTCGCTACTCATACCACTCATTCATGACAATTACGATCACTGAACTCATGGATAGCAATAGAATAATTAATATCGAATCGAATTGTCAGATCTATCAATAATAATCATTCCGTTCACAGTAAATCAAGACGAGAAATACTTGGCGAAATCAAATAAATTCAAGACCTCAAAACATAATAATAGGGTTTAACGTTTCCCTTGAATCGGAGTAGAAAATTAGCTACTGAACATGTTCATAGCAAAGCAAAATATTCTAAACGAAAGCATGAGTTCAGAGAGAGAGAGAAAACAACGATGATCAAAAGATGATTTTTCTCTGTGTTCTAGTCTCCTTTATATAGTTGAGAGTCCTCTTCCTATGCAACTTTAGAGTCTTCTTTTCGTGCCAACTTTAGAGTCCTCTTTTGTACCAACTTCTAAACCCGCGCAGATCTGGATGTCGGTTAAGGCGTGATCACCCCTTAGAGGTTGTTCAAGTCTGCTCATTCAAAACTCTTCTTCTCTTCCCGCGCAGACTCGGGTGTCAGATAGGGCGTGATCACGCCCTAATGGTTGTTCAAGTCTGCACATTGTTGTTTTGTTCTTGATCACTTTTCTGTCTTTATTTAGGCTTTTTAACTCCTTTTCTTCACAACGGGTGAATCTCGATCATTTATTCAAAACTGCATAACTCGATTAAATATGTGAAGAAAACCTTTAAAAACCATTCGAGTTAAGCATCCATATGAGAGATGAAATGCACCCTATCAGATAGACATAACGATTGGATGATACACTTCCTTGAATCGGAATTTCTCTATATTGATCTCTTCTTAGTTATTTACTCATGCTTTCTATTCAGTTTATATTTATTAGTAGTTAATTCTCATTTCACAACCCCCGTCCCATTTTTGGTTACCAAGACTAGACTAGAGATTAGTTCATAGTTCCCTAGGGATTCAACCTGATTCTGCGACTGCTGTTGTTTTAGAATCAATAATTATATTTGACTTATTAGACAACCAGTCATGTTGTGCACCACAGACCATATAGGGGTATTTTGCTCCATTTACAAAAACACAAGGGGGTAAATTGCATTTTTTCCTTTGTCCTAATAATCTTTTAACCATATATAACTTTTTCAACAAATGAAGATGCAAATACAAATTTTCAGGAAAAATTGCAAAATAGATCCTATATGTAAAGAGATTGGCAAAATTAGTCTGGTAACTATGGGCTTGACAATTTTATTCCTTTATGTTTTAAATTTATAGCAATTTTGGTCTTTCTGGTTAAAAGTGTCCATAAATTAATAATTCAAATCGGGGCATAGGATTTCGATGTCCCAATAGACATCACTTACACAGTCAGCATGCCACGTGGATGCTAATGTGGCAAAGAGCTGAAAATTGAGTGTTCGCTTAAGAAGAGTTGTGCTCTTCCTCATAGAGGCATTGCAGCGAACAACTTCAGTTCACAATCCATTGTCCACTCAAGACCAAAGCATTCATGCCTCTTTAAATTAATTAAACTAAAGCATCGATTAAAGATCAGAAATAAATCATCCATGTCCCCTATTTGCAGGTATCAAGTTTAAAGCATCGATCAAAGACTTACATATATACAAAGAAGAAGAAAGGGAGAAATAAAGAACAAGAATTGATGCTTTTCTATCCAAATTCCACTTAAGGATGGCCGGAGAAGGAAGAACCCACCTGAAATTGGGAGAAAATCTTTTCCGATAGGCTATAAGAGATTCTAGGCACCATAAAACACAAGACAACTTTAGAAACTTCAAAACCTTTCTCCTCCAACCAATTTATGGTTTGTATTCCTAGTTCTCTATCCGATCCATTTCCTAGCAATTTATACTCATTCTCAGCCCTCAAAATGTGGTTTCGATCGAAGGGGGAAGGGGGATTTTTAGGGTTCTTTTTTCATGATTTGGGAATTAACAAATGAACATGATTTTAACATTAAATTAATCATTTTTCCTTTCCTTTTCCACATCAGCATCCACGCAGGATGTTGACTGTGTAAGTGATATCCATCTGGACGCTGAAACCTTAAGCCTCAATTTGATTTGTTAAGTTTTGAACAAATTTGACCGGAAGGACCAAAACTACTATAAATTTAAAATATAAAGGACTAAAATTTCCAGACCAACAATTATGGGACTAATTTTGCCACCCCACATACATACAGGACTAATTTTGTAATTTTGTCTAAATTTAAAAAAATCATGTAATTTTACCATCCAAATATTTGTGGGAGAATCGTAGTTCTAGTCCTATATATTAAGCTCATTTTTATTTTAGTCCCATTTATTACACATTTTTCACATTGCATTTCGTACATTTAGAAAATTTCTTAATGTTAGTCACACGTGGCCTTTCGGTCCAATTTTTAACAGAGAAGTAACATGAATTAAACGTGGCCATTAAGAGGTGGGGGGAGGGGGGGAGAATCGCACATGATCATCACATGCATAGAATGGTTGACTTGAAGAGGAGTTTCATTTCTTGCACCTTAATATACCACAAATTCCCCAAACCAAAAACACAAAAAATTAATTGATCCAAAAAGCGTAAACAACCCCCAGGATTCAAAGAAATTGAACAGATAAATGCGCTAAATTATGCGGCGTGTGTAGCAAGTGCGAAGATATAAGATGAGGCGCTGCAACCCTTCCATCTACCCTCCATTAAACAACAAATACACCTGATGCAAAGCCAAACATCGCTTGTTTGAGTACATTCAACTTGAGATCTTTGGGCCTTTTTTTCACAAGTCTTAACAAGAGGACCTGCAAAAAACACATTGGCACTCCAACGCTCAAATCAGTAAACAGTGATGGAAATAAGAATTAAACTGAACAACACGTAATATAGAATGATAATTTAGTGCTAAAGTGTTTCGAATGATACCGTTTCTATGCGTATGAGTGTTGTAAAATGTGTTATCCCCCACCAGAGGGACAAGTACATCTTTTATAGTTTTACCTCCTATTGGCCAAGAGAGTCTGGTTCCCTAAGAACTCGGGCAAGTGGTACCAAAGATATGCTACAATGATATGGTGGTCATCTTCAAGTCATCGACCTTTAGGCTCATCCTTCAGGGGATAAGCCTTTCCATGAGATAAGCTTCCCAATTTGTAAAGGAAGTTGCAACAGCTCCAATAATCATCCTAGATCCTTGGGCATCTTCTGTGGCGAAGCAACTATCATTCTTCCTAGTTGGGGAAAATTACAATTTTCATCCTGTAACTTAGTGGGGGTGGCAATTTTAGTCCTATAATCATCCTGATTTTCGCCAAATTGGACCAAAATTGTCAATTGGTCAAAGTTACAGAACAAAATTACAAAAATCAATTCATGCAGGACCAAAATTGCCAACTCCCTAAGTTACAGAACAAAAATTCCAATTTTTCCTCCTTGTTGTCCAGATATGGTTTAACCACGTGGTGAGAGGATGCCTTCTTGTCCAAGTGGCCACCAAGTCAGTCTCCGGCTTGGGCCTTCTCAGGCTTCTTTGTTTAATAACTCCTATTAGGAATCTGGGCCTAGGATCTCCCCTCAGGCCGCATGCGGCCTTGGGTCTCCTTCGAGCCTTTCCCAGGTTGGGCCCACTCTAGGTTGTCAATATGTTTGGGGCATCAACACCAAACTTAAATAGAGCCAAAATAACAACTATAAATTGCTACCCCCATTTCTTCTAAACCCAAATGATTAAAAAGAAAAAATATCTAATACATCACCAATATATAAAACAACATTTTCACTGTCCATTACAACATTGTAATAACTCCTTGAAGCTTTGCAATTTCTTCTTTCGTGCTCTTCACTTTTCTTCACAACAACAATACTAGATCTTATACACATTGGTGGATCTTGCAAAACAAAAAAAATACACCACCTCCAATGTCTCTACAATTGTAAAATCTTCTATCTGGATTTGAGTATGTCCTTAAAATCGTCAAATACGCCCTCCTCCCACAAAATATGTGAGTTCTTCACTCACCCAACGATCTTCTACTATCAGGGGACATGCGCTCCTCAACTAGCATCTTGCAAAATTTATTTTTGGGTGCAATAATATTGGTATGATCTCTAACTTCCATTTTTTCCTAATTTAGTCGGTTTTTTCCTACCAAAACAGCCCATCACATGAATTACTAACAACCACGTGACTTTTTCATTAAACATTAGACAACAAATTTTCTCCCTATCCATAACACATGTTGTATTTTTCCCCAACTTATAAACTCAGTCACTTAAATTATTTTCTAACAACATTACGAAGTAGATTCTTCTTATGCATCCACTTTCTCAATTCTCTCTGTTCTAAAACAAACAAATATATATACATTAAATAACCTACATAGAGAATAAACTAAAAATTAAAGGACTATATATGAATACACTAGAAACTTTTTGTACTTACCTTAACGTAAGCTATCTAAACCTCCTGATGGTGACTTATTGCACGGGCTTGATCACTAACAGTTTAATCCCACATAGAAGATTAAAATTTCAGTTGAGTAAAAGGAACAAGTAGTTAGAATAGGTGAGGAATGGATTAAAAAACAAGAATGAAGAAGGGTGTAAATTTTCTTTGATTAATCTTTTGCAGTGAATTTTGCCACAGAATTTACGACAAACCTCACATCCATTGCAAATTTTTTGGCAATATAATGTCTCAATTATTAATGTCTCCAACTTTCGCGTACAGATTGCAATGAGTTTTTGATTCGTTGCAAATTTGTTGACAACTTTTGCCACATAACTCTTTTCGGTGCAAAATACGTTGCAAAACTCATCTCTTTATTTTGCAAAGAAAAAAATATACCAAAAAGATCGTGGCAAAAATCGTTGACATGTTATTAAAATTATGTAACTTGAAGGTCGCTGCAAAAAGTTTCATCAAATTACAATGACTTCTTTTCGTTTTAATAACCGTGGTAAATTGTTTGCAAAGGATATAAGTTGAAAATCAGTTGCAAATGCTGCATCGAAAATTAACAGTTGCGAAAATGGACAGTTGCAAAATTTCATTGCAAATTAGCAAAGAAGGTGTTTCATGACAAAAATTTTCCTCGACTTTTGCAACGACTTGCGATGAAAGTGGGTCACCCTAAAGTTAACCAAATTTTACAACGGGATTTTCGTTGCAAAAGTTTATCATTGTTTTTCCATGGAATTTGCCACAAAATTTCAAAATGTTGAAATTCCGTTGCAAAGTCGTGGCAAATTTGCCACGAAAAATAACATGGCAAAATATCGAGGAAATAACACTTTTGTCGTGTAACTTATGGCCTTCTCACTTTTGATTCAATTGATTACGAGATTCTCATTTTTGATCCCGTAGCTTCTAAAAAGTAGCACTTTTGGTCCCATGCCACCTTTCTGTTAAATTTTTTAATGGAAAATATCACGTGCTTAGCACGTGGCCATTAGGGCCTTTACACTTTTGGTCCCATATGTTATGGGAATCTCACTTTTGGTCCCATATGTTATGAACTTTTCACTTTTGATCTCATAACTTTCAAAAAGTAACACTTTTGGTCCCATGCACTTAACGGCCACGTGCCACTTTCCATTAAATATATAATGAAAAGTGTCATGGGATTGAAAGTGCTGCTTTTTTGAAAGTTACAGGACCAAAAGTGAGAATCTCATATCCAATGGGTACAAAAGTGGAAAGACCCTAAGTTGTGGGATGAAAAAATGTTATTCTCCCCCCCCCCCCCCCCCCCCCCCCCAACCCAAAAAAAAAAATCCATATCAATGAGCCTGTTTCTATGTATCGAGTCGCATGAGACTAACATTGAGAAATTTTTTAAACGTATGAGACGCAATGTGAGAAAAGTGTAACAAATGAGATTAAATTAAAAATATGCCTAATATATGAAACTAAAAATGTTATTTTTTCAATTTTTTGTTATTTTGCACTAGTTCAGATAAGATGCTCCTGGTACAATACATCATAGCCATTGGCCTTGAATCACTCGTGTCAGAACGATGCGACAATACTAATATTATCATTTCACCTTATGACATATCATATCATCATATATAAATTCAGCGTACAGTTCATAAACATCCACTTAAAATAGGCGGACAACACCAACTAGAAAGCATTTGATCGATATAATATATATATATATATATATTAATCTTGGCTTACATATATATCCCACACCATAAACCTCAAATCTCTCACATTCTTAGAGGGGAAGAAAGAAAAGAAAATTTGGCCAAAAGAGTGTGCCACTTTTCCATGCATATATATATATAGATGCTGCTTTATGACAATTATAAGGGTCTACATACACACTGCATTTCACAATCTTTTATGGTATAAAGACACCAATAATTTTGAGTTTCATTAGCTTTTGCAAATAAAGTTTGTGTCCCACAACCCACAATCACCAACACTCCCTGCTTATTATTACAGCCGTGTTCCTTCCTTCTTCTTTTATATTCATTACGAAAAAGGTGGTCGATTATACTCACCAAAAAAGGGGTTTAATTAAACAGCTTTCCACCACTCACTGAAAATTAGGGTTCTTAAACTGTTGCAGCTTCTTTGCTTTTAATTACTTATTACATCCAACAGTAGTCTTCATTCCTTGCTTTATTTAGGAATATTAAGTAATTAAGTCATGTACAATTAATGTTGTTTAATCAATCTTTACAGCAGGCATTAATTAAAAGCAGCTTTTCTGGTAATAGTGTACTGTTTTTTACCAGTCTGTAAGATCTGGATCCGGGTTTATAACAAGGAAAGATGAAACAACTTTACCACATATATATGACCACTAAGATTAGATTAATTAAGAAAAGGTCAGAAATAATGGGAGAGTGGAGATTTCTGCCATGCATATAGTATTTTTTTAATTTTTCTAGGGTTAATAACACTTAGACACCCTCTGAAAATACATAATTAAAATTTGTCTCGAAATAATTAAAACTTAGACCCCGATTCATTATAGTTTGAACGAAAAATGTTCATGTCAACAAAAAGAATTACATAAATTTTTAACTTTTTCCTTCATTTAACATTCTCATGTATATTTTTGTACTTATAAAAGGATAAATGTAATGTATATACATGGAGTGATGTCAATATTATTACATTTTTTCCTTATAAGTACAAAATTATTACACGAAAATATTAAACGAAAGGTAAAATTGAAAATTTATGGAATTATTTTTGTTGACGTGAATATTTTTCATACATACTTTAACGAATGGAGGTTAGGTGTAAACGGAGAATTTTTTGAGGGGGTATAAGTATAACTTCGAAACTTTTTTGAGAGGAAATATAATTTTGTATTTTTAGATGGGGTCTAAGTATAATTAACCCATTTTTCTATTTTTAGTACACCGAAGTTTGAGATCATTTCCATGAAATGAACTAAAAATTTTCGAAGGAACTCATAGGATGTCCAAATTAATTTGGTTTTGAACTAAAATAAATGAACCTAATTATCAAGATATGAAATTAGAGAAATTAAAATGCATTTTTTGTCCCATAACTTAATCAGTAATTAATTAAAAAAATTATTATGCGGGCAGCTTTTAATAAGATGATATTCCTATTGTACGGTGAGAATACTTCTAAATACGGGTAGATGTACTAAAATGCAAACTTCTTTATATATATTCCATCATACCTAAAGAGGATTACTTAGAACAAAAATACCCTAAATAAACAATAATATTCAGCTTCACATTCTTTATTAGTAGTGATTCTAAAGCCAAAAGAAAAAAAAAACAACATAGAAAAATTTAAGACAAATCATTTCTTGTTTTATTACAACGTGGTCAATGCCTTAACATGGTGAACAATGCCTTTGACCCCATGTATGCCTTTTGGCTTATGGTCTTCATTCCCCCCCCCCCCCCCCCCTTTTTTTTTTCCTTTTTTTTATTGGGATAATTTTTTCTACATAAATTATAACGAATTCTCTTAAAATTTATCATAATTACACATTAAAAAATGATAAATATCTTTTAAACTTAATGATTATTTGACAAATACTTCCTATAATGAGTTGTCATGAGAGAATATTTATTAATCATTCATTAATTTTAGAGAGATATTTATAATTTTTTAAGTAATAAAGAGTATTTATAATTAAGACTAGCCGTCATGGCTCACCCTTCCTGCGTGTATATAATAAATAATTTTTTATGCTTTAAAATATATTTTAAATAAAAACAGAATATATAAATTAACACATCATATTGAAAAAAAAGAAAGAAAAGAAAAACTAATTTATCAATTAATATAAAATTTAGAAAGTTGAATGAAGTAGTTATGTTATTAGTTGAGGGTTATTTTTGTCATTATAAAAAAGCGGTTTGACAGTGTCATTAACCGCCATTTATGAGTAAAAAAGGGGTTTCTTATATATAATAACTAGGCGTCGTGGCACGCTGTTGCTGCGTGCATATAATAAATATTTTTTTACACTTTAAAATATATTATAAATAAGAGTAAAATATATAAATTAACACATTATATTTAAAAAAAGGAAAGAAAAAAAACTAAATTATAAATTAATATAAAATTTGAAAAGTTAAATAAAATAGTTATCATATCAGTTGAGGGTTATTTTTTACATTATAAAAAAATGATGCGACGATATTATTAACCGTCATTTGTGAGTAAAAAATATTTTTTCTTTATATACTAATATAGATATAGAGATAAAATTTAAGAAAGCTAGACGTAATTTACCCAATATTTTCCTTTTTCCATTCCAATTTTCCTTTTCAATCCAACTCACTCACCTTCTCCCAACTCCACACACACACACACACGCACAGAGACAGAGCAATTTCCTGATTTCATCAAAAGCAAAAGCGGAAAAGATTACACCCCATAACCAAAAAAGCAAGCCCCAAAAAGCCAAAAAACACATTGAAAATTCGACTAAGGAAACATGCATGTACACGCAAGATTCCATGATAATATATACACACTTTGCCCCATGCACTCTCACTCTTCTTCAAGCCCCCAACAGTTTCTTGATTTCCCCCACAATGTCAGAAATCGTTGTTGCAGAACCCACAAATGATGACCAGAATGTCGCCAGCACCAGCAGTAGAAGAGCTTATACTACTACTGACAAAAGGCCCTTCACAAGATCCCTTACTTCAGGGCGTGAGCATGTCCCAGAACCCTTTGACAGTGAGAAGCTGCCCATCACTTTGGTTTCTGAGATTCAAAGATTTCTTCGTGTGGCCAATCAGATTGAGATTGATGAGCCACGGGTTGCTTATCTATGTGAGTTT
The DNA here is from genome assembly GCA_034509735.1 of Sesamum alatum. NCBI lineage: Eukaryota > Viridiplantae > Streptophyta > Magnoliopsida > Lamiales > Pedaliaceae > Sesamum > Sesamum alatum. The sequence continues at coordinate 46,218,145 of JACGWO010000001.1, read as the reverse complement.
CTTGATGTAATTAGTTGAAAAGGAGGAGTCCTTTTTACTTGTTAATTAATCGTGGACTTTGATTCTGTCGATTATGTAAGTTTCATGTTGGAGTCTGTGGAGTTTTAGATGGATTTCAGTGCATTATTAATCCTTGAATTATGTGAAATTCTGCTTTTTTTTTTATGCATTTCTTTGTTGTATTAACATTATGGTTGGATGTTGGCCTGTAGAGAGGTTGTTCAGAGTCTTGCCATTGTGTCCTGCAAGAGATTAATGTGTTTGTAATGGATTCTTTTGCTTGTCATAATTTTCTTATGATTCATGAGTTGCTGTGTAGACTAAGAAATGGAAAAAGACAAACTTCAAAAGTTCCATGATTTTTCTGGAAACTTGAGAAAGAATCCTGGACATAAGACGTGCTTGGTTCTTTCAGCAGAATTAATCTCTTTCCTTGTTCTAATTTTAGGAACTTGTTCTTAATTCAAGTGCATCTTTTGTGTGTATTTTCATGGCAGTGTGCTGACGCTAATTGATTGAGTTCTCTGTCCAGGCCGGTTTCATGCCTTTGAAGTAGCACATAACTTAGACAGAAACTCAAGTGGTCGGGGGGTTCGACAGTTCAAAACTTCTCTTCTTCAGCGGCTTGAACAGGTAAATTTTGAATTGAAGCTAAAAGGCTTACTAAAATGTCAACAAATCTCCCCTTTTCCTTGAAAGTGTACCTCCGGCGAGCTCCATGATATTTTAACATGTTTCCATAACTACAGTAGATTACAGCAATGTGCTGTATGGTTTTCTGTTTTCAAATTTTCTAATTAAAATTTAGTCATCCTACTGTTGTCAGGATTGGGTTTAAGTAGTCAAGCAAGCAGTATATGGGTATTTGCCATCGTTTCTGAGCCATCTGAACAAAGAGGAAATTATAATGCTGATCATAGTCTAGGTAGTGAATGGTTTTTCCGCAGATCGACCCAGTTCATACTACCAAGTTGAGACCCATCATGCAGTTACTAACACACAAATGAACACATAATTGGAATGTGCATTTGCTGAAGCCCTTTGGGTTTCTTGATGCTCGTAGAACTTGTGTGAGATGAGTGAATTGATAGTGAATGTCGTGCAGATTTTGCATGATTGCTGCGAAAAACAATTAATCTTTCATTTATATGAAATTCCGATACAGATGAGGCATGTTGCAACATTGAGGAAACAGTTAATTCACTGTAGAAGTGGCTTTCTTAGTTTTTTCACAAAGCGGAAGACTATAAATACTGATTAGAGATGCTTATGCCTCGGTCAAGTAAAAGCCAACGATGTGAATTCGGATGAAAATATGTCCCCAAAAGCATTCCCCACGTTCCGATACACATATAATCTTCATCATGTACTGAAATTTTCTTTAGCTACTTTTGTGCCTTAGGATGAAGAAGTTACAATTAGGAAAAGGAGGGAAAAGAGTGATTTACGTGAACTGCGACGTGTATATCGGCAGTACAAAGACTACATCATCAAACATGGTGGAGAATACACTCTGGAAACTAGGTAAGAGTGCTGACTCTGCTAGAAACCTGTTGTTCCTTGATACAAAAAAATTACCTGAAATATTTACTCATAGTATGCACATTGTTATTGATAATCCTTACAGAGAAAAGTTGATCAAAGCACGTGCCATTGCATCTGTTTTATTTGAAGTATTAAACACAGTTACTTCTGCAGCAGGTTTCCAGGTTTTTTTCCATTTCTTTATCATTTATTTGTGTTCGTTTTATGATTGCATAAAACTCATTTCGACTCGAATATCCCCTTTTACATCCAATATCTTAACTTCTCATTTTGATTCCTAAATAGGCCCTTGCTGAGGCTGACCCTTCAAGATCAGAATTCTATGTGCCTTATAACATTCTTCCTCTTGATCAAGGGGGCGTTCATCATGCAATAATGCAACTTCCTGAGGTATGATGTCATTTGAAAGTAGACACATCCTTCAGAAATTCTTTTAATAGCATAGAACAAATTCATTACTCCATTAAACAATCAAAGTGGCAGCTATTGAATGCTGTGCTGTTTAGCCAGGCACTTCTCTGCTAGTTCCAGTTTCTTGAATAGTATCAGCACATATTGCTGCACTGAAATATTATAGTAAATGAAATGACTTTTGATAAAATATAGAATTCTACAGATCAAATTTGCAATTGCTTCTGTCCGCAATGTTCGAGGATTGCCTTTCTTGGAAGATTTTAGAAGGCGAGTTCCACATATGGATCTGTTTGATTGGCTTCAATTATGCTTTGGATTTCAGGTGCCCTTTTGTGTCCATATTTTTCCTTCTGATAGCGTTTATAGTGCATCTCTGTTTTAGTTTCATGGCTTCTGATGTTATTCAAGAAAAATGATTTGACAATGTGCTGATAAACTCGTACATTAGTTACAAAACTTAAATTTTCTGAATTTCCTGTTTTTCTACAATAGAAGAAAGATGAGGATAGCTGTTTTCTATTTCTTTAACGGGCCTTGTTTGTCAACTCTCATCAGAATGGAAATGTCGCCAACCAGAGGGAACATTTAATCCTTCTACTTGCCAATGCCCATGTTCGACAAACTCATAAGAAAGCCCCACAGGTGTGCCTGTAATACCACAACTATAAAATATTATTAGGTATGTTCTTTTTAGTTCATTTTTTCCTATCTACCAGGAATGAATTTCTCCTTGATATTAGTTAGGGGATGGAGCTGTGGATGAACTGATGAAGAAATTCTTCAAAAACTATACAGAGTGGTGCAAGTTTCTGGACAGAAAAAGCAGCATCAGGTGAGAATAAAACTTGGTAACGGATTGTTTGAACTCCAGCATAGTATTGCTTTTGTGAACTGTTAACGAAACTATGTCCATCTGACGACATCAAACAACAGAACAGATTCTTCATTGTTCTAGTTCTGGACTTGTGCCATTCAGTCTCTCTCATTGGTGAGATAAAGTTATAATGTTCTCTGAATATACACTTCTAGTAACATAAATGTTACTTTATTTTCTTATTCAGGTTGCCGTATTTAAAACAGGAAGCCCAACAATATAAACTTCTATATATAGCACTTTATCTTTTAATATGGGGAGAAGCAGCAAACTTAAGGTTTATGCCAGAATGTCTCTGTTATATATTTCACCATGTAAGTTCACCTGTTCTTGCCGTCACTTTCTACCTGATCAGTTTTTCTCCATCAATATCGGCAGATTTTGAGATATGGATTGACCAGAAGCATGTTTCGAAATGAAACTTAGATTAAATGAACATCTAAGGTTGAATGTCTGGCTGAAGTTATATTTTCTGACTGGTATATTGATAAGAAGTATATCTATTCTCAGTTTTGAAAGTAGCATGATGTTTCAGAATGTATTTTCCATTTTCAAATCCTCTACATTTCTTTCATCTTTCCAACCATTCAGCATTGAGAATCTTTGGCTTATCCTTATGATATTCTTTATATATGAGGACAACATTGTCTCATGCTTCTCTCAAATATGTGAAAACACCCGAACACGCACAAGAAAATGAGCTCAGTGTACATATCTATGTATCAGTTAGTGCCTTAACTCGATCGTGACAACCTCCTGATTGCTTCTAGTGTTGTGTTAATCTTTTTTTTTTTTTTTTTTTTCGTGTAAGCAAAACCAAACTTACATTTTACTGCTTTGTTAATACTAGATGAAACTGTCGCAATTTATACTATGATTAGTATCTTGTATCGTAATTCTGTTATAAGCTTCTAATATTTAACCATTATTGCTTACAATTACAAAAGTACAAAATGGCAACTTTTGTCTTGTGCTATAAATGTTGACCTTTACATTTCCCTATAATTTGGTGATGTTGTACTTCTTTAAATGTGCATCATTATGCTTTTACTAGTTTGTTGTCACATTATTTATTACGACGTTAATTTGTTATTTTCTTAAAAATAAAAATAGACATAGTAAATTCAAATATAAATTAAAGAAAAGAAGATGGAAATAATAAGATTGAATCTTAGGTCTTATCGATTCTAATATTTATGTGGTTGATTCAATTTATATAATTCTTAAGTAAATATAAAAAATAATTAATTTTGTCATTTATTTAAACCTACATGATGGTTGTTTATTAAGAAAATATATTTTTTTAAATATGATATATGAAAAGTTTATTATGGAAATGAGTATTGATGCATGCAATATGTGGCAAACCTTCCACTTTTTTACATTTTTCTTGTATTTCAGATCCTATTTATACATTCCAAAGTAGATTCTTAAATCATTGAAATTGATTACTAAAAATAACTCATTGGTATATGTAAGTTTAATTCAAATGCATTCGTGGCATCAAAACAACTGTGAGCTCTACTATGGAGTCTAAGTTAAACATATCCACCACAATTACTTTAAATTTTAACTTAGTTTTTTTTCTAATATTATTTACTGTTACTTTTCAGTTCTTACTTCAACATATTTTTACATATAATTGGGATTGCTATTTATTTGTAAAACAATATGTTGTGTCTTTTCACTATGAAATTGTATTTGATCTTTTCAAAGTTGCCTCAATGATATCGTCTTCCCATAAGCTAAAGTTGTGGTTTTATACGGTAGGAGAGTTGAAAAGTATAGTAGTTAAGAGTACAGGTTCATGTTATTACTGAAATTGAGATAGCAGTTTTGAGAAGATTAAATTATATATAAGGTTTAAAAGCTTTCCTTCAACGATGAAAAGTTTATTGAAGTAATTGGACAAAGATAATGAAGTAGAACTGAGTACAAGTAGAGCCGATATATGTGATTGTCCATTCTCATAAGATATTTTCCAAATCTCATTTTGTGCATGGATTCTCTCTCAGATGGCAAGTGAATTGCATGGGATGTTGAGTGGTGCAGTAAGTTTGACAACTGGAGAAAGAGTCATGCCGGCATATGGAGGAGGATCAGAGGCTTTCCTAAGCCACGTAGTTTCTCCAATATATGAGGTTATACGTCAGGTATTTTGAATCTTAGACTGGTTAACTTGTATGTCCTTTTCTGTGGATATTTCTAATTTTTCCACCAATTTACTGAAGGAAGCTATGAAAAACAGAAATGGAACAACTGATCATTCTACATGGAGGAACTATGATGACTTGAATGAGTTTTTCTGGTAAGTTCAGATACAGCCTTAGGAAAATGTCTATCATGGTGTTGCTGATTTATCGTCTTCAGAAGTTGTTTAAATGTTCTCACTTACTAAATTTCAGGTCCCCGGATTGCTTCCAGATAGGTTGGCCCATGCGTCTGGATCATGATTTCTTTTGTGTAGATCCCTCAAATGATGGTAAAAAGAAGAAATCTCGAAAATCAGTGAAGAAGACTCGTGAAGAAGAGAAAAGTGATAACAATGAAGATGAAGAAATTGGAGTGAGATATCTTCTCAAGTTACATGTGTAGATCACTAAGCTGACTCCTCTGTCAACTGTCCCTTAATTGCGCTGCTTTTGTCTACTGCATGTCATGTCTTTCCTCTGTGCTGGCGATCTTGTACTGCTAAAAACAAGGAATGTGTTCAAAATTGGTTCGCTTAATCTTAACTAATGTCCTCTATTAGTGGTCGTACAGAGGAGCAGCTAATCAGTTGGTTACATCCAAACAAATTTATAAGTCACTCATGTTATTGCTTTTTCATTAATCTTCGTGTCTGAACCTATTTGTTATGGTTCTCCTCAGGCGCCTGTAGATGAAATTAAGGAACCAAAGTGGTTAGGGAAGACAAATTTTGCAGAGATCCGTTCCTTTTGGCAGATTTTCAGAAGCTTTGATAGAATGTGGAGCTTCCTTATTTTAGCCCTTCAGGTAAATCTGGGGGAAACCGCCACTTTTTCTTTCCTGAAACATCTGCTATCTTAACATTTACTGTTTGTTTTTCTTAGGCGATGATAATAATGGCGTCCCATGATTTGGAATCTCCCTTGCAAGTGTTTGAAAAGACAATACTTGAGGATGTTATGAGCATTTTTATCACGTCAGCAGTTCTTAAACTCATCCAAGGTGTGTTGCTGCTTTATATATGTAGGAAGAAAAACATTCATTTCAGGTGATGGTTGAAGTTGAAATCTCCTTTCATTCTACTTCACACCAAGCATGCCTTTTCTCACACTCGGTCCTAATACTTGCTCTAGCTTGGTTTTCCATTTATAAAGCTCGACTTAAATAATTATCCCCAGCTTACAAGCTTTCAACCAGCTTGGGCTTATTCATCCTTCTATCCTCTAGGACTTTGACCACAAAATTCATTTGTTCACCTGTCCCTATTGTTCTTCAAGAAGGTGATAGTCTATTCTAGTAGTGCTACTAATGATTGGTAAACACTTTAGCATAGCTCACATTAGTTTTCTCGAAAGTATTCAATTTTGTGCAACCTGTGTTTCTTGTCTGATTTGTTGCCCTCACCACCTTAGAATCATCATTAGGTACATCCTCCCTAGATAGAACTCAGTCAATTATAGATAATTTAAACAAGAATGAATTAACTTCCTCTTCAGCCTAAAGGTTAAAACTTAAAAGCAATCTAAATGTCTTGCAGCTGTTCTTGACGTTGCCTTCACGTGGAAAGCTAGATCCACAATGGACTCTGCTCACCGTCGAAAAGATTTGCTGAAGATAGTTGGGGCAATGATATGGACCATTGTTCTTCCTATATATTATTCTAGTTCTAGAAGGAAGTATACCTGTTATTCTGCACAAGATAGCAGCTGGCTTAGAGAGTGGTGCTACTCTTCCTACATGGTAGCAGTTGCATTTTACTTGATTAGCAATGCCGTCAATATGGTCCTCTTTCTTGTACCTGCAGTTGGAAAATATATTGAGACGTCCAATACTCGAATATGTACAGTCTTGTCTTGGTGGACACAGGTTCAGAACATTTTTCCTTAACTTTTATTTTAGCTGACGCTAATTGTTAGTTGCTGCTAATAAATCTATAATCTGCTTCAATGTTATGTTTGAGTTTTGGACATTTGATCACTTGTTCATGTGCTCCCCTAGGATACATATTTAATATTATACTAAATATGGACAAATACAATAATTTATATACTTTTTTTAAAAGATGTAGTCTATAATATTGCTCTGTTACATGACTTCTGTCACATTTTGCAGCCCAGATTATACATTGGAAGAGGGATGCAAGAGAGTCAAGTATCTCTCCTGAAGTATTTTCGAAATCTCTGAGCTTATTCTTTTTGGTTGATGTGGCTTTTTTCTCTTGTTTTCCCTTACAAGTGGTGTACTTGGTGTTGCTTTAGGTACACATTATTTTGGGTGCTGTTACTGCTAAGTAAATTCTCATTCAGCTATACATTTGAGGTGAATATTATTGCTTCTTTTAATCTCCTTTTATAAATTCTATAATTGCAAGCATTGTTTATCGCCATAGGAAACTTCTTATCAGGGAAGAATCTATTTCTGCTCTTTGTAACACTTCCACCTTACCTATTGTTATGAAACATTTTGCCTCTTATGCAAACTTAAGAGAAGAACTAAAATTTCAAATGTTCATCTATATGATCTCTCCCGTGAATGCCCACCATAGGAGCTGAAATTTGGATGAAAAGCAGTACTTCCCTATCAAATTTTGTAATTTCGAAACTCAGCCCAGGGGCACATAGTTTACAGTAAAATTGTCAATGCCACAATGTTTACGGGAAGCTGGTTTAATGAAATCACCTGTATTATAGACGATATCTGCCCTATATTTAATCCCATGTTGTGAAGTAGGCTCATGAAGGTTCATATATTTATAATTTATGGTTTTTGCAGATAAAACCACTTATAGCACCAACAAGACAGATCATGAGAATCGGGGTTAAAAACTACGACTGGCATGAGCTCTTTCCAAAAGGTAAACCCTGTATGATCCTCTAATATACTTAGCATGATAGAGATTAAATTTGCATGTGACTTGTATATATCGTCTGATATGAATTTTCAATATTTAGTCAAGAGCAATGCTGGCGCCATTGCAGCTATTTGGGCTCCAATCATCCTTGTAAGATTCTAAGACATATGTGAAGATCAATTCTATACCCACCTTCATTGCAGTCAGTTTATTCACATTCAATGTGCTTATGGTTGTAACGTTTTCAAGAGAATTTTCTTTTCGGTTAATTCAGGTATATTTCATGGATGCGCAAATATGGTATTCTGTTTACTGCTCCATCTTTGGTGGAGTTTATGGAATTCTGCACCATCTTGGTGAAGTAAGCCATATCTTTTTCTGTGTCCCTATCCCTTTCCATCATGAAGTAGAAGACTGATTTCTGTATCATTTTGGCCGCAAACAGATTCGAACACAGGGAATGTTGCGAAGTAAATTTGACACTTTGCCTTCGGCATTCAATGATTGCCTTCTAGCGCCCCAAGCGAAAGATAATAAGGAAGGAATAAAAAATTGGCTTTGCCACCCTGGGTTTCTGAAGGTCTTTCTCTCAGTTTTGTGACATAGCTAATGCGTGCTGGTATTTTAGTGTTGCGATCTTAATTAGGCTGTTTTCAGGCTTTAGAAAACAAGAAGGGTGGAGTTCTGAAGTTTGCCCTTGTTTGGAACCAAATCATAAGTAGCTTTCGTGACGAGGACCTGATAAGCAACAGGTTGATTATGCCTCGCCAATTCTTTTCTATTTCTGATTTGGCCTAAATCAGTGAACAAAAACGATAATTATATCCACATATGTCAATGGATACAGGGAAATGGATTTGATGAAAATGCCCATATCATCTGAATTAATTTCTAATCAAGTCCGTTGGCCGGTTTTTCTCTTAGCAAATAAGGTAATTTGCAGGTTCAAACTCCTGTTTTTGATATGCTACATTGGTGATAGAGCTTATGAAGTGTTCTCATTGTTCACAGTTGTCAACGGCTCTTTCTATGGCTAGAGATTTCGTGGGGAAAAATGACAATCTCTTCAAAAAGATCAGAAAGGATAACTACATGTACTTGGTTGTTACTGAATGTTATGAATCACTTAAGTACATCTTGGATATTCTTGTGGTGGGTGACCTAGAGAGAAGGTAGAGTAGCATTCTTCATTTCTTATAGTCATTTACGAAACCGTATGTTATTTCTTAGTTTTTATTCCTCTACTTCCCTTTTAATATGCAGCGTATTTCCTACTCTTTGTCTGATCTGCTTTCAGAATTGTATCTGGCATATTCGATGAAATTGAGGAAAGCATTAGAAAATCATCACTCCTCAAGGATGTACGTTTGAGTAAATTACCAGCTCTACACGCTAAATGCACTAATTTGGTCGAGCTTCTGGTAATTTCCATGTGCAAACTTTAAGTTTCCATCACATTTTTGTGGCATATACTGATGTGAAACTTTAATTAAGGATGAGGGGAATGAAGATCATCATTATAAAGTAGTGAAGACGCTTCAAGACATCTTTGAGCTTGTAACGGATGATCTGTTTGTAAATGGCTCCAGGTTGCTGTACTAATCAGTCTCTATAATCAAAGTTCCAAGTTTGTTTTGTTCTATTAGCTGTTCTTTTCTTCATTTACTGAAGTGTTACTTTCTTTCATTATACATAAGAACTCTGGATTTGCTCCACGCAAACCAGCAACTAGATGGAGATGAGACTGAGTTTTTCAGCCATATTGAGCCAGAATTATTTGCTTCAAGACATTCCCTTCATTTCCCCTTGCCAGATTCTGGTCCTTTGGTCGAGAAGGTACGTTTATTTAATGCAACAATGTAAAGTGTTTGATCCGTAGTTTGTCTTTGGAAGAGTTATTTTCATTTGGAACTTGTATAACATTAAGGAAAACTGAAACTGGCCAAGCTTCTGAATGACAGATTAAGCGTTTCCATTTGTTGCTCACTGTCAAAGATAAAGCAATGTATATACCGAAAAACCTGGAAGCTCAGAGACGGATTTCATTTTTCGCTACTTCTCTCTTTATGAATATGCCTAAAGCTCCCAAAGTGCGCAATATGTTGTCATTCAGGTGCTTTCTCGTTACGTATTTTTCTGTATTTTTTGATATTTGTTGGCCGTATTTCCTAATGCTCTATCATTTCTGCATTGCCAAGTAAAACTTGAAAAGAAAATCTAATCATTTCAAGTAGCACTTTTTCAATCAAACTCCCATTGCTATCTGCTGAAGTTGCTAAACCTTGGTGGAAAAATAGAACTAATGTTGTGAGAGTCTGATCTATGATTCATATCAGACCATGGATGCTATTAGTGAGTACATTAATATTTGTTGTCATGAATTGTTGATTGTCATTAATTACAGTGTTTTAACGCCGCACTACATGGAAGAAGTCAAGTTCTCAAAGAAGGAGCTTCATTCAAGCAAAGAAGGGGTTTCCATTGCCTTTTATATGCAAAAAATATTTCCAGGTTGTTGCCGAAGTAAAGAAAAGAAAGTTCTTGCTGCATAATATAGCTAGCTATTCTCCCATTCAAACTCCTTTTCTATGTTCGCTCAGATGATTGGGAAAATTTTCTGGAGCGCCTGGGTAGTGAAAAAGTAGACGACACCAATGATGACATCAATGAGGAGGCTCTGAGAGATTGGGCTTCTTTCCGAGGGCAAACTCTTAGCAGGACTGGTGCGTAGTAAACCGGCGTATCTGTTGAGATTGGACTTCCATTTCTGCTTATTTGATACGAACAACTGATACATCACTTCCTTTCATTTTCTTACAGTCAGAGGAATGATGTATTACCGGAAGGCCCTAAAATTACAGGCGTTTCTTGACATGGCTGAGGATGATGGTTTGTTTCGTTAACCAGTAATTCATTTTTTTCAATCATGTAATCACAAGTGTTGCATCAGGAGCCATTTTCATACATAATCTGATATACTTCACCAGATATTCTTCAAAACTACGACGCCATTGATAGGGCAAATGATACATTATCAGCACAGCTTGACGCCTTAGTCGACATGAAGTTTACTCATGTTGTTTCATGTCAAATGTACGGATCCCAAAAATCCTCTGGAGACCCTCAGGCTCAAGACATACTTGACTTGATGATAAGGTAACTTCTTCGTTCAGGAGATCTATCGGGACTTTTGAGGTTATTGTAAACGGTGGAAGGTGATATGGTGCATGACCGCACGCTTCTACCGCTCACAGGTATCCCTCTTTGCGTGTTGCTTATGTCGAGGAGAAAGAAGAGATTGTTGCAGATAGACCTCCAAAAGTTTATTCATCTATCCTAGTCAAAGCTGTCAATGGTTTTGATCAGGTAATAGTTTAAGGGGATATATTGCATTCGTCGCTAACTCTACTGTGATAAGGATGAACCAACTTTTGTGAATGGATTCATGATGGTAGATAAGCACATAATTGAGGAAAGATGAAGAAAAATTGTGAATTTTAAAGCATAATTGAGGAAAGATGAAGAAAAATTGTGAATTTTAAAGCATAATTGATTCCTTCTTTCTGTTTCTATAATGAAAAAGCAACTGCAAACAGGGAAAGTATTAGGAAAAACGGAATGCACAATATTTATCAGTGTGTTGATCGAACGTTTTGTTTTCTTCTTGATATTCTGTTTCACTTAGAACTATACGTCTCGTTCTTAATACAATTCGTGCATACATTGACATTTCTCTATTTAACGTGTATTGATCTGAAATACGGACTTTAATCAGCAACAAGATATAGTCTCGTCAACTTGGATGATTTGAATGTTTGCATAAACTTCATAGCAGGCATCTTCAAGCAAACATGACTGACACTCTCCTTTCCATATGCATGAAGTTATTGAACAAAGCCTTCGTTATATAGTATAATATTTTGAGTCGTACTTGCCATATCACACACTTGGCCTTTTGTAGGAGATCTACCGGATAAAGCTCCCTGGACCGCCAAATATTGGAGAAGGCAAACCTGAAAATCAAAATCATGCAATAATTTTCACACGCGGTGAAGCTCTTCAAGCAATTGATATGAACCAAGTATCCTCATTTTGTCTCCTTTTTCATCTTTCCTCAGCTTTCAGTTGTTATAGGGTTGATATGACTATATGAATATCGTTATAATGACAGTGTTCTGACAGGATAATTATCTAGAGGAAGCTCTCAAGATGAGAAATCTATTGCAAGAATTTCTACGAGTTCAAAGGAGGAACCCTCCCACGATTCTTGGCATGAGAGAACACATATTCACAGGAAGGTTAGATCCTAACCACCATGATATTAAAGTTGCCTCATATAACATGGAAAGATAGACGACAGATGCGAATTTCGTCAATCAAAGTGCTCATGCTCTCTTTGCTCGACGTTTGATAGGATCTCTAGCAAAAACTTGTCACAGATAACCATTTACATACTGATTGAAATAAATGACAATAAAGGAAGAGGTGGAGATTTAAATTAATTGCTCCATGCGGTGCAAGATTTCCAACTAAGAAGTTATTTGAAGTGGCTTAATCTCGGGTCTGAATCGTATTAGTAGGAATGTACAGACAAAGAGAAAGAAATAGCAACCTCTGATTGTATAATTAGGAGAATTTTTTTTCCTGACTAACGAGATTTCACCGTACTACAGTGTTTCTTCGTTGGCGTGGTTCATGTCCTATCAAGAGACCAGCTTTGTGACAATCGGACAAAGACTTCTAGCAAATCCACTCAGGTATTAATTTTTCTGTTTCATCCACCAGTTTCCAAACTTATAAAAGAATAACAATGCTGAGTACGAAATATTACGTTTGGTGTTACTGAAACTCGTACCAGTGTTCCTCTAACCAGCATTAAATAACTTTTTAACATCGTAGCTGAATTCACATGTAGAGATGTATCTGTGCTTACTTATTTTTGTTGATAATGCAGGGTTCGGTTCCACTATGGACATCCGGATTTATTCGACAGGATATTTCACTTGACTAGAGGCGGCATAAGCAAGGCATCAAAGACAATAAATTTAAGTGAAGATGTATTTGCAGGTGCTGATAAAAAGTCGAGTTGTTATTTTCCACAATAAAGATCATTTATCGCTTACGGTTGCTATATAAACTGATACGCTGCAGGATTCAACACTACACTACGGAGGGGGTATGTTACGTATCATGAGTACGTGCAAGTTGGCAAAGGCCGTGATGTTGGACTAAACCAAATTTCAAAGTTTGAAGCAAAAGTGGCAAATGGGAACAGTGAGCAAACTCTTAGCCGAGATATATACCGCCTTGGACGTCGATTCGACTTTTTCCGGATGCTTTCTTTTTATTTCACGACCGTTGGCTTTTATTTTAACAGCCTGGTAAGCTTTTTTTGTCAGTTCTGAAGCTATAGCTCTTTCTCTCCAGACATCAGTTCACTTTTCACTTGTACTACCGCATTTTTCTTGAAAGCTAATAGAATGATTCTACTGTATCAAAACCGGTGCTAATCCAAGACAGATGCTGCAGCCGAAACATTTTCCTAACTGCCCAACATGATAAAGATTATTGGCTTGCTCTCTTACCATAGATTAATGCTCTTAACTGATAATTATCGTACAAATTCATGATGTACTCTTCTATCTCTGAGTTATGCTGATTTTCTTTGCAATAATACTCCGACATTGCAGATATCCGTTATTGGAGTCTATGTGTTCCTCTATGGACAGCTTTACCTCGTCCTCAGTGGTCTTCACAGAGCACTGCTTTTGGAGGCCAAGGTTAAAGATATAAAATCTCTGGAAACGGCGTTGGCCTCTCAATCATTTATACAGCTGGGGCTCTTAACGGGTCTGCCGATGGTTATAGAGATAGGACTTGAGAAAGGATTCCTCAACGCCCTGAAAGATTTTGTTCTCATGCAACTTCAGCTGGCTTCTGTTTTCTTTACTTTCTCTTACGGAACAAAATCTCATTATTACGGGCGTACAATTCTTCATGGGGGCGCCAAATATCGACCCACAGGGCGTAAGGTGGTGATCTTTCATTCCAGCTTCACAGAGAACTACAGACTGTACTCACGGAGTCATTTTGTGAAAGGGTTCGAGCTTATGCTTCTGCTAATTGTTTACGATTTGTTTAGACGGTCATACCAAAGCAGCATGGCTTATGTGTTGATAACATATGCGATTTGGTTCATGTCAATGACTTGGCTCTTCGCACCATTTCTGTTTAATCCGTCTGGATTCAACTGGGGGAAGATCGTCGATGACTGGAAAGACTGGAACAAATGGATCAAGCAGCAGGGTGGAATCGGAATCCCTCAAGATAAAAGCTGGCAGTCTTGGTGGATAGAGGAGCAATCTCATCTCTTACACTCTGGAATCACGTCTCGGCTGATAGAGTTACTTCTTTCACTAAGATTTTTCCTTTACCAATACGGTTTAGTCTATCACCTCGATATATCTGGACAGAACAAGAACTTCATCGTCTACGTGCTCTCATGGATCGTTATAGTCGTGATCTTCCTCTTGCTCAAGGTAAACTCCTCTACATTCATTCTTTTCCGGTTCAATTTACAACGATAAGCTACTCAATCTGATCATACTATACACACAGTTCGTGAACCTGGGGAGGCAATACCTGAGTGCTGATCACCACCTAGCGTTCCGTCTGTTCAAAGCCTTCCTTTTCCTGGGCGTTTTGGCGACAATCATAACGCTGTCCGTCATCTGCCATCTATCCCTGAGGGATCTGATCGTCTGCTGCCTTGCGTTTCTCCCTACCGGCTGGGGCCTGATACTGGTTAGTCCGACAAAATTCATAATCACATCAAGATTCTGCATGCAGTAATCATCATTCTTTGTCCTGATTTCTTGCCTTGATGATCAGGTTGCACAAACTCTGAGGCCTAAGATTGAGAATACGGGATTATGGCACTTCGCTACGGTGTTTGCTCGGGCGTACGACTATGGCATGGGCGTCGTTCTTTTCGCGCCTATAGCCATCTTAGCATGGCTGCCTATAATCTCAGCTTTCCAGACTCGTTTCCTCTTCAACGAGGCGTTCAGCAGGAGGCTGCAGATTCAGCCAATTCTTGCTGGAAAGAAGAAACACATATCATGATTGTGCACATAGTGTTCTTGTACATGTTGTTATTACATTCTTATACTGCCAGAAAAATTCATGTTAGGCTTATAGTATAGTATACTGTATATTTCTTGACAGTGACACACACAAAAGAAACTATGATCAGAATATGTTTAGAAACTCATCTTTTTATTGTTTATTTTTAGGGTAAATTACAGCCATCTCCCATGAGGTTTGATATAATTACAAATACTCTCTTGTCGTTTGAAAAATTACAAATACTTCCCTGAAGTTCGTAATTTTTAACCAAAGTCTTAAAATTGATCATTTTGCCCTTGAATTTTTAATTAAAATTGTAAAAAAATCATCCGAGTCAAATTTCATTATTGCTCCTCTATATAAAAATAAGAGACATCTCCATGTGAATTGTAATTCAAAAAAATTTAAATAAAATTAAGAATGATTCAATTTGTATAAGGGCATTTTGGTCAATTCACCCATATAAATGAATGGAAATGGGTTATTTGCTAGACGGTTACAAACCTTAGGGGGTATTTGTAATTTTTCAAACAACGACTGAGTATTTGTAATTATGTTAAATCTATCCTTATTTTTTTTATCTTTTAGGGCCTGTTTGGATAAAGATCGATTCTATATAGCGTAATATTAGAGCATCCAATTTCTTTTAAAAAAATAAAGCCTCCTGTCAAGCTACACTGGATAAGTATGACTTTTTGTCGCACCTAATTACCGTGGTTATATGTGAAAAATCATATAAAATATTAAGTAAACGCAGTTGCACAACGACTATGTTATTTCTGTAAGTGATGCCAAAATATCAACTAATTTTTAGTTCGATTCTGACCTACTATAGTAAGAAATCAAGATCTAGATACTTGAAAATCAATACATAAATTAAAAGTGCATTTAGTCATATTAAATGCTTGGATAAAAACTCAAACTAACGGCAACATTCAACCTTAACTGATAGGTGATCATGTGGTGTTAGGGGACAGCCCAATGGTTTGGGTATAAACTTTCCCTAGGTTTTTCCACTGAAAATTTTGTGTTCGAACTTTAATGTGAATGTGTGTTGATTGCGTGAGCGTAAAAAAATAAAACACAAAGAAGGGAAAAAAAAAGGAAAGGAAATTGATAAGTGCTCATGTGAAATTCAGGTATAGTGGTGGCAAAGGGCCCGCCCCGCCAATTCCGGGAAGAACCCGGAACTCCCCCGCCCCACCCCGGCACAAAACCCCCGAGGGTTGATCTAACCCAGTAGACCAGATTATTCTTTTTTTATTTGTTCTGTAATTTTTTAAAAAAATATTAATATATCAATTACAAATAAAATAGTTCATGATCTAACTCAAATTCAAGTAAAAAATAATTTTCAAATATAAATAAAATTGTTCATAATAAAACTACCCAAACAATTCATATTGATTATACATTAGTACCTATTTTTTCGTCTTTCTCATCGTTAAGTATTATTAGACCCGCTATCTATCTGTCTTTAATTTTTTGGACGGAACCCACCCCATTAAATATGAGTGCTGAGCAGATTTTGTGGGTCGGAATTGAATTGACAAATGACTTGGAATTGTAAGAATGTTTATTGCTAGTCTCTGCCTGAGTGGTCTCTTCCTCCTTGTTCCATTCATTTTCCGGAGCCACCAAATGGAACGATGATCTTGCTATCATCTCTCGTTTACAGAGCCAAATTCCGTCAACCCATCTCCCAATTTCCACTCCTTTCCTCGATTCTCTTCGCAAGACTCGATTTTTCACTCACTTTCCATCGATTTGCGCCTTCAAAACCTCACCAGAAACCCTCCCATGGCAAGGATAATCGCGACGACCCCGATCTCCTCCGCTGCAAAGACTGGCTAAGCCCACCTGAAGCAATCAGGATTTTCCAAAACCTGAAAGACCCCAATTTGACGCTCCCACTCTTCGCCCAACTCTCAAGCCGCAAAGACTACAGGCCCAATGAATCCCTTTACGCCACACTCATCAACAAGCTCGCACTTGCCAGGAACTTCGACGGCATTGAGACGCTCATGCAAAGAATCAAGGTTGAGCGAAAATGCCGCCTTTCTGATGGATTTTTCCGGAATGTGATCAAGATTTACGGCCATTCTGCTGGTAGAATTAACAAGGTAATCGAAACCCTTTTCGATATGCCGAATTACAAGTGCTGGCCCAGCGTGAGGACCTTCAACTTCGTGTTGAATCTGCTGGTTTCTACTAAGCAGTTTGAGGTCGTGCATGAGGTGTACATGGGGGCTTCCAAGTTGGGTGTGGAGATCGATGCTTGTTGTTTGAACATAATTATTAAAGGGTTGTGCGAGTGCGGCCAGATAGATGCTGCCTATAAGGTGCTCGACGAATTCTCGGAGCAGAAATGTAGGCCTAATGTGAGGACGTTTTCGACTATAATGCACGGGTTGTGTGAGCGTGGCCGTGTGGATGAAGCTTTTACCTTGTTGCAGAGGATGGAGACGGAAGGCGTGGAGCTGGATGCTGTTGTGTTTAATATACTGATATCAGGATTGAGGAATCAAGGGAGAGTGGAAGAGGGGATTGAGCTTTTCGACAGGATTATGCTCAAAGGATGTAATCCAAATCCAGGGACTTACCAGGAGGTATTGTATTGCATGCTTGACGCAAAGAGGTTTCATGAAGCAAAGAGTTTCTTGAGGAGAATGATAGAAAAGGGTATAAATCCAAGCTTTGAATCTTACAAGTTGGTTATACAAGGCCTTTGTGGTGAGAATCTTGATGAAGATGTCGAATGGGCGTTGAAGCAGATGGTTGGGCATGGATTTGTGCCAAAGATGGGAATGTGGAAGCAAATAGTTCAGTGCATACTGTCGGATAAACACACCATCATATCTTGCGTTTTGTATGACGGTACTGACCAGAAGTAGTGATCTAACGGGGCGATTTGTATCTCGCAAAGTATCTCTTTGCTGTTATGTCGGGTGCAAGATCATAGACGCGTACTGCATCTGGAGATCGAAGCTTCACGTGAGTAAAGTGGAACTCGTCCTTTTGCTCCTAACAGAGTGTTGGAGCAATTGCATCTTAGCGCCAGCGCCCACACAACGGGAAATTAGATACCGCTACCGGCTTTCTAATCGCATCTTCGACAGTCTCAGTTGACATTCTTGTGATCACCCCTTTCCCTGACTTAGGAACATGGTTTTAGTGTTGAGGAATATCTTCTTTGGGGTGTAATCCAAATTTGCTTCCCTTGATGACAGTGTGTGTACCTGTGGACCAAAAATATATGTTATGTCTAAACTGATTAACGGCCAGATGCAGGAGCGCAGCTAGCCGCTGAGATGCCAATACCAATGGTTAAGATGCAGCATGAAAGACTAAACAAAAGTATCAAAAACCCAATTACTACATGAAAGAACCATTACTGATTAACCATAAGAAGTTGTGATACACGAATTTATTACAGCAGCTCTATACCTTGACAGATTTACACACCCAAAGAAGACTATGATACAAGCTAAGATGCACGAAAAACCTGACGCAAACCCATCGAACATATGTACGTTCTTCTGTACAATCTCATTATAAGGTATCACAAACAACAAAGATTTGGAAGCTGCATAATCTTGTATCATAATTTTGCATCATTCTGTTGCAGCAAAATATGCACACACTTACTACTCCCAAATATATTCAAGAAAGCTTAGCGCTAACAGTCTATAACTATAGACTGAAGATCGATCTTGAGGCCATCGTTGTGAATGCTTCCGGATGATATTCGGTTGCCTGTTTCATGTTTCATGCTACTCCAAGACATGGTAGTAGGAGCATCAATGGTACTGCGTTCGGGGTCTAAATGGTCTCAACCACAGTTTTGACAGAAATATTGTCGGACTTGGCACCAGTATGAACTGCATTATCCGTGGACTTGAAAGAATTGTTATGTGAGGGTGTTGCTGTCTCGACACTATCCTTTGACCCGGAAGAATCATTGCGAGAAACAGATTCTGGACCAGAAATAGCTGAACCAGGAATAACCACACCATGTTCTGCAACTGCAGTAGGTGTGGATGATGGAAAAGACTCGTCACCGGAAGAATCTGGCTCCAAAAGTATGTCTTTGTTGTCTACCAGCAACGATCCGCGTTCAGACTTTGACTTTTTTGAACGAGAAAGTGCGGCCTTTATGCCACTAGCAGACTTTCCAGCATGTTTGAACAAGCTCTTGGCCACATCCTTCGCATGCCCATGGTGTGAGTTTTCATCCACAATTCCCTCCGGCAATTCTTTCTCGTCTTTTGGTGTCTTTGGAGATGCAGGAACAACAGTGTCATCTATTATCAGCTTGACACCAACTCCCTTGGCATTTGATGCCCTGACATTATCGGGTGTAGACGGTTCAGTGCCCCCAAGAGAGACAGATTTATCCTCACCTCTCGGACTCTTCCGGAATACCGAACCGATCTTTCTCAAACCCCTCCGAACTCGACTCTTTGACTGTGACTTATTAGAATCTGAACTTTCATCAGAGTCACTGACATCATTAAGACCAGAGGACTTCAAACTTCCAACTGAATCGCCACCCTCGCCCTGGGCTTGCCCATTAAGGCGATGACCGTCTAGTTGCCTGCTTCTCCCTTTCCTTGGCTCCCATACTTGAAGAACCTCACTACCTGGGTGGTGAATCCAAATCCCAGTCTCAGATTGCCCATCAATGTCAACTGGCTCAAACTTGTCTGCAACTTTTGGGGATTTCCCAGATGTCACAGAAGACACTGAGCCTTTTTCGCCATCAGCACTTTCTGTATCACACGACGATTCTGAACCCTGTTTCAATTATCAATGATTTTAGTACATACAAATGTCACGACAATTGACTATTTCTGCGAAAGCACTAAATGTGAAGCATAAACTTTTCAACAGCCAGTGTCTACTAAATCGACCACCATGGCTATCATATTTATTCCATAAACGCCACGCATAATCCAACCTCTACTTCTATTATTAAAGATTTCAAATCCATGCCGCCTACGGAGCCCACATACTGACTTATATCATATATCTTAAGAAAAATCAACCTATAAGACTACATCGAATCAGCTATTTCGGTCATGAAATCTGTACTCACAACTACATCCCAATTTCCGGTTTCAACTTCCAGGATCCAGTATCTTGATCACTGGATTCTGCTGCAAAAATGAATGTCGCCATGCTAATGAGTAACGGGTTCATGCATGCACAAGTATTAATCAAAAGTAAAGGTTCTCCGAAATCAATTTTTAGTATTAATCAGAAGTTGGGGAACAAAATCTGAATTAAGGCACTCACAATTGATTTTGCAACTCCTGTTCCAAAATTTTTGTATCCACAACATAGCTTCAATTTCACTTTCACTTTCAGTTTCTGCCTGGTTCGCTTCTGGTTATACACTGTCTACTTTACATTACAAAGTACAAATAAGGATCATTACTGAAGTTAACCAAGTAACATTAGCATATCAATTTTATCTTTTGAAGAAACAATGCCTTAAAGCTTGGTTCCATAAAACCTTCTCTATGCAATAAATCAAAAAACGTCGTAAATAATTTTGATTCAAGAAATTCTTATATATACTATTGTTCTACATAATAAATAAAGATATCAATAGTTCTTACAATTTAGACTCCAAATCGTTTATTGTCATTTTACATCCACGAGAGTTTGAAAAAATAAATGACATGAAAATAAATCTACGACATAGAGATTTGTCTCATATTAGAACAAAGTCGATTAATCAGAATTCACTTGTTTTAAATTTTTGAGGGGCGCTTCTAGTATAGTAAGATTGATGATTTTCTGTTGGAAATTTTATAATTTTAAAATCCCTTCTGTAAAACAGTATTTGCTTTTATTATTGTGTTTTAATTGAAAAATGTTATTCATTCTAAAATTATATTTAGGTAGTGTAGAGAAATGTTTTTTCACAATTGAAACAAGCATAGGTGAAATCCACACTTTTAATATAACAAGATAATATAATACAATATAGTATAATACCTTATAATAAAATATAGTATAGCATAATTAACACGATTATAGAATATAATGCTATAAGATAGAATTACTTTGATAGTAAGAGTTTATTCAAGTTTGAGTCATTTTTTCTTAAAAATAACTAATCAATATAACTAAAATCCATTTGAAAAAATTCAGAAGTAAAAGATGCTAACAAAAGAACAGGAAAAAGAAAATATAATGGTGTATAAAAAATGTCAAAAAAATATGCAAAAGCTTCCAAAAAGAACGGATAAACAGTAAACACTAATATTTAAAAGTAAGATTTTGAAATAACCACACACTAAGATGTCCGCTATCGACTAGATTTCAACTATATAATTATATTTTGAAATTAAGTAAACCAACAGATTACAGGAACAACTTAGTACCATAAAATAATAAATAGAGAATCAGTTAATCATGTAAAAAAATTAGATCTTAAAAAATAACAAATAAATAAGCATGAATTTATAGGAATAACTTTATAAGAGTAAGTTAAAGCTGTTAATAATAAAAGTAGATATTTGCAAATAAAAACACCAATTTTATTCAATTAAAATTAAAATATCTCTCCTTTTTCCTCAAGTGATAATATTCCAGGGCAACCGGATCACTGGTCTATGCAGCAAGGCACATCAAGTTGCTTACACACTAAATCGAGGCATAATTACACAACCTCCTTAATTTACAGTTCTTAACTTACAGTTACCATCCTTAATTTATCTATTTTCAATTAGACGTGTCGTGTTATATTCATGGCAGGGTTCTGCAAATTTGGACAACCATAAAGAGATATAAAACCTTAACACTTCCACAAAACAATTTTCCTGAGGGTAAAAATTGAACTGTCATAAAAGTGCTTGAGCCCCATTGACTTCTTCTGTTATGGGCATCAAGTGAAATATGTGTAGTTTTAGAAACTCCAGGATACCTAACCTGTATTTATATGAAACCTAGGGGAAGATTTCTGTAATTATTCCTAAAATTTATGACAATATATTTCCAAACCGAACAAGATCTAACATAGGGAAGCAATTCCGCTACAATTTATGGAGGGAGAAAATAAACAATAAACAAGCCGAAGTGACATAATCCTTTGATTTTCTAACATTTAGACAATTTAGAAAGTAACCGATGCCAAACAGATGGAAATACGGAGGACTTATGCTCATAATTTCCATTCTGAATATTAACAAGGAAATATCTCTTAGTATAAAAGTCCAGATGATATATGGTTCCAACTTCCACTTAAAATAGAAAAACTCAGGCAAAATTAAAGAGTAAACAAATTGGATTTCAAAGGAATTGGAAGTACATTAAACCATTTACATTTAAGATACCTTCCCCTTTCCTTCCAACACAGTTACTGCAAGATGCAATCTTCCCGTTTTAATGTTCTGGAGAGGCAACCATAGATCATGCCTCTGGCCATCTCTAAGTTCGTTGATGTTTACAGTACATTCTCTGCATCATTTACATAATTAGTTTAGGACAAATGAAAATAAAACTCATTTAAACTAAAACAGTCGTGTCTATGTTGTCATTAGAAGAGCGCATTTATGCAACATGATAGCTGACAAGATGAAAAAAACATAAGAACAACCACAAAAAGACATAATTTACAAGGGAGATTATTCAAGAAAAGAGGTGCAATACAGGCTAAGGTAAGAAACACATTGCTGACATGCACAAGCTTCCAAAGCTAATCTATATACAACCAACTTGGTCAATGCGATGAAAAAGAAAAGTTGAGAGATACGGAAAACATGTCAGAAGGGATGCATGACACATAAAAACATGGAGAGAAAGGTCAATAGCCTAATCAACAAGAGTAAAAAAGATTAAATCTCTTTCAGGCATCTAAGAAGTATCCATTCATAATCAAGTGTTAGAAGAGAAGAACACACCCCAACATGTCATCAAATAAAGGGTCCTTGTCAAGAACTTCAATGACGAGCACGTTTTGTGAATCCCATGTGCAGATAGGAATCTTGAATTCCTCCCGCCATTTTGGGGTCAAAGTTTTTTTGTGTATCTTAGTCCGAAATCTATAAGGCCCCAATTGTCCCTTCACATATGGGTCGGCCAATCCTGAAAACCACCTCCAGTTAAATACAGCAAATCTTGTGAGTGTTAGTATAAGAATGGTTAAACTAACCATTCAAGTCTGATGGCTTCATGTCAGCAGCTTCAAGAACTTCCACGATAGCATGCGCAACGGGCTCCTTTGCATCAACAGAGAACCAATTTTCTGAGATGTAAGCAGTAACACCAAGTAAACAAAAACATCGAACTTAGAAAACACACAATCTGTAGTGTTACTTCTTACGTTGTAGCTACACTTAATGAAGATGCTGGTCTAATGCACGTATTTATATTGCATATATAGTAGCAGCAGCTAGCTACTTGGGAAACTCGTCCACAAACTACTAGTGTATAATGTAAATATGTCATCTAGCGGAACAAGGAAACATATATGGAAATTCACACTGCAAACAACTGGCATATGAAACTAGGGTGGCTATCAAACTTTAAAAACCGTCCAAACCAAACCGAATTATGATTTGTGTAATAAAGTGCGATCATAAAATTATGGTAAAATTTCACCCAGCTTGATGGTTTAGTGGCAATTTAAAACTAAAAAACTGTCATAAAATCAAACAGCCAAATACACAAGTTATTAGTTGTTTCCTAAATTAAACATATAAAATAATTTGGACGAAGAACAATGTTTTAGGAACAAATCGATAGGAGTAAGGATTTTGATTTGTTAAATATAAAAAGTGAACACTTCAAAATGTCTCTTGTGATTTTATTTTTACTTTTTGCTTTTGCAATTTTTAACAGAAATTCTTTAACTTTCTTTTATTTAGAATCAAATTCACCGCTAAAGCGCAAATCCGCCTAAACCACCCGAAACTGCATGCAACCACACCTTAAACATTGGTTTATAGAGAGGCAATATCAATTCGTCTTTCTTCGGCACCGCATAGGGAAATTCAATATGGAATTTTGGTTCGAAAAAAAGTCAGAACCTCAGTGTGATCAGCCCTATATGGAACACTTTCCTTAGGAAAACAAACCGACATGGATGTCGAGCCCATTCATAAAAAGATGCATAAAGGAGAACAAGTTAATCTATTTAGTCTTTAGGAAGTCAAACATTACTTAGATTCAAGTCTAGATTTGAGCTGCTACTTTATAAATTAATTATCATACTATGAAGAGCAGAACCTGAAAAACTAATTATAAGATATAAATGGAAGTGGCATCTTAAAAGGTTCCACAATTATAAAATCAAACACATTTGAAGATAACAGATAATCAGAGGTTTCTTAGTCCACCAGGCATATCTTGCCATCCCTAGTTTTCAAATGTATGATAGATTTAACCTGATAATCTAGCTCCCTCTCTAGGTTAATGGCATAATCAACGAAAATCAATCATAGGCATCATAGTTCTGAAATCAGGGTTTTCCTCAACTATAGCATACACATTTACATAAGTTCTGAGATTGCTCCAGCAAAATATGTTTTGTAGCTTTCAGTTTACTTTCAATCTCAAAGTTTTCTCCAGATAAAACTCTTGGCTACCAAATGGGTTCTTTAATCTGCTAGAACACTATATACAATTGAAAAAAACCCCAAGTGCCACTGCCACAGGAACAATCAAGTTAACCCAGTGTTCACCTAGATGCCTCATATTATCACATGCATCCTTGTTGTCTCATATATGTACATGTTCTGTAAATCGAAACCACCGAGACTATGAAGACAAGATAGACCAAATATTGAAGCTCATTCTGGAATTAATAGCATGCCCAAATTGCATCCCAACACCACACAACAAGTTGAATAGCGACATCATAGGCAACTACCTGGTTGGGGTGAAGCGAATTTTTCAACATCAACTACCAGCATATTAGGCTGCACAAGTTACAGAGACTAGTTAGTCAAGCACTCAGTTTCTAGCATTTTGAACTTAACTGGTGCTTAACATAAGAAGATAAAAGATTCAAAAAGAATATTCATCTGCATCAATGGCTCAAAAGGTGGATATACAAGTATGACTGAGAATTATACTCCAAAACTGTAAGAACCATAAAAGAAAATTATCTCACCTCCACTAAAGTTTCCTCAAAAATAACGGCCAGAAGATTATCCTAACCCAGAAAAGAAATAGCATATGTAAATCAAGACAAATGAGTGAAAGAATGAGTATGAAAACAACAACACGCACGGGTGTCGACTGGGGGTTAGGGGTTTGGGGAGGGAGATGATGTTCATGGCAGCCATTTTATGCACTTACTATCCAGCCAGCTATGCCAGGAACTTCTGTCACATCAAGGCCATGAGTGAAGATAGGCTTAACAGTCATCTGACAATATGGTGGACCAGCAAAGCATAAACGCAAACGACTGATAAAGGGCCATCCGTGAAGAAATTTCACCCCAACTAACACCTGCAAGAAAGATTCGCATAATTATCTTGATGGCTTCAGTATGTAAAAACAACAGCAGGGAGATTTCAATTATCATCACAGCAAGTGTAGAAAGTCTTGTGGATTGACCAAAATGGTTTAAAAAATCAAAATGATCCTAAATTTCTAAATAAATTTACTCTTTCCCCAAGTAGGAGCCAAAATACTGAAAACCATACAAGAAATAAAAGAATTGATTTCCATCAACAAATTGCAGTTTCACCTAATACCTTCCCTTCAATATGCAAGCCCAACAAATGCAACTTCGCCCACATCCCAAAACCCAATCTTTTTCGCAACTTCACACCAAGTATTCCACTCATATCATCCGCTGTACGGAAATTTATTCCCAATTCCAGAACCTGCAATATTCAGACCTTTATATCACTTCTTCCGAAGCATATAAACAAGTAGTGCAAAACCCAATCTATGTGGATAGATCACCTCAAGTGAGCCTCACTTACCAAGTGATCATCACCATTGGACGGTTGAAGAATCCTCATGTCAGTAAAGATAGGTGGAGATCTTCCCAAGTAAAGATGCTGAAGCTCAATGTCTTTCTGTACATAGGCAAATAGGATTTCATTACTAGAAATCGGAAACCCAAACAGGGGCGGCAGAAAACACATCACATTACAAAAACTGCTACAAACACAACCAAATTCCCTTTCCAGACGCAGTGCCGAATACATAAACTACCCTTATCTCCAAATAAGGAAAACTTACAACACTAAAGTTATTTCAAAAATGTTTATAGTATGAATTCAAACAATCACAACGAACAGAAGTGGTTTGGTTTATACTCATACCGCTGTCCAAGGTTTATACTTTTTCAAGAACCACGGAACAATAGGGGAAAGAATTTTCTGAGAAACTATCTCTTCCATGCATACAGGCCACATCCTCTCAATAACTTGGTTCAACCATCTAACAGTCTCAGAATCCGAAAGCACCTACAAGAAAATATAAGAAATACAGATCAAAGGCGTTTAATTTACATGATTTTTTTATGAAAATTCTACTTCAGCCCCTGAAAAATCAATAGAAAATGGAAACCAAAAAAGAATTACTTCACCACTGGAAACAAAATCAAGAAGAAAAAAATATTATTCCAGGACTCCCGACTTGGATAAACAGTATGCATGCTAAAGAAAATATTACTTTTCCAGCACTTTCTCTTTACCTCTTTCGATCACAAAACCTCTCTACAATCCCTTTACAATTTACAGGATCTTAGCAATTAAACATCCGGAGAATCTCATTTTTGCTTTTGATTTTTCCCCCTTTCTGGTGGGGTACACCACATCAAGAATCTGGTAACTGAAGAAAGCATATTGATACACACACACACACACACACACACACACACACACTAATTTCCAATTAAAAATTCGAAAAACTATCATGTACCCGTCTTTGATTGGACTCTTTCTTCTCCTCAAACTGCAGTTTCTTTCTCAATTTCAGCACATACCCTTCATGAACCTTCAAATTCACCACAATTCATCAGGCCAAACCATAGCAACACACATTCGACCCATAAAATCCATATGGATCTCCCAAAAAAATGACCAAAACAATTGAAAAACACTTACGAGATAGATATAGACGAGGGACAGAAAATAAGCAACGGGGTGGCAGCAGTTGAAAGAATTAAGACACCACAGCAAAAGCAACACAATGCACACATGATGCAGTATCGTCGCGTCGGTTATACTACCCATTTAGACAACCCACAAAATCCACTCACAAGAAGATCAAATTCACAAACACCCTCAAGCGGGCCGGCCCTTCACTGCTTCAATCCCCATAAAAACAGAGAACATAATCACAACAGATACGGTTATTCAAGAACAGTGGACTATATGTTTCCGGCGGGCCGGCTGAAAGGTTGCGTATGGGCGAGCAACGCGGCGGAGGGGCAGAGAGTGAGGAATAAAAGAGAGAGATACGATACTATTTCGCTGTTCTTGATTGATTTCCGCAGAGATGTAGATGACTTGGTCGGGCGGGGACGTTGTTGGGTTTTTGTTTATCTTCTTGATTTTCTGATGTTTTAAACTTTTATACACACAATCAGACAATTCTCCTACGTTTTCACTTTCCTTGTTTCGTTTTTTCTTTTTTTTTTTTTTCATTTTTTGTCATGTGAAGTTGGCGTCGGAGCGTGGACTTGCGGTTGTTGCCACGTGGTGGAACCACGTCAGGGACGTGGCCGACACCGCGGCGGATAATGGAGGCATTAAATACGTACACATCTGCAGTAGGGAAGCAACGGTATAATTATATCTGGTGATTGGAACAAATTCAATGCCTACCCACAATTCAAATTAGTTACGATGTTACGCTCGATATATGTGCATAATTTAAATTTTATTAGTAATTGTGTCATGTTATTTTTTTTCTGCATATAATGAATTAATCGACATAATACATTGCTTTTATGTGCGTATTTTATATTTTAAAGTATATAATAAATAAAAATATATATAAATCGACACATCATATTTAAAAAAAAAAGAAATAAAATAAAATAATTTAAGGGTATTATTGATATAATAACAAATTGATATTATGATGTAAGTAATCATTCTTTGTTAGTAATAATAGGATTTTTTTTATTATAAATAGTCAATGTAGCAAGTTGTCTCTATATGCATATAATAAAAATTATGTTCGCATTTTAAATATATTATAAATAAAAAATATATAAATAAACTAACACATCACATTTTAAAAAAAAAATAAAGAAGGAATGACTTAGGGTACTATTAGCATAACAAAGATGGGTGTATTGGTATAAGTAACTACTCTTTGCGAAGAAAAAAAGTGAGGTTTTCTTTTTACATTAACTAGTCGTTCTGGCACACCGTCCCTGCGTGCATAAAAAATAATATTTCACGCTTTAAAGTTATTATAAATATATATATATAAACCAATATATTACATTTAAAAAAAAAACTAATTTTAGGGGCATTATTGGCACAACTAAAAAATTAGTGTTGCGGTGTCATAAACCGACATTTATGAGTGAAAAATATTTTTTCTTTATATACTAGTTGTTGTGGCACGCCGTCCCTGCGTGCATATAATAAATATTCTTTTGCACTTTAAAATACATTATTATTATAAATAAGAGCAAAATATAAACCATTACATCACATTAAAAAATAAAAGAAAGAAAGAAAAACTAATTTAACAAATAGTGAAACTTTGGAAGTTAAATAAGTTGGTTATATTATTGATTGAAGGGTATTTTTGACCTCACAAAAAATAGTGCAGCGGTGTAAGTAATCACCGTTTGTGAGTGTGGAGGGGGTTTTCTTTGTATAATAGTATAGATTAGTATAGATATAGATAATAATCTTTTATATTTTAAAATATATTATACATAAATATATATATATATATATCAAATATATTAATTGCACGGATAAATTAACGTAAAACTAGAAAAGTTAAATAAGTTAGTTATCTTATAAGTTGAAAGACATTTTTTGAATCACGAAGTATTCGTACTGCAGTGTCAAAACAGCCACTTTGTGGCTATATCATTTCTTTTCTTTATTATTGTTGTCGTGGCATAAATCATCATTTGTGAGTGAGTGAGAAATGCTTTTTTTTTTTTATATATATATTAATATAGATACTAGTTGTTGTGGCACGTCATCCTTGAGGGCATATAATAAATATATTTTTATACTTTCAATATATTATAAACAAAAATATAATATATAAACCAACGCATCGCATTTCACAAAAAAAACTAACCTAAGGGTATTATCGGCACAACACAAACATTGGTGTTGTGGTGTCACAAACCGCAATTTGTAACTCAAAAATATCTTTATTTGTATATTAGTATAGATAGATTACCATGATTAGAAATAAGGAATCGTGGCAAATACTAATTCATCATAACTACGCAATGATTATTAGCCGTTGTTTTTGCAATCACACTTAGCATATATATTATTACATCCCTTGCCTTTTGTCTTTTTACATAAATTATTCATGTCTTTTGAAAAATTACACAAATCACCTCTGACAGCCTTTAAAATAAAAAATATCCCTGTTGACCCGGTCAAACTTTAATATAATTTTTTTCAGGGCAAAAATGTCCTAAAGGGTGCTGTAATTACCAAAAGGTAGAGAGGATGTCAAAGTAATGTTTATGGGAATGAATAATATGACACCATATATTTTGTATTATTATTTATACAAAATTTTAAATTATTTTATTAACTTTTATTTAAATGAATCTCTATATAAAATTACACCTTTAATAGTTGAAATATTAAATTATGCAATTAATATATTAAAAATTAGTTACTAGATTATAAGTTTAAATTAAAAACTTATCTCGTTTGTATGAATTATTTGAAGCTATTAAAATTAATAAATTATAATTATGTGAAGCTATTAAAATTAATAGATTATTAATCCTTTATTTTTATTTATAAAATGAATTTTAATTTAACAATTTTTAGTATAATTAATTATAAATAGAAGTAAAGGATTAATAATCTATTAATTTTAATAGCTTCAAATAATTATACAAGTGCAATAATTTTTTAATTTAAACGTGTAATCTAATAACTCATTTTATTAATATATTAATAATTTAATATTTCAATTATTAAAGGTGTAAGTTATATAGAGATTCAATTAAAAAAAAGTTAATAAAATAATTTAAACTTAAATTAAAAATTGGGGTAAATAATATAATATATATATATATATTGTATCATATTACTCATCCCCATAAATATTACTTTGACACCCCTCTATCTTTTGATAATTACAGAAACACTCCTAGGAGCATTCCTGTTCTGGAAAAATTATATTAAAGTTTGGCCGGATCAATAGGGGCGTTTTCGGATTTTAAAGATTGTCAGGGTGGTTTGTATAATTTTTCAAAAGACAAGAGTGATTTTTGTAAAAAAAAAAAAAAGAAAAAAAAACTAAAAGAAAGGGTGTAAATATGTTTATCCCTTGGATTCAATATCAAAGAGTGTAGATAAAATTTAACCTTCAATTTAATGATGCAATTTCTACTTAAGCAACTTCTTAATAAATTTGTGTTAGGCCAATGAACCCTATTTTTGTGGAAAGTTGAGGCCCCGTAATTATATGCTCATAAATTCAGATCTTGTCAAGTTATGGAGCTTTGTATTCTATTTAAATAACAGTTATTTATCTGGTTAAAAGTAATTGTTGATTAAATATTTGATCTTAATAATTAGTATATCAATTGTTATATTATTAGTGATCGAAGTCATAATTCAATTTAAACCGATTTATTGAAAATAAATAAATCTACTGGCAAATTCCTATTAGCGTAACACGAAGCAGTATGGTAAATTACACTCTTGGTCCCTATACTTTTGGGCCAAACTTAATTTTGATCCCTAATTTTTTGATATACATTTTGGTTTCTAATCTTTACAAATTATTAAGATTTTGGTCCAATTATTAAAATTGGTATTAAATGTGTTAAGAATAAGGAAACTGAATGGACCAAAATCTAATAATTTATAAAGATTAGAAACCAAATCGTGTCTCAAAATGTATGGGGAACAAAATTAATTTTAAATAAGTATAAGGACCAAAAATATAATTTACCCAAAAGCAGTATTTTCTATGGATTTCGGAAATTCAAGTGTTCCATAACCGTTGGCAACGTCGGCAAATAGCGTGTGGATGGATGTTCACTCTTCAATGAGGAAAGCGATTGATGTAGAAATAGGAAACACGATTTTTATGCATTAACCTAGATATTTAATAATTAAGATATTATTATTTTTTTATAATTGCCCTGATGCGCGAATTATAATTAATAAAAAACTAAATTATATCAATGCCCCTAAGATTAGGTTTAATTACATAAATATCATCCATCCATTTACACTCTTGTTGGGTCTAAATAAATACATAAATATCTCTTGTCCTTTATAAAATTACAAGTATATTTCCTGAGAGGGTGTCGATGTAATTTACCCCAAGACGTATATTTATAAATATTTGCTCATGAGCAGGGAGTGTATTAATAACTACAATATCATTAGGCATATTTATAATTTTGCAGAGAGTATAGGCGCTATAGGGTATGTGTATAATTAGACTTAACTTTTGGGATCATCGATGTAATATACTCTAAAAAATTATGAAATAAGGGCAGAGACAGATTATAGATTCCTTATTCTTTTTTAATTAATTTTTATTTCAAATTCTATTACATAATTTATTTTATTTAACACATACACGTAATATATACAACAATTATATTATTTATTCGGCCAAATCTCTTTATTATTCCCTCATCTTTACTTTTTGTTTCACTTTAGTCCTTCATCTCTCAAATGCACTGTAATAGTCCTCCATCTTTTAAATAGGTTTTACATGCTCCCTAACAGTTAAATTTAACGAAATCCAATAAAAATGGATGAAATGTACCACTAGTGAGGAGTAAAACTAAAAAAACTCATGTATTTTAATAATTTGTCAATTATTAAAATAAATTATGTACTTCAATAATATTATTTTTTTATAACCAAAAAAAAAAATATCAATAAAACAACAACCAATTACTAAAAAGAAACAAAAATCAAATGGAATAAATATGTTTTAAGCCTCAAAATGCAAAATATATACCAAAAACAATTTGCATGAATTTCAGTCGACATATTGTTTTTCTCTTCGTTTTAGCAAGTTGATTTTTATTTTTCACATTGATTATCAAACATGATTATAATATGTTAAATATTTTTTTATTTTCTACCTCTTTATTTTTTCACATTTATGAGAAATTCATTGTTCAGTAACTTATATTAAAACCCAATTGCAAATGCATTGCATACTTTCAAAAATATATTCAGTTTGCTGAATTTATTAAGTTTATTTATTTTTCTGAATAATTAGTAGTTATTTTATTAATATTTATATTTTTTTAGTTATAAAACAATATGATTGTTTTTAATTATATGTTTTAATGATTGACAAATTACTCGTACATGAATTGTTTAATAATTTACCCCTCATTAATAGAATATTCCATCCATTTTAATTGCATTTCGTTAAGAAAATATTTAGTATAGATGTAAAGAGCACATGCACTTTTTAGGCTAAATTACATTTTCTGTGGTCAAAATTGATTTTGAACCTAAATATTTTGAGACACTATTTTGGTCATTGATCTTTTTAAAATTGTTATAATTTTGGTAAGAATACGGCCAAACCGTGTTCACCTAAACACGGCATGTTGCGCAACAAGGAAATTAAAAATGGGTTAAAGAACGTAATAAAAACGAAAATAAAAGATTAGAGAAAGCAATAAAATTGAAAATAATATATTAGAGAAAGTAATAAAAATGGAAATAAAAGATTATAAAGATTAAAAAAAAGTAATAAAAATGTTGCACAACACAGCCATGTTAAGGCGAAGACAGCCGTGTTTCAGCTCTGTTGGTTTTAATTATAATTTTAACGATTGGACCAAGATCGTAACAACTTATAAAGATTAAAGATCAAAATAATATTTCAAAATATTTAGAGATCAAAATCAATTTTGGCCATAAATATAGGGATCAAAAGTGTCCTATTTTTTAATTGAAATTTATTAGCTAAAATGGCTACTCAATTCTATCCCAAAATTTGCGAGTACTCGACAATTCCAGTATAAGATTTTTCTTTATTATTTTGTTTTGGCTTTTAATATATTTAATTTGAAGTTCATAAATTGTGAATATTTCAATATACTATTTTACTGATTTAGTCTAATTAGGAGGAGTAAACACTAAGAAAATTAGTTTCAATCATCTTAATTAATTAAACAATAAAAAACAAAAATAAATGAAAGAGAACTAAACAGTAGAAATTAAGTGAATCATTATAAATAAAAATATAAAAATATTAAATATTAAAAATTAACCTTTGTGTTTGGTAATTCATTTCACCTTCTCTTTGTGATATTTTAGAATATAAAAATACAATTTGTGAAAAAAAAGGGCAAAAATAGATTTTTATTTTTATTTTTTTTTTGAAATAGCAAAAAAAGATTCGAAGAAATACTCTTGTTGGAAAGAAATGAGAAGAAGAATATTTGAAGGAGGGAGAAAGAAGAATAAATGAGAATAAATACTAACTCAATTTTTTTTATCTATTTTTTTTATTTAAACTTAACTTTTAAAAGAAAGGAATAATTACACCCCCTCCTCTAAGGATTGATGTAATTATACATAGACCTCTTGTGGTTTGAAAAATTATATCTAGTACCCATGAGTTTTATTCATGTCCAACAAATAGGTCCATCCGATAGTCAAAATTCACCGAATTTATTGATATTAGCAAAAAAAACTGAATGAAAATCAATATTTACCACCGATTAACTTATTACTAGCTTATTGTAGGTCAAATAAATCTTTTCTATGACCAAACTACCCTTGTATATTTTCACAGGTTAATGCATGTGAGGTGGTATATGTTCACTGTTATAAGGGTATTTTAGTCATAAAAGATTTGTTTAGCATGCAATAAATTAGTAATAAGTCAATCAAGGTAAATATCGATTTCCATTAAAATTTTTTTGTTAATATCAACAAATTCGGTGAATTTTGACTAACGGGGGAACCTATTTGTTAGACGAACGCAAACCTTAGGAATATCAAATGTAATTTTTCAGACCACAGAGAATTTACGTGTAATTACACAAAACCTCAGGAAAGGAGGGTGTAATTATCCCTTAAAAAAAGTTGGTACCCGATTGGGTAGACCCAAACTTTAGAAATAGGGTATTGGTCATCCGATACCCTATTAAAAAAATAAAATAAAATCAAACCCTGGTGGAGTCAGATCCGGTCGAGATCTAAATTACAAGACCCGAACGCCTATTGTTTAATGGAAAAAATACAAAGACCCCCCCTGTGATATTAGGAATATTCAAAAAATCCCTTATGAAAATTAAAGTATCAATTATACCCCCTGAGGCCAGGTTTGATGATGCACGCGCTTTGACTGCGAGTATGACTCTGGAAAGTACATTTTTTGGACATTTTTGCCCTTCTATCTCCCAACCTAATCTCATATATATAATATATTAAAATATTATATTCATATAATATATATAACATTAATAAATCTCAAAATAAAATATAAACATTTATTAATAATAAAAATATTATTATATATAATTAAATAATGATATAATAATATTAAATATATATTAAATTAATAAATTGAAATTTTATATAAATATTTATTAGTAACTAAAATTAATTAAAAAAAATGACAGCGGCGGCGAAACCACCGCCGCTGCAGAGGAGGGCCGCGCGCCCTTCTGACCCTATCGTCGTCGCCTCCCGAACCAAAAATAGGTCCGGGCGACGACCATCTCAGCCATCGCCCACCGCCCCTGGGCGACGCCGTCGCTCGGACCTATTTTTGATCTGGGCGACGCCTAGAACGCCGCGGCGGGGGAGGGTGCGAAGGGGAGGGGGGGCGGTCGATGGGGGTAAGGGGGAAGGTGGGGTAGGGGTGGGGGTGGGGGTTATTGCTTTTTTAAAAATAATAATTTTATAATTATAAATTATAATAATAGGTATATTATAGGTAATTTATAGATATATAGAGGGGAATTTTAGTTATTGTTTTTAAAAAAATATGTTTAAGTTGACCAAGGGCAGTGTGATTCATTGTGCATAATATAGGGGTGAATTTTGATATTTAAATTTTCGTAGTAGGTTTTTGATATTTTTTCATATCAGTCAAAATGAATTTAGCCTATTGTTTAATATAAGAATAAAAAACACAATTTTCTGACACGGGTTGCCAGCCATTCCCAAGTCTCAAGACTCTCAACCGAGGCGACATGCATTAGCAAAATCGGGTTTATAATTAAAATATTTAGGGTAAATTACATCTACCTCTTCTAAGATTTGATATAATTATAAATATTTTTTGTTATTTGAAAAATTACAAATACCTCCATGAGATTTGTAATCATCTAACAAATTACCCTTTTTTTCATCCATTTTATGGATGAATTGACCAAAATGCCCTTATGCACTTAATTAATTTTTATTTAATTCTTAAAAAAAATTTGGACCACAATGCGCAGGGAGATGTTTCTTAAGTTTTTTGCATTGAGGAGTAATAATACAATTTGCCTTGGCTGATTTTTTTTTATAATTTTAATAAAAAATTCAAGGACAAAATGGTCAATTTCAAACTTTTGGTTAAAAATTACAAAAAACTGGAGCGTATTTATAATTTTTCAAACAACAAAAAAATATTTATAATTATGCCAAATCTCAGGAGAAGTTACTGTAATTTACCCAAATATTTATTGATGATTCGTTTTTCCCATGTTATTTTGCAATTATGGGAGTAATCAAAATATGACTTATTCCTGTTCGTTATCAATTCACTTTTATTTTTATTTTTTGGGTTGTAATTATATGATTATATTTTTTTAAAAAATAAATTAATATCTTAATATTTGAGTTCTGATGTTCAATCAATACACTGGTTGCGTTTACTTGGGTTTATTAGCCTGAATAAGATTAATAGTTTATGACTTGAAGGCTGGACAGTGGACACATTATTATTTACTGTTCAACCTTAATAACTCAATCAATCTCTTGAAGTGGATTGAGTTTTTTTTTGAGTTGGAAGCGATGAATTTTATTAATTGAAATAAAGCAATTACAATCAATTCTGTCAGTATCAATAGCCATAGACAAATACAACATTCCTATCAACAATATCACATATACTAATATCGTGCTATTACATCAACAAATAACTTACTATACAGTAGAAACAAATAAACTTACTATGCGTAGAAATAAATTATCCCACGCAGGAGATTCGAACCCATGAGTTATCAGTTCATTTGCAGAATTTGACAAGGATTTAAAATTTTCATTTTGTTTAGATTTTTGCTTGGCATATTATGCAAATACGCTCATCTGCTCCATCTGAAGCACATTTATTAATTTGCGAAATGTCATCTCGCCTATGAAAATAAGTTATCTTGTAAAGTAAATAATTTACACATTTTATCCAGCATTAATAATCCAACAAAGTAAACGGTCCATAATTAATCTTGAGTCTTTTTATCATACATTTAATTCAAATCTATCACTCATTTAGTCAAATACTAAAAATAAACGGGGCTTAAAATAATTAAAAACAATAAAGTCACATAAAAGTGAGACTAACGCTCACACGTTTGGTGAGACTCTACTAATGATTTTGAACTTGTTTATAGGGGAAATTGTACTTTTGGCCATATACGATATAGGGTGTTGCATATTTTATGTCCCCATATGCTATAAAATCATAGCATTTGGGACGGAAAAAATGCTACAATTTTTGTCCTGTTTGACCAAAAATTCTATAATACCAAAAATGAAAAGAAATAAGTTTCATGTTACAAGAAAAGCCAAAAGAACAGTGAATTTTTTGAAAAGGTCTATCTTGAGAATATCTTTTTCTTTCTTGACTAAAGGCAGAACAAATAAAGGCAAACAAGTTGCAAATAGCTGCAAATGTAAAATTGCCTAAAGATGGAATTGGGCTGCAACTTTTTCAGACTTTCTTTTTTTCTTTTTAAACTGTAAAATTAATTCAATAAACTTGAAAAAAGAAGTGGACTAAAATATTTTCAAATATTTTCTTTCTAAAATATAAACTTTATTTTTTATAAAATAATATAATTTCAATAAAATTTGCAAGCTCTGATGACTATTAGAAATAGAAGTTAATGTCGCAACCTACACATATGTAATATGTGATTAAAAAAATGTTATGAAATATATTAAAAGTTACAAGTCTACACCCTTTATAAAAAATAGAGTTATTCAGGTTGAGGGTATTATAGGAAGTTTAGACCAATTTTTTTTATGAAGTCAGCAAAATTCATTAAGTTGACTAACAAATGGACAATCTGTAAGGCGGATATATTTAAAAGGGAAGTAATGTAATTATCATAGTAAGAAGGAAAAATTTGTATATTCTCATAGTAGTAAGGAAAGTCAATGCAATTAACCCATTATATTAATATTGTAATAAATTAATTATTACATCGATTCTATTCCATTAATACATCAATATAAAAATACCGAACAAATTATAAACTTACATAACATAAAATAAATACTTATGTAATATGAGATAAAGTTGCAGTCCTCCTTCAACTTTGGCCTTTATATTAATGCCCTCCCACAAGAAAAACAAAAGACTCGTGCACGTCACCTGTACTATCGCTATCCTATTTTTTTCTTTTTTTTTTTCAAGAAAAATGTCACTTTCTTACCAGATCTTTTGCCTCCTAATAAAAGATTTCATTTAATTATTAAATCAAGCGTATATTATTAAGATATTAAAATTAAATAATTCTCTGATAATTCAAACTTTTTGAAGAGACGACCGTTTAACATGCATTAAACATCCGAGCATCAAAATTCCATATTTGAAAAAATAATTGAGAAAAATATATTGATAATAGAGGCTGATATAATTGTTAAAAAACGGATAGTAGAAATTTATTTATAATTATTTTAAATTTAAGAGGATTTCGGTTTGTATATTCTATTGTATTTTCTTTTTGTACTAAATTCTGAATTTCTTGGTGTGAAATATTCTTGTTTGGACCAAAGTTGTTGGAGAATGACTTGCCCAGATACTTGCATATATAATTAATGCTAGCTAGTGAGGATTTATTTTTCAAAAGAATATACTGCTTTAGCATTCTTTGAACTCTAATACTTTTATAATTATATTTAAATCTATGCCTTTTTTTTATTTAATTGACCTATGAAAATGGTGTATTCATTAATCATATGGACCCTTTAATTGACTATTGTTTGGTTGTTTTTTTTTTTTAAAAAAAAAAAAGATTGGCTAAAACATGCAAACATGAAAATATATAATATTGCAAAATATTTGTTTTAAATATTAAATGATCATTTGAAATGTTGAGTAATAAGATGGCGCTGAATTTCTCGTAAATAAAGACGGTATTTCAATATAACGCGTTACTCTCATTTTTATTTTGGATTTAATGTAATTTACCTTTATGTGATATTGTAAATGAGTAAATTACCCCCTATGAAAAAAAAAAGCAATTTACTTCTATGTGTTCTTTAAAATGGAGCAATTTACCCCCTAGAACATAGAAAGATAAATTGCTATTTATTTTTCATATAGGATAATTTATACATTTACAATATCATAGGGGATACTTGCATTTTTTCCTTTTTATTTTTGTCCTGGAACTCGAATTGAGGTTAAGTCCTTAGGTTTTTTAAATCCAAAGTCAGGTCCAAATATTCTCTAAATATCTGGTAAGGCAAATCTCAATAAGAACATCAACCAAAACGCTCCAATTATAGTCCTTCGACACTTCAAATAATGATGTCGTTTAGAGGTGATGGTGTGTGATTTGGGAGATTGTTGATCTAAGCACAATAACTCGAAACGACGTCGCGAGGCAAACAACTTCAAAAAGTAGATTTATAAAAATGGAATGAGGTGCCTTTACATTGGATTTGATGGCCTATTTATAACAAATGAGGAGGGATATAAAGACTATTTTACCCTCCAACCGCCTCTAATCTAACGACTATAATCTAATCTTCAGGGGCGCCTTGGTAATTTGGCTCCACCCCACTAACTACTAACAATAACTACCTTGGATGGCATTTCAGTAAATACATGTACACTTGGGGGTATTTTGGTGATTTTGCTAGTCTAGTCTATTTTTTGCTCCATCAGCAGCCCCCCAACTTCCAAATACATCTGAAAAATTTGAAAGTTCCAATAAACAATTTGTATTTGATGCAACTTCTGTTCTTGACCTTCTTCTTCTTCTGCTATGAATTCCTTTTCTCTTTTGGACTCTTTTTATTCAAATCCTTCATTCGCTAGGATTCTTGGTCTTCTTGGTCTCAGCCACATTCCACAAAAATCTCGAAACATGTTGGTTTGGGTATATAGCTCTTCATCTATTTTCTTGTAGTAATTTTCGTTTTTAGACTTCCAGAGGTCATCCTTCATCGATCCGAAAAAAAAAACATAAATAATTCGTCAGTCCGAAAGAATTTTAGGATGTCAGGCACTCAAGAAAATATCTAACGAGGCGTCATTAGGGATTCGTCGATGCCGGGTCGAGGCGTTTCGCCTCGGCCGAATTTCGGCCGAGGGTGGCTCGTTCCCCTTCCTTCTGCCTCTCTTGCTCACCCTGAAGTCGTTAATTTTGATCACGAAGTGATTTTGATTTAGGGCACCAGGAATTCACTCGAGCGTTCATCTGATTCGCTAGATTTTTCCCGAAACTGAAGTTAGGATGAAAACTCCTTGATTTCCTTCAATGGCGCGCAAGCCCCCGTTCTAGACCTCGATGTTGCGCGTCAACCACTCCGTACTTAATTCTTTCGCGTACTTTGAAGAGTTTCTTTCGACGTTTTGGGATCTTGGTGTACCTTCCTCTCTTGAGGCTTTCGATATTTTGTTTATCCTTAGGAGAGTTGTTAAGGATTCGTACTTCTAATTCTTCTTCTCAGCTGTTGTAAAAAATTCTTAGAGTGACCCATTTTTCCAAGGATCCTCGAGAGCGAGAAGTTCTGTTGGGGCTTAGTGTGGTTGCAAGCATGATTCACGAGTTCATTCTCGCCTTTCATCAAGGAAGGAGGACGAGGTTGCTTGCTCCCTCATCCTCTGCAACCTCATATGTCGCCATGGGGGCGAGGGGGCCCTAGCCCATTCGATGGCTGTTGTAATTGTGTTGCGTTGCGTCACGTTTGAATCACCTTGCATGACGACGCGTCATGTCACCATGTTTGAAGCACCTCACGTCGCAATGCGTCACGTTGAATTTGCGTCGCGCCATGTTTGAACCACCTCGTGTCGCGACGTGTCATGTATCGCGTCGCGTCAAAACTGCACCGCGTTGCGACGCGTCACGTTGAGTTCTTCGGAAGCTTTGTAGAAGTTCCCTTGGTTGGGACACTCTGGAACTTCGTGGGAGTTCTTTGTCGTTCGAGTAACTTCTTAAGAGTTCATTTTGTCAAAATACTTTGGAACTTCGCAGGGATTCCTTTTTACTATGTTATCAATCTTGGTTTCTCTATTGCTTATTAAGTTAAGTTGCTTCTTTTTAAACTAAATATCAATGTGAGGGGCAATCCCCCTCTTTCAGACAAAATACTAATGGTTAACTTACTTCTTTTATATATATATATCATTTTATTTATAATATTTATATATATATATATCATTTTATTTATAATAGTAAGGTCCACTTACTTTTAATTTTTTTGATTTATGATTATTCATAATAATGAAAGATATATGGTTTAATTTATATCTATTTTATAAACTATAAAGATATATGGTCAAATTTATTCATAGCTCGGCATATTATACCTGCTTTAAAATCCTATTTTTTTTAGTAATGTACGGAGCAAGACGTGGGTGAGTATTTTCTCCCCACTCTTAGATAAAATATTAATGTGAGGGGTCATCTCCCTCTTTTAGATAAAATATTAATGTGAGGGGCCATCCCCCTCTTTAAGATAAAATATTAATCTGAGGGGCCATCCCCCTCTTTTAGATAAAATATTAATGTGAGGGGTCATCCCCCTCTTTTAGATAAAATATTAATGTGAGGGGCCATCCCCCTCTTTTAGATAAAATATAAATAATGAATCTACAACAAGTGGACAAAAGGTGGACATTTTATTACTGTAATTTCGGGTTACAAAGCGTTTGAAAAGGGATACAAAGCATTAAATAAGATGTTTATTGAGGTTAGCAATATTCCACGTGTGTGGTACTTCATTCTCGTTCACTCTCCACGACTTGATGCGGTCCTACCTATTTGGCGTCCAATTCGGCCATGTTTCCTGTCGCGTCAGCTTTCCTTAATACCAGATCTCTGACTTGGAATTCGCGACACTGTACTTTGTCATTGCGGGCATATGCTATTAATGCCCTATAGGCTCCCCTCCTTGCATTCGCGTCACTCCTAGCCTCTCCTGAAATCCAGATTGGCTCGCCTTTCTTCGTCATTGCTGATTGGTTCCTATTGTCGCGTGCTGAATGTTTTCTCCCTTATGTCCACCGGGACGACCGCTTCTGCCCCATTAACTAGATTGGACGGGGACTCTCCCGTGCCTCGTCGCGGGGTTGTTCGGTATGCCCTTAGGACTCCCGGGTGTCCTTCCACCCAACTTCCTTTAGCTTCCTCCAGCCTCGTCCTCAAATTTTTGGAGACTATCCTGCTGGTTACTTCCGCCTGCCCGTCAGAATGAGGTGTCGCGATGGTCCCATATTTTCCGCTAGGACGTGAATGACGTTTGCATGCTCTTGGCACTCTTGGATTTCTTCATTAAGTTCCATGCATCTTACACATTGTAGGCCAAAGGTGCCCTCGCTTCGGGGCTTTGCATGCTAACACTCTACCTCCGGAATGATCACGCAGCCCCCCTCATAGATCTCTCATAGAACATACTTTGCTTTGTCCCCGCCAACGTATCCAATATGAGGTTTGTAAAAAACCTCTCTTGCACAACTTACCTCCAATTATCGTGAACTTTGCTGACTTAGCTCGAATTACCCTTGGCAAAACACTCTTCATCGTCAAGACTTCTTCCCGCATAACATCCACTTCGTGTCGCCCTTGACTTGAGTCAGTTCGTTTCTTTCTTGTATAACCGCAGGATTTGTTCTAGGGTGAGCTCGTCGAACTTCCTTCTTAACGCTTGGATGTTTGCTAAGTACTTGGTCATCTGTTCCCCTAGCTTCGTGACCTCCATTCCCTTGCTTGACCCCAAGTTGGAAGTCGTTGTCTGCCCTCGCATATGTCGCTCCCGCAGCGCAAGCCAACTTTCTCCCCTCGCTTAGCATCACGCTCCGACTCATTCTTAGATCTACTGTTGACACTACTACAACCTTGCTAAAGATGACACGGTTAGCATTGCGTCCCATTGCTCGCACTGCGACTCTTTCAGCTTGCCTCGAGTCTCTTCCTACTGGGCCTCTCGAGATAACCTTCACAACTCAGCAGTTGGGAGGTTGTCCTTGCTAGCTCGTTTTGCTTCCTGCTTTACTCCCACGTGCCATGTGCCCGCCTCCAAAGGCGGTTTCCTGGAGCTTTTGTTTCTTTTTCCCCGAATTCTTGTAAGCAACCTCTTCGGACCGACTCCTCGACCTCATTCTCCAAGTGGCGGAATCCCTCCGTGCTATGGCCTCGATCCCAACCCTTTTCATTTGGCTGCAGCGAGCGTTTGATTTCGTGAGGCGTTCCGAGGGGTGTATTGAGCCAAATCCTTTGGGAGCCCATGTCTGCGTTCACGCTTACTTCCTTCTGTCCTAAGGGGAACCCCTTTCTCCTCCTTTGCAGCCCTCCGTTTTAATGGATCTGTTTGTCGCGAAACTGCTAACTCCTTAATTCTTACATACTTCTCGGCTCTTAGCAACAACTCCTCTTGTGAGGAAGGGGGTTTTCCAGCAATCGACTCCTTGAATCTACCTCTCCTTAGATTTTGCTGCATGATGCTTGCCAAAAGTTCTGGGTTCACGTGGGGGACTTCCAAAACAGCCTCCGAGAAGCGTCGTACGTACTCCTTTAAGCTCTCGTTCTCTCGCCGGACTATTGTAAACAAATATAAAACGGTCTTGGGATACCGCCTATTTATCGCGAAATGGTGCAAAAAGCGCTGAGAGAGTTGTTCGAATGATCCAATAGTTCCTGGGGGTAGCTAGTTGAACCACGCTATTGCCTTCCCCGAGAGGGTAGTCCTAAACAACTTACAATAGGCTGCGTCGCTAAT
This sequence comes from Sesamum alatum, assembly GCA_034509735.1. NCBI lineage: Eukaryota > Viridiplantae > Streptophyta > Magnoliopsida > Lamiales > Pedaliaceae > Sesamum > Sesamum alatum. The sequence continues at coordinate 46,174,824 of JACGWO010000001.1, read as the reverse complement.
GTCTAGCAGATCGGCCCTAGCCATGAAGCGATCAAAATGATCCTGAGGATCCCCAACTACATTATACTCGTTCAGGCTCGGGATCTTGACCCCTGGATGGATGGCTTCTGCTAGTATGTGTGGGCGAAAGGACTCCACCGCAGGGGGCCATAGCTAAAGGTCGCGCTGGGTATCCTGGAGGACCCAAAGGATTCGGAAAAACATGCGGGGGAAGGACTCCCATTTCGTGGTATCCTCTTTCTTGCACCGGCGACATCTCTTCTTGACGAGGAGGTGGAAAGTAGTTGTCTTCACGTTTCCCCTGCGGAGGATGTGGGAAGTAATCTTCTTTGCCCGCGCCCCTGCAAGGAGGCGAGGGGTAAAAGTCGTCCTCTGGCTGCCCGGCCCTACTGTTGACTTCTTCCTCGTAGTCCACGCCTTCGAAGGCATCCCCGGGCCTCTGATCGCCACCCTCGGGAGCCAAGGGAGGGTCTTGGCCTTTACGAGGATAGCGAGGGGGTCGTGGGGGTAACGCGCATCCGGCTATGTACTGGGCCACGACCCTCTCTACTGCTTGGGCGGATGCATCCTCCACCAACTGGCGAAGAGCCTTGGGAGTTATCTGCGCTGGTGGATTCTCCAAGGCGTGGCCTTACTCGTGCTCTTCCCTTTCCTCTCTCGGGTTCCTCTTGCCCCACATTCGCACTCCTCGCTCGAACGAGTATTCATCTTTAATGCCTAGACCATGTTTCCCACAGACGGGGCCAAGCTGATGGTGTGTGATTCGGGAGATTGTTGATTTAAGCACAATAACTCGAAACGACGTCGCAAGACAAACAACTTCAGACCTTATTAAAAAAGTATATTTATAAAAATGGAATGAGGTGCTCAAGGTGTACAGTGGGCCGGGTCAGCCCAGGACCGGCACGGACCAACCCAGAAAAACCCAGCCCAGGACCAGCCATATATTATTTATGACCGATCTTGGGGTGGTCCCGGGCCTTTAAATGGGCCCCAATTGGGTTCATTTTTAAATCCAGGCCCAGCCCATGAACCAGCTCGTTTGAAGCCCGATCCAGGACCAACCCAGCCCAGGACCGACCCAGGACCAACCCAGAACCGATTGGGTCTATTTAAATTTTTTTTCTAGTTTGGGCTGAGCCCAAACTTAAACTTATTTTTAAAAAAAATATAATAATAATGGGCTGGTCTGCGCTGGCCCAGACCAGCCCATTTAATTGCAATTGCAACCACGTATTGGTTGCAAATTGCAAACAATTTGCAATTTGCAGCCAATGGTCACAAACTCACAAATGTGACCGTTGGCTGAAATTTTAAAAATTGGAGTATATACTCTTGTTTTCCTTTTTTTTTTGCCAAAATATTGAGTAAATATTAAGCCAAAATTATGTTGTATTACCATTTTTATTTTTATTTTTTGCCTATAAATACAAAAAAAAAATTGTATTATTTTCACCAAAGTCTCTCTTTTTCTATCAATTCTATAAAATTGTGAAATTAAATTATAATATTTCGAAGTCAATCTCGCCTATTGATTTTGAAGATCTCGTCAGTTGTTCGGTAACGTTGTTCCTTGATCTTGCATTTATTTAATTATTGTGTTTGTTATATTATTTTGTTATTATTTGTTAAATTAATTGTTATATTATTTTTTAAACATGAGTAGATTTGGACATCTAGGAAAAAATTCTTCTTCGTCTAATGTTAGTTCTACTCCTTCCCCTAACCCTTCTATTATGACTACTACAAAATCAAAACGTGTTTTTAACACTAAAGAAATAGAATATTTAAATAGACCACTGGAAACTTTTACAACATCACCTCAAAACAATTGATGAAGAAATTGAATTAATTGATGAATTTGCACAACCACCACCTCCTATTGAAAATGAAAAAATACAAAGCTCTATGAGTCGTAATCTTCCACCCCGTAGAAATAAAACTAGTAAAATTTGGCCTTTTTTTAAGCTAATACCGGAACAAGAACGAGCCATATGTCATATTTGTAAAAAAACTTTTAAACATGCAAAAAATAGTGATACCGGAACTTTAACTAGACACATTACTTCTTGTTTTCCTGGTTGGGATAAAGCCGATGGACCCCCGGGTCCTTCGCAAACACATTTGCAAATAACCCCAAGTGGTTCTGTAAATAATTTTATTTATAAACACGAAAAAATGAGATTAGGACTTGCTAGATTAGTTGTCCAAACTGAACTTCCGTTTAAATATGCCGAAAATCCACATTTAGAAGATTTTATGCAATCAAATTGTCAACCACAGTTTAAACGTGTTTCACGTATTACATGCTATAGAGATGGATATAAAGAATACGAAGAACAAATTATTGCTTTACGAACTTATTTTTCAACATTAACTTCAAGAATTTCTTTAACATCAGATTTGTGGAGAGGTAGGGGTAACACCCATTATATTTGTGTTACGGCTCATTGGATTAATGAGGAGTTTTTTCTTGAAAAAAGAATAATTGACTATAACAATTATTAATCATCCACACACCGGTGCTCATGTTGCAGATGCTATTCTTGATTGTTTAAATTATTGGAATATCAACGAAAAAATTTTATCGATTACTTTTGACAATGCAACTAATAATACAAAAGCTATTCAATATTTAAACCAATATTTAAAACCAATGTTTGGTGGAAAATTGCTTCATGTTAGATGTGTTTGTCATATATTACATCTTTGTGTAAAGGATGGTTTAGATGCTATAGATCCTAGCATAGAAAGAATTAGAGATTGTTTATCAAACATTATGTCCTCATCGGTAAGAACTCAAAAATATAGGAGATTGGTACATTTAGCAAAAAATGACTTTTAAAGTTCCATATCTTGATGTTAAAACTAGGTGGAATTCAACATATAGAATGCTAAAAGAAGCATATCCATATGCAAAAATAATTACGCAATTATGCAATGATGAATTACGTGGTCCTAATGGAGAAAATTTTGTTAGTTTAAATGATTTTGACATTATAAATATAATTGCTCCATTATTAGAAGTTTTTGGAGAAGTTAGTATTGTGATGTCCGGTATATATTACACTACTTCGAATATAATGTTGCCCAATATGCTTCGAATTGTAAAATATTTTGATGAACATAGATATGATGATGTTGTAAGTAAAATTATCGCCAATATGGAAGAGAAGTGGCATAAATATTTTGAAAAAATTCCTAGTTTATGTACTTTAGCATGTATTTTTGATCCTAGATGCAAATTTGATGGTTGTGCGTATCTGGTAAGAACTTATTATTCATGTCTTAAACATAATAGTGAAATAAGTATAGACCAAGAAATAAGTAATATAAAAACTTCATTAGAAATTTTGGTAGATAAATATTCTTCTAATTCTGCATTTAGTGCACATGAATCTCCTTCTAAATCTCAATCATCAAGTCGACCATTTGGAACTTTTTTCTATTTTAAATGATTTAAAGAAAACTAAAATAACAAATACACATAGATCCTCATATGAATTAACACATTATTTACAACTACCATTAGAAAATGATCACGAGGAATTTAATATTTTAGGATGGTGGAAGTCCGAACAAAGAAATTTTCCAATTCTTTCTTCTATTGCACGTGATGTACTAACGTCTCAAATGTCTTCAGTAGCTTCCGAAAGTGCTTTTAGTGCAGGTGAAAGGACGATCACAGATAAAAGAAGTCGATTAAGTCCAAAATCAATAAAATTTTGTGTTTTATGGAAAGATTGGTTAGATCAAGAGTGGAGGAAGAAACAATTGGAACGTGAAGGGAACAAATACAAACCACCAACATTTAATGATGAGGATGATGACGATGAAGATGAAGAACCATTTCTACCTTCAACATTTCCCGATCCAGAGAGTGGTGGAGAAAACATCGATTTTGAAGGATTATATTATCCACGCGGACAATATCAGTATGGAGAAGGATCGTCAAATATGTATGAGTGGAAAATGATTCCCGAATAATTTTTTGCAATATGTACTATATGTTCTTTAATATAATATATATATAGTTAATTTTCTATGTATTTATCCTTTTTCAATTATACATGTAAATTTTATATTCAATTTAATAAATGTGAGGTTTTATTTTGAACAATTACTTAAATTTATGGTTGTCTTATGAATAGATAAATAGTAAAATAAATTTAGCAAAAAATTATAATAAAAGTTATAACTAGAAAAAAATAAGTAAAAATGACAAAGAACTTAAATAAAAAATTGACTAAGAAATTTACAATGAGAAACTTAAATAATAACAAGAAAAGAAACACTTAAAATAAACTTTAAAAAAATAAGGTGTATTAATGAATTATACGAAAAATATTGAAGTAGCACAATAAAAACATAAGTTTTAAAGTTTGAAAAGTTTAAAAAACCTAGTAATATCAACTTAAAAGAATGAAATAAAAATTATCATGAATTATTAAAAAAAAAATAGCCCAATTGGGCTGGACCACTAACCCAGCCCGGTAGGCCCGGCCCAAGCCCGGACCAGGACCAGGTGGTCTTGGGTCACTGGGCCGGTCCCAAGTATTGGTAGTTGGGACCGGCCCAGGACCGGCCCGGACCCAAGCGGGCCTGGGCCAAACCAGCCCATTTTTTTATTGGGTTAATGCGGTCCTGGGCTGAGTTGGCCCAGCTCGGCCCACTGTGCATCTTGATGAGGTGCCTTTACATTGGATTTGATGGCCTATTTATAGCAAATGATGAGGGATATAAAGACTATTTTACCCTCCAACCGCCTCTAATCTAACGGCTATAATCTAATCTTCAGGGGCTCCTTGGTAATTTGGCTCCACCCCACTAAGTACTAACAATAACTATGTTAGATGGCATTTCTGTAAATACATGTACACTTGGGAGTATTTTGGTAATTTTGCTAGTCTAATCTATTTTGCTCCATCAAGAGGTATACATTTGGAGAGTAAGGTAGTGCATACTTGGTGCATGAAAAGTGTGTAGTTATAAATATAGTTACATATACACCTCATAATTTACGATCTGTTTACACAAACTACTCTTACATTCTGAATAATTACATACGCCTCCCAAAATATCGACATCATTACACAAACTACGTCTACTTTTGCTATCAAAGATGAGTTCTATAATTATACTAAATATAGGAGTGATTTGTTTAAACAAATCATGAATCAGAAGACGAAAATGTAATTATTCCTTATATATATATGATCAAGTTATAAAATTTATGTGAACAGTTGATGTAGTTTTGTTCGGACAATTGTAGTGGATCCATACTACTCGAATTTGAACACAACATACTGTACGTAATTTTGGGAGCAGTTAGGGTATAAAAATTAGGGTGAATTACAATGATCTTCACTGATGTTTGACATAATTATGGATATTCTTTCGTTGTTTCAAAAATTATAAAACCTCTTTGGGATTTGTAACCGTCTAACAAATAATCCATTTCCATCGATTTTTATGGTGAACTGACCAAAATGCCCTTATGCAAATTGAATTGTTTTTTAAAATTTTCTAATTCTTTTTGGTCAAAAATACGCAGAAAAAGGTTTCTTACGTTTTTTACACAGATGAGCAATAATGTAATTTACCTCAAGTGATTTCTACAATTTAAATAAAAAATCAATAGCAAAGTGAACAATTTCAAGCCATTGGTTAAAAATTACAAATTTCAAAAGGTTATTTGTAATTTTAAAACAACAAGTATAAACGTCATGTGTGATCATTGTAATTTACCTTAAAAATTATGTTTATTAAGTATTTTGGTCGTTTCAAAGTATTTAAGCGTGGTTGCCACTTCAATGTTGATTTCCATGTCTTGGGTGACAAGGTTTCATTCACAGATTTGAGTGTTGCCACGTAGCTTGGTCTGAAGCTCTAGAAAGGCTAATACTTTACGTAGTGTTATATTATTATGACAATGAAATATAGTGGAGTAGTTGAATCAAATTTAGTTTGAAATTCAAATTATTTAATTATTAATGTTGGATCATAGCTAGAAACAGTCAAAATCCTATGATTTTTATTGTTTAGAGACACCGTGTGGAAACCTCTAAGCCTATGTTTATTAGTAGTGGTGGGATAAATCTCTCAAATATTAAGAGGGTGTTTGGTTAAATTTAAAAAAATTTCAAAATATTTTATTTTATTTGGTGTTAAGCTAATGTATACTATTTATAAAAATATTTTTTAAAAATATTTAAATATAAAATATGTCAAAAATAGTAACTTATTTGATTCTAATTATATCATGTTCTTTTTGATTATTTCTATAAAAAGACATCACTGTCCCAAACACACTGACATTTTATAAGATATAAAATATTTTATAAGTTTGAATATTTTATTTTATCAAAATGCTTTAGCAGCTTATTTTTAAAATTAGATCCAACATCTTATAAGCTCTCAAAACATCTTATAAGATGTAGGAGCTTATAAGATGTTTTAAAAAAATTTAGCCAAACATCCTCTAAGTCATATTTGTTTTGGTGATACGTTAGGATATGACTAATTAGTATTACATTTACTCGTTACTAAACGAGTAAATGACAAAACGGACATTTTCACCGCCAAAAATGAGGATAAAGAAGGCATAAGCTAACTTTACTATTGTGGACGTACCTTGGATTGTTTTAATCACCACGAAATGGTGGTGGTTCAAATTAGGGGAGCAAATGAGCCGAGTTCGAGTCAAGCTTGGCCACATTTCTGGCTCGAGATCCCTATTTGCTCAAGCTCAAGCTTGTTGCTAATGGGTCGAGCTCGAGCTTGCTCATGAACTTTTGTTTTTTTTTTCTTTTGTTGTTTTTAATTTTGGAATAAATTTGGTTATATTACAAGAAGATTGTATTGTTGGCATTCAAATTGTATATTTAGAACTTGAGCATTAATTGGTTTCAAGCAATAGAAGATTTTAAAGTACAAAATGTGAATAAATAAATAAAAAATAAGGTGATAATTACACCTCCCCATGAAGTTTGGTGTAATTACACGTAGACCCTTTATGGTTTGAAAAATTACATTTAGTACCCTTAAGGTTTGCTTCTGCCTAACAAATAGATACATCCATTAGTCAAAATTTATGAAATAAACAATTAAAAAAGAAAAGAAAAAAGTTCACGAGCCGGGAGCATAAATAATTGAGCTTGAGCTCGACTCGACTTGCACCCCTAATTCAAATCACCCCAACATCATAATGTGTATCGGGTCAGCCCAATTAATCATGGGCTGACCCAAAAATAAGTAAATAAGTTATTGGCCGGGCTTAATTGATTGGAGGAATTGATTACTATGATATTTCTCTTGATAAGGTTGTAATTTATTTATTAGTTTTCACACTGCAATAATAATAATAATAATTGTTATTATTTATAAAAATGATAATTATATTATTCTACCAATATCCTAAAATGTTGAACCTACATGGTATCGAATCGACACATGAAATTTACATATTTCTCGTCGATAATAAATAAGTGCTCTAGATGTTCTTAGTTTTATCTTCTTTATGCAAAATTGAAAATATTAGTAATCTCTATGTATATTTTCATAAAATTAAATTAGATGTACTATTAAATTATAATTTAATTTAAGAAACTTCCCATTCTCTAGAATAATGGACCATGACCCAATCTGACTAATAACTTTTAGGCCCACCCATTGTAGAATAACATTTGGATTGGCCCAATATCAAGCCCAAAATGCGTCCAATAACACATCAACACCCAAGTGCTTGTTGCAGCTTTATAGATAAAATACACTTTATACTTCTAAATTAAATATTAAATTTTAATCATATTGCTAGTATAATTATTAAGAAAAAGACGTCAATGAAAAATTCTAAATTCACTTATATTTAGGTATCTTGATTTTTTTTTTTTTTTTACAAAATTACAGGAAATGTTTGGAGAAATAGAATATTACTGAGAAGCCCTATAGATACATATATGTATTTCTCATCAGCTCATTCAATAAATTCAAATTCAAAAATTGAATCAAAATATCAATAGTTTAAGTCAATGAATACATCCAAATGAGACAAAAAAAACAACAAACTATAATGAAAGTAGACATGCATCCACATTTGTTGGACTATTTGTAAAGACTCAACCTTACCAACCAAGCAGTACCTCGTGTGCAGTGCTTTGATGTCCTAAATATCATAATAGAAGAGAGCATGTGAAGTAAATATGGAGTATTAATATTGATACATACCGGAGTCCACCAGAACTACAAGGGTTGAAGGATCTTTATGAAAATTCTCAGATTAAAGGAGGACTAACTTACAAAACAGAGGTTAGCATTATGATGCTTAAGTCAGAATTTGAATTACCGAATAAACACTTAGAAAAACTTGAGATAACATAAAAACAATGTTGTAATGATCAATGTGAAGTGATAAAAATATTAAAAATGTGAGTGAAAGTGAGCGTGTGGAGTGCAAAAAATGAGTAGGGATCTCGAAACCTTATTGTTTCGTGAGAGTAAAAAGTGTGAGAGTGTGAATGAATTAATTTACGAAATTGACTGCACTATGACCTCTATTTATAGGCCAATTTGGACCAAAATCCAGGAGCTGGTGTTGGAAACAATGCTTTTAAGGGCAGTGTATTGAAAACGAATTGAATAGTTTATTAAGACACATTCATTGATCAATATAACATAAACAGTGAATCAATATAGCTACCATATTGAATGAAATAAAGCAATAAACTTAGCTTAGTCTAGGACAGAAACAACTCATGTATATCATCGGATATACTTCTCAGACGATGATGCCTCCATCCGTCAGCTCGTCATCCTTGTCAGGAATCTCCATTGGATCTTCTTCTAGATCTTCCTCTTCATTGAGTTAATTCAACTTGTCTTTGTAGTATGACTTCAGTGCTAGTATCTCCCACTGGAGTTTTGAATTCTTGTCTTCCAGTTCATCAACCCTCCTTTCAGCCCAATGGTAGTAGTAAGGTCATTCTCAAGCTCTTCCATTTCATCGAGTCTGTCACATAATTGTTGTTACAATTCAGCAATCAGACTAATGAAGTAATCGTCTGAGTTTGAAGATCTTGATGGACCTGACAGAATGGTGAAGACATAACAACCAAATAATATAACTAGTTCTACTTGTTTTGAATAAATTAGACGCTTCGTATAGAGTGCTCGGGTACACCGTCACTTCTTCCAACATAAGACGATTCTATTTTTCAGTATTGTACTGTATAGAAAAGCTCCTCGAACAACACTCAATCGCCACAAGACAAAAAATCCTGAATGAGAATTTAGGGAGAAAAAACCCAAAAGAACTCGGTTTGGAGAGAGCTTGCTACGCTTGAAATGTAAGCTTTGTTTTTAGCTTTGCGTGTTTGTGAAGTGTGACTTTTGCAGCATTTTATAGGGAAAACTGAGTCGAAACCTCCAATCTTGCAATAAAATCTGAGTTGAACCCTCCTATTTGAGTACTAAAATATGATGAATATAGATAAATGCTGTATCCAAGTTTTCAAAAACTGTTGAATTGATACAGTTAATGAGTGTATTAATTCTCAGCAATTTAAAATATAAACAAAACATATTTTATATAAGATCAGTTATCAAAACCAAATTTAAAACTCAGATTTTAAAACAAATCCTGTCTTGTTTTGACAAATTAAAATGTTCTAGGTTTTATCAGATAAATATAAATATTTTTATTGCAAAAAGATAGATACTTAGACATTCCTGGAGATTTCCCTTAGGAATAATTATACCCCCTCCATTGAGGTTTGGTGTAATTATATATAAACCCCTGTAGTTTGAAAAATTACATCTAGTACCTCTGATGTTTGCTTCTATCTAACAATAGATCCATCCATTAGTCAAAGTTCACAGAATCCATTGATACTAACAGAAAAACTGAATGAAGATCGATATTTATCCTCGATTGATTTATCACTAACTTATTGTAAGTCAAACAAATTTTTTCTGATTAAACTACCCTTATAACAGTGAAAATATACCTCCACACATGCATTAACGTGTAAAGATGTATAAGGTCAGTTTGATCTTAAAAAGATTTGTTCGACCTACAATAAGTACTAATAAGTTAATTGATGATAAATATCGATTTTAATTTAATTTTTCTGCTTGAATCAACAAATTAACCTCAGGGGTGCTAAATATAAATTTTCAAATCATAGGAGATCTATGTACAATTATACCAAACCCCAAGGGGGAGTGTAAATTATTCCTTTCCCTTAATTACATACACGCAAGTAATATTGACCACGGCAGCTAGTCCTCTAATAAGTAAATCAATTAATTAAAAATAGAATCTATACATCTATCTATACTAATATTACGGGAGAACACCTCTTTATCATCTCTCCCTTTTTTTAGTTTTTTTTTAATTATTCATTCTTTTGTCACAATCTTTTTACAAATTTAATATTAACTTATTATTTTATATATATTTTATTAAATAATAAGTTTTTATAAATATTTTATTTTAAATAATATTTATAAAAAATTGTACACACATAAAATGTATCAAAATTACTAGTATATTATTAAAGAGGGTCTTTTTGGTCCGACACTTTTTAATAAAGATATTCAAACTAATTAATTATTTTTAACTTTTCCACTCGATCTGTCATAACTAATTTTTGATAATTTTTTTCTCATATATATATATATATTATTTTAAATAATTTTTAACTTTACAAACACATAATAATATAATGTATAAAAAAATTATTTTAAATATTTTTTAAAAAATTATGTATATACATAATAGATATAATCCCTCCCTTTAAGGTTTGGTGTAATTACATATAGACCCCTATATTTTGAGAAATTACACCAAGTTCCTTACTTTTATATGCATCCAACAAATAGATCCTTCATTTAATAACATTGACAAAATTTGCTGACATTAGCAAAAAAAAAGTTAAATAAAAATCTATTTTTGCCATTTGTTGACTTATTGCAGGCCAAATAAATAATTTTTTGAGCAAACTATCTTTATATATTTCACACACTTGTGCATGTGAGTTTGTACATATAATTAAATTAAAACATAAGGGTAAATAATGTAATATGTGCAATAAATTACTAGTTTTAAGTTACCATCAAAGTATTATATTAAATAATTATTAATAAATAAATACATTAGATTGATAAAAAAACAAATTAGCTCTTCACATGTATAAACACTATAAATATATATATATATATATATGCTATATTAAGTAATTTAACTAAATATTTTAAAAAACATGTATTCTGATAACTCAATCATAACAAATATACTGTGACAATATAAATATAGTATTTATATCACTTGTGATATTTTAATAATAGCAAAAAAATATTTCGTGTGATTTTGTCTTGTTAGTATAAGGCGTCTGTTTATTTCAATATACATCTAGGGATTTTGTCTTTTTAGTTTCTCAAATTTTTATGTTTTTTTAGCTATTTATTATGGGTAGAAAGATAAATTCATTACTTCTATTAGGGGTCTCGACATTTTTCGTAATTAGAGATAACAGGTGTAATTTTTTAAAATACAAAAAAGATTATGAGTAATTCCACCAAATTTGAAGGGAAGAAAGTGTAATTATTCCTACCTGATGTCACTGGTAAGTATAGAAAAGCTAATATTCGAAGCAATGGCGAATCGCTGCTGAAATCATCAGTCACCATAACTGTCTGTGACTGTCATTGTAACCGACGAAACCACCAATGGCACTTCCCCAACAAAGCATTCCCATACCCCAATCCATCCAATCACCCCAAAACCTAATAAATTAATCTCCCCCATTGCTGTTAGCTTCAATAATACAATATTCTTCACATACCCGTTGGATTGGCGACAAAAAATCATTGCAATTTGACGTTGATTCTTGGTTTAATCGTCGCGCCCACGTCCGCCATTGTTATTAAATTGAAATCCCACCTTCCCAACAAGAAATGCTCTCGAAATTCCGGTTCTTCCAGATTTCAGCTACTTTTTCTTCTCCCGCACCTCGGAAGAAGGTTCATTTTCCGCAAATAGTTGCGGTTACTGCGAAGTTCCGATCGCAGATGGGGGCGGCTTCGTATGGGACGTCGTCGGGTTCGGTGTCTAAGTTGATTTTCCGGCAGCTTTTTGAGAAGGAGTCGTCAACCTACACTTACCTCCTCGCCGATGCTTCTCACCCTGATAAACCAGCTCTGGTCGCGTCTTTTTGCCTTGCTTTTTATGTTAAGATTTTGAATTGGTTGCTGCTTTTAATCTTTTCTTTTTAAGAAGAATTTTAGGGTAATTGGATCATCAGATTGTGTTTCAATTAAGCGGTTTGGATAGATGGGCTTCTTTTCGAGCTTTCACGAGGCTGTGGCTGTTTTCTATTGTTCTCTTTTCCTGATCAAGTTTAAGGCTTTTATGAAATTTGAATTTGAAATTGGGGAAATATTAGTCTTCTCGCTGAAGACTGCTGTAATTAGCTCTCTTCTTAGTAGATTTGCTGGACCACTTGGAGAGTGACAGATGATGCAAAATGAATTGGGCATTGCATTTACCTTAAGCAATCTTAGTCTTCTTTTTCTTTTCTTTTCCCCTTTCCTTCTGAATTTTTTGTGTTTATGATACTTGAACCATGTTTAATGTTGGGGTTTCATTGTCTGAATGGTTGAGATTTTGTTGGATTTGCAATTTGCAAGTATAGGGTGAGTTATTTGTTGATCAATTTAATAGAAAATGAGAGCAATCTACTCTTACAGAAAAATAATTTACTCTGTTTTTTGGCTTTTGGATATCCTAAGAGCTGGTCCATAATTTATTAATTTCACGCATAATAAGAATTATGACAACTTTGATGTTGTCTATATCATTCTTTGTTTTTGGCATTTGAATTCATGCTTTATTTACTGATGCAACTTATTCTTCATGTAGTTGGTCGACCCAGTGGACAAAACAGTGGATAGGGATCTTTCTCTTGTGAAAGAATTGGGTTTGAAGCTTATATATGCAATCAATACTCATGTACATGCCGATCATGTTACTGGAACTGGCTTGATTAAGGTTTGACATAATGTCTCATTCTTTGGATACAGTGATTCAATAGTTCCGATTATTGTTTCGCATTCCCCCCTCTGATTTTGTAAGTTGGATAGGCCCAGGTTCTAAGTGTATGGTGCTTTAATAGTACTGGGCAAAACTTATTGATGGTTCAAGATTCTGAAACAGCATGCTGACAGGATTTCTTGTTTGACTTGGTTATATCTGCAGAGTAAGGTTCCTGGGGTTAAATCTATCATCTCTAAAGCAAGCAATGCAAAAGCCGACCTATTTGTTGAACCTGGTGATAAAATCTGTTTCGGCGATCTGTTTCTGGAGGTACATGAAATTGTTATCGTTGTCCAAATCAAATGCACTTCTATTCATATGAGATATATCAGGAGAGAGTAATTTGAGGAAGTTGTAATATATTCGATGTCATGGGTAAGGGAATTAAACTGGTAACTGGTTATAATATTACTACATAACAGTTTAGAGATCAAATGTTAGATTGCCCCATGTGGTATGTATTGCGTTTGACTTACATAACCACATCATGGAGTGCAATTGAACCTTTGAATTGCTGAAAATTTGCAAACCATGAGAGAGAGTTCCAAGTTTGCCCAAGAAGAACATAAAGAAGACGGGTACATGGAGGCTGTAGATTGAGATATTATATGTGTATAACCATGCATAGAGTATATCAAACATATGATATGTCAAACTGTGCCTCAGATATTGAGACCTATTTTGCATGCTTATGTTTTTCTTTGTAACTTCTGTGGTTGTTTGTCTTGTTTATCCTCTTATATCACTGAGTTGTATTTCTTATCTTTGCAGGTTCGTGCAACACCGGGTCACACACAAGGTTGTGTTACCTATGTCACAGGCGATGGACCTAATCAGCCTCAACCAAGGATGGCTTTTACCGGTGATGCTTTATTAATACGTGGATGTGGCAGGACAGATTTTCAGGTATTATTGATTCATGACAATAACTCTACCCCGAGATCACCTCTCGTCGAAATAATTTCACTCAAACTTATGGTTTTCCTCAGCTCCAATCTCGTGATTTTTTCTTTGATGCAAAGTTCAATTGTCAGGGGGATGGGGTTGGATGCATATAACCCAATGGAAGAGCAGTTAGCTAAAAGAAAAGTTTTTCGGACTAAATGAATGGCATTATCTTACTTATGTATTGTCAATTCTTGCTTTAGTGCTTGGTGAAGAGTAATATAAGTAATGGAATTTCATTTCATAGGAGATAAAAATAAGACTTGTTATAGATGCTTCGGCGCCTAAAGATATATCTGTTCTACGAAACAAGTTGCATATCAGGTAGACAACCTTGAACAGAAAAAGTTGGACAAATTAAACACAATGGTTTGCTCTCCATTTTCAGAGTTCTTCGGTTCAAAAGGGATATAAATAATTCACAAATCAATTCCACTTACTCCTTTTCCTTATGAGGGCAAGTTTTATGGTTTAAACAGTTGTTTATGTATGCTGATATTGGATTCTTATTACTTCTCGTCCAGGGTGGAAGTTCTGAGCAGCTTTACAAGTCTGTTCATTCACAGGTAAGAACGCAGATAACATATCTTTCATAACTCAATAAACTTAAGACGTCTAAATTTTACCCTCAAATTATCCCGGCCAATACATAACACACTGAGTGTTTGCTTAAAACAGATCTTTAGTTTGCCCAAAGACACACTGGTGTATCCTGCTCATGACTACAAGGGATTCACCGTAAGCACACATCTATAATTTATGGTTTTCTATCGATGCATACACAACAGAAGCTTATGCATGTCCATTTGTATATAGGTGAGTACTGTGGGAGAGGAGATGCAGTACAATCCCCGTCTGACAAAAGATGAGGTGATTCCCTGACCAAAATAACATTGTTTGCTAATTATGGATTCTAGTGAATAATATGAAGAATATCATATCCAATCTCACAGTAACAGCACATGATGAAGTTTTCTTTTGGATTAACAAGATCAACCTTACTGCTATACGATTTGAATGGCTCTATCGACAGCACTTTCTTGTATCTTTGAACAATAGATTTTATTAAACGTCGAGGAGCTTTTATGCATGCACAGTGCAATTTTTCCGTTACTGCAAGAGAACAATAGGACTCAATAAATTTCTCTACATATTTCTAGTCTGATGTGTGTTTTCTTTTGCAGGAAACATTCAAAAACATAATGGCAAGTAAGTAACAGCCAGGCTCTGGTTAATTTGTGAAAGTTCATTCTATTACGTCAGACAATTGGTAACGCTTCATTTTCATTCTTTCTATAGATTTGAACTTGTCGTATCCAAAGATGATAGACGTTGCAGTCCCAGCTAACATGGTTTGCGGTTTGCAAGATGTTGAATCCAAAGCCGCCTGATAATGTTTCTCCAGCTTGGACATCAAGGTTCATCGTTGTTCGGAAAGCACGCAGTTTGTGGGAACTAATAGTTGCATATTTACTAGGCGAAGCATTGAATAATTGGCCTTACTACAAGGCTGCAAGTGTTGGAATGAAGAGAAACGACGTATGTGGTAAATATATTGTTACTGAGAAGAGAAGGATGGAATGTGGAGAAGAGAGATAGATCCATTATCCTTTCTGCCTCTATCTCCAATCTCCAAGTCTGTAAGAAATTCAAAAAAATGAAAAATAAATCTAATATGAGGTATTTCACCTGCCTTCACTTTTCAACCATGTTGCTAAATCTGATTGAAATTTCTATCTTGGCAGGAAAAGAATTGAACATCAGGTGATGTAAGGGGTAATTTGCATTTTGCCCCCTTGAAATTGATTTGTTTGCACTCTGCATCCTTCAATTTTGGAAAATGGCTATAAATTCTCATACTATAACTTGAGTTCAGAATTTCACATACTAAAGCCAAAATGGGACAACTTTTTGTTCAGTTGAACATGAGTTTCTCAAACATATTATCAGTTAAAATTATTCTTTTATCTGATAATTGTAAATTCATTTACTCCTCTTGTTAATTTGAGTTCAGATAAATTAAACTTTTTGCAAAAGTTTACGCAGGTCAAAAACAGAATCTCTTATGCTAAAATACCAAGCGATCCATATTAAATAACTGGGATAATTACATTTGTTACTCTTGATTAACATTTACATAAATTATTTCTATCTTTCAAAAAATTACAAATGCCTCTACTAAAAATGTCAATATTATTTACACAATTGCCCTTATATTTTGAAAAATTACACTTACATCTCTCAAAATCATCAACATCATTGTACAAACTACTCCTACTTTTTAGTTATAAGGAGTAGTTTCTATAACTATACAAAAGACAAAAATGATCTATATCTATATCTATATCTATATAAAAGCATGAATCCTTAAAAAAAATTTCTTTTTTTGATTGGACAAAATTAACTTTGTAATATTAATTTTTTAAGGACAAAAAAATAAAATAAGATGCTTATTGATTTCTATTAATTACTTTTCACATTGTACATCACCATTTTTTTAGTATTATATACATAATATATATACCTATTAGATAAAAAATACCCCTACGGATATAACAAAGAATGACTAGAAAAATTAATAAAAATTGAAAGGATTTAGTTTGAGCGATTTTCTAGAATAGATATAAATGAGAATTAGTTAGATCACTTGAATATTAAGATATGTTAGATGACAAATGAAAAGCAATTAACTGAATTGTCATGTAAAACAAATATTTTGAAGAGTAACATAGGTTAAAAGAAAATTGAGAATTAATTAAATCACTAATCATGTATAGTGAATACAGTAAGAGATTAAAATGTGATTTGAGGATTTGAGGTATAATTACTAGATAACTTATTTGATTTTTAATCATCTCTAATAAATAAAATAAAATATCAGTGTACAAGATTTGATCTTTTCTGCAATGTATGATAGAATTCGCTCATTGTAAAAAAAATATTGAAAGGTGTAAATTCACTCCTAGACCATCACCACATATATCCGTTTTCCAAAAAAAAAAGAAGAAAAAGGAAGAGAAAAAAAAGAAAAAATGGGCAGGTAATCATTTACAAACATTGTCTAGACTATCTATCTATCTATATCTATATCTATATAAAAGTATGAATAAGGGTTTTGATTTCTTTCTTTTTTTATTAGATTAAATTAACCTTGTAATATTATTTTTTAAGGATAAAAATATAAAATAATATACTTATTAATTCCTATTAAATACTTTTCGCATTATTTATATTTACTCTTATTAATTACTTTCATATTGTCCATAATTATTCCTATTAATTACTTTTCACATTATACTTATGTGCCTATATCATTTTTATTATATTATAGTCATAACATAATATACACTTACTAGATCAAAAATAGCGCAATGATATAACATGAAATGACTAGAAACTATCATGAAAATTAAAAGGATTTAATGTTGAGAATTTTTCTAGCATAGATATAAATGAGAATTAGTTACATCACTAGACATATTAAAATATAGAGGTTAGATGACAAATGAAATCAATTAAATGAATTGTCATGTAAAATAAATATTTTGAAGAGTAAAATAGATTAAAAGAAAAATAGGAATCAATTAAATTACTTATCATGTAGAGTGAATACTTTTTGTTGTAAGATAGACTAAAATATAACTTGAGCATTTGAGATGTCATTAATAGGTACGTTATATGATTATTTAATCATCCCTACTATAATAGAACAAAATGACAATGTACATATTTGATCTTTTCAACAATATACGATAAAAATCGCTCCTTGTAAAAAAATATCAGAAGGTGTAAATGTTACTCCTAAATCATCACCACACATATCTTTTTCTGAAAAAAGAATGAAAAACAAGAAAAAATGGGCATACAACCATAGATAAATATTGTCTATATTTATACATATATTATAAAAGTGTGAAAGAGTTGCCATGTTTTATATATGTTTCTTTCTGTTTTGTGATGTCAAGTATATCATTTTCATAGAATATTAGATTATAAATTTATTTGTACAAATAAGTAATTTTATAATAGTTGTTAATTACTTAAATAGTTGAATTGAGATAGAATTATAATAAACATAAATTATAATAAAGAGTTCCATTCATAATACAGAGTTTTATTTAACTAATTAAATAAAATTAGTTAAAAATCTTAATACTAACTAGGAAGAATATATATGTTATATAATTAGAAGAAAATACGCTTTAGAAACTTGAAGAAGCATCTCTTTGAAAGCAAAGAAAGCAGTCCATGGGATTAATTTAATGTAAGTTCAATTTTATAATAGAATATTATAAAAATATGAGCAACTTGAGATGTTTTATATATTTTTTTAATTTTTTTGTGTTGATTAAAAATATTAAAATTTCATAGAAAGTATAATTTCATATGCCACAAATTAAAAATATTCTGGGGTACCTAATTAATAGTAAAATACCGCAAGCTCAGCAAAAATAAACTTCAATGAGAAACACACATATGATATAAGTTTATCTTAAAATCAATTATTTATGAAAAATAAACTTACAATATGATAATTATTTCATAAGTGGTTTTATAATTATTTGTTTTTATAATATTAATTCTAAAATCATATAATATTATTCAAAACTTATTTTATGAATTTAATAAGTCTAGGATTTTTTTGATTACTTAATGCATAGATTACTTGGTCTATTAGATTTCAACTACATCATTTTCAATAATAAGTAATTTAATTTAAGTACATTTATATTTTTAATTCGACCCTAACTTATAAAATTAGTTAATGATTTTTATGCTTATCCATTCAATTCATTCCATAAGATACTATTCGTCAATTTAAACTATTTTCTACCAACATGAGGAATAAAATAAAAAGTAAAGAGATTATTACAAGAAAATTACATTATAAACAACTTTATTGATAATTAGTATAAGAGTTCAAAAATAAAAATTAAAATCAAAAGCTAAATTTTATTTATTGCTTGCTTTGCACAACTACAAAAAAATAAATTAAAATCTTATTTCATTCGTGAAGTAAATTTAGAATATGGATTAATTTAAATAATAACTTTATATTACAAATATAGGCATGTAAAAATTAAAGTAATATTTTATAAGTAAAACAAATATAAGGATGAAAAATTAATATTAAAACAGAAATAATTATAGGATCTAAAATTTTAATAGAAGGCAAAAGAATAAAAATATTAATTATCGATGTTTTCACATAAATAATGGTGAATTTTCTTATCACAAATATAGAGATGAAAGATAAGTATCATGGAGAGAATTAATTTTAAAATGTAAAAATTTATAAGAGGGAAATATCTAAAATGTAAAAATACCTACCTTCTTTTATAAAATTGAAGATCATAAGTCCAATGAAACATAAGCGAAGATTCTTCAAGGGAGCTATTAATTAAGTGATTTTTTTTTTAAATGTTTGATTTTTAATGGTTATCAACTAGCGTTATATTTATTAAAATTTTAACTTCAAAGTTCTAATTTTAATCATCATCTGATCACAGACAACTTCATGTTTAAGTATAAGTACAGATTTGTACATATAAAATATTTATGTTATATATATATAAAATTATATTAATATCTATATATACCATAAGACTTATAAAAATTCAAGAAGTTTCTTGAAACAAATTTTTCTAATACCCAATACTATAATAACAATCATGTAATATAATTATTGTAATATAAACTTAAATTTGTAAAAGTACATATTCATATTAACGCGCCCAATAGAGTACATAATTTTGATTCTTTTTATTTTAGTTTTTAAGTATTCAGATTTAGAAAAAGACATAAAAGTAAGAATTGTAATCAAATTTTAGTTCTTTTCATATTTTTTCTTGATTAGACTAATCAAATCATATATGGTCCTTTAGAAAATATAAAAAGGATAAATGATAAAAGAAAAAGAGAGACTTAAAAACACTTAATAATTTATTTTTGCTTTTTCGTAATATACTTTTTCTTCTCGTGTATTTGTAATTTGATTTTATCATATTTTTTTTATGAAAATATCAGAGAAAAAGACATAGATAATTTTTTCCGAAATTTACATAATAGCTACAATTTTATATGGCAATAAAATAATATTATGGATGTCTAACTAAAATTATAATTAGACCAATAATTGGACTCTTAAATATTTAATAAATTGAAGTTTTGATCATTAAAAAGTTTAAATTGAAGTAATTATTTTTATATCATCTAGGTTAAAAAATTTAATACTTATTATTCCACTTTTAATCGTTTCATAGACGGCTTAATCAATTTAGAACTTTATTTTAGAATCTCTTTGGACAACATGATAAATAAAATAATTTTTTTAGAATGAAGTCATTAGTAGAAAATTATGTTATAAGTAACTTTAAATATAGTTAACAAAAGGAGTAAAAACATAAAAGAAAAATAAAAACATTGTGAAAATATATCTATACTTTTTCATAAGGACTATTTTTAATAATAAATAAAAATTAGTTATTAAGGTCACAATCCATAACATATGAAAAAAGAAAATCCCTCGAAAAAAATTAACAGAATGGTTTAGTCGTTAGCAGAGAGAGAGGGACTATTTGATGTATTTGTTGTATTTGGTTTTTTATATTTATGCAATTTACCTATTTCAAAAAATAAAAATAAAAAATTAACAGAATGCAGAACAATAAAAACAATAATGGATTAATTAAAAACAGAGAAAATAATTGTCAAACTTATATGTTGTCAAGTACTAAGATAAAGAAATAAAAGATTTAATATAAAATAAAGAAGGGAGTCTGATAATCTAAATTAGCATTTTAAGAACTTCATTATTTTGGGCATCTTGATTAATACATATTAGTTTAGGTTCCTTTTTACTTGAGTTGAGTTAAAAAAATTTGCAAATTAAGTTATAACTTTTTTAATTTTAAGGAAAAATCTATAAGAAAAATAGTAGATATAGTTAAATATTAAATTATATAAAGAAACAATAATAAGAAAAATTTTTCTCTACAGTAATATTATCGTACAATAAAATCAACATTTGAAAAATTAAGTCGTCCACTTAGAATATTACAGAATGACCTTTTGTTAATTAAGTAAAATTCTAGCACACTTTTTTTAAGGTTGATGAAATAAAATAAATAAAAAGTAGTTGCAAATTTTCAATAGATACAACAAAATATTGCTACTTAAGGTTTTGGTTAAATGCAATTTACACCTAGTAAAATTAGAAAAGGAAAAAGAATTCCAAAAAAAAGAAGATACAAAAAAACTCATGGCTTATGTGTCCTATTGTGGAAGAAAATTACAAGTTACCTTGAAATATAGTTACAAGCCTTTAATGTCAAGGAAGATATAGAACCTTTTGCGATTGCATAGCCTTGAAATTTATTTTAATTTTTCTTTATATTAAAAGAATTTT
This sequence comes from Sesamum alatum, assembly GCA_034509735.1. Taxonomy (NCBI): domain Eukaryota; kingdom Viridiplantae; phylum Streptophyta; class Magnoliopsida; order Lamiales; family Pedaliaceae; genus Sesamum; species Sesamum alatum. The sequence goes on along the minus strand of JACGWO010000001.1, from coordinate 46,153,378 downwards.
TCAAGTTGATCAATATTTGGAAAATTATATTTTCTTATATCGTGATTTAATTAATATATTTTATATTTAATCATTAAATTTTAAAATTATACTATTATTTTAATCAAATCATATGACTCACATGCAACGCACGTATTCATTACTAGTTCCTATAAGTAGATCATAAATTAGAAGGGTGTAAATATAATTATTTTTAAATAGGCTAAATTACCTTTTTCGTCCCATAAAGAAGGAACTTTTCCAATCCAGTCCTACACTGTACGGGATTTTCGATTTGGTCCAATTTTTAGACGAAAAGTAATCAACTTAGTCCCATACCCCATTTTTCTTCAAGTTTTAACGAAAGGATGGCGACGCCGTTAAATGGGTGTTAATGTTGGAGGAAATTACACACGTGATTCTCATGTGATTTGTTTATTCATTCCACCCCCAAATTGAAAATCAGGTCGTCCCCTTCCGCCCCTCCTAAGAATCTTTGAGCCATTCTTTTTCAAATCGCTTACGATTACTAATTTGATTTCAAGAAAAACATAATATCTCAAGTGAAGATAGCGAACATTGGCAGATTCGTGACGATGCCTTTGTGACCCGACTATCTGATCAAGTTGAGTACATCTGTCAATGTTCACTATCTTCACTTGATTGATCAGATGGCTGGGCCGCAAGGAATCATTGCGAATCTACCAATGCTCACTATCTTCACTTGAGATCTTGTATTTTTCTTGAAATCAAACCAGTAACCGCAATAGATTTGGAAGAGAATGACTGAAGAGATTTTAGGGGTGGAGGAGATGACCTGATGTTCGATTTAAGGGTGGAATGAACAAACAAATATGTGTCTAATTTTCCTCCAACATTAACAACCATTTCACGAGGTCTCCATCATTCCGTTAAAACTTGACGGAAAATGAATTTGGGACTAAGTTGGCAACTTTTCGTTTAAAAATCGGACCAAATCAAAAATTTCATAAAGCGTGAAACTGACTCGAAAAAATCCCTTCTTTATGAGACGAAAAAAGTAATTTAGGCCAACTGTACTTTACGGAGTCTCCGTCCTTCAGTTAAAGTTTGACGAAAAATGGAGTCTCCGATTAAATTGATAACTTTTCGTTTAAAATTGAGATCAAATCAGAAACTTCTTAAAATGTGGAATTAAATTATAAAAAAATCATTTTTTCATGTGACGAGAAAGATAATTTAACCTTTTAAATAGTTTGTGCTACCAAACCAAGGCTGGGTAAAGAGTATAAAAAAACATATCATCCAGGAAGCCAATAATATCTATTATCCAAAAAACCAATCCCACCTGTGCAACTCCCATTCGAGAACAAGATCCCAACTTTATCTGCTTGCTCAAAACACAGACCCTCTGCACCACAATTCCAAAACCCAACCAGCCCCACAAAAATCCTGCTGCACCCCTTATTTCCAGCCTCGTGTTCACAGTGTTCTCTGCTACTAATTCTCCTCCTCTTCCTCTTTGTTAAGAGGTACCATCACTCTTCTAAAACTCTGCACAAAAAATGGCAGCACAAGCATTGGTCTCTTCATCATCCATCTGCTCCTCAGCAGAGGCAGCCAGGCAGATTCTTGGAGGCCGCCCCTTCCGTTCTTCAAGAAAGGCTTCCTTTGTTGTAAAGGCTGCTTCTACTCCTCCTGTCAAGGTCTCTTTGCCTCTCTCTCTTTCTCACACACAGCACGCAGTGTTTCCTGATTGTCTTGATCATGTCAAATTTAGTTGAAAAATGATCCCTTTTGCACTCACTCTCTTTGATTATGTTTCCAGCAAGGAGCAAACAGACAGCTCTGGTTTGCATCCAAGCAGAGTCTCTCATATTTGGATGGAAGGTAATCAACTCTTTTTCTTCTTCTCTTTCTAGCTGGACGCCGTCAAATCAAATCAATAATCACGGAACAAGTATATAACGTGATTGGTCACGTTTTTTGAATTGTATCCTCTAAACTCGGATTCTGAGTTAGTTTTGCCCTGATGTATATGAAGATTTTCAACTCTGATTAATTTTTCAAGAACTTACTTTTTCCAGCCTTCCGGGTGACTTCGGGTTCGACCCGTTGGGCCTTTCGGACCCTGAAGGCACCGGAGGATTCATCGAGCCCAGATGGCTGGCCTATGGAGAAATCATCAACGGGCGGTTCGCCATGTTGGGTGCAGCCGGAGCCATTGCGCCGGAAATCTTGGGGAAAGCAGGCCTGATCCCAGCTGAAACAGCTCTTCCATGGTTCAAAACCGGAGTCATTCCCCCGGCAGGAACCTACAGCTACTGGGCTGACCCGTATACCCTATTCGTCCTGGAAATGGCATTGATGGGCTTTGCGGAGCACCGGAGATTGCAGGACTGGTACAACCCGGGATCCATGGGGAAGCAGTACTTCTTGGGCCTGGAAAAGGGGTTGGGAGGATCCGGTGACCCGGCCTATCCGGGCGGCCCGTTTTTCAACCCTCTGGGGTTCGGGAAAGACGAGAAGTCAATGAAGGATTTGAAGTTGAAGGAAGTGAAGAATGGAAGATTGGCCATGTTGGCAGTCTTGGGTTACTTTATACAGGGATTGGTTACCGGCGTCGGCCCGTACCAGAACCTGTTGGATCATTTGGCTGACCCGGTGCACAACAATGTGTTAACCAGCCTCAAATTCCACTAGAATTTGTACCAAATATTGTGAAATTTTACCTCTCAATTTCTCATGCTTCTAGTTTGTAATCCATCATGTGCATACCGTTTAATATTGGATGGAGATGAAGGATTTGAATGACATATAATAGATGTACTCTTTCGAACGAGGGCGTCTTTGTAAGATAAAACAACAAAGTAGTAACATCAAAATGTTAAGAAATTCGTCGTGATTTTGCTTAGCTTGTAGTTATCTTTAGACGCAATTTGAGTATTTGCATGAAAGATAAGGATATAAGAAACGATACACGAAGGCCGCAAGAGGGTTTTGCTCCTTCTTACGTTTCGTTTTAAGCTCTATCGCCCTTCATTATGAATCATCGGATAGTTGTCTGAAGTCGTTAACAGTCACATTAGACGCGGTCTGAATGCAACTGCATTCAGCCAGACATAACTTCACAAGCAAGAAAACTAGGGTAGTAAACATACTTAGGGCCACACCAAGTCCAACATTCGACCTAGAAACTCAACGTTTTATGTGAAATCACTCCCACCTGCAGCAGAAAGCTGCCCAGCGTCCACGGCCACAACACTGCTGTCCACTGCAATATCATGGTCTTCCACCTTCGAGAAGCTTGCTACATCATCAAAAAAGCTTCCGAATCCCATGCCAGCTCGACCCGATTCAGGGCTCTTAGTTAAAGCAAACTCAGACGAGTAGCCAAGGGAGTTGAGGTAATCGTCCATCGATGCATTGTCCATAGGCCGAGGAGCCACCGGTTTTTTCCCTTCCCCCTCGAGAAATTCAGACCAGTCTGGTGGGCAGTCAATCCCAGATGCCGGAATAGGCGGAAAGAGTGGCAACAGAGCAGGCCTGCTAGCAGCAAGGCCTCCTTCCTCCAATTTGACAGCAGCTGTTGCTGAAGTTTGCTTCATCTCTGCCACTCCAAGGTTCTTTTTTGCAGCCTGAGGCTTCTTGACATCAAATCATTGTCATTAGATGAATGATTAAGGTTGTTTTAATTTGTCCAATCTTTTGACAGTAGTTTACCTCAACCAGCAGATGAAGATTTCCATATGTGTCAGCTCCCAGTGCCTTGATTCTGCATTCATGAGGCCAATTCATTAAACGGGAAGGAGAAGTTACAACGACGCCTGACCAAGCACATGATATATCGATCGTTCAGGCAAAGACGTCGGATAAAAGACAAAGCATGCTTACCCATCCATATCAAATGGACTTGAGCTTGAAGAATTACCCTGACCCTCAAGGCCTACTGCTGCCACTCTCTCATCTTTTCTGCGGCCTAAGGGTCGAAAAAAAGAATTTAAATAGATAAATACATCGACATTATCAGGCAATAGAGGGAAACCTCGCTCGTCTATTCCACAGCCTAATCAAAGTGTCACATATTAGGCAATTTCATGAACTAGTTCAAAATGATTTTAAAAGTTCAAATGCAGTAAGGAGATTGGATTTTCTGTTGCAAAGTCTATTCCATTCACCATATACACGCTTTTCTTAAATAAAATACATGATCTCATCTTTATACACGTGACGTGTGTATGTTGAATGGAGTATAAGATGGAGTACGATTTGCAACAAAAAATCCAATCAGTGCTATATGTATGAATAAAATCATACGGTAATCGGCCGGTGCAAAGTCCCTTCTCCACAATCTTCTTGCAGTCTTGCCAAGCCTGAACTTCTGTATGACAATTAAAGAGTGAAATTCTGCAGAATTAGCAAACTGGAAAGCTTCTTACAACCTCAAAAACTGGTGTTTTTTCCAAATCAAAATATAGCTTAATATACATCAAACCTGTAAGTGACTTTTTAGGTGGTAGAGAGTTAGTCCCTCCACTCCCATCAAATTTAAAATTGCTTTAGGTGTTGCCTCTGCAAGAATAAATTTAATTAATATATATATATATATATATATATATCCAAAATCATTTCAGCTAAAAAAACATTTCCCAAAAAAAGGAACCAAAAATACTTAAAAATACAATTTAAAATAACATCCTTTCATCCTTCATGAACATGTTTATGCATGCACACAGATATATACATAGAAATTAATATTTAAAAAAGGGAAACATTTCATGCAGGTAATGAAATTAAAGCAGGAAAAAAGTAAAATTTTAGTTCCGTAAGTACAATGGATTGCAATTTAGTTATGTACGAATCGACTTTGACAATTTTATCATGTTTTGTACGTTGAAGACAAAAATAACGGAAAAAGTGCATGTGACCTACTTAATTTAATATACTTTTCTGACCATTTTAACAAATTTAAGCCACTTTTGTCCTCTAAAATTGCCATCCCGTACTTACAAGACTAAAACTTTTTAGTAATTTTCCCAAGCAAGACACTTCTCTTGGCAAGTTGACATCACATTAACCAAAATGGGAAAGAAGATTAAACAAAATTAATAACAAGAACAATTAGTAAATCAAATTAAAAACCATAAAAAAAACGAAATTAACCAAAAACTCAAGAACAAAAATGAGGAAGAGTACTGCAACTAACTATTTGCTCCGCCAAGCTCATTCACAGCCTTAACAAACTGGTCATGAAGTTCCGGCGTCCACCGCAGCCGAGGCCTCGGATACACATGATCTGCAGCATCATACGACTCCACCACTGTCCCCGTCTGAACCCCATACCCGCCACCGACCGCCGCCGTAACCCCACCCTCATGGTGAAACTGGTTCTCCATCACCCCACCAAACACACTCTCCTCTCCTCCTCCTCCTCCTCCTCCTCCACCACCACCATCGTCGGCCCACCACCAAGAACCCGGCTCTCTTCTATTCGTTGTCATCCAACAGAAGATCTGTTGCCCGCCGGCGGCAGGCGACAATCTAGAGATATATAGAAATGGTGGTTGTGAGTGGTGAGTAGGAAGACGTATAAGGGGTTTTCTTTGTTGTTGTGCATGTGTGTGTAAATGCGTTTGGTGGGGTATGATGCATGCAGGCGTATACGTGGAGTGGGCGGGCGGGAGGGCTTTCTCTCCTTCTTGCAAGAGTTAACTGAGGTTGTTTGGTGGGATTGTCTGTTTCCTCACCACCAATTTAAGGTTATAACTCATTAATTTAATGTCTGGATGTGTTTGTGATTATGAAGGTGATTTTGTACTAGTTAATTTGGATTTGAATTAAATTGCAGTTTTTCCTTTTTGGAAATTTTTTTTGTTTCTTGCTTGGTGTGTGCAATTTGGGAATTATTATGGGACAATAGAAGTAATTTACTTCAACGGGAAAATAATATTAGTGATAAAGTGAGAATTGCAGTTTTAATCTTGTAAGTATGAGTTGACGATTTTGATCTGACTTTCGTATCCGTACGAATCCATTTCAATGATTTATCTTGTAGTTTTTAAAAAAATTCGTACGGTACGGACAGAATGGTCGTAATTGGATAAAATGACAGGAAAAGTACACTCAATTGAAATGGTTATCACGTGCACTTTTCTTAAGTAACGGCTATTGCCCGCTACTTCTAGGGCAACCGTGGCCCACTATGTCAAGGGTGGCGAAACGTCGCCCGCTGTGTCGGGGTGGCGAACGTCACCCTGCTGGAGGGGGCGGCAGCCCCATTTGGAAAGTATCATGGGATAATAGAAGTAATTTACTGCAACAGAAAAAAAAAAGATTAATGATAAACTGAAAATTATATAGTTCTATTCCTGTAAGTACGGGGGTTAACAAATTTAATCTTGGCTCCTGTACGAAATCATTCCAGTGGCGGAGAAGGGTCAAGGGAGGAATGAGAGGGAAAAATGAAAAGAAACAAGAATGAGGTTACAAATAAATTTAAAAAAAATGGAGAAAAATTACAAAGAATAGAGAAAAAATGGAGAAAATTAAAGGGTATTTTTGGTAATTTTTCAAACAACGCTGAGGTACTTGTAATTAGGATTAAAGTCAATTTTGGTCCTGTAACTATACCCGTTTCTCATTTTGGTCCTTTATCTTCCTAGGGTTCCATTTTGGTCCTCTAATTATTTTGATTGCTCAATTTTGGGACAATTTTCGCCGGAATCTGTCCAACCCCACCGGAAATTGGCACATGTTGCTCACATGACTTTTTAATTTAGGGGCTGTCCATTGATTGGTTAATTGTGGCTAACTTGGCATCGGGTCAAAAAAAAAAAAAAAAAACGTGGCCTTTTATCCACATCAGCCGCCAACACATGTGCCAACGTGGAATGGGAGGGAAACAACTAATTCATTGTATATATAACCCTCAAATCCCTAAATCCCTAATAGCATGAACCCTAAAAAAAACTACAAGTCTTCGTCGCTCATTTCCCCAAGTTTCTTCCATGTCCACCGTTACTAGCTCGGTTGACTGCCACTGTGGACGGCCCACGGTGCTGCGGACGACGTGGACTAACGAGAATCCGGGGAGGAGGTTCACTCATGCATGAAGTACAAGGTACGAAGTGGAACCCTTTCCTTTTTTTCTGCAATTTTTACTGGGTTGGTTTTGAATTTTGTTTTTTTTTTTTTTTTTTTTGTTTTCAGAGAGGAGGGTGTTGGTTCTTTGAATGGGAGGATCCCCCTATGTGCCAAAGAGCTAGGGCCATTATTCCAGGATTGCTGAGGAAAATAAATTCCCTGGAATCCGAGATTGAAGGCATGAGAAGGAGGAACAGAGAGTTTAAATATTATGCTGCATTTGTTATGTTTTGTGTAATTTTGTGTTGGTTGTGGAAATAGTTAGGCAAGTGTAAATCCTTGGGTATTAGGGAAATTGTGCTTTTTGTTTGTATTAGACTTTGTAATTTTTGATGTTATTTTCTTTAATGCAGTATTAGACTTTCTTTGATGTTTTTTGATGTTGTGGTTTACATGTAATTATAGTAACTTTAATTACAATTCAATGTAATAAACTAGAAAAATTGAAATGGACACATTGATTACTGGAAATCATGATTCATTTCAATAACAAATTTGCAAATTGATCACTTCAAAAATAAGTGTGCAAACACCCCATTGTGCTGTCACATGTTTTAGCAATTGACCAGGCATGTTTACAAAACATGCACCAATAAACATACCCAAAAAAATCACCAAAAACAACAGTAATTCTACTTCAAAACTGTAGACCAAAAACAACAGTATTACTAATTCAAAACAGATAGACTTTCTAACTTAATCTGTTGAACTAATCTGACTTAAGTCCAAATATTTTTGCCCTCCATCTGTGATAATTGGATGAGGGTTAATGTCAGCCTGTGTTCTTGGTGTTGTAGAAAATACTGGTACTCCATGGATGCCAATCATAGGTGGGGTGCTCTGATCTGAACTCTTGTATTTAAGTGTGTTTGATTGTTGCAATTGTTGATACATTGAAGGCCCAAGTTTGTAGATTGGAATATTTGCAGCTTGAGATGGCATTTGTTGTGTGATGCAAGGTTCAAACTCCTCTTCTTCTGCACATTGAGAAGGCAAAGGTGGGTACAATATTGCAGCCTATGTTCCCTGCTAAACAAAATAGGCAACACAATTAAACTAATAAACAGGCAACAAAATAACATTTCTTTTGACTTACACTTGATTCTCTTTCTCTTTCATTTGTGTTAATTGCACCATCGGTTGTAGGTTCTGGTGCCTTCCTCTTGCCAATCATCTGTTAAAATAAATAAATTAATATGATAAACACCATTGAATTAATAAAAACAAATTTAAATATACCTGTTGAGTATCAACCCCTTCTCTTTCTGGACACTTTGCAGTATTATGTCTAGGTTCACCACATGTTCTGCAATGAACAGTGGTCTGATGTCTTCTAAGTTTCAGCACCTGCTTTCTCCTGCTCTTCTTTTTGTTTTTCAGTATAGGCTCATCACTCTCTCTTCTTCTTGCCTTAGCAGGCCTCCTTGCACCCCTTCCAAAGTTGGGTGGTAGAGGTGGAACTATGCAAGACTTTGTCCACAGGCCTTCATGGCTCGTTGGCTGTATTGCAGGTGCATATACTCTTTTGTATCCACAGTGTAACAATCTGCAACATAATCCACAGGGTCCTGTTTTTGTTGATAAATGGCACAACAGGCATGTTTACATGGTATGCCTGACAGTTGCCACTTCCTACAACTACAACTCTTGCTCCCTAAGTCCACACAATGTTGGGACCCATCAAAACAAGATATCTGATAGTGGAGATCATCAGCCTTGATGGGTATATAGTCAGCTATCTTGTTTGCATGCTTCTGTAAAATTTGTTGAACTTTAGAACACAATCTTCCCTTCCATTTAATCCAGCTCCTATCTCTATTTTCTTGCATCCTTCTCATAAGATACTCTTGGATCCATTCAAGCATGGTGAGAATTGGTTTTTCCCTTGCATCCAAAATGCAAGAATTGAAACTCTCACATATGTTATTTAACAACATATCACAAGAAGAAGCTTCGCTGAAATGAGACCTAGACCAGACTGCAGGTTTGTCATTAAACCAGTCATAGGCTTGCTGAGATAGGTTCTTCATCTCCCCCATTTTGAATTCCACTCACTGACTGTACATGCTCTGGCAGCATTCCATAATGCATTTTTGAATGGTAATCCCCTAAACCCAGCATTCTTAAAGTTGTTGTGTAAGTGCCTTACACAAAATCTATGGTCACAACCTGGAAAAATCTCATCAAATGCTTGCAATAACCCTTTTTGCTTATCAGACATGAATGCATATTTATGTTGTCTAACTATGTTCAAATCATTCTTTAACACAATTAGGAACCATTCCCAAGTCTCCCTGCATTCTTTGTTCACAACAACATATGCAATGGGGAATAAATTATTATTGGGATCAACCCCAATTGCAGTTAGAAGAATACCCCTATTTGGCCCCTTTAGATGTCATTCATCAACCCCAATTATAGGCCTACATCCAGCTCTAAACCCTGCTTTCAATGCCCCAAAGCATATATAAAATCTGAAAAACCTTTCATCACCATTATGCCATTCAGTCCCCAAATCACTGTAGGGTTAGTCCTCCTAATCTCTTCAGAATAGTCCCACAATCTGCTGTATCGCCATTCTGGGCTTCCCTCAATTTCTTCCAATACAGCCCTTTTAGCTCTATAAGCCTGTTGTCTAGACACATTAACTCTCAACTCATTTATTATGTCCACCCTAAACCCCTTCACACACTTCTTTGGATTTGACTTGAACTTCTGCAAGTACTTATCTTTTATCCACTTTGTTTTGACATTTTTAACATAACTAGCTGGCACACGCATCTTATAAGATACCACCTATTGGCGCACGCATCTGATAAGTTGCCACCTACGGGCCCACGTAGTTGATAGGCCACTACCAGCCAGAATATACATCTAATAAGTTTCCCTACTAGCACGCTCATTACAAGCTAGGCCCCCTTTGGGGCACACCAGTTAGAAGCAGCTTTAATAAGGCTTAAGCCAACCTACTACTTCAGGGGCATATGAGCCAAAAGTCTCGCATAACAGCTAGAAAAAGGTAGATAACCGAAAAGACAAAAACACACTACATAGCATACGAGCTGGGTACCCCCAGCCAAATAGATACACTAACCTGCAGGAAAAGTAAGGCATGGGAATGGCATGGAAAAGCATACTTTGCATAAAAAAGAGGAAACATTCAATTGGGAAAGCAAAGCATAAGACTCCCAAGGCACTCAGTGCCATCAAGAATTATTCAAAGCCCATATTCGATCATTTGAACCTCACATAGGAGGTGACAAAATAAGACTGTTTTTTAGGTAAATAAGAAAAGCAGTCATTTAGCAGCAGCAGGAGGAATACCCTATCCAGGGGTGAAGGGGCTCCCTTTAGGAACTTAGCAGCCCAGCTGCTCTCACCCTTCTCTTGTAGCAGGGAGTAGCCTTTACCTTTATCCTATTTTCTCTTTGTAGCCTTTTTCTCAATAGGTCTGAGAGTTCCAGCTTGGGTAACAGGATGAGGAGCTGGAGGAGCTAAAGGGTCAGCTGATCTCTTGGCTCGCTTGGTGGGCATGGGAATAAAATCAGCTTGTCGTTTACCCTTTAGATCCCTCATGGGGGTGGAGCTAGTTGGAGTAGAAGGTGGGGGTGTTTTTTGCTGAGTTTAACAAAACACAAAAGGTTGTTTTTGCCTGTTTCCAAATCACATGGGGGGTTTTTAGCTTTTCCAACAAGACAGCAGGGGGTAAATGAGAGTTTAGCCTGAAATTGGGCTGCTGAAGGAATTTTGCCCAAATTGCTAACTTACAAGGTAGAAACCTCGACTCAAAGGATTTGGAAACCAGTTGGCTCAGAGGGACTTGAAAACAGGGTAGAAACCTCGGCAAAAAAATAGGGAATATGAAACCTTAAACCAACTTCTAGTTGAGCCACATAAAAATAAGCAAAGCCCCTCGGAGGAAAATTAGGGCGTTCGTTAAGAGCCGGGACTTGATTTACGAAATTCATCAGGTATCCCTTGTTTAAACCTAATAGCCCCTACACCTCCCTTAGTAAAACAAGTGTCGAAAACTCTAAGGCCTCGTTTACTTTGTGTGATGGGATAGTGGTATAGATTAATGAATGATAAAATTTGGGATGCAGTGATAGGACTATTTCATATTCTGTTTATTTTATTAAATGAAGTATTGAATTAATGTGAGATAATTTTATCTTAAAATTACTAGTATGCCATTAATTTGGAAAAATATTATGAAATATAAAAATTACCACTTAATAAGACACAATAATGATCATTGTAAAAAATGCTTTATATATTTCTTTTTCAATTAGTAATTTTAGATTTTAATTATTATTATTATCATTTTGCTAAGTTTTCAAAATACCCAAAAAATAAGGGTAAATTACATCTACCCCCTGAGGTTTGGCATAATTACAAATACCCAATCATTGTTTGAAAAAATAGCGAATACCCCCTCGTTGTTTGAACTCTTAAATATTTAATAAATTGATGTTTTGATCATTAAAAGTTTAAAATTAAAATAATTATTTTTATATTATCTAAGTTAAAAAATTTAATCTTATTATCCCACTTTAAATCATTTCATAGACGGTTTATTCAATTTAAAACTTTGTTCTAGAACTTTTTGGACAACATGATGAATTGTATTTTCTTAGAACTCTTTATAATGAAGCTATTATTAGAAAATCATGTTATAAATAACTTTAAATATAGTTAACATAAGGAGTAAAAACATAAAGGAAAAAAAAACAAATGACTAATTAATATACTTTTTCTTTTCAAAATTTGCACAACCCAAAAAGATTGAAATATTATTTCATAAGTGAAACAAGCTTAGAATAACCACAAGTTCAATGAAAATAAGTTCAATTAGAAACAAGAAATTTTATGCTTATTCAATAATACAATATTAATTGTATTTTCTTTTTATGCTTTATTTTTATTAGAGCTAATTAATAATTAGATGAAAGATCTAAAAGTTTATTTTCATTGTTTGTTCATGTAATGTAATGATCAATGTAAAGCAATATTTATTGAGAATATAAGAGTCTTACTAAACAAATATTTGATAACAAACATTAAACTACGATTAAAAAGCACCAAGCCAATAATAAATGAATAATATATATGTTTATTATACTTTAATATATTTATATATCGTAAATGATGCACATACTTTATATGCATTACTTCTCTATTTAAAAAATCAATCACTATATATTTTTTATTTATCAGTCTTAGTCATTGTATATCCTACACATACATCCATATAATGCGTTTTAATCTTTTTGTGTGTTTGTTATGTATGTATATGATTATCTTGACGTAAAGTTATTTATACGAATGTGATTTACTTATACTAAAAAAGATGCATATATTACAAGTAGAACAAATATAATTATAATATTACATAATAATTAAAGTGGAGAAAAAATTATTTATTTTTTAAATATATTCTTTTACTTTGTAACAATAATAAATTTTATTTATAAAGTACCTATTTAATTTGATTAATATATTCTTATTATAAATTTATGTTATTATTACAATGCAACAATTTATCGAAATAATATGAATCATGCGCAACACGTGCTTCTAACTAGTATAGTATAGATTTATGAATGTTTTATTTAATGATCTTGTGAAAATTATAATTTTGATCCTTATACTTAACCACTTAGATCTAACCTACAAAACCTGATTAATCATTATTTTTCGACCACTTAGATCTCGTATTATGTGGTAAGTTTTTCAATTTTCTAACTAATTATACTGTAATGTATTTGATTTTGGATGTTGGGGTGGTGTGTGTTGGGGGGGGGGGGGGTTCGTTTTTTGTGCTCTTAAACCCATTCCGGAAAAAAAGGTTTGTTTTTAAAATTGAATTAAAGAAGACCGAGTTGAAGACGGGAAAGGAAGGTTTTTCCCCTCCATTGCTCCACGTACTGTGTGCGTGAGATTTTTCGTCTATTCTAACTACCCTCAAATGAAAAGGACCAAAACTACAAAAAAGTTGACATTTTGAAAACTAAAAATGGACGCCTGAAAATTTGAGATCAAAACCACATATGTCATTAAGTATAGGGACCAAAATCATAATTTTCTCAATAATTTTCATGTCTGTTCGTACTTTGTTAATCATTTATGTTTATCTTATTTTACTGAATTGACGACAGTAAGATGTGACAAAAGTATACGTGTATTTTATCTTACTAGTAATGAATACGTTCGTTGCACGTGAGTCATACAATTTGATTAAAATAATAGTATAATTTTAAAATTTAATGATTAAATGTGAAATATATTAGTTTACGATATAAGGAAATGTAATTCTCCAAATATTGATCAACTTGAAAAATTCTTTTAATATATTGAAAAATTATAACAAATTAAAAATACTAAATCTAAGTAACTATATTATAACTTAATTGTTATCTAAATCGATATTTCTATTAGATTTTATCTTTTTTTTATTTATCTTAATTGATGGTAACATTTTCGTTTTGCTTGATTTTAATGATTATTGAATAACATATTATGAAGATAAACAATAATACTTTTGTATGAAATATTTTTCTTAGAGCTTACTTCAAGTTTGACTCTCATATAAGTTGTTTAACAATTAAATCATACTATTGTTTAATGTTAAACAATGAATTTATAATTTTCTACCATTGGTCTTATTATTTGAGTCCTAGATTTCAAAAAGACCCCGAGGTTCACAGTAGAAAATTTTCATAGAGTTCTTTTTTTCTCCAAAAGTATCTAATATATTATCTTGTTAAACTAAGATAAAAAATAATAATAATTATTATAGTGTTGACATCAAAATTTTAGAACAAATTACCAATTAAAAACCCAAATAAATTGACTAATACTTAGGTTTCAAATTAGGTTGACATACCAAATTTTGGCTTTTACATATTTTTGAGATAATAAATTCACAATAAATTTATACTAAACTTGAGCGTTAGTGTTTTGACAGATCGATTTAAGATAAAAAAAAAAACAACATAATTATTTTATTTTTGGATCAGTTAAGTGGGTCAAAGCATGTTCAAGTATAACTGCTAGGAGACTAATCCATATCAGAGCTCATAATTTTAAATTTCAAGTTACATAAGTCTTGCTCATGCCTATAAAAAGGAATCTAAACACATCTCTCAAAACACACACACACGCACGCACACACACACACACACACAAACACACAACCCAAATCCTAACAACTCAAGTCCTAAACAAGTCCTAAACTCTCGACATCTTCCAAAGCTATGCAGTCGGAAAGATTCTACGTCTTCCTTGACATTAAAAGCTTGATACCATATTTCAAGGTAGCTTGTAATTTTCTCCCACAACAGAACAAACAAGCCATTTTTCTGTATTTTCTGTTTTATTGAATTTTTTTTAACTTTTCTAATTTTACAAGGTGTAAATTGCATTTAACCAAACCTTAACTAGCATTATTATGTTGTATCTGTTGAAAATTTCAACTACTTTTTATTTTATTTTATTCCACCAATCTTTGAAAAAGTATGCTAGAATTTTACTTAATTAACAAAAGGTCATTCTTCTCTACTACTATTCTAAGTAGACGGCTTAAATTTTCAAATACTATTTTGATTTTACGATAATATTACGGACAGTGATTTTTTGTTTCTTTTTATAATTTTATATTTAACTACATCTTCTATTTTTGTTATAGATTTTTCCGTACAATTAAAAAAGTTATAACTTAATTTATAAAAAAATTCAATTCAACTCAAGTAAACAAGAACTTAAACTAATATGTATGAATCAAGATGCCAGAAAGAATGAACATTCTTAAAATGCTAATTTAGATTATTTGACTCCCTTCTTTATCATTTATTAAATTTTTTATTTATTTATTTAATACTTGACAATATTTATTTTTGTCAGTTATTTTCTCCCTTTTTAAGTAATCCAATATTGTTTTCCAGTTCTACATTATGTTAATTTTTTTCGTGGGATTTTCTTTTCCCATATGTTATGAATTGTGTGTGACCTTAATAACTAATTTTTATTTATTATTAGAAATAATCCTTATGAAAAACTATAAATATATTTTCACAATGGAAACAAACATTATCGGGATTCACACTTTAATTATGGTATAATATAATACAATATATATATATATATATAATAAAGTAATACTTAATATGAATTGAGTTTCTTAATATTTACATATACAGTTCATTTCGAGTTTTACCTTCAAATATTATCATATATAACCTAACAAAATATTTTTAAAAAAAATATTTAAAGTATATTCTGACAAATTAATTGTATTGAGATAATACTTAATCTTTTATTTTCTTTGGGATTCTTGTAGCTATTTAAGTGTTGGTTAAATGCATCATGACCGGTTTCTCTTTTTTTTCACTACACATTAATAAGTAATTCACATACGCGCGCGCACACACACACACACACATATATATATATATATATATATGCATATTATTGTACTATATATATTACTATGACTATTAGTATTATTATCTCACCTATGTTTAAAATAATACTTTCATAAAAGTGCCCATATACATGCATCTATATTTAAAATAATGCTTCAGTAAAAGTGCCCATATACATGCATCTTTAGGAATATTTCATACTATCTACCATTTGTAATCGACTAAACTATCATTTGTTAAATTATAAATAACAATCATAAAAGTACAGTAAAAAATATAAATATTCCTATCACTCAAGTTCTAGTAGTTCAAGAAGCTACCCTAAAAAAAGATATAATTTGTGGATAACAAAAATGATATCTTCTATAGTTATAAGCTTATGTCAATAATTTCTATCACAATTGTTAGAATTTGAAATTATTATGATTGTCTATATTTTTTTAGTATATAACTGTTACTAAATTTAATAGGGGGTAGTTTAGTCATCACAAATATTAAAAAAATATGAAAAAGGAATCATTATTATTTCCAAATTACTATACCACTGTGCATGTATACAGAATTTACTTATGTCTGTCAAATATTTAATCTTTTGTAATTAAGTGTACATAAATATTACAAAGTAAAATAAAATAAGAATTTAATAAGTATGATTGACCAATTGTTCATTTAAATTTTGATATGTGTCAAGTTAATAATTCTTATATTTATGTCAATAACTTATTGAATGACCTACTTAATAATCATCGTTCTATGATATCTAATTACAATCTTATTAGTAACTATATTAATAAAATTATAACATATAATATAAAAAAATTAGACAATGTTTATCAATGATTACGTGCCAATTTTTTTTTCTTTCTCTTCCTTTTTTTTTTGTGAAAAACGGATGTACGTGATGATGGTTCAAAAGTAGGATTTACACTTTTCAATATTTTTTTTACAATAAGCAATTTCTGTCGTACATTGTAGAAAAAATCAAATCTTGTACACTAATATTTTATTTTATTTTATTAGAGATGATTAAAAAAATCATATAAGGTATCTAGTAATTATACCTCAAATGCTCAAATCACATTTTGACACTAGAAAAGTATTCACTATACATGATTAGTAATTTGATTGATTCTAATTTTCTTTTAACCTATGTTACTCTTCAAAATGTTTTCTTTACATGACAATTTAGTTAATTGATTTTTATTTGTCATATAAGATATCTTAATATGTCAAGTGATCTAATTAATTCTTATTTATATCTATGCTATAAAATCGCTCAACATTAAATCCTTTTAAATTTTATTAATTTTTTTGGTCATTCCTTATTATTTCGTAGGGGTACTTTTTATCTAGTAAGTGTATGATATTATGAATATAATATACTAAGGGTTCGTTTGGTTCAAATGAGAAGAAAGGGGAAGTGAAAGGGGGAGGGTGAGGGGAAGGGGGAAGGGGGAGAAAAGAATAATAGTTTTCCTTCAAGTTGTTTGGTATCATTGGAAGGGGAATAAATCCCAAATACTTCCCTTGTTTGGTACGAGAAAATTAGATTGAGAAAAGACTAATTTTTATAATTTTGCAGTTTAACCCTTTCTCTTTATTTTATATTAGAAAATAAACAAGTTAATGTTATACTAATATCAAAGATCTAGAAATCTTAGTAATAAAAATATAAATCAAACATGAAAATAATATTTTTTATTAATAAAAATATTCATCAAAACGAATATTGTTCATTTATTCTAAACTATTCAATATAAATAGAATAAAAATTACTCGTGCCTGCGGCGGAAAGAGGGAACATGATTAGGGGAAATGATTATTCAATCAAGACTAATAGGAAAATTAGCAATAAATTCTTTTGAAAAATTGTAAATGCAAAGTATGTTTACCGGATTGTTGACTTCGACGTAATAATTTTTTCAATGATTTGAATATCTTTTCTTTGGCGATTATGTAGGATATTATCAGCGGGAAGGAGAAAACAATTGGAGGGAATATATATATATATATATATATATATATATGGGCAATAGAGTAAATAAAAATAAAATATATAATTTTATTTTTGTCTTTTTTGCCTTATACTTTCACTTTTCCGCCCAATTTCGGACAGAAATGAAATTGGATCCCGGAGGGGTTTCATATACATCCAGTTTACTTCCCTTCCATCTCTTCCCCCAAACCAAACACTAAATTTTTTTCTTGTACATCTCCTTTTATTTCCAGTTCTCTTATACGTCCACTTTTTCCCCCAACCAAACATACTCTGTGTAAATCTGTAGAATATGAAAAATAATTAATAGGAATAAATATGGATAATGTGAAACGTAATTGATAAGAATATATGTGTAATGTCAAAAGTAATTATTAGATATTAATAAGCATCTTGTTTACTTTTTTACCCTTAAAAAATTAATATTACGAGGTTAATTTAGTCCAATAAAAAAAAGAAAGAAACTTTTTTGAGAATTCATACTTTTATAAAGATATAGATAGAAAAATCTGTGGACATGAATGATAAGACTTCAAGAGATTGATTTGGAATGTTTCTTCACCTTGGATTTTTATTGCATGCATCTTCCATCCACAATCAACATCCCCACATTCAACATAGACTCTTAGTTTATCATTTTTTATAAATTTCAATGTTCTCTTGTTCTTAATTGCATGAGACTGTAAGGCCTTTTTAAATTCAGCTTTATTGCTAAACACCACACCCAATTCAAAGATGGGATCATAGATTTCTTCAGGATTGAAAACATGATAAGATGGCCCATCCCCCTCACCACCATCCGAATCCCTATGTTCATCTAGGTCCCCATCATTGTCTACTACATCATCCTCTTCATCCTCACTATTCACCCCAGATTCACTGGAATCTTCCACTACTTGGTCTTCAATCTGAACAGATTCATTACCCATTTGTTCGTTGTTATCTTCCACATCCTCATCAAACTCACTGTCAACTAACTCACCCCCTTCATCATCATCAAGTCCACCCTCAGCCCCTTCACCCACTGCATCCACCTCAGGCTCCTCACCAGCACCCTCAGCCCCCTGGACCACTTCAACATAAATGGACATCTCCCTAAATTTTTTGATCTTTCTCCATTCACTCCTGAATTCCTTATTATCAACCAACAATTTGAATCCTCTATTAGCAATTACATAATACCTCTTATCCCCCACTTACCCAAGACTATCACATATCACATTCAAATTCTCAATGCTACAATCCTTGGGCAATACATAGTCGAATTTACATACAGTACCCCCCACATACACCCCTTCAGGCACATGCCTGGCTTCACCATTATAATGGACACAGAGTGTAATGGAATCAGTGTCGGGGTTTGTACGATATTTTAAAAAAAAAACAAAAAAAAAAAGAAAGTCACTAACAGTCAAAGCAAAAAAACACAAATGAAACACAGGGGACCACATTCAGCAAAACAAACACAAATGGACATACACATCTCATCCACAAAACAATAAAGAAATGCACAAAGGGGCCACAAGCCATTATTAAAACACATCACTTTACAGAACACAACAACAAATATACATTCTTTAACCAAAACTGACAAAAGAAATTGTTTAAAAAAGGAAAAACGTACGGTAACAAGGCGGAGGCATGTTCAAGTGCCTCGAAGGCCGTTTCATCACCATCGCACTCCTTCCAGCGTTCAAATCAAGTAAAAAATGAGTTCTCTTTTACGATCTCATTGGTGGGGTTAAGGGTTCTAACTTAGGGATTTGGAGAGAATGTTTGGGGATTTAGGGATTTTGCCCTCGATTAAGAGTTCATAAACTGAACTCTGTGTATTTTGTGTCACGTGTGTTGCGCGTGACACAGGCTTTTCCCTCCCATTCCACGTTGGCACATGTGTTGGCGGCTGATGTGGATAAAGGGCCACGTTTTTAATTTTTTTTTTTGACCCGATGCCAAGTCAGCCACAATTAACCAATCAATGGACAACCCCTAAATTAAAAAGTCACGTGAGCAACATGTGCCAATTTCCGGTGGGGTTGGACAAATTCCGATGAAAATTGTCCCAAAATTGAGCAATCAAAATAGTTAGAGGACCAAAATGGAACCCTAGGAAGATAAAGGACCAAAATGAGAAACGGGTATAGTTATAGGACCAAAATTGACTTTAATTCTTGTAATTATGTCAAACCTCAGAGGAGACGCTTGCAATTTACCCAAAACAAAAATTTCTTCTCAGTTCGAATATTTTGGGAATGAACTTGCATGTATTACAATCCAATTTGTTAATTTACAATCCCATATAAATAACTTCACATCACAGATGTGGGCTAAATACATACATTACATGCATAAAAGAGGCGAAATAGAATCCGAAAAAGAAAAAAAAAATTGTGTGTATTTTTGCCGGCGCCTCCATCAGGCAGAGGTGTGTATTTCTACCAGCGCCAATATTATATTTTGGTTTATAATGTGAAGTTGTTTATCTATAGATCAGGCTTTATATGTTTTGGAATTTTTCTTATTTTTTTTTCCGTTTTTTATAAATTTATTTGTTTATTTAAAAAAAAGGTTGGGGGGGGGAGGGGGGGGGGGGGGGGAGGTTTGGGGGAGAGTGCAACTGACCCAATACGTTGGGGTGCCTGCATCTAACCCTTTCCATTTTATCCAATCCAAAATTATTACTCGAAATATTATATTATTATTTCCTGAAAAGTGCAAAGTGCAATAAAATGAAAAATCGGCGACAAATTGAAAAAAAAAGACGATTGGGGAACAAAGTGCAAATGACCCCATAAATTAAGGGGTGACTGCATTTAACCCATATATTTAATTTAATTATGTCTTTTAGTTTAAAAAAACACGTGTCAATCAATGATATGTTGATGTGAGTTATGTAACATGAACGTGTGAAATCAACGAATAATAAAAGATCTCTACTGATATGCACTGTGATGAATAGATTTTACTCAAATAAAGATACATCAGTATCTAGAATTATTTCTTTTTTATTTTTGTCGACTGAAATTTATATTTTTACATATTTATCATTTCATTAAGACAATCCATCCTAAACCCAGGTTTTATTATCATACCTGTTATTTATATTTGTATAGTTTTTTCATAATTGATTATTATGGTTAAATAATTATTTATATCACTCTATTTATAGTGAAATGCCCTAATTTTTTCTTTTTAAAAAAATAGAACTCACCTAAAAGGTAAAATATATATTAATTATTTTAATTAAATTAATGACGTGATATTCTTAATTCATTAATATTTAAGCATTATTTTTAATAATAATAATAATAATAATAAATTAATAATAATACAAAAACTATAAAACTTATTTAAAACATTATAATATTTATTTTTAAACTCTCATGAAACTTAAGGTCGAATTAACCCCATAATTATTCACCAATATATATAATTAAAAAAAACTTATGGGGCCAAACCAATATTTAATTTGAATCCGGGCCCTCTCAAAATAAATAATTATTACTCATAAATGAACCCCTCCCTCCCATTTCAAACTAGCCGTTGGAGTTTGCTTTGTAAACCAGCTCATCTTCTCTCTACCGAAGACGCTCTCTTTCCTGTCTCTTCCCTTCTCTTCTTTCTCTCTCTGTCTCTACCTAAAAAATCTACACTCATTACACAGAAAGGGAAACCCCACAAAACTTCTTCAATATCTTCGAATTCTTCTCACCTACCGAGTGTGTTTGTGTGTGAAAAAGCAGAACTGCGGATATGTTTACTGAAGGGCTAGACGAGAGTGCCATCAACTGGATCAAGAAGGTAAAGTTTTTCATGGCCCATCAATTTCTTCTCTTGTTTTTTGCTGGAAGTATTTGTGGGTGAGTGTTTACAGTCATGGAAATTGTGATGTAGAAATGTTTATGGCATAGTATGGGGAATTACTCTGTTAATTATGAATTTAGGCATTTTTCTTCCAAGATTCTTGAATCCCGAGGAGTGTTAATGTGCTGAGTAATTTAGCAACTGGGCTCACTTTTCTTGCAGGGATCAAATGTGGAACAGTGTCAAATTAGATCACCATTGACTGAGAAGCTAGATACGAAGTACCCTCTTCCTAGATCACCGTTAGCGTATAGTTCTAGTAATTTCACGTCTTCCCACGTTCTGCCTCCTTTGAAGTTTCACTCTGGTCTGCTGAAACCCATCAACACTGTAGCTCTAAGTGTTGACAGCAATGAGGATGAATCAGATTATTACAATGATGATGAGAGCGAGAGTGTTGGTTCGGCCCCGGATGAAATATCTAGGAACCACTCTGATGATGAGACGGTGGATAGGCCGGTGATCAGGGGTTTTGAAGAAGATATGTTGTATGCCAATTTGAACAAAAATCTGAATGATAGAAAGCATGTGTCCACGATAAATAGAGGGCCGTTGAAAGTAGATCTCCGCGTTGAAGTTCCAGGGAGTGTAAGAAGGTTCACTGATGGGGAATGGGGTTCAAGAGGATGCGGTCCGAGCAGTGGAGTTTCCGTCGGAAGTTGCAGGATACACGAGAAGAACCAACCTCATAGTGCGTATGTAAGTATCACCTTATTGTTTCAAGAAGAGAAATGATCTATAGTTAAAACAACCATAAAGTTGTGATTAAGTATGAAAAGATGATCGGCCATTTAATTTGAAAGTTCAGTTAATGAGGTTGGAGTATTTGCAAATGAATGCAGGGTACTCCAATTGGTAAATTAGGTGAAACTTTGGACCTCGGGACCCCCAGTGCACCGCCCTTTATGGATATCGGCAATGTTCAGGATGCTGAGGTGGGACGCGAGAAAACTACTGATGTTCAGTATAAAGAACCAGATGAAGGTTTATCCAGTGATAAAGTTTTTCCAGAGCAAAGTCAAAGATCTTTGAGAACTGAAACAGAAGTTGGTGGAAGGTATGATGTAAGAAGGCGATCGGGCTATAGTAGATGAAAATATTTGCATTGGTTTATTTTTCACACTTGTTCGATCATTTGACAGTCATTCTTTGTAGAGATGATGAAGAAACACTAGAGGAAAGAGAGCATCCTGTTCCCGTCCAGCATGCAAATTCAGTTAATCACATGCCATATTACCATGCCAGGTTCTATTCCTTAAATTTTTTGTGTAGATATTGTTCCATTCTTGTCTTTCTTTCACCAAGGCAAGTTCCTTCTCCTTTACTTCTTTGTGTTTTGTTCCGATCTGTTTGTTTGCAAACTGGGTTGTGGAATTAACGTTGTAATCTTTATAAACTGAAATTTTGGTTTATAAAATTGTGACTCGTGTGATTTCAAAACATTATTCTGTTCGTTGTTTCCAACATTTTGTTCAATTGTAATTCATCCTACATGTAGCTAATGGTGGCCAATTGTTTCACCTATGTGGCTTGTTTTACCCCCCCAAGAATCTGAAAAGCTACTTTCCTTTCTCATGACAGTGGTCAAAATGCATGGCAAGCGCTCGTTGCTTATGATGCCTGCATTCGGTTATGTCTGAATTCATGGGCAAGAGGTTGTGCAGAGGCCCCAGAGTTTCTGCGTGATGAGTGTCTGCTCCTTCGTAATGCTTTCGGGTATGTGTACAGATTTCTATTTTGTGGGATCCGCAAGAATTTGCAAATCAAATTCTTGTAGATCAACTGAACCTCATTGGTTGCAGCAACGGAACTTATATATAACTTTTTGCTCTTTAGACTACACAAACTATTGCTTCAACCTCGTGGTGTACAACAAGCTGAGAGAGATAATAAGGTGACGGAACAGGCAATGGCCTCAAAAGTTAAAAGAACAGTTGGGAAGATTCGTGTGGAAGGTTTAGGCCTTTGTCCCTCAATGAATGCTCTAAATTACTGTTCTATAATAGTATTTGTAAAAGATGCATACCGTTGAGCTTCTATTAGTATCACATACTATTTTCCTGAAACTAAAACTGCCTTTTGCGTCTGGCGAAAAGCTAGAAAGCTACAGCACTGATACGCAATCTCTTTTCATTATGGCAGTGAAAAAGCTCCGGATTATACCTAGAAGAAAGCTGAAGAATACAAACTCAATGAGAGGTGCTATTTACTTGCAAGCCGGGGCCGAGTATGTTCGACACGTTTCATCTATAGTGAAGCACAGAATCAATTCTCTCAAACTCAGTTCATTGTCATTCCCATGTGAAGGTTTGTTATTCATTGAAAAGTATTTTTTTGAGTCTTTTTGTTAAGAATTGCTAGTTCACCCTTTTTTGGTGCTGAATAATATTAATAGTACATGATACAGCAAGAAATACACATTTTTGGATATCTTACATGAACTAATGAGTACTTGGCTACAAACAAGCACCTTTTCGGAGTTGAGTTTCAAGCAGTTCATATTCTATTAGCTTATAAAGATGCTTTGGATATTGTTGATTGACTTTGCTATTTTACTTTTAATTCCTACAGAATCACTGTTGTGCATGATTTATCTGAAAAGTTCCGCAGAAGATAATGAAGTGGAACCAGGTTCGGCTATCTCACTGCGGCCAGGAACGGGAGAATATCACGACTTGTAAGTTGGCAACATAGTTTGTTTTTTGATGACCTGTAACTAGATTAGATTCAGAGAGCAATATCAGATCAACACAACATTGGACGTGATCCTTTATGAAAATAATTACATAAAAGGTTTTAGACGTGCATCTGCATTGCTGTTAAACTCCTTGGCGAAGAACTGCGGGACCGTCTTCTTCATACCATTTCTGAGTGTATTCTCATTGTTGCCATATCAAAATTTGAGCCATAATTTTGAAATTATACCATTTTCTATCTCACAAGGTTTTATTTATGCATCTGTTTGTACTGCTAAACTTGTCTTAGCAGAAGAATCATTTCCTCTACTTAGTAGGAGAAACTGATCATGAGAATTTGAATTCCAGTTTTCCTGAGAGCCAAGGAGATGCCCTTTTACTTGAAGTCCAGGATGCAATGAAAAATGTTCAAGGTTGTGCTACAATTCCAGTTTCTTCCCTGACGGACAACCATGTAAGTCTACTTCAATGCAGATGAGATCTTTATTATCGGGATGGTTTGTTTTCAACTATTGACTGTCTAATTTCTACTATACATTTGCAGAATGATAGAGTTCGATGGTGGCCGATTTATCACAATGATAATGAATGTGTGGGGAAGGTCTTACTCTCCATTGGCAGCACATTTACAAGTGATGAGACTGTGCTTATGAAGGTTGACCACACTTCTTCATAAACTCAATTTATTATTTTATTTTCTGTTCTTGAAATGTAAGTAGATCAACTCATCCAGATGTTATCTCACTTGTAAAGTTTTTCTGCTGTAATATGATAGAGTGGATCAATAGTCGAGACGTTAGCATATGATCTGTTGCTGGAGGCTGCCATGCGGGCACAACAGTTTCATGCACGAAACTTACGTATAGAGGGGCCTTGGAAGTGGATTCTCACAGAATTTGCTGAGTATTACGGAGTTTCTGAGTCGTATACTAAACTTAGGTACACTTATGATGCCTCATTAAGTCATTTTCCATTTTTGAGTTTTGTTGAGATGCTTAAATATGTCTCCTTTCCCTGCAGATACCTCTCTTATGTCATGAATGTCGCCACCCCTACAAAAGATTGCTTAGAGCTTTTGCACGAGTTGCTTGTCCCGGTCCTTAAGGCAAGAAGCGACAGAAATTTGACAAGACAGGAGGTGAGTATCTGAACGAGCTCAGTCGTATCATGCATAATTTCCAGCCAAAGAAGAAAAAAATCACAAGCCTCTATAGTTGGCCTGAAAGAAATGTGATCATCTCTAGGCATATTTCTACTTTAGGCTGTTAGTGCCAACATATGAAAGAATTTCGTCTACCGTAAGTTAAAGGAACATTACTGCTCTTGACAAAGAGGAACATGAGATATCTCAAGATTTGAGATCTTACTGTCAAGAACACATCTCCATTTCAACTGCGACTTGCAGTTCAAACACCCTGAAAGCCGCTCTATTTCAGAAATTATCGTAGAATAATGTTCTTTTTCGGTCTCTACTGATACTCTTAATTTCTTGCTTTGTCGTGAGGTCTGTGGTTCTCCTATCTTTGTGGGGTTCGCCCCGATTACTTAAGCTTGATCGCACTTTCTTTTTAACTGTTAATAACTTGTGGGTTCACAGAAAAGCATTTTGATGGATTGTGAGAATCAAGTTGAGAGGCTTCTGGCAGACGTGTTTCAGAATTACAAGTCGCTGGACGAAAAGTCTCCAACAGGATTAGCAGATATGTCAGCTCCAATATCAGAAACTGCAGCACCAGCACTAGCTCCTGCCGTGCAACTATACACGCTTCTACACGACATACTTGCTCAAGATGCTCAGACTACTCTGAGAAACTATCTGCAGGTAAGTCTTATCAAATGCAGAAAAGGATCTATGTGTTCATCATATCAAATGAAGATGGTTCCTCAGATTTCTGTTTTATTACTCTATTTTGTAGTAAGAAATACGATTGATCATTTAAATGGTGATTTTATAGGCAGCAGCAACAAAAAGATGTCGAAAACACATGCTGGAGACTGACGAGTTTGTGTCAAGCAACTCCGAGGGTTTCATTATGGATTCAGATACGATCTCCAAAGCCTATCTGAAGATGAAGAATCTCTGCATCAACATAAGCAATGAAATCCACATTGACATCAAGATCCACAATCAGCATATATTTCCCAGGTACCTGAAACTACATAATTTCATAGAATAAGCAAATAAAGCATTTGACTCTGATCTAGCAACCGATCATTCCGGATAGCTATTCAGTGGCCTAAGCACCATGGCCACATGAAATTCTTGTTGACTTGGGTTTATGTTCTGTGAAAATAAATATGACGATATAAAGGAAGTTCATCTAATCATCTCTTTTGTGGTTTCAGTTCGATAGACCTGTCAACTATCACCTCAGCAGTTTATAGCACGGAATTGAGCAAGAGGCTCGGAGGTTTTCTTGCTGCATGGCCTCCATCAAGTCCCATGCCACATGTGAATGAGCTTCTCATAGCAATGTCCAACTTTGAGAGGAGTCTTGAGTTGTGGAATATCAGGTACATGGCCAAAGTATTGGATAGAATCCAATTGCCCAGTATAACTTTTTTTAGCTTTCACATGGATATTTACATGAACTTCTGTGCGCAGCCCCGTCCAAGGTGGCGTTAACTCCAGAGACTTGTACCACGGTTACATCATGGTCTGGATACAAGATTTACAACTTACTTTGCTTGATCTTTGCAAAGCAGAAAAGGTACGTCTGATCATTTGTTTTCATGATCAATGGTTGAGTTAGAAGCAACGAGAGGAGGATCTATGTTATCAAGTTATTGTTATTACGAGGATAATTTTGACTCCAGAGACTTTCCTCTTGCAGGTACCTTGGTCTGGAGTGTTTACCAAATACTCAACCTCTCCCTTTGCTGAGGAAATGTTCGAAAAGATGGCAAGAATGCTTAGCGAATATGAAGTTGTGATCAATCAATGGCCTCAATACACGTTGATTTTGGAGAATGTAAGTGATATATGTTAGAAGCTGCTGATATAGTCAGGAAAACATGCTTAAACATCAAAACAAGCAACATCAGCAACCAAGGAGGAGCATGCTCAGTATAAGCATATAATGCTTTTGAGTAAATGCGTAGACCGACTATGAACAGCATTATGTGCATACCGAACTATTATTTCATTTAATCATTCATCTCTAACATGAATTCATTTTACCTATTTTTGCTTATTTTTGTTATATCTTGATGTGGAAAGGCTGCTGCAAACATAGAAAGAGCGATAATTAAAGCGCTGGAAAGGCAATACCATGACATTTTGACCCCTCTCAGAGATAGCATACCAAAACGACTTGGTATGCAGGTACAGAAATTGGCAAGGAGGCAATCAACCACGTATTATTCCATTCCTAGCCAGGTGAGTTCCACTTGTGCAAGAAACTATATTGACGGGCTTAACTGATGCAATATCTTAAATCATTTCATTCTTACCGACTAGTTAACCAGATCCCTACTTTGGTTTCAGACGTCTGCCAAGATACACATTTCCTTTGTTTCTCTGAAGCAATTTATGTCGATCAAACCACCTTTGCAATGATTGCTAAAAGTATTCATCTAAACGAATTTATCCTCGCTTCAGAATTAATAAGAGAAATGATACTAATTTGATAAAAACCTGACCTGCTTCATTTTTCATGGAACACATATTATGTTTAGTCTAGTTTGCTAGCATATGTGCTACAAATAGACAGGCGTGCAGCTAATTCATCTGTTTCCTTTGTATTTCGCAGCTCGGGATTTTTCTGAACACTATGAAGAGAATTCTGGACGTCCTTCATTGTAGGATCGAGGACAAACTGAAATCATGGGCATCCTATTTGCCCGCAAATGGAGACAGTAAGTCCACTTTTGGGGAGCAGATGAATGCTACAACTGTCCTCCTTCGGACCAAGTATAAGAATTACATTCAAGCAATAGTGGTCAAGCTTGCCAGCAATGTAAGCAGTAATTTCTAACCTGAATGACTTTGCATACTGCAAGTTAGAGATTTATCTTCCATCATCAAGAATCTAAAACTTTCACCATGCACACAGAAAATTTTTATCCTTACAACTAAATATGTTGTGGGATCTTCTTATTTCCAAGAAAATCGAAATATATGGTGGCGACTTTTTTCAGAGAAAATGTTAGTGATTATCCTCACATTTCTCTGTCACGTATTTCAGATGCAAGCTAACAGGAGCACCCGTCTCCAGAGGATCTTGGAAGATACAAAAGAAGCAGACGGGGAAGCTCAGATTCGCGAGAGGATGCAGCTGCTGAGCACACAGCTCTCTGAATGCATCTCCAACTTGCACGAAACTTTTACAAGCCAAATATTTGTTGCAACCTGTCGAGCTTTCTGGGACAAAATGGGACAAGTAAACTACAACAACCTTTGATGTCTTCCTCTCAAAATTTACTTGATACTTTCCATTTACTTACATTTTCCCACTTATTAGATTGTACTCAAGTTTCTGGAGGGCAGAAAGGAGAACAGAGTTTGGTACACCGGATCCTACCACGCCCTCGGGGTGAGTTTTCTGAGAAACCATTTCGCGTAAACAAGAAACTGAGTTCGATAATACTGAAACATGGACATTCATTTCATTGGTTTTTGTTCTTGTTTTCAGATTCTGGACGACGTATATGCATCTCAGATGCAAAGGCTGCTAGGAAATGCTTTGCAGGAAAAAGACTTGGAGCCCCCACGATCAATTACTGAAGCTCGATCTATTTTGTCAAGAGACACTACAAACAGAATGGACTCATCCTCATACATATATTTCTAGACAACATATCTTGGCAATGTTACTTTCAATGCAAAAAGAGCTATCAATAACCCAATGCATAGAAATTTTTTGGTAGATATATATATATATATATATATATATAATTCTTTTGTATGTAGAATGACGATTGGTTAATAAAAATTCTTTTATACATTAGTGTTTCTTGTGTAACAATTGGTTCCTCATCAAATATAATATTTATCTGAAACAACTGGACCAACAGGGAAACAATCATGCATGGTCTGTCATGCGCAGCTTCTGGACTAATGTCGCACAATCTCCTTCTATGATCACAGCCTGCCATCCATAGTGAACAACAAGTTTGCAGCTTCCCGGGCAGCAACGGCCTGGATGTGCAGCTGGCTGGTTTCACAACACTTGCTGAGCAGCAGGCAATGCGTCCGCCGGTGGAATCACATGCATGCAACCACTCCAATATCCCACCCTCCCCATGTCCAAACAAGTTATAGAGTACAACTCATAATTTTTGTATACACAAGCTATTTGTTGTTTCGTGTATCTAACACTCAACCGCCACCTGATCAGCAGCCACCAGGACCACTAGCACCAGCACCAGCACCTCCATCTCCGGCATCACACGGCCCCTCGCCACCATCACCCCCACTATGACCAAGACCGTAGTTGGGACAAGCAAGGTTGAGCATGAAAATGATTAAAATGCAGACAAAAAAGATCCCAACTATAGTTAAAACTGTGTAGGTTTTATTCATCGATGTGACAGAATATGGAACTTAAAAGAGGCTATCTTTTCTTCTCTGTATGGATAAGTTGATGAGAGCATCAGATATCCCATCAACATATATAAATGGTTGGATGACGCGTAGCCGAAGTAATTAATTTATCTTGGAATAATTTGCATTGACCTTGTCGTCGTGGTCGATCATATATGTACGTTTTTCTTGATATATATTATAGGTACAAGACCCTTTAAGTCGTCTTGAAGATATTATTCTTGATATATATAATAGGTACAAGATCTTTAAGTCGTCTTGAACTTTCTTTGATTATGATATTAGCAGTTCAAAGGAAATTTCTCTACAGCTCATCGTGTGGTACCATACAGGCATACACGTTCTTCCTCATTACTTCTTTAGATCGGTAATTTATAAGTACCTCTATGAATGATTTAAGGTCTTGGGGCATACTTTGATCCATGATGGTAATCGAAGCTGAAATCAATAATTTTTTTTTGTACCCATAAAAGAAGAAAAAAACGTTAAGGTTGGGGGGGGGGGGGGGGTTATTTTTCTCTTGATATGACTGTAAAAAAAAAAAATTATCTGGCATTATTCACATTGTGTATTAAATTAGTAAAATGTAGGCATGTTGTGAGTAAGTATAAGCTTTTCTAAAAATATTATATTTGTGTAGAATTACAAAAATAGAAAATCTAATAAATTAAGAAATATTTTGATTTTTAAGACAGAAGATTATACAAATAACAAAATACTTTTAGCAATTTAGGAATTAATTTTGGGATTTAAGAATTAAATTTATGGATTTGTTTGGGACTTTAGGAATTTATGAACTAATTTGGGATCTTAGGAGTTAAGTTTATGTATTTGTGAGGGATTTTAGGAACTTTCTCAATTATTTCCTAATTTCATTGATTTATTTATTAAAATCTTAAATTATCCACAATTTAATAAATGTCATAATTTAAGAATAAAATATGGTTTATGTAAACGTTATATACTAATTTTCATATAGTATTTGTAGACTGTTTAAAAAATTACCGTATAACGTTTATATACTACATATTTTACTACTAATCATTTGTAAATAATCCAAATGAGGTAATTAGTCACAAAAAACTCAAAATGGAAGAGTTTTAATTGCTAGAATATTTATAAAATCTTGTAATACATATTTATGTATTTTTCAATACTCCAAATGAACTAATTACTCCTAAAAAAATCAAAACGAAATGATTTTAATTGCTACAATATTTATAAAATCTTGTAAGATATTTCTATACCAATTCATTTGAAAACTAAAATATTTATAAATACTTCAAATGAATTAATTAGTCCAAATTTGCATTACCATTTTCTTATTTGTGAAATGAAATTGCACCCCGTGGGGTGGGCTAATTTGTGTTTCCAATTTATTGCTGTTGTACATTTAATTTGGGGCTTATTTATATTTTTATTATAAAAAAAAATTAAACATTTATCGCAAAAGCGGTAAATGTTGCAAAAATATAGTGGGTCGCCAGCTGGGCTGGCGACCCACTATTAAATTTTTTTTTTTGCTGGGTCGCCGGCCCAGCTGGCGACCCTTTTTTTTTGTTTTTTTTTAAATCGTTTTTTATTATATTTAATTGTTAATATATTTAATAAAATTTATTAATTAAATCTTATTTTATTATTATTTCAAGCTAATTATGATTATTCATTAAAAAAAATAATTGACACTATGATAATTTAAAAGAATTATGATTATAAAAATTTAGAATTAAAAATAATACACTAAAAAATTACATAAAAATGTGTATTCAAGTATTTGGTACATTATTTTGTCGTCTACGACCCTGCCTTTGGACGTTACTTTGGCTTGAAGGACCTTGGTTTCGTCGGGATTGACTGCGAATTTGTTGTCGTGCACGAGCTTGTGCCCAATCCATTTCATTAGGTATTCGGGTACTTTGGCGTCGACCCGGACGAGTTGATGTACGAAGAGTATCGTCGTGGACCAATTGAAAATTGGGAATATCCCAATAGTCTTCCGCCATTATAGGTTGAAAAGATTCAGAATATGTCATTCGGTAAGGCATTAAAGCATAATATTGCTTAACCATTGATGCAGCGTTAAGCCTATATGCAGCGCATACCTTTTGAGCATGAGAGCATGGTATTCCAAATTGATTTCCATTTTCCACATGAACACTCTTGAGTTGCAATTTTCACAACGTGAGTGTTACACCCCTGTCCATAATAATGTCTCGTAACCACAGAGGCAGTCTGTTGGATTTGATCGAATGTCATGACCACATGCTCGACGGATCTGGCGGACCACCGTTGGAACATTTTATATGCATAGTCCGTCCACGGTTGATTGTTGTTTATCATTGTAGTACTCTTAGCCATCCTCTCACGAAAATAATGGACTGAGCGATTAAAAGTCATTTCAACAATTGTAGTTACAGGAAGGCGGCGTGCCCCTTTTAAAACCCCATTGATGCATTCCGACATGTTGGTGGTCAGAATACCGCATCTCCATCCACCATCATGAGAAGCTGTCCACTTTTCCTTTTCAATTTGCTCTAGCCAGTGGTGTGCTTCTAGTTTTATACTCTTAACCTCTTCCATGGTGCGATTTGAATTTTCTAATTTGATATTCTGAGCCAGCTCGCCAACAAAGATCCTTCAATTGCACGTTCTTAAACTGATTGTTGAAGTTTGAACACACGTGCCTTAAGCAATATCTATGCACACCACGAGGAGGAACAAAGTCAGGAATATCTTTTATTGCGGATAAGAGGCCAGCATTGCGATCAGATATAAGACACATTCCCGACACGCCTCTATTGATGTGTCTACTCAGCATCTGAAGAAACCATTTCCAAGATAGATATGATTCTTCATCAACAATGGCAAATGCAAGGGGCAATACCTGTTGATTCGGATCCATCGCAGCTGCAATCAACATTTTATGCTTGTATTTCGTATATAAATGGGTTCCATCTACACTTATGACTTTGCGACAATGTTGGAACCCTTGAATGCACGGTTTGAAAGCCCAAAATAGATATTTGATGACATACGCACCAATTGAGCGCCGGAATGATTTGTGCTCCCATTCAACAATTGTTCCATCATTCCATTTTTGAAGTGCGCCAAGGTAACTGGGGAGTTTTTGAACAGAGCTCTCCCACGTCCCATAGACAGTCTCACGGGCCATCTTCAAACTGTACCATGCCTTCGCATATGATATGTCGAAACCTAATTGGTCCTTCACAGTTTGGATGACATTTTTTATTCCATATGTAGGGTCGCATTTTACTTGTCCCAATAACAAGGACGCAACAAAACCTCTATCTAAATTGCAATGCTCGAGTGACAGTTCTGATATAACACAAGTGTGGCCACCTCCATATTTTGTGATCACCCAACGTCCAAGTTTAGCTTTATCTATTCCTCGGAGGTACCACCTACACCACATTTCTGGAAAAGAAAAAAAAAAATAATGAATGTGCATAAGTAAAAATTCGACCAATGAATGTGCATAAGTAAATAATCAATTTATGAATGTGCATAAGCTATTTAAGAGTACCTGGGGTGCTATGTTTGCATACGACTTTCCATATCTTGGGAGTGCTCTCTAGAACAAAATACTCACGACGTGCATGTCGTATTGAGTAATCTTTCACAGCACCTATCAAATGTACTTTATTTTTGAAAACCATGCCTACATCGAGCTTGCCTTGATTTGTATCATAATATTTTGCGTACTTCAAAGATGGAACATCGATGGAGTCCGCAGGTATCTCCGGAAAAGTTTGTTCAAAAAAAGGTATAGAACGATAAAACATGTGAGCATTTTCTGTTGTTGGTGTAATAGAAGGCTGAATTGGCGTTTGGTGTGTTGATGGCGTACCTTCTGTATTAGGAGCTAATGTCTCGGCCATCACATTAATGTCAATATCATCCTCGGGATCTAGGGGCGGTATTGGAAATTCTGCTTCGTCGGGCTCGGAACCTTCATCTAAGTATTGTGCAAAACTATCACCTTCCGGATCATTTGCAACTTCATCGTCGTCAAAAAATCCTATCGGATTCATGATAGTTTTGTGAGGTCGTGGCCCCTGTGCAGTAAATTCCAACATTTTGAAGGCCTTCTGTGACTCTAACAACCTCGGGTGTGTCATTATGCAATGAAGTGGAAGCACCTGCAAAAAATCATCATGCCAATTTTGAACATTTGCGAACCCCGGGTTCGACAAAAGAGATATGTAGTCGCCCCATTGTTGATTTAACATTTGCGAACCAGCTGCAGCTTCAACTTGTGTTGTTTCAACATATGCTTCCATTTGAGTAGTATCCACATCAGGGTTGAGGAATTTTGCTAAGTTGTCATCATCAAGCGGTATTAGAGTTTCTTTTATTCGCCCCATGTATTGACCCACATGCTTAACATATACTTTTAATAAATATTCAGTATTATTAACTCGTAGTTTTTTGTACAACTTGGTTAAAAAACTGCGAAAATGTTGTTGAACGTGAAATCCTCATCAATCCCATGGGGTTGCGGTCATACGTAACCGACCAACCATCTTGATATATCTCACCCCCAAAATAGATCAATACATCAATGCGAGAATTAGATGTCGACATATCTGCAACCATAATCGACGAATGTTAAATGAGGTTGATATAAAAAAATTAAATACAATACATGACGTAGTTACTATATCTTACCGAGTTGAGTGTAACTGTTACAAGACTTATAATTATTCTTGAATGTAAAATATGAGAAGTGGTTCAAATTACACGAATATATAAATCAGTAAGACTAGTGGAAATTGTAACAAACTCCACGCATATATATATTGCACAAGGCCTTAAAGGCCTTGTGCAATAATTGACTCACATGCATAATTATCGTGCATGTGAGTCTATGACATGACAAGGCTTGCATAGCCTTGTCATATATATATATATGACATGACAAGGCTATGCAAGCCTTGTCATAATCGATTTGCATAGTCTTGTCACGTCATATATGTGACAAGACGATATATATATCTATATATATACACGATAGTACTAAATCTATTTTTCACTCCAAAACTAATATTCAATAATACTTGTATCTTCATTACCTTCAATAAAAGAATGTCAATTTATGAAGTGAAATTTATCTCCATTACTTTCAATAATATATATATATATAAAATAATATAAATATTTATATATATAAAATATTTATATATATTTATATATAATAGATGAACCCGTGAACCAAAATTGGTTCACGGGTTCGCATGCAGCAGTGCTGCTGCATCGGCGGGATTCCCGCTGAAAAAAAAAATATATAAAAGATTAAAATAAAATTTAAGAAATTATGGCTATAAAAATGACGAGCAATAAACCAAATTTGTATATCTCTTCTACACATTCAAAATTCACATTCAAAATTCAACGTGGTGCAATATTTTTATATTAGCAATATGAATCAAAGAGTTCTATATGGTCCACATGATGACAGTATTTTATCACAACAACAACAACATAGGTCTGATGACGTCCCAACTGGCAACATTGATGAACTACTCCGTACAAAACATGCTGATTCGGCATTTTGGAGTCTCCTCGAGTCAAAATGTCCACATCCTCGTGTACTTGAAGTAATACACGAAATGGGTTTCTATGGTGTATACAAATGTGGTAGAATTCAATTAGATAGTCATCTCATCACCGCACTTGTGGAGAGATGGCGTCCTGAAACCCATACGTTTCACTTTCGAACAGGAGAGGCCACCATCACTTTATAAGATATCGCGATAATTTGGGCCCTTCCTATTGACGGAGAACCCGTTACCGGATTGGATCTCGAGAGAACTTCACATGAATGGGGGGAGTACTGTACTACATATTTAGGTTTTCAACCTCCCGCAAATTCGATTCGCGGTAGCCGTATAAGCGTAACTGCTATTATTAACCACATATCTAATATAGAAATCACAAACCACACTCCAAATATTGTTGTAGAACAATATGCACGTGCATTCGCATTATTGTTGCTAGGGGGGGTGATGTGTCCTGACTCATCCGGTAACCGAATCCCTCTGCTATATCTCCAGAAAATAGAGGCGACACACACAACTCGATCATATAGTTGGGGAAGTGCTGTGCTTGCATTTTTATATCGAGAACTATGCAATGCAAGTTCGAAAGGAAAAGAAGTCATTGCAGGCGCACTACCATTGCTTCAAGCAAGTTTGAGTTATTATATTTATATCTGTTAATTTGAACAACTTCCTCAAATCTTATTATTAATCACTCATCTACTGTTAACAGATTTGGGGATGGTCTCGTATCAATCCATTGAGACCAATTGTAACAAAATGTTATGTTGAGATGGAGCACTATGTTATTGATGAGAACCGTGTCCTGCCATTGCCACCATATGGTGCCTATTGGAACGGAAAACTCAAATTTACATCAACAGTGCATCGGACCATTCGAGCTATGAGAGAAGTATTGATTGCATGTCGCATAATCAGGTATTTAAAACGATTTAAACATTTATACTAGCAATAATTAAACTCGAGTTTACAATATTTTCTGTATTCCAGTTTTGCTGGCAACCTTACGACATGAGCTTGCAATGCATTGGAGAGTTGCCACAAGAATGCAACCCACAATTGTGGACATCATCATGTCCTCTAATCTTCTACGCAATTGTGGAGATGCACCGTCCTGAACGAGTTCTTCGCCAATTCGGGATGAGGCAAAATATCCCAGAAGTACAAAATGACAACGACATGGAACTACATCGTATCTCTCGTTCATCACGAGTGGGAATAGATTGGTATCAGCGACACGTCGAATATATCGTTCGATGGCAGAGACGAAATGAGACCATTGTGCTTCGACCCCCAATATCTAATGAAATAACTGTAGAAGATGGATATGAACAGTGGTATGATGAAATTACACGTCGTTTCATATCATCATCTGCTCAAATGCGTGTTGGAAGTGGGTACCAACCTGGACATGCAACATCGTGGCAAATGGTGGTACGTTATCTTGTAAACATACTTATTTCTAATCATATTTTTATATTTTCACACGTTCAAAATTGCACACTTATAATATATTTCGGTTCACTTTAGCTTGACCAAATGGAAACTCTTCGAATAAGTTGCGAAACTACACCCGATCAACTAGAGGCATATCGTCAAGCAATGACAACGCATTTGGACATATATCGAAATGTTGTTCAAATTGCAACAAATCAACGAATGGGACAAGTTATCGCACCTCAAAATCCATTGCCACAAGATGATGTTCCGTCCACATCCCACAGACAAACGCGAAGTCGTAGCAGGATATCAACTCGCACAGTAGAAAGAGATACACCTGAGGTTGACATAGCTGGGCCATCTACTGTGCATACCTCTCAATTTTTTACTGAAGATTGCTACGTGCCTGAACCGCCTCAACAAGATGATTGGTTTCAATCGACTCCTTACATGCCAGTACATACTGAAGGTCATTATACAAATATTGAACTTGACCTTGGTCTTGGCATGAATCAAACATATGCACCAGTATGTAATGTTTCACCCATCCAATTTCCATCATGGAGTGCATATCGTGATCCAATAGGGTCGAGCTCTACAACATCATCTAGTCATTTTCAAATTCATGCCGATATTGATGATCAAGAGCAGAATGAACCAACAAGTCCGGAAATACGACAACCTAGGCGACAACGACAAAGACGTAATTGTGGTACAGGCGGACATTATTAATTTTTGTAATTATATTTTTAATGTAAAATTTTAAGTTTATTAGTTATTTATATTTAATTTTAAAATTGTAATAGCATTATCTTATTGGAATAAATTAATCATAATTAGTTTGAAATAATAATAAAATAACATTTAATTAATAAATTTTATTAAATATATTAACAATTAAATATAATAAAAAATGATTTAAAAAAAAACAAAAAAAAAAAGGTCGCCGTGGGTCACCGGCTGGGCTGGCGACCCAGCAAAAAAAAAAAAAATTTAATAGTGGGTCGCCAGCCCAGCTGGCGACCCACTATATTATTGCAACATTTATCGCTTTTGCGGTAAATGTGTAATTTTTTTTATAATAAAAAATATAAATAAGCCATTTGGGGACAAAATGGTCATTAATAAATTAAACGTGTTTTAGAAGTGCTTTTCTCCCAAACACTATAAATTTAGCTTTAATCTGCTTTTTACTTTTTTTTTACAAACACTACCCACTTTTGATTCTGCTATAACTTTTAATTTTTTCTATGAAAATCAATTATTTAAAAGTAGAAACTCTCGCAAACACTCCATACATAGGCTAAAACATGTACGTAAACATACTCCCTCTGCCACTTAATATCGTTACTCGCATTGAATGCTTTCATAACAAACGATGATGATCACACTAATATGCAATATTTTGAATTTCTCAATTATATAAAAGAAAAAGAAAAATATTTTATCGTTTCGTGCATCTAACACTTGCGGCCACCACACCTCCAGATCCGCCATCACCACGACCGTAACAAGCAAGGTTGAGCATACATGATTAAAATGCACAGAACAAAGATGCCAGGCCAAGCACAGCTGAAACTGTGTACATCTTATCGACGTGGTGACAGAATATGTAACTTGATAGATCAGAGTCGATCTTTTCTTCTCACTGTAGCTAAGTTGATGAGAGGATATGGATCCCATCAACACACACACACACACACACACACATATATATATATATATATATATTATTAGGGTTAAAGATAGTTTACCCCCTGTATTATTGGAAAAGTTCAATTTACCCATTTGTGAAAAAATAAAGTGCAAAAAACCCCCTTATACTTTTAGAAATGATGCAATTTACCCCCTCGACGCGATGGTGCATTTCACGCGCCATTTTCTATTTTTTTTAAATTTTTAGTTTATAAAATTATATTTTTACCCTTATATTAAAACCGTTAGATCTAATATCATTTGGATGAACGGTTCAGATCTCACCAACATCATTTAAAAATATATTAAAATTTTAATATATATATATATATATAATTTTATATATTTTTAAAATTTTATATATGTTTAATTGTATATATTTATTTATATAGATATACATATATTATATATATATATGTATAGAGAGAGAGAGAGAGAGAAAAGAGAGAGAGAGAGAGAGAGAGAACGAACAGGGGGAAGAGGGGCTGGAAGGCGGCGGCTGGGTTGGTGGTTCGAAGGTGGCCGGTGGCGGTCTGACGCAAGGGGTAGGGGTTGCCAGCGCAGGGAACAAGGGTGGGTATGGTTTCAGAGGCGGCGATTGGGATGGGGGAGGTTTTTAGATCTGGGGAGGGGGAGGAGTTGCAGCGGCGAGTCGTAGGGGGAGGCTTCGGCCGCGAGTGGGTGGGGGGGGGGGGACAAGGGGTTTCAGTCGTGGGGTGGGGGCTGGAGGCTGGGGGCAGCGGCAGGCAAAGTGGGCGGCGGGCGGAGGCGGCGGGAGGCGACGGGCGAAGGCTGGGCGTTGTGGGCGGCGGCGGGCGGGCGAAGGGCAGAGGTTGGGGACAGCGGCGGACGGAGGCTGGGGCAGCGACGGGCGGAGGCTGGGGGCGGCGGCGAACGGAGGTTGGGGGGCGGCGGCAGGTATATATAAATATATATTTATGTATATGTTATATATAATATATGTCATATTTATATATAACAAATAATATATATATAATATGCAATATCTGGACCATTGATCATATTTAATCTTAGCCATTCATTTAAATAAATTTGTATTAACCATTGGATCGATTGTAAATAAAATCTAACCGTTCAAAATTTAAGATATAAA
Organism: Sesamum alatum; assembly: GCA_034509735.1. NCBI lineage: Eukaryota > Viridiplantae > Streptophyta > Magnoliopsida > Lamiales > Pedaliaceae > Sesamum > Sesamum alatum. Next base: position 46,113,925 of record JACGWO010000001.1, on the reverse strand, counting down.
AAATAATATATTGGTCAAAATGATAAAAATTCGCAGTTGGGGCGTGTGTAATACACCCTTAGCCCCAGGGGGGTAAATTGTATTATTTCTAACAATATAAGAGGGTTTTTTTGCACTTTGTTTTTTCACAAAGGGATAAATTGAACTTTTCCAATAACACAGAAGATAAATTGTATTTCACCCTATATATTTAGGATGAATTAATGAGGCGTAGCATAATTAATTTATGTTGGAATAGTTAGCATTGACCCCGTCGTAGTCGAACAAGAACCATAATTAGTCGTCTTGAACTTTCTTTGAATAACATACTGGCAATTCAAAGGAAATTGCTTTGCACCTCGTCATGTGGTACCGTACACGTTCTTTTCTCATTACTTCTTTCACATTTTGGTCCCACGGGAATGTGTGTGATGAAGTATATTTTCATTCTTATACTTTTTTGTTAGGAAAAATTATTTTGTAGTCCGGTAACTATGACAAATTTTTCCTAAACCCAGTAACATAAAATTGATGAGATTTATTCCGAATTAGTGTTTTTTACTCAATTTTCCGATAATATTTTAAAAATTAACCGAAAAATGCCCACGCAGCAAGGGACGAGGGTATGCAGGGGCGGCGGGGGTCTGAGATGCGGGCGGGCGTAGGGGTAGGGGTGGGTGGGGGAAGGGTGAAGGGTTAATTCTTTTTAAATAATAATTTTATTTTTATAAATTATAATTCAAGTAAAAATTCACCTCATTTCAATTGCCCACATTGGCTTAAAATTTCTCAAAATATGCTAAGTTGCATGCCATGTGGAAGTTGAGGAGATACAGAGAAAGAAAAATTGAGATTAATAAAATAATTAAAAAAATTGAGAGACCAAATAATTGAAGAAACCAAAAAGGTGCTCTTAATTATACTAGCCGTCGTAGCACGCAGTCCATTCGCGCATTTAATAAATAATCTTTCAAACTTTGAAACATATTATAAATAAAAATAAAATATATAAAATTATTAACTGGGCAATTAAGTTAATGTAAAACTTGGGATGTTAAATAAGTTAGTTATCTTATCAATTAAAGAGTATTTTTGGGATTTACATAGAATTGGTGAAGCGGTGTCAAAACTGTCACTTTAAGTCTATAGAACTTTTTTTCTTTATAATAGTACTAGCCGTTCTGCCACGCCGTTCCACGTGCATATAATAAATAAATTTTTACATTTTAAATTATATTATAAATAATAGTAAAATATATATACTAATGTATTACGTTAAAAAAAGAAATAAAAGAAAAGAAACTAATTTATCAATTAATGTAAAATTTGAAAAGTTGAATAAGTTAGTTATCTTATCAATTAAAGGATATTTTTGACTTTATAAAAAATTGGTGCGGCGGTGTCATTAACTACCGATTGTTAGCGTGGAAGGCCTCCTTTTTATATTAGTATAGATAGATAAATATATAGCACTACAAAAATAATAATAATAATAATAATAATAATAATAATAATAATAATAATAATAATAATAATAATTGTTTGAAATGGGTTTTTGGAATGGGTATGAATTAATTTCCAATGAGTTGACGGCTTTTTGAAACGGGTTTTCTGATGGATAAATGCCCATCCTTGCCAGTAGTCTCGGAAAAACTTTGTGACGGGCGAAATAAATCCGTCACAAATTTTATGCGTACTTGAGATGGATTTGTAAGCTGTCCCAAATATTTTTCGATGGATGAATAACAGTTGAATTAAATTTGCCAGGTTTTGTGCCGAAATTTGGAAGGGGCTCCTGTTTATCTTTTTTTTTTTGCAACGCCTTTGTGATGCACATCGTTTCAACCTTGTCAGAACTTTTGTGACGGGTTGCTGTCACAAACACCCAAAAGACGAGACAATTAAAGATGCATTTTGCAGCGGAAAATTTTGAGACTGGTGTTGTAACATCTACTGTGTTGCATTTTAGGACGGTTTTTGCATTGGGTATTTGTTTTTCCAGCAGTTTTTCTATTTATATGTTGTCAACTTTTGCGACAATTTCCACTACAAATTCCGCTTCAAAATTTATTTATTCTAGAAACTATTATTTTTTATTAAATTGAATTATTTTAATTTATTTCTTTTTAATTATTTTAATTTTATTTTCAATATTTTGATAAAACTAATTTAAATTTGTTTTATTTTCAAATAAATTTATTAACATAATATATATTAATTAAAAGAACAATACAAAAACCCACAAATTATATAAAAAAGAATCCTAATTTAAAATAGCCTCTCGTCATCACCGGACTCATCAGTTATCGCCGGATCATCTGCTGGAGGTTGGGATCACTCAAGCATTGGAGGGATGGGTAAGTGCGTCAGATATGCATCATTATCTCCTCTATCCTTGCCACACATTCCTTTAGTTCGACGGTGTTTGGATTTAGGGTCTGTATCGATGGCAGTGGCGAGGACGGTGGCGGTGATGCGGTCCTTTGTGATGGCCTCACAACCAACGTGTGGGCCTTTAGACCCAGCCTGAATATGTGGCCCTTGTTTCGGCCGCCCACTGCTTAGATCAACAGTTGTTGCTCGGAGCCTGCTGAAGAAGCAGAAAGATCTTGCCTATCGGTAGGTGCCTGGGCCTGCTGGTTCTCCACCATCTTGAAAATCTCTTGAAATAAGAAAGATTTAATTAGTAAAAACACAAATAATTTTTTCAATTGTTACTTTTTTGATGTATTTATTGCCACCTGCTCCGCCCTGGCCCTGCTCCAGCTACCGTTGGTCTTCTTCTTGTAGCATTTGGAGAAGAGCTCCATTTGCTATGGTTGCTTCCCAAGCTACTCATCCTTTACAACAAATGGAAATCTTAAGCACTATAATTTAATAACTAAACCATATTGATCGATTATTCATAATTTTTGTTAAGAAAAAGACTCACCAGCCTCCGTTTGTGAATCTCAATGGAGGATAACCCCCGCGGTACACAGTGGCCACAGATTTCACATTGACTATCGATTGGCCTTATTCTTTGAGGTCGCCTCCTAGAACTTGGGGGAGGCGCAATTCTCCTATAGTTGGCACCAGATCTTATTGGCTAGCCACAATGGACAGACCAACGTCGTCCTGGCTTCAACGCACCTATAATGCATGTATTTCCAGATAAAGAGTTTGAAGACTTTGAACAGGTCGTCTTTGGTGCAGTCCCAGTAGTACCTAAGCTGAATGATAGAGATGCAAAAAAAGAATTGTTAGTCGGTAGTAATTTTTTTAAAAATGTAATTAAAAATAATAATTATTTACCTTCAACTGCTGAAACCAGAAGTGCTGGTGTTCCAGTGGAACGTCCTTGTATTTGGGCCACAAATGAGGAAAGTGGGAGTGTAATACCCACACCCAATCAAGTTGAACCAATTAGTGTAACCCTTATTACGACACACCTTGACTAGCAATTTTTCTTTTATTTTCGGATTTATTTTTGTTTGCTCTTAAAAACTGGATTTTAAAATATTTTTTTTTAGAGACTTTTGATAGAATACAACCTCCCAAGTCTATATATACCCAACCACCATCCAAAAAATAGGAAAGCATACCCTATTCAAACTCTAAAACCTATTTTCTTCTACACATCTCTCCATAGGCGAGAATACACAAAACTCAACCTTCAATTACCCTAAACTCACGATATTCCACGTCTAAATTGAGTCGTAGTATGAAGGAGATAGAAGGAAGTCGAGGCACTCCGTTGCAGTTTTTCACATGGCGTCCATTAAAGAGTCCTAAGGAAATTCTTTTTTTAGGAATTACTCCTCCATTTTTTAGTTGTTAGGACTCGATGCTAGAGTTAAAATGTTTATATTTATATTTTTCCACTGCAAGGAATGTTTTGGGATTTTTATTGTTTAAGTATGAGTATTGTTGAGTTTGGACCTATTTTTTTTGGTGATGAGGGCTTCATGTTATTAAAGCTATGGACTTGGTGGTATGACCGTATCGTGACCCCTGATTCTGGGCATGATATTGAGTGGTATCAGAGCCAGATTATGATCTTTGGGATATATGTGGTCATGAGGGTTTAGGTTTCAAACCTGGATTGTAGATCGATAATATGGAGTTAAAGGTTTAGATTTGGTCAGACCCTAGTTAAGTATCAAACTAAGACTATAATATTAGATAAGTGATTTTGACTTTAAGTAAGTTAGTAGGCTCTAAGTAGGTGACGTTGTTCTTCTATTGTAGTTTTAGGTTCGATATCTAATAAGTTTAGTTTCATATTGTAAGTCATTATTTCTTTTTGTAGATTGTTCAGTGTATTTAGATTATAAATTCAAAGTAAGATTTCATATATTTGAGAAACAATAAAGATATTATTTTGAACAGTTTATGGGAGGGTATCTATTTTGATAGTATGTCTTACTAACACCAATGTTTCAATTATATATTTAGTTCAATACAAGTATCCTAAGCTTATCTAGGTCGAGTTGTTTTGTTTTTCTCTCATCGTGGCAAACAATTTTCCTTTTCAAGATAACTCCCCATGAGGATTTACTTTATATAGTTACTTAACAACTGAAGCCTAGGATTACGAATCTTTTTCTTTTAATCAATAGACGTTGAGATCTAGTTAAGTTTCATAGTTGCATTGAAGTCTTGCTAAGTTCCACAATTGTGTAGTACGATCTTGTTTATTTTCACAGTAATAATGATTCTTCTAGGAGTTAAGAATGAACCGATGGTGATGTTTGTCTATATTCGAAGATTTAACTCAATCTAATTTGGTCAAAACATTTGACAATAGTCAATAAGTGGAAAATTAACACCATTATAAGCATTGACCCAATTCTAGTAATTATAGGATTAGTATGTGAATGAAATATGCTAAAAAGACCACCCTAAAGTCGAGGCCCGGAAGCCCAAAGATACTTGCAGGAATCCGAAAGAAGGCGTTGGAGCCCTACACAAAGGCCCACCTATGATCAGGAGGAGGCCCATTCAAGACACCGGCCCATGTCCAAAGAGGTATTGATAAGGCCTGCCCCAATAAAGAGGGAGTTCGATTTAGGTTGGAGAAGGAGCCCCATCAAGGAAGGCCCAAGACGGAGGCCCAGGCCTATGGTCAGGCGCCCAACAAGAGGGCCTAGGACGGAGGCCCAGGCTCACCAAGAGAGGATAAGGGTTGACCAGGTCTGCCCCTCATCCTTATCCGCAGAAGACCAACAGACTCCCTACTTTCAGGAGTCCAGGGGCTGCAGAAGTCTGGGAAGGCCAACACGTAGTCTTTCCAGAGTCCAAGACAACAAGGAGTCTTTCCCAACCATGACTATTTTCTCTATAAATACCAGCCCATATGGTTGGTTCAAGTAACGTTCTTAGCACTCTAATACCGAATTTTATGCTCTCACACTCACACTTTGCTTATTTTATGCTTTTCACTCACGAGAATTCATCTTCTTTTTTTGTTTACCTTTATTCTTCCATAATTGCTTATTGACTTGAGCGTCGGAGTGCTAACACTTTTTTTGCAAGTTCCTATTTCATAGCTTGCAGAAAATTAAAGGCCATTCCGTTCAAGCCCAAGAACGAGCTCTTTCAGCTCACATCAATTGGCGCCGTCTATGGGAATACAAAACTAAGACGTGAGGATTATGAACACTCCCAACAGCGAATCAGGCAAGCAGAAGGCCGCAGATGCTCCTGCCGACCCTCAGGGGCTACAAGTACTAGCTAGAGCCCCCTTGGCTCCCTCCAGTAGGGGGAGGCCGGACTCTCCGGTCCTTCCGAACCTCTATCGTATCCTCCACGAGACACCTCCTCTGATAGGTTGTCCCCAGGACTGATGGTGGCCATCCAACAGATGACTACATCCGCTATACGGGCGCAGATGGCAGCGGTCGACACTGCCCCCCTGGCGGTGATGGCCCTTGGGCCCCGGGGAGTCCCGCAGTGCCCGCCGGGCTGGAAGAAGATGGCGAGACCCTTCCAGGCCAGAGGTTTCTCGGACTATAGAAGGGGGAACCAGTTCCTCCTCCCCCAGTGTGGGATGACCCTGCCCCGTATTGGGAGGCCCAGCTAGAGCACCTGCAGAAAAGCTTACAAGATGTGCAACATAGGATGATGGGAATCTCGTTGGAGATGCAAGGCGGTATCCCATTCAGCGAGGAGATCATGGCGAACGAACTTCCTCCCAACTGTCGGACACCAGCTATTGCGGAGTACGATGTCACCACTGACCCGCAGGATCACCTATCATGATTCGTGAATGCGGCGCTCCTCCATCGATACACGGATGGGATCAAATGTTGGGTCTTTGTGACCACCTTCGCCTGAGCGGCCCAGCAGTGGTTCAACGAACTGCCCTCGGCTCGGTGAGGAGTTTCCAGGAGTTCCGCTCGCTGTTCCTTCACCAATTTGCTAGTAGTAGGAAGCACTGCCAGACCTCCATCAGCCTTTTCACCGTCCGCCAGAAGGATTCCGAATCCTTGAGGGACTACTAGCATCGTTTCAACACTGCCGCCCTAGAGGTGCCTGTAGCCACGCAGGAGGTCAAAGTGAGCGCCTTCTCTTAAAAGCTTTTGGATGGGATTTCTTCAAATCCCTGGCTAAGAAGCTTGCACTGGATTTTAGTAGCCTGTTCGCAAGAGCATCCAAATACATCAACATGGAAAAGGCCCAAGCTTCTAAGAAGGAAGGACGGGGCGAGAAGAGGAAGGTCACATGCGAGGAAAGATCCACCAAGAAGCCTCGTGCGGATAGGAAGGATAGGAAGCCCCCGTTCCAAAGGGGACCTCCTGTCTACAATCACCTCAACGAGGAAGGACACACGCGAGGAAAGATCCACCAAGAAGCCTCGTGCGGATAGGAAGGATAGGAAGCCCCCGTTCCAACCATGAAGTCAACAGAGTCTTTATAGACTAAGGGAGTTTGACTGTATCATATATGGAGAAGCTTATGATCAGATGCAATTGGGGGAAACTCCCATGGAGAAGGTGGATACTTCATTATATAGATTCAAGGGAGAGGTGGTACGCCCAAGAAGAGCCATCGCCCTTCCCCTATCCTGGGGCAGGGGTCGTTAAGGCGGACCTGTCTAATCAAGTTCCTAGTGGTAGACGCCCCTTCAGCATACAACATAATTTTAGGGAAGCCCCCCATAAATTCCTTCCAGGTGATCATATCCACCTTCCACATGAAAATCAAATTCCCCGTGTTAGGAGGGATCAGGGAAGTGGGTGGAGACCAACAATAGTCACGCCAGCGGAAGGACCACTCCAAAGTCCAGCCAGCGGAAGAACTATTGGCCATTGAGTTATGCCCAGAAAATCCTGGCAAAATGGCTATGATAAGCTCTCAGCTAGAAGGATCCTTGAGGGAGGACCTGATCTGGTGCCTCCAACGCAATATGTATGTCTTCGCTTGGACCGCCCAAGACCTAGAAGGGATCAACCCCGAAGTCATAATGCACCACCTCAACATTCATCCTCTATGAAGTCGGTCAAGCAAAAGAAGAGGCACTTTGGCCCGCAGAGGATAAGATCATCCAGGCCGAAATAGAAAGACTAACGGAGACAGGCCATATATGAGAAATTCAATTCCCCGAATGGATCTCCAACGTGGTACTCGTACTTAAGCCCCGGGGATAATGGAGGATGTGTGTGGACTTTCAGGACCTCAACAAGGCTTGCCCGAAAGACTTCTATCCACTCCCTCGCATCGACCAGCTGGTGGACTCCACCTCCGGATGTGAACTCTTGAGCATTATGGATGCTCTACAAGGATACCATCAGATCATGTTGGCCCCGGACGATCACAAAAGGGTCAGTTTCATCACTTCAGCAGGAACCTTCTGCTACGTGGTCATACCTTTTAGCCTAAAAAATGTGGGAGCCACATACCAACGCTTAGTGGACAAAATCTTCCGCCCCTAGCTGGGGAGGAACATGGAGGTCTATGTAGAAGACATGCTCGTCAAGAGTCGAAAGGCGGATGATCACACTGCCGATTTAGAGGAGACATTCGCCATCCTTCGAAAATATTGCTTGAAGCTAAACCCCTCCAAGTGCGCCTTCGGGGTGCGAGAAGGGCGTTTCTTGGGCTTCATGGTTACCGAGAGGGGGATCGAAGCCAACCCCTTCAAAATCAAGGCAATTTTGGACATGAAGGCTCCCACCAACATTAATGAGATGCAACGCCTCACATGAAAGATAGCGGCGGTCATCCGTTTCATCGCCAAGTCAGCAGAAAGAAGCCTACCCTTATTCAAGGTACTACGAAAAGCCAAAAACTTTGAGTGGGGGGAGGAATGCCACCGAGCCTTTGAAGAACTCAAGTAATATCTGGCCAGCCTTCCTTTGTTGGTCAAACCTTTGCCAGGAGATACCTTATTTATTTAGTTGGCAGCCATCGCCCAAGCAGTAGCTCGGTCCTTCTTCGGGAGGAGAGCAGGCAGCAAACGCCCATCTACTATGTAAGCAAGGTCCTCAATAGAGCGGAAGGACGATATAGTCTCATAGATAAGATAGCCTTCACTCTGGTAATAACCACCCGAAGGTTGCGCCCCTACTTCCTATCGTATCCGATCGGGGTCCGTACCAACCACCCCCTCAAACAGGTTCTAGGGAAGCCAGACACATCCGATTGGTTGATTAAGTGGGCCATTGAACTTAGCGAGTACAATATCTCGTACCTCCCCAGAACCCATCAAAGCTCAAGCACTGGCTGACTTCGTCTCAGAGAGCACCTCTCATCCTCCAAACAAAGGAACTTGGCTCCTGCATGTGGACGGGTCCTCCACCGCCCAGGGAAGTGGTGCGGGCATAGTCTTAACTTCCCCAGGGGGGTAGACATGGAATTTGCAGTCAAGTTCGGGTTTAGAGTCTTCAACAATGAGGCTGAATACGAAGCCTTGGCTTTGGGCATGAGAATGGCTGGGAGACAGGAGCAAGGCACCTTGTAGCCAACTCTGATTCCCAGCTCATCGTTAAGCAAAAAGAGGGAGTATACGAAGCTAAGGATGAGAGCATGAGGCAGTACCTCCAGAGGGTAGGGGAATGGAAGGCCAAGTTCGATAGCTTCCAGCTCATTCAAATTTATCAAGAAGAAAACAACAAGGCCGATTACTTGTCAAAGTTGGCTAGCACCATGGATGATTGTCGAACCAAGCGGATCACAATACACCACTTGCCAAAGCCCGGTCTCGCTTTGGAGATTCAGGCCATACTCCCTGGGGGCGACTGGAGACTGTCTGTCCTAGACTGGCTAAAAGAAGGTCGCCTCCCTACTGACAAATGGGAAGCCACTCGTTTGAAGAGGCAGGCCGTTCGTTTCCTTTTGATAGGAGACACCCTCTACAAGAAGTCCTTCACGCATCCCCTCTTGAGATACTTGTCCCAAAAAGGGGGGGTACATTTCCTCAAATAAATTTATGAGGGATGTTGCGGAGCACACATAGGGGTATTGGCCCTAGCCAATAAAGCCTTGAGAGCAGGATACTTTTGGCCTACCATGAAACAAGACGCCAAGGGTCTGGTCAAACAATGCAAGAGGTTTCAAAGGCATGCCTCCCTAATACACCAACCTGCTGAACCATTGGCCACGCTGCTGGCTCCATGCCCTTTCGCTCAATGGGGGATGCACATTATGGAACTGTTCCCTATGGCCCCTGGACAGCGAAAACTCCTATTGGTAGCCATAGACTACTTCACAAAATCGGTGGAAGCTGAACCTCTCTCCTGCATTACAGAGGGAGAAGTCATGAAATTCCTATGGAAAAACATCATATGTTGTTTTGGACTCCCCTATGAGATCATTTCAGACAATGGACGACAGTTTCAAGGAAATAAAATACGAGATTGGTGCAAGGGGTTACGAATCAGACAAAGATTCACCTTTGTGGCTCCCCCACAAGCTAACGCCAAGTGGAGGTCACCAACTGCACCCTTATACAAGGCATCAAAAGAAGACTCGATAGAGCTAGGGGCAACTGGGCCAAAGAGATCACTAGTGTCCTATGGGCCTATTGAACCACTCCCAGAAATTCTACAAGCGAAAACCCCTTTTTCCTAGTTTATGGGACAGATGTTGTAATACCAACCGAGATGGGCGTGCCTTCCCACCGGATAATGTGTTATTCGGAAGAATACAACAACAATTTACTTAGCGAGAATCTTGATCTCATCAAAGAGCTCAGAGAAAAAGCCTTCCTCCGAATGCAAAGATACAAAACCATAATGATCAGTTCCTACAACAAGCGGGTTAGGCCCTATGGATTCCAAGTTGGCAACTTGGTACTCCGAAAGGTGGAAGCATAGAAACCCGTGGGCAAGCTAGACCCTACCTGGGAGGGACCCTACAAAGTTAGGGGAATCCTAGGCAACGAAGCATACGAACTAGAGGACGGGGATGGATACCCGCTTCCTCGCCCATGGAACGTACACAATCTCAAAAGATTTTTCGCATAAATCCTTCCAAATGGACCTATTTTGGAGAAAGTCCACCTAATAAGCCCTGCCACCTTGCAGGCAGTTCCCTCGATAAGCCCTGCCACAGTGCAGGCAGTCTACTCAACAAGCCTTGTTCCCTTCCAGATAGTCCATCCAACAAGCCCTGCCATCTTATAGACAATCCATTTAATAAGCCCTGCTACCTTGCAGGCAGTACATTTAACAACTCCTTCTATGCAAGTATTCAGGCAAAGTCCTGTCACTCTGCAAGAACATTTTAACAAACCCTGATATGTTACAGGTACCAATGCAAAACAAGTCTTATTTTCACAAAGCAATCATAGCCAGTCAAGGGCGACAAAACCTCAAAATAGATCAAGGCGCACTTAATGCCTCCCCTATGAAAGAGCACTTCTTACCTCAGATAGCATTCAAAGCATCAACAAATCACCCTATCTCCTTTTCATGAATCACCAGTCAAGCATACATGGGGCAGCCAGCCCCCAATCATCCAAAATCTCAAGAATGCGCAAGTGAAGCAAAAGAAAAAGCATACCATATCAAGACCCCCAAGCCGAACCGATTAATGGGGGGAAAGCAGTAGTATCATTTAATAACAAAACAAATATAAAATTGTTTCATCCCCCTGCATCAGGGGGGCAAGAGCAACAGAAAATTAAAAGTTTAAAGGAGGGGGTACATTCATGCATCCTTCCCCTCATGTGGGGTCTTCTCAGGCTCTTCCAGGACTTCTAGCTCAGGGAGGGGGAACAACATCAGTAGGCTCGGCCAAGGGGGCTGGATCAGTCACAGAAGGACGTTGTTCATGGCCTCTACATCCCCCCCCTTCTGGGGCTCGGATCTCCTCCATCACTATCTCCACCATTTGATCTAGTTCATCATTTGAAAAGAATTTGCCAGCCATGTCATTGAGCTTAAGAATCCCAGACAAAAAAAGAAAAAGAAAAGAGGGAAATTTTGTTACCTGGATCAAGGGGGAGAGGCTTCAGTCATAGGGGGAGGAGGAGCAAAGGGATTTGGGGCCCTCTTCACAATCCCATCATAATCCAAGAAGGAAAGATCCACCCCTCTGGAGGATAGCCCTAGGCCATAAACAACTCTTGGCAAGATACAAAGCCATATCTCAAGAATGGCCCGGCGATCTTGGCCACATCTCCCTGGAATTCCACGGACTTCTTATAGTCCATGAGGCGGCTCTCCCAGTATGTCGCCAAGAACTACTTGCCCTCCTTAGTATTAGGAAATTCCAAGCGGGCCTTGTCAGCAGCCTGACGAAGCGCCTCCGACTGATCCTGGGATAGGGCCAGGAAGTCCTATTGCAGCCTCTTCCTCTCCTTCTTTGCTTGTTGATACTTGCCCGTAACCTCCTTCTTAGCTTCCTTGAGTTTAGCCACTTCGGAGGCTAGCCGCTCCACCTGATCTTCCAACCACTTCCGCTGGGGGTCAGAAGGAGGAGGAGGAGGAGACCCCAGGGGCGGCTCAAAGCTCCCCCGCATTGAGGTCACGTACAGGAAAAGACGAAGGTTAAAGTCTCATCAAATGCGAAAATAGAACCCTAATGGGGTAAGGCAACATACCTTGGCCATCTGGTTGGTGAAGGCCCCAGCCAACTCCTCCCTGGGAAGGGGGGTCAATGAACGATAGTCCACTTAAAGGATCAAAACCCCCAGGAACTCAGTAGCGAGCCCTGATTCTCCTTCCCTCTCCCATAAGAGGGACTGGTGGGTGTACATCCCCCAGTTAAGAACGAAATGTTGGCGCCGAGGGGAGGAGACCTAGAGGAGGGTGGAGGAGGAGGAGGAGGGGCCATATCGATCGGGTGGACACCCACAAGGAGCTCCTAGAAGGACGGTGGCTAGAAGAGCCCCCTTTCGCTCGCTTGGAAGGCCCACCATAGGAAGAAGTGGCTGGGCACTTCCCCTTTCCATCACCAATGGTCGGAGTCCCCTCTGGAGTTCGCATAGCAGAAGGAGTCCTTATCAGACTCCAATGAGTAGTTTCCCTGAGCAACCTGTCAAACATGACCTTCTCTGCACAAAAGAGAAAACGTAAATTCAGAAAACATACAACATACAAAGAAGGAATCAAGAAACAAAGAACAAACGGTACCAAGGGGCTCCTCCAAGGGGATCTCCTTGGGACTCAACCCAAAATGGCAGAGGAGCCCTTTCTCTATGAGGCCCCTGACATCATAAGGGTCCTCATTCAACTCCTCCAGGTAGGCGGGAAGGGTGGGCGGCTTGTCCTTCCCAGCCGTTGGGTCTACAGGGGGAGGTCAGAAATCCACTCAAAAGGGAAGGACCAAGGAAAAGGAGGGCGCACAAAAAAGAAATTGCCTCTCTAAGACTTAGGCGCGCTCAGGTCAGGGAAAAGAAGTGGAAGATGCCGGGCTCTGACTTTCTCAATTAAAAACAAAAAGAAAAATGCTTACTAGAAATAGACCAACTGTGGTACTTGAAGATCATGGCAAAATTAGCAATGAGGCAGAAGGAGTTGGGGGTCAATTGGTTCAGAGGAACCATAAATAACCTGGAAACATCTTGATAAAAGGAAAGAAGGGGAAACCTAAGGCTAGCCTTCAATTGAGCCCAATAAAAACACAGACAGCTGGCAGGAGGATGTTCAGGCGAACTATCGGGGGCGGGAACATAAATAGTATAACCCTGGGGGATTCCGTAATCCTCCCGCAGCCGAGCAGCATCGGAAGCCCTAAAGAAGGACGTTTTTTCCAGAAGAAGGGGACTCACTTCCCTCTCTTCCTCCTCCTCTATAACCTCCGCCTCCGACAGCTCCTCCTCCAGGGAAGAACCTGCTTCGTCATCTCCCCTAGTTGGATTCCCTACCTCCTTAAAATCCTCGTCATCCTCCTCATCAATCAAACGCTTGGGGGCGCGGGTGAGGTTTCTCAGGCTCCACCGATAGGCCGCAGGACTAGCCGCCGCCCCTATGGAAGAAGCGACGGAGGGGATCATCGCCTCCAGCCCACTTCCCCACAAACTGAATGGACTTGTCGGAAAGGGTAGAAGAAGATATTTTTTGTGGAAAGAAAGAAAGTTAAGAAATGCGAAAAAAGGGAAGAAGGACACTTACAGAGATGATGGAGGTATAAAGCTGCAGTTTCTCTCTTGCAAAGATGTGGGAAGGCGGAAGAATGAAGGAGGACAGGCGTAACAATGCGATCAAGAGGGAGAACGTGGAGAAGAGATGCGGTTGCCTGAGGATCGTGCAAGAAACCGCCTCCTATTGGGCGGTTACCAGGACGAGGAAGTAACTAACGTGGGTGGTTAGCAGTAACTACCCCTCAGCCAAGGTGCGTGGCTTTCACTCGCATAGCCTCTGTGCAGGCCTAGGGCCTAGCCTGCCATAAAGGCAGCCCCAATCATCATGACATGCATAGGCGACCTGACACCCGTCGCCCTAGGCAACTGTTCGACTTCCCTCAGCCAAGAAGGAAGCCTGTCTAGAGCTCAACAGATAGGAAAAGGGGTCACATCACCCTCGACATCTTTGGAAAGGACTCTACTCTGAGTGGGAATGGTAGCGAACCCTCCCTTTCAGAGAGGGGGAGGGGACTGATTGATATATGCTAAAAAGACCAGTCCAAAATCGAGACCCGAAAGCCTAAAGATACTTGCAGGAATCTGAAAGAAGGCGTTGCAGCCCTACGCAAAAGCCCACCTATGATCAGGAGGAGGCCCATTCAAGACACCGTCCAACTAGGTATTGATCAGGCCTGCCCCAATAAGGAGGGAATCCGGCCCAGGCTGGAGAAGGAGCCCCATCAAGGAAGGCCCAAGACGGAGGGACAGGCTTAGGGTGAGACGCCCAGCAAGGGGGCCCAAGATGGAGGCCCAGGCTCACCAAGATAGGATAAGGGTTGACCAGGTCTACCCTTCATCCTTATCCGCGGAAGACCCTTCAACAGAATCCCTACTTTCAAGGAGTCCAAGGGCTGCAGAAGTCTAGGAAGGCCAGCACGTAGTCCTTCCAGAGTCCAAGACAACAAGGAGTCTTTCCCAATCATGACTCTTCCTCTATAAATATCAACCCATATGGTTGGTTCAAATAACGTTCTTAGCACTCTAATACCTGATTTTATGCCCTCACACTCACACTTTACTTATTTTATGCTCTTCACTCACGAGAATTTATCTCCTTTCTTTTTGTTTACATTTATTCTTCCATAACTGCTTACTTATTGAGCATTGAAGTGTTAATGCTTTTTTTGCAGGTTCCCGTTTCATAGCTTGCAGAAAATTAAAGGCCACTCCGTTCAAGCCCAAGAATGAGCCCTTTCAGCTCACATCAGTATGGATGACCAATAAAAAAAATGGTATGAAGATGAAGCAAGCATAAAGTTGTAATCATGAGGTTATTGAAAACGAATTTTTGAGAAGTTGCGGATTGATTAAAGGGTTGGACATGTGAACCACATAGGATTTGAACTATTTTATGGAGTCGAGTAGTAGTTTAACAATGACATGAATTTTGAAAAGATATATTTAGTGGTGGTATATGTTAGTGGAACATGTTATAATATATAATTCTAAATACTTGCAAGGGAATTAGAGTGCTTTTGAAGGATGTATAAGGTGCATACTGGATATCTTTTATAGATAATTAGAATGTTAACTTGAAGGATATGCAGACCTTGAGAATTTTGTTGGTTTTAGAAAGGAACATAACTATTGGGATTTAACGAGAAATATCATGTGATTTGAATTTATTTAAATTGTAAATACACTGGTAAGTTGGGTACCTTAGCTTTCATCTCGGAAAGTCACGAGAAGCCTATATTAGGATTTGCTTCATAAGTCTTGATTGATTTATTGAGAGAACGAACACTACAAAAAAATGCGGTCATTAGGACGGTTCAATATGACCGTTCCAAGTACCGTTCCAAATACGAACGGTAATTGGAATTGTTGTGGTGCGGTAACCCGTTACTGACATCACTTTCATATTAATTAGAGTCGGAACGTGTAGGAACAGCTTCTCCGTTCCTATTTGTGTGCCAACATCTGTGTGCCAATATGTAAATCCATTACCGTTCCAAAAGGGGACCACATATATTTTGGTATTCCATTTGGAACACATATGTGGAAATTGAAACGGTTATTTGACTAGGAAAAGTGACCGCTCCTAGACGTGTTCCAAAGCTCGGGTCTATTTGGAACGCTTGCTCGACCGTTCCAACATGTAGCGCTAAATGAATCCCTTTTATGCCTTGAGCGAACAATGTAATCCAATGACCGTTCCAAATTCTGGGTATTTAGGAAATCCATGTTTGTTCCAAAAGCCGTTCCGAAATGTGCTACTATTAGGAACGGTCCGTTGACATAAACGGTAATGTGTGCCGACGCCCGTTCCAAATATGCACAAACGGCTGTATTACAACAGTAACTTTACCGTTCTTATGTCTGTGCCAGAGACCGTTCCCAATGATGGAGCAACGACTATATATCAACGGCTAGTTTAGTGTGCCAAATAATATTCCAGTGCTCGTTCCAATAGTTTTCTATATATATGTCCCCCTTCATTTTAGTTGTTCTTATAATTACTCTCCAACTCATTTGTTCTAACTCCCTCTCTTGATTCTTTATACGTAAAATAGAAAATATCAACTATCTGCGCGAAATTTGCATTGATCTTGAAAGGTGTTTTGCTCAGGTAAGAAGTTGAAATTCTTTAATAGTTTATTATATATATATATATATATATATAATTTGTTCTGGTCATTTAGTTACTGTTGTGAATTGCTTGTGTACATAGGACCAATCATGTTAAGACAGTTGAGGAGATGGATGTATGATCGAGACGTGTTGAGTGTGACGTTGGAGTTTGAGGATGGTGTTACAACATTTCTAGAATGGGCCCAGTCTCAGCGTGCATATATGGATGGGGAGAAGATTAGGTGTCCCCGCCGAAAGTGCAAAAATGAATGGTTCAAAACACTGAACGAGGTAAATTCGACTTGTGTATGAAAGGATTTATGCCGGAGCATTATAATTGGACTTCACATGGTGAGGAGAGGGTGCAGGAATACTTTGAAGCATTGACAACGCCCCCCTGTGCAGCAGCAGCAAACGCCACCCGTTCAGGAGAAGGGTAGTTTGTATTGGGGTGATGCGACTCAGATGGATTGGGCGCAGAGGATGGTATTCGATGTTGCTGCTGGGACGTCTTTCTGGTTTTCGTATAACTAGGAGGGACCGGCTGATGATGGTACTCAATATTGTCCGTCTGATGTGGGATCTAGTTCATATTATGATTCGGGGCCCTATGATTATGTGTCTGGCTTGTCAGACTATTTTTTTATATAGTGCATATTGCGGACCAACCATTGTGGAACGGTTGCACTACCTCTAGTTGGCGTCAATTGCTTCTTTGGTGAATATCAAGGCCTAAGGGGGTTTTCCAAGCATACATATGATCGCTTGTGCCAATGGGCTGATACTGTAATGCCCCGCGATCACACTTTTCCCGCCGATTATTACAATACGAAGAAATTGATAAGAGAATTGAGTTTACCAGTTCAGAAGATTGATGCGTGCAAAAATAGTTGCATGTTGTACTGGAAGGACGATATTGATTTGGAATATTGCAAGTTTTGTGGAGACGCTAGGTACAAGTCCACCAGGGACAGAAATCCTAAACGCAAAAAGTCCACGTATGCCACTCTTAGGTATCTACCGCATACCTTCGGTTGTAGAGGTTGTATGCATCGGAGGCCACTGCAGAGCATATGACTTGGCATGCAAGCCATCAGATAGAGGAAGGATCCATGTGTCATCGGTCCAATGTAGAGGCTTGGAAGCATTTTGACCGGACGTATCCTGATTTTGCAACTGAGCCCCATAATGTTAGACTTTGGTTGTGCACAGATGGGTTTGCACCGCACGGCGAGTATGGTAAAACTTACTCATGTTGGCCCGTGATACTTACACCGTACAATCTCCCACCTGGAATGTACATGAAGTCTGAATATATGTTCCTAAGGATGGTGATCCCTGGCCCATCGAATCCAAAACGTCTTATCGATGTCTACTTGGAGCCGTTGATCGAGGATTTGCAAAATTTATGGCATGTGGGTGTACATACGCACGACACTGCGACAAACCAGGCATTCATGATGTAGACCGCATTGATGTGGACAGTCAACGACCTTCTCGCTTATGGGATGGTGTCTGGATGGAGTACCGCCGGTGTTATGGGGTGTCCAGTTTGTATGGAGGACACACGATCATACTATTTACAGCACGGTCAGAAGGCATGCTATTTTGACTGCCACTGGCAGTTCCTTCCACTGGATCATCCTTATCGCAGGAACAAGAAAGTCTTCACTAAAAATCGAATGGAGAGGAAGGTTGCACGTCCGAAGCTGACTGGAGAACAGATCCGAACCCGTGTCAATGCGTTTAGTGTCGCAGTTGAACAACCGTTGAGTGAACCGGAAGGCTACGGTGCCGACCATAAGTGGATGAAGAAAAACATCTTTTGGGAGCTTGAATACTGGGGGGCGTATCTGATACGACACAATCTGAAAGAATCGGTACGGCCCAGGAACGCGGTGGAAGCGTAAAATAAAAGAAATTTAAAACGATTTCAAAGGGGTATTCCCTTTGAATTCCCGGGCGTTCGGTGTATTCAAAAGCATAATAACATACGTAAAAATATGCTTGAACAGGTGGCTAGAGGAGGAAACAAAAAGGTACAATAATTTAAATAGAAACATACCTTTTTCGTTTCACATGTACAACGGCAACAAGCTTTGATTCTCTTTTCGTTCCTTTTCCGTTCACCCTAGGATTCAAATTAGAACCCCTCTAATTTGTCCACACCACAACAATGGAAGAAAATCTACATCTACTGCTCTTCTTAAGCTAGATCAAGGAAGAAACGAAAAAACGTATTAAACTATTGATTAGTGTATACGTATTTCTCATGTTCTCATCTTGAATCTAATTCAAAGAGAACTCAAAAGAAGGAGAAAAAATGCAGGAAATTTTGTGGCTTGTGTTAGGAGAGTGTAAGTTAGGGAGTTGAAAAGTGTATACATGTGTTGTGTAGTTGTCGGTAGTTTCCAAAACCATCTACACACTAATGCACAACTTGTGCTCAACCTCCAACCATGTTAGCACAATATGTGGACCACCTAGCCATCATGGCAAGCCACGTCATTGCTTACATGGAGCCACATCATTGCTTACATGGAGGACTTTCAACTCCTCTTAAACTTGCATCAAACCTTTGAGCTTTGATTTCAAGTCATGGACCGGTTTTGACCGGTCTTGATTTAATCAAATTAAATCAAGTGATCCATGGGTTTTAAATTAATCCAATTAATTTTAAACCTTATTGAAATCCAAAAGTTCTTTTAATCCAATTAAATAAACATAAGCTCAAACACTAATTAATTGATCCAATCAATTAATTAAACGAAACTCAATAAATTAATTCAATTAATTTTAAAGGTATTAAGCGCAGAATTAATTAATCCAATTAATTAATTCTTGGGACATCCATCCAATGGATTTTCTCAATAAATGATCCAATCATTTATATTCTCCTTGAAGTAATTTAATACAATTAAATTAATTCACTTCTTCCAGAATTAATTCCACTATTTTCATAGTGATTTGTGTGTGACTCTTTAGGTTCACCCTCAGCTAGACTTGGTCTTGTGTCCAACACAATTGATTAATTAAATCCAATTTAATTAATTATTTCTGATTAACCATTAATCAGAAATGCCCGTTACCATGGGTGGCCGTCCAACAACGGTCCATGGCACTAGAGACTAGGTGAATGTTGGCGTGAACATTTAGGCTCCGAATTCCATACAGGTACAGTCCTTCCGTCGACCATCTCTCGGCCTTAGTCTAGGGCATGGAATTGGGTGTCGATTCCCATCCTGGACTAGGCAACTATGCTACAAACTCGAGATGCGTTTACTCTATTGATCAACCTAGGGAACCATTCCCTACTCGACCAATCGCTACGGCCGTAGACTTAATGAGTCAAAACCATCTCAGAGCACATAGGAGACATAGCTGTCAAATACTGACACCTCTCGCTAGATCCAAGATACAACCTTCATATGCATGCGACTGCCATGATTCCTCAAGCTCGAGGACTAATCCCGTACTATCGGAACCAAGAAGTCCAGTCATACCGACCGAGCCTCCAAGGCTTCCATATGACGATTCCCGCGAGTCAGTTCAGTCAGTCGACTACCTTACCAACTAACCCACTAAAATTGCATAGACGACCTACGTCTGGCACCAATGAAACTCGGCACTCACCCATTGAATGCAATACTTAGTGCAAGTCTCTATAGGACACTCGAGGCCCAGTCTCGAGGTCCTCGACGTGGAACGTTTCAAACCGACCCTCAAGGAGTTGGTTTCATAGCCGCCAACCTATACGCAGCTCACTCAATGGGTTTAACCAATCAGTCTGTGGGCATTTGTTATGACATTGAAACGACATTCAATGTAAGTAGTAAGCACAACAAACACATTTTGCCAGTGATGAATACTTACTTTATCCATCAGTATAATATTACTTTGATAAAGATCGACAAATAGTTCCCAGAACAACCAATCCAATTGACTTTCTGGTCACCTATTCTAATAATCTCCCACTTGACCACAAAGCCAATTACCCATGTTGCTCAGATCCTTCTGAGAATGAGCAATCTACGATACCGGCTCGACCTCGTGGGTCTACTATATTTCTCTACCGAAGTGACATGGTCCAACCGTGTCACCGCTTCCTACCATTGCTGCCTGCAAATGATGGTTGTCTAAGAATTTTCCGTGGATCTGTGATGAGATCTCGAGCCCAAAAGCTTTTGCCAAAGCCTAGTTGTTCGCCTCCAAGGCAATTACTGGCTCGGCCGTGCTAGGCACCACATCCATCCTATGGATGCGGTTTTTCAATCCAAATCACTTTCCAGAAATGACTTTCAAAGTTGCCATACATTCGACTTTCATAATGACATGTCGTTGTATCCTGCTTGAAACCTTTCCAAGCCACCACACTCACCATTAAGTCCAAATGTACATACATATTGAGACTAAACATTATTCACATGATTTTGGAAGCTAGTATCGCTATAGCCTTCTAGAATCAACCCTCCACAAAACATGCATTAAGAACGCTTCTTTAATCCTTATTCAGGTATTAAAGATATTCTCAACAGCTATTTACTGCCTTCTCGGCACAAGCCCAATAATCGTTGTTATGCACAAAGCATACACAACATCAAGCCCAATGCACGAACAACATTTTCAAGCTGCCTAAGGCAAAGACGTAGGGGATGTCAAACATCTAAGCTTTCTCATCAGTCTAATGCGATGGAGTCTTGAACAGCTTAACCCTGTATAAAGGAATCCAATTCCTATCATGGAGAATTGCGTGAACAACGCTCGTGTTTCAGTGTTTCCTGACATCTTAAATTCATTCCAAATGAATAAGACATTACACACTAAACACTTGGAACAAAACTATCCTCCCACTAGCCTTAAAGCCTGTTACTGATCGAGTCATACTCCGTATGAACTCGTCAAAACAAATATTCCAGTTATACAAAATTTCAAACCTAGTTTGAATTTTCATGACGGATCCAATAGCTCTAAGCCATTAATCCAAACCCGATGTCCAACATCGCCTCTCCTTGTATCTTTTAGATGATAATCTAATTGACCGGATAGGCCCAAAAACCTATGCCTCTCAAGTAACTAAGGTATTCTGGTTATCCCTAGGAGGACTGGAATACAGTCACTGGAATAATATA
The DNA here is from genome assembly GCA_034509735.1 of Sesamum alatum. Taxonomy (NCBI): domain Eukaryota; kingdom Viridiplantae; phylum Streptophyta; class Magnoliopsida; order Lamiales; family Pedaliaceae; genus Sesamum; species Sesamum alatum. The sequence continues at coordinate 46,092,694 of JACGWO010000001.1, read as the reverse complement.
ATTACAAATGATGTTTGCATTAGTATGCATTAAACCTGCACAAATCAGACACCTAGTCTAATTTGTCTCCACTAGTCCCTTGACGTATGTGGGACCATCCCATGTCTCAAGAACTTTGTAGGATGCAGGCTTGCCAAACCATATCCTATATGGCAACTAGATCATGACTATTAGAAAATACCATGTTTCTCAACTTGGCAACCTTTCAAGTCCATGTCTAGACGGTTTAAGGTAGTCCAGTGAAACCCCGATCGAGCCAAGTCTAAAAAGGTTCGATTTTTCCCTTATCAGAGACCGTTCAACCATAGTCTTTACAGGAAGAATTCCACTGAGTGAGAATTCCATTTTCATCTGGATATTCAAGAACTCGTACTAAATACACGCCTCTTCAATCTAATCGAGAGGTTTAAGTTTGCAATCAGTTTGGTTCACCACTACAAGTCTAATTCCCCGAACCTATCCAAGGTCCTTAGACTTGTGAACCCTCTTCTGGTACTGTGTATTCAATAACCTACGAATGTCTAAATGGATCCAATCCGATAAACTTTTGGCAAGCCCATTTTGTCCAACAAAGAAGCCTTACAGTCTTTCCATCTCAGAGAGGACTTGTAAGCTAGTCGACTCAAATTGCCTATCGCTAGACTCTTTGAATCTTCCAACTTCCTTGTCCTTAACTAAAGGAAAAGTCATCCTAGCTTATGGATGCCAAATTCGTAAGTTTATCTTGATTATCCATTTAATCATTTGATATTGAGTACTCATAGTCCAATTATGAGCTAGTGTTCAAGGATAATTATTTATCCCACCTAGCAGACAAGAATAGTCATTCTTTATCAAATAAAGCAATTTTATTGATTAAACATATGTAATTAAAAAATTCTCCAACAGTACATAAAAACATACTTCGATCATGCCAGGTTACATATTTCCTTTCAAACTCTATCCTAACATGGTCACTGCTATGCTAAGCCTAACTAGTCCTTAGTCTTTACAGCAATGGCCCTGCCATCGCTTATCCTTAGGACCTGTCTGGGCTTTCTACTCATAACCATCTGCAAACCATTCATAGATTATGATTAACTGGTATCCAATACCAAAGAGTAGAACAATAATCATGTTGGTACTCAATTCAAATGTACCTTCATTGGAGAGGAGCTTGGGACACTCCCTCTTCCAATGTCCCTTTTCGCGGCAGTTAATGCACACATCGTTTAGAATCTATGACTTTGACCGTTGAACCCTCTTCTTCTTTCCTTTACCTCCGCCCAGCGGTGTAACAGGATCACTCGAAGTGCTAGCAGTGGCTGATGTTGTCTTAGCTTTCTTCCTCTTCCAGCGTCCGACACCCTTGCCTTTCGCTTCTGAGGTCAAAGCCTCTCCCACTAGTACCGCCGGCGTAGATTTTTCAATCGTTGCCTCGTACCGGACCAACATATTTATCAAGTCGACAATAAATTAGTCGAAGGAGGTAGAAAGAGACTGAAGGATCACATCGATGTACGTCTCTTTTTCAAGATTAGCTTGGAGGTCTTTGAGCTTCTCAACAAGGGATAGCATCATCATTCCATGCTCTTGTACAGACAACCCTTTTGTCATCTTAGCTCCAAAGAATGCCTTCGTTATAGCATATCTAACTTGCCGGTCCGAGACCGCATAGATATCTTGCAAACGAAGCATAATCAAGCCAACATCATCTAGCCTATCGTACTGCTTTTGGATCTCGTTAGTCATCGAGGCCAATACGATGCTGCGGACCTGCCGGTGGTCAACATGCATCTACTCGAACGCCAAGCGTTCTTAAGGCATTGACCCATCCGGCAAAGCCCGAGGAAGATCCTTATCTTTAGAATGTAAGTTTGGTTCTCGAAATCTTAGACTATCTTAAGATTTTGCAGTCAGTCGTTGTTGTTTGTTCCATTAAACATATTACCCTCTAGTATTGGCGTTAGTGGATTCTTAGACATATACATTCAAAAATGTAAACAAAAAAAAATTAAGTAGATTATAGTAATATTATGTTCAAGTTAAGACTTGGTCTTTAGTCATTAACCCCTCCCACTATTTCTGCGAAAGCCCATCACTCTCAAATGGGGTTCCGGGAAACCATTTCCTAGTGGGCTTGAGGTCCACAAACGCAATTGTCCATGCCCCGCTTTTACGATTCACACAGAAAAAGGCTTTGTGGGAGGTAACCTATACCATTCTCATCTAATGAGATCCCCAAGTTATTTTGCCTCGCCTCTTCACATGATCCCGAGGACTCCAAGCGAATCATGTTACTCAGCGTTAGGCCCGACCCATCAACCAAATGAAATTTAAAACGATTTCAAAGGAGTGTTTCCTTTGAATTCCCGGGCGTTCGGTGTATTCAAAAGCATAATAACATACATAAAAATATGCTTGAACATGTGGCTAGAGAAGAAAACAAAAAGGTACAATAATTTAAATAGAAACATACCTTTTTCGTTTCACATGTACAACGGCAACAAGCTTTGATTCTCTTTCCGTTCCTTTTCCGTTCACCTTAGGATTCAAATTAGAACCCCTATAATTTGTCCACACCACAACAATGGAAGAAAATCTACATCTACTGCTAGGTAGAAACTAGATCAAGGAAGAAACGAAAAAACGTATTACACTATTGATTAGTGTATACGTATTTCTCATGTTCTCATCTTGAATCTAATTCAAAGAGAACTCAAAAGAAGGACAAAAATGCAGGAAATTTCGTGGCTTGTGTTAGGAGAGTGCAAGTTAGGGAGTTGAAAAAGTGTATACATGTGTTGTGTAGTTGTAGGTAGTTTCCAAAACCATCTACACACTAATGCACAACTTGTGCTCAACCTCCAACCATGTTAGCACAATATGTGGACCACCTAGCCATCATGGCAAGCCACATCATTGCTTACATGGAGCCACACCATTGCTTGCATGGAGGACTTTCAACTCCTCTTAAACTTGCATCAAACCTTTGAGCTTTGATTTCAAGTCATGGACCTGTTTTGACCTGTCTTGATTTAATCAAATTAAATCAAGTGATCCATGGGTTTTAAATTAATCCAATAAATTTGAAACCTTATTGAAATCCAAAAGTTCATTTAATCCAATTAAATAAACATAAGCTCAAATACTAATTAATTGATCCAATCAATTAATTAAACGAAATCCAATAAATTAATCCCATTAATTTAAAGGTATTAACCAAAAATTAATTAATCCAATTAATTAATTCTTGGGCCATCCATCCAATGAATTTTCCCAATAAATGATCCAATCATTTATATTCTCCTTGAAGTAATTTAATACAATTAAATTAATTCCCTTCTTCTAGAATTAATTCTAAATTAATTCCACTACTTCTATAGTGAGTTGTGTGTGACTCTTTAGGTTTACCCCCAGCTAGACTTGGTCTTGTGTCCAACACAATTGATTAATTAAATCCAATTTAATTAATTATTTCTAATTAACCATTAATCAGAAATGCCCGTTACCATGGGTGGCCGTCTAGCAACGGTCCATAGCACTAGAGACTAGGTGAATGTTGGCATGAACATTTAGGCTCCGAATTCCATACAGGTACAGTCCTTCCGTCGACCATCTCCCGGCCTTAGTCTAGGGCATGAAATTGGGTGTCGGTTCCCATCCTGGACTAGGAAACTATGCTACAAACTCGAGACGCGTTTACTCTATTGATCGACCTAGGGAACCATTCCCTACTCGACCAATCGCTACGGCCGTAGACTTAATGAGTCAAAACCATCTCAAAGCGCATAGGAGACATAGCTGTCAAATACTGACAGGGGACAGATTCTCTATTGGAATCCACCGTCCTCACTACATACTTCACCTGCATTGGACAAGGCTTATAATGACCAAATCAAAGACACAGTCACCTCTCGCTAGATCCAAGATACAACCTTCATATGCATGCGACTGCCATGATTCCTCAAGTTCGAGGACTATTCCCGTACTATTGGAACCAGGAATTCCAGTCATACCGACCAAGCCTCCAAGGCTTCCATATGACGATTCCCGCGAGTCAGTTCAGTCAGTCGACTACCTTACCAACTAACCCACTAAAATTGCATAGACGACCTACGTCTGGCACCGATGAAACTCGGCACTCACCCATTGAATGCAATACTTAGTGCAAGTCTCTATAGGACACTCGAGGCCCAGTCTCGAGGTCCTCGACTTGGAACGTTTCAGACTGACCCTCAAGGAGTTGGTTTGATAGTCGCCAACCTATGCGCAACTCAACTCAATGGGTTTAACCAATCAGTCTGTGGGCATTTGTTGTGACATTGAAACGGCATTCAATGTAAGTAGTAAGCACAACAAACACATTTTGCCAGTGATGAATACTTACTTTATCCATCAGTATAATATTACTTTGATAAAGATCGACGAATAGTTCCCAAAACAACCAATTCAATTGACTTTCTGGTCACCTATTCTAACACAATCTTGATGTCATGCACATTGAGAAGAATGTGTTCGATAATATATTCAATACTGTGATGGACATCAAGGGAAAAATGAAGGACAATCTGAATGCATGGAAGGATCTCAAGATTATATGTATCAGCCGGAGCTTGAGGTGGACAAAAAGAGACCGAACGTGATGACCAAAATGGTATATACACTGACGAAGGATCAAAAGAAGAAGATATATGTGTGGATTCGTTATCTTAGGTTTCCTGATGGGTATGCCTCTAACTTGTCTCGCTGTGTCGACATGAAGGAGTTAAGGATGCACGGCATGAAGAGCCATGATTGTCATGTATTCATGCATAAGTTGATTCCAGTTGCCTTCCGTGAAATGCTTCTAGAGCACGTATGGGGGATCTTGATGGAAGTGAGCCTTCTATTTCAGGTCATATGCTCAACCATACTAGATGTGGCCAAAGTATAAGAATTGGAAGACACTGTAGCCGTCATCCTGTGCAACGTCAAGAAAATATTTCCTCCTTCTTTTTTCGACTCAATGGAGCACCTAATTGTTCACCTTCCATATGAGGCACGCGTTGGGGGCCCGTACAATACAGGTGGATGTACCCATTTGAAAGGTAATTAACTACGTACACGAGAAAATTTACTGTTAAATACATTATTTTTAAGTGGCAATTAATTTGCATTTTAATACATACTCGTATAAATAGATTCCTACGCGATTTGAATAAGAAAATGAAAAATAAAGCACACGTCGAGGCGTCAATTGTAGAGGCTTATATTGTCGATGAAATCGGGCTTTTCTCTTCTCACTACTTTGAACCGCATATTCTCTGCAAGCGAAGGAGACCCGGTCATAACGATGAGCTCACGAGCAACAACGATCAAATAGTACGGTCCATTTTCAATCACCCGGGCCGAGCAAGTGGAGCCTCAAAGAAGAGATGGCTGAGCGGTGAGGAACTTCGTGTTATCAAGACATACATGTTGTGTAATTGTGAAGTAGTTGCGTCGTACTACGATCAAGTGTCTTATACAAACTTAACTCTCTCACGCCTTCATTTCAATTTCAACATGTATATTTATAATTATCAGTTTTACTGATACAGGTCATTCTTGAATGAACTGTATGAGCAACACCATTCGGAGGACCCAATAATTGATCAATTAGTGGCAACTTCAAAGATTGGTTCAAGCGTCGTGTAAGTGTCACTTCTTATAAATGCGATTTGCTCAATTTCCCCATGTATTATTTCAATTGCTATATGATGAATTGCGGGTGAGACCCGAATTGAATCACACAGACGACGAATTGTTGAAGTTGCATTATTGGGGCCCTAGAGTAGAAGTGACGACGTACCCGTCTTACTTCGTCAATGGCTTCAATTTCCACACTGAACGTCACAATGTCGGGAAGTCAACAATGAATTGTGGTGTTTGTGCCAAAACGGTGAATCCGATGATGAAGATAGCTTTGACGAGGTTGAGTCCGAGGAAGAGACTTATTGATAATTCACACCCTTGTTAATTTTTTTTATAAACCTTTATTTTAAGCATTGTATTATATGTATGTTTTTTTATATTTTAATAAAATAGATTAAATTGTAAAAATTAGAGCGGATATTATACACAATGATTGTTCCTAATACAGGTACAATTTTTTAATTTGGCGCCTACTTAAAAAATTTCAGGGAAATTTGAATTAGGAATGGTCAATGTATTCCCTCGACCGTTCCTATTACAAGTACAATTTTCCAATTTGGCGCCTACTTAAAAAAAATTCAGGGAAATTTTAATTAGGAACGCTCAATGTATTCCCTCAAGCGTTCCTATTACAGGTATAATTTTTCAATTTGGCGCCTACTGAAAAATAGGCTCCAAGTTCGAATTAGGAACGGTCATAACAATTGTGTGACCATTCCAAAGGAAGGTCCAATTTTTGGTTTTGGCGCCCAAAAAATTGGTGGAAAAATCAAATTTTGGAGCTGTCGTTTTATATCGAACCGACCCTAACAAAAAGTGGATGGGAACCATTCCTAAGGCAATCCCAGCCGTTCCAAATTGTGTTACTATATTTTACCTATTTCTGACGACATCTCAACATCCGTGAACCGGATTGACACCATTTTTAAACACATATAAGATTATAAATATTAATTGATATCTAACGGTCTGCTTTTCAATCAAAAACCCGGATTGAAGGATGCAACTATTTTTATGACAATGAATACTGACCGGAAACAATATCAGGATATCCGCACACCGAAAATTTTAAAAACTACATATAATTTATTCTTTTGTGTGGTACATCATATCTAACGGTCTGATTGGAATTTTGACGGTCTGATTAGGCGATGCAGTACAATAATATAGGATGATAGTTACATCTGTGAAATACTAACAAACATAAATATACAAATATACTTCATATTCTCAACTTGTGTCTATTTTTTGGAAATTACTATATATTTTTATTTTCATTAAATATCAAATTGTATACCTTTATTCAATCGGATGAGTGTTCGCAACGTGTTTTCTTAATTTATATTTATTATCTAAGAAGATAAAAAAAAATTGCAGTACTTATAGGAACGGTCACCAATGGAAATAGGAACGAGCAGCATTTACAGGTTTACAAACGACGTCGTTTTTGTATTTAGGAACGGTTATAGTAACACTTTAACTATTAATGGATCGTTCCTATCAAGTACACTATCAGTAAATCGTCATATAAACGTCGTCCTTTTAATATCAAAATAATCGTCAAAAGGACCGGGAGTAGGAACGGTTAGGTCAAAACACGATCGTTCCAAATTTCTAATATAAATACAACACTTGACAGATTTTTCCCCAATTCTACTCTCCCTCTCACGCTCTCTCAATCTCTAACTCTCTCTCTCTGTCTCTCTCTATACCAGCCACCACCATCCACTGCCGCCTCCATCCACCGTCACCACCATCCCCGATGCCACCATCCGCCAGTCGCCACCACCCCCCTTCGCCATCCACCGGCCCCACCTACCAAGTAGGGTTTTAGAAAACCCTTGCACCATTTTTATTTTTTTTAATTTTCCATGTTTGTGTAATATTATGGCATATTTCTGAAATTTCTGTAATATTAGTAAATATTTAGGCATTTTCTGTAATTTTTGAAATTTTTGTAATTGTTGGGCATTTTCTGTAATTTTTGAAATTTTTGTAATTGTTGCGGCATTTTCTGTAATTTTTGTAATGTTAGAGGATTAATTTTTTGTAATTTTTTTTGTAATTTTTAGGGCAATTTCTGTAATTTTTTAGGGCATTTTCTGTAATATTTTTGCAATATTAATGATAATTTCCGCAATATTAATGTTAATTTTTTTTAATATCTACAATATTTTTGTTAATTTCTGTTAGTTTTCCTGCAATTTTTGTAAATTATTTGGAATATAGGATAATTATGAAATTTGGTGAAATTATATAATAAATTTCATGTATTTTCTTGAAAAAAAAAAACTAAAAATTCTATAATTTTTTCTAAAAATAAAACTGTAAATTATGTAATTTGTAAAATTTTCTGTCATTTTTATGTAATTTTAGAAATTTTTCTGCAATTTCCTGTAATTTTCTGTATTTTTTTTTGGAAAAAAAATATGAAAAATCTGTTATTTTTCTGAAAATAAAACTGTAATTTCTGTTCTTATTTTAAAAATTTTCTGTCAGTTTTACGAAATTTTAGAAAAAAATTTGCAATTTCTTGTAATTTTCTGTATTTTTCTGGAAAAAAACCTGAAAAATCTTTTATTTTTCTGAAAATAAAACTGTAAATTTTGTAATTTTTTTAAAAAATTTATGTCATTTTTATGCTTTTTTGAAAAAATTTTGTAATTTTTGAATTTTCTGTTATTTTTTTGGACTCATATGAAATTACATATAATATTTTGTAAGAATATAGGAAAATATTCGTACTAATTATTATAATATAAATCATATTTTTTCGAAAAATTTTCGGATTTAGTATAAGTATATAGGAAAAGAAGGATGTAGTGCAATTTTAGGAAATATATGTAAAATTTAGTATACATTTTAGGAAAAAAAATTGGGATTTAGAATACATTGTAGGGAAAATTCCATAAAATTTTGGGATTTAGTATCCATTTATTAGACTAATTTTGGGACTTAGAGAAGAATTTTGGGTCTTATATTTTTATTTTGAAAATTTAGAAAATTATCATTATTAAGAAAATAAATTGATACTTATATTTTTTTTAAAAATTCATACCACTAATATTTTTTAAAAAAACATGTAGATCATGTCTGGTCATAATTTCTCACCTCGAGGAGGTGGACGTGGTCGCGGCTCAGCGGCCACACCGACGGCGGGTGTTGCTTCCCAAGGTGGGGAAGCAGTATTCTCACCACCATCACCACCACCGACAGAGCAGGCACCTGCAGCACCAGGGCTGGATCAGCAGCCCGATCCGTCTACTACTGCACCTGTCGAGGAGGCTGTCGGACCATCTACTCCCGCACCGGCGGTAGATCCGGCCTGTCCATGGGCTGCACCACCCCTACCTGCCCCACCACTCCCCCCACCATCCGCGCACCAGTACATCACACTCGCCGACGCCAGGTATTTAAATATTTCTGTAATTTAAAATATTATTTTTATGTCACACTAATTATTATATAATTTCAGGGCTGAGCAGAAGATACACGAGTGTATGTACGCGGTGGTGCGATGACACTATCCCCACCCTTGGGGCTGACCCTTGGGGCTGTTTGCGTAAGGTGCCGCCAGAGCACTAGCATTTCTGGTTCGAGAGCCTGAAGGAAACATACTTAATTTCAGTTAAACAGTATCAATTAAATTTCTAAATTAAATATTTTAACATTTTTTTTTTACAGATGACGTACTGGTGGGACTGCGACGATGAGTTGATGTTCAAGATCTTCCGCATGTTTGGGGGGAAGTTCCTCCGCAAGAAGTTTGTCCTCGCCAGACAGTCTTTGGTGAAGCCTCTCTGGTTGGCGAACGAAGTCTGGTGGCAGCTCCTGCTATACCGAGGCAACAAGGAGTTCAAGGACGAGTGCGCCAAGAACAAGGCGAACCGGTCCACCAACCCAGCCGCATCCTCTACTTTGTACCATGGGGGTTATGCCTCTGTCGGGATTCACAAGAGGAAGATGGTAAGAAATTTTTTTTTTAAAAGTATTCATCATTATTAAATTAAAATAGTAATAACTGTTCTCATTTGTTTTTACAGGAGACGTAGCTCGGTCGGCCAATCAAGCAGATGGAGTTATTGTGCAGATGCTACAAGAAGAAGGCTGATGGAGGCTGGAGCAGCCTGAGGGCAGCGGAGGTAGCGGTAAGCTTTGAATTACCTTTTCTAATTTATTTTTTTTAATTTTTGGAAATAATAATAATTTTAATAATAATAATAATAATAATAATAATAATAATAATAATAATAATAATTTACTATTTTTGCAGGAGACGTTCCAGAAGTTGCTGGAGGATCACCAGTGTCAAGCCATGGCCGATCCTGGGGATTGTCCGGCCGAATCAGAGGCTCGATGGCGCAGGCCGAGCAAGAGTTGTGGCTGGCTGCAGTCGGGGGCAAGAACAAGGGCCGGGTATTCGGTCTTGGTTCTAAAGCCCAGGGCCTTAGCCAGACCTTTACCTCGCCATCACCACCGCCACCGCCAGCGTCGAACTTGGAGGATCGCATGGTCCGGCTGGAGGAGATGATGGTTGATATGATGGGTATGATGAAGACCCTGCAGACCAACAACTCCGCTGCCAACCCGTCACGGCCTCCTACAAACCCCCTCTAGAAGATGACGATATGGACTAGGACGAGGGGGACGGGTGTAAATTTAGGATTTTTTTTAATAATTTTTGTAATTAAATTGGATAATATTTTTATTTCCAAATTATGCATTTTTTGGTATTTAAATAACAATTATATAACCCAAATTCAAAAATATTATTAATAATTTAATATATATTTTTTAATAATAATAACTATTATTATTATATAGAAAAAAATTAATAATTCATTTATTTAAGAACGGGCATTTAGACGGTCCTGGAGCACATAAAAATCGAAGTAACCGTTCCAACTTGTTACAGGTTTAATGAGTCGACCGTTCCTAGCACCGTATAAAAAAAATTTCAAATTAGGGGACAATCGTTCCTAAAACAGTATAAAAAAGAATTCCAAATTAGGACACGACCGTTCCTAAAATTAGTCCAAATTCAATGATTCATGGTATGGTTAGTGTTCTAAATAGAATACCTAAAACCGTTCTAAAAACGTATTCCAAATAAAGATTACAAATCCGTTCCTACGTTCCTTAGCAAACAAGGTCTACGTGTGTTCCAAAGACCGTTCCTAAATTTAATCCCCAAACTTATAGTGCATCATTCCAATTTGTATTCCAGAATCAGTGCAGAAATGTATCTCCAATATATGCGGTCCGCTTCAATCTGTGTTCCAACTACCATTCTAATTTACGTGATTTACGTTTGATGTGCCCGTTCTAAACATTAACAAGGTGTTCCAAATACACAAATTATATATTTCATACACACAAAGGTAATTAGGAACGGTTTCAATGTTGTATGCCAAAAACAGTTCCAATATAGGAACGATCAAGGGATGTCCATTCCTAAATATTAGGAACGCCGCTAGTTTCAACGGATGGCTGGCCATCCCATAACCGCTCCTAATAGCGCATCAAAAATATCCAGTGATCTAATTATAGTTCCAAATCAAAAAAAAAAAAAAAAAAATCATTCATATGTCGTTGCAATTCCCGCATTTTTTTGTAATGGAATTTTATATTATTGGGTCAATAGATTATTTGCATGGCTATTATCTTTGGGGAAAAATGCATTGACCAAATCACAAACTAAATCTAGTAGTTTGCATATGGGAGGATTAGATTAAAACAACAAGCAAAAGCTTTTCAATATGTCAGATGTTGGAATTAATAGGTGCTAGTGCTTTTAAAAGGAAAAGAAATCAAGTCTACAGACCATGTGATGCACCCGCTTTATATATACCTAGTTGATACTAAGTGTTGGATTATGAATTTTAGTTATAGAATACAAAATCAAAGTTATTACGACCTAGTTGCCTAAGAGTTTCTTTACAATGTATTGAGAAAGATTATATGATAGCAATTGATACTTCAAAGAAAATCTGTGAACACCAAGTTTCGAGGAAGAAACTTTATATAAGGGGGGGAGAATGTAATACCCGCACACAATTGAGTTAAACCAACGAGTGTAACCCTTATTACTACACACCTTGACTAGCAATTTTTTTTTATTTTTGGATTAATTTTTGCTCGCTCTTAAAAGTTGGATTTTAAAATACTTTTTTATGGAGACTTTTGATAGAATACAACCTCCCAAGCCTATATATACCCAACCACCATCCAAGAAATAAGAAAACATACCCTATTCAAACTCTAAAACCTATTTTCTTCTACACATCTCTCCATAGGTGAGAATACACAAAACTCAACCTTCAATTACCATAAACTCACGATATTCCACGTCTAAATTGAGTCGTAGTATGAAGGATATAGAAGGAAGTCGAGGCACTCCGTCGCTGAAAATTTGAGTTGGCTCCTAACCGGGAACTTTTGTTTAAATCAAGTCGTGATAAGATAGGTTTTATTAGTATCTAGATGATTTATGCTCTTGAAATTGTGTGATTTGTTTGAGTCTTGAGTTATTGGCGTAAAAATGTTAGGATTAGTACATATTTATGTTTTCATGAATTAAAACAAAAAAAAAAAATTGTTGGAATTGACCGAAGATTATGGATTTAATAAAGAATGAATTCTCAATGGAGAAGTAGCCATGTTGGTAATTTTGGATGCATGGAACAGTTTCTAGGTATAAGAAAAAATACATTTTATTTCATTGATAACAATTTCTTGTGAAATCCTATTTTGTTTTTGGTTTATTCGTAAAATATCAGGAATTTTTTAGTTGTATTAGATTTTATAAAAGTGTTACATGAGCATTGTCAGAAGTTCGGCGTGAATCTGACAACTTCCTATTTTTTGGTCTGTTTGATTTACTTCTAGACACCTTTTACTTACAAAACTTTTCTAAATATTTATGAAACCATGTAGAGAATACCTGTTACTTTTAAGAATTTTTGAAGTACCGCCTAAATTTATAAAATTCCTTGAGTCATGTCCTAGAGCAGTGCTCTTTTATGCAAAACCTTACTCTTTCTGAATTTTTATAATACTTTTTGATGTGCCTTATAAATATTAATTATTTTCTGTATTCACTAATATGAGTCTCGAGTAACATATAATTTTTTTATGGTTTTTCCATGTATGATTGAATTTTAAAAATTCGTTCAAGTAAACTGTCAGTCTGTTTTGTAATTATTCTCCAACCCAATTTTGTAAACTCTTATACCTATTTATTTAACTTAATGTCATCTAATATATTTTAATATATATTATTCAATATCTTTAACACTCTTTATAAAATTTTCATAGTCATAACTAGGTATATAATCTTACAAAATTCACATAATTAGATTGCCAGTTGTCGTTACCTAGTATCCGTTTAGTCTAGTTTCTTTATTTGACTATTGAATCGTTAAGGATTAATTGAGTGACTAGGATCATGAACCGATATAGGTATTTATTGATTTAGTTTGGGTATCAATTGTAATGAGACAAATTTTGTATTGAATTAGAAATTTGAGTCCATATGATTGTTATGTTTGAGTTAAGCTATAAGTTTTTCATTGTTTGTTTCTCTATGATTAAATAGGTAACACACCTATTTTATATTTGCAAGAATTATGATCCACTAACTTATAGGATTCAACAGTCTCAAAAACAAGTGGTCAAATAAATGGTCAATATTTTCAAATTTCTTATAATTTTTTTGGATTCAAAATACGATGCAAATTTATGATATTTCACAACATCCAAATTGAGTTACATTCGATAGGACTTTCTATCAATTATTGTGCAAGCACCTTGTCAAACTCAAAATTTCAAGAGTCATTATGTTGTGTCAACTATGCCATTATCGGTTTGTTTTTACCTCCTTTTGACAATGAAACGTGTGTATTAAATGTTATGTTATTTTTAAATAAATGCATGCTCAAGTTCATCGACTGATAGATAGAACATGCTCAACCGTTAACGAAATCACTGTTAATGGGGAACACTAGAGTTATTCTGAACCCTCTCAGATGGGGTTAAAAACTGAGAGAAGTTACGTCTGACCCTCTCAGTTGGGGTTAAAAACTGAGAAGTTACGTCTGACCCTCTCAGTTGGGGTTATAAACTGGCCCTCTCAGTTGGGGTTATAAACTGAGACTATGTTCTGACCATCTAATCGGGGTTAAAGATTGAGGCCCGGATTATGAATTATAATTATAGTCACAAAAAAGTAAGAGGTCTATTATGTTGCTAGTGAATGTTAGCATGCCTACTTTGTTAAAATGGTCGATTAATGAAAACACTTGCACTGATCTTTCACATTTTTGTCGTCACCCACAATTATTGTGTATACCTTGCTTTGATTGAAAAGTTTAGAGTTATCATTGGTGCGACGAATACTTTGAAACTATAAATTTTCTCCTTTATTCATTTGTTTTTCAAGTTACCATTGTGTGTTAATAAATTATAGTCCTTCATTACCAACGTACTATGTTCATATATGGTAAGAGGTAGGGACCACTTACTGGGTGATTAGTCGCTTACACCACTTACGATACCTTGCAGATGATGTGAATGAGGAGTATGGGGAGGGGTGGTACTGGGGTTGGTGGTCAATCAAGGTCTAAGCGCTCACATGGCGTTCATTAAGAAGTCCTATGGACATTTTTTTTCAGGGAATTACTTCTCCGTTGTTTAGTTGTTAGGACTCAATGCTAGAGTTAAAATATTTAGATTTATGTTTTTCCACTACAAGGAATGTTTTGAGATTTTTATTGTTTAAGTATGAGTATTTTTGAGTTTGGACCTATTTTTTTGGTGATGGGGGTTTCATGCTACTAAGGCTATGGACTTGGTGGCATGGCCGTGTCGTGACCCCTGATTCGGGGCGTGACAAGGAGCCCACCACAACCCCGATGGTGGTGTGGAAATCGCGATCCGACCTAAAAAAATAATTAATTAGTATCCCTTGAGGAAAATGCAACAAAAAATTTTTAAAGCAATTTATTTTCTTACCTCGCGTCGGAGAGGTTGATGCACTAACACATTGCTGGTGGTGGTGGTGCAATATAGGACAAGATGGGGAATGCGGCGACTTATAGGAGAGAGGTTGACGGCGCAACATGTGATATGTTGGGCCTCGCAGTTGATGGACCCACTGTGGCCGAATCCATCGACGGGCTCTGAGGCGTCGGAGTGTGCTCCGGTGGTAGGATTGGCCGTATCGATGCTTCCGCAACATGGGAAGTATCAACGGCGGGTGGTGAAACCAATTATCCAATACCGTGGCCACAACTTCGACCACGTCCTGGAGGAGCAAGATCGAGACCACGAGTCATCTATAACTAAAGGAAAAAAGAAAGAATTATCAGAGTTGTCAAAATTATAATATTATATTGTATTATAATAGATTATAATTAATTAAAAATTGTATTATAAAAGTACATTCTAATATACTATATTATAAAAGTATATTATAATTTATTACAACTACATTAGATTTATATGGTAATAATATTAAGTATAGTATTATTTGTCAATATAAAACAGGCAGTTTATACACTTGCCATAAATATTCTAGAACATTTTACAGGAAGATGGTCCAATAATAGTGAAAATATTAGGACCTTATTACAGAATTTCCAATGTAAAATTCTAACATCATTCAGATTTTATAAGGATGTCTTTCTTAGCCGAGTAATGGAACTCTCATAATCTAATGATGTTCACTGAAAATATAAATTTATCGACGGACTTCCCCACTTATTTGCTGAAAGAGTAAAAAGGTTCTTAGGACTTTAAGTATAATATTATTTGTCAATATAAATATTATAGTTTATTATAAACTATATTATAATTATGTGGTCTAAATCTCAAGAATTTTTCTAATTCAAATATTTTCCAACAATGTATACTAAAGCTCAATAACTTTTCTAAATTGTGTACTAAATCCCGAGAATTTTTCCAATATACCTAAAATTATAGAAAATACAGAAAAATTAATGATATATGCAGAAAATTTTTAAAAAAATGCCAGAAAATTGCATGAAATTACATAAAAATTTTAGAAAAAGTAATAATTTTCTGAAAAGTCTATAAACCCAAGAAAATTTATTAAAAATATTTTTTAATAATTTTCATCAATTATTTTAGAAAAAAAAATAGTTTTTAATAGTTTTAATAAAATCTATAAAAATAAAAAAAAATTATTAAAAACAGTTTTCAAATATTTTGCATCAATAATTTCATAAATAATTTCAGGAAAAGAAAACAGTTTTTAATCATTTTCAGAAAAAAAAAAATATATAATTTTCTAAAAAATCCATTAAAATCTAAAAATTTATTAAAAACAGTTTTTAAGTATTTTGCAACATTAATGTTATAAAAAAAACATAAAAATTAGCAATAAAAGAAACAATTACACAACTATCAACTTCAACAATTTCAAAGAAAAAAAAACAACAATTTCATCTCTATCATCATCATCAAAATAACTTTCGAAGAATTTATAATTTTAAAAGAAAAAACAACTAAAGTACTGACCTTGAGGGTGGGGGGTGGCTTTCACACGGCCAAATATGGAGGGGGAGCCTTCTAGGGTTAGAGCACCATCTTCAGCCTAGAGGGGAGGGGGCACAGGGAGCATGTGTTTTAGTGAATTTGGGGGATGGGGGTGAGGGAAGGTTTTCTGCTCAGAGGAGGAGGGGGGGGGGGGGGGAACTGTTAAGTGTCATATATATATATATATAGTAAATTACATTTTTTATCTCATAAGTGGACTCGTTTTCAATTTTGGTCTTATACTGTGGGGAGTTCACACATTACATCCCATATATGCATTTTTTTTCTTTCAATTTTAGGACCAAAAGGGGTTTTCCATTAATTGCTAACGGCAGAATCACGTGACTCGTACACCTCCGTTATTGCTCAAGGTAAATTACATTTTTGGTCCCATAAGTGGACCCATTTCCAATTTTGATCTCATACTGTGGGAATTCACACATTATATCCTATATGTCCATTTTTTTTTTCAATTTCAGGACCGAAAGGGGTTTTCCATTAATTGCTAATGGCAAATGAAGATTACATATCCTAAATTACAGTCTAATGTTGCCGAAGGGCACAGCGAACATTCATCCCCATCACAAACAACACATTTCCTCATAGACAATGAGGAAATTTCAACCAATGCAATATTTAAACAACACTGTAAGCCATGAAATAACCAAAAAATAAATTAAAATAGTTTGTCTTTGTTGCATCTGTGAAATCTTGTCCTTTATTCTATTAACCTCCTAAGTAATCTGGGTGCGATAACCCTTGCTCTTGCACCCAAGCAAAAATAATCCATCCACTTATTGTATTTGAACACCCAAAAAATATTTTACCTGAGTTATGTTCGGTCCACGTGGTTATAAAACTTGTAGTCCTTCCACAGTGGCAAAACACTTCATCCTTTGCAACCATGTTTAATTTTTGGTTCCTACTAAATGGAAAAAAAAATAAAGAAAGAAAGAAATAAGCTTTTATAAGAGGAAGAAGGAAGAAGAATGATTTCCCTCATTATTTGTGAGGATATGTTTTGCTTGTGGTGGGGATGAATTCATTGTGCCCCTAATTTCCAATTTTCGGGCAATACTAGGGTGTATTAGAATATGTAATCTTCATTTTTTCATTATAAATTAACGAAAATCCCTTTTAGTCCTGAAATTGGAAAAAAGATAGACATATAAGATGTAATGTGTAAATTCCCACAGTATGGGACAAAAATTAAAAATGGGTTCACTTATGGGACCAAAACTGTAATATACCCTGAGCAATAGGTGTGCGAGTCACGTGATTCTGCCGTTAGCAATTAACAGAAAGCCCCTTTTGGTCCTTGAAATTGAAAAAAAAAATGAACATATGGGATGTAATATGTGAATTCCCCATAATATGAGACCAAAATTGAAAACGAGTCTACTTATAGGACCAAAAATATAATTTACCCTATATATATATACCTAAATTTATTGGAATGGGCACCCGTAGAAAAATTCGTCACAAAATCAGATACAAATGGGTCTAAACAACATCGTTTTAACCCCATAACGACACTGTTTATACTTTATACACATCCGATTTTAAATGACGTCGTTTTACTATTCACCTCTAAACCCGTCAGAAATGTCAATGCAACATTGTTGGATAATATGTTCTAAAAACAAAAAACGACGTCGTTTAAGGTGACCACCTGTAAACCCTTTCCAAAAACTACAAATCAGCTCCAAAACCCGCTCAACAGTAATGCATAATTATTCTTAAAATAACACAAATAAATAAAACATCCATTTTTGACACATTAATGTTCCTGAAAAGTATTTAATTTGTGGAAGAACACAAATAAGCACGTAAAAATTACCCATTTTCATTTATATATGTTCACAATATGAAATGAATTTGTGTATTAATCATTGTAAGTTTTGTACCGATGTTACTGTAATCATACATTGTTGTACTATATGCCCCAAACTGACCGTTTTAAATTAGATCGTTAGATATGATCAAACTAACACAATCTTACATGTGTAGAAGTTTTGGGCAAATCCGTCTCACAGTTGTGGAGATATCATATCCGAAATGTAAGTTTAATTGTTTAGACTGGTGCATCGTTCAATCGACCAATTCGATTTTAATCAGACCGTTTGATATGATCAATCTAACATAATCTCACATGCATTGAAGCTTGATACAAAATCGGCTCACGGATGTGGAGATCTCATATCCAGAATATAATATTAAGTTTTGTGTCAGATTTTGGGACGGGATTTTGATGTAGACTGTGCAATACCGCCCCAAAGGCCGTTACAAAATCTGTTTTAAAAATTGTCTTTTCTTCTACACTTGAATTATAAGCTTTGATGTTTTGTGACGGGTGTTAAGACAAATCTCGCAGAGTGTTTTGAAATTTCATTTCCCACCAACGTTTTAAGTTTTGCGCCAAAAAGTTTCATTGGGACGTGTTTTATAATGGGTATTTTAAAATGATCCGTCACAATATTTAAATTTCCTCCAAAATTTTGGATTTTCCGTCAAAAATATTTTAGCTTGAGACGTGTTAAGTGACGGGTTTTCTAAAATTCCCGTCTCAAATTTAAAATTCCCTTTGAAATTTTGATTCTTCCGCCAAAATCAAACTGGCTAGGGACAGACTTCCTAAAATTTCTATCTCAAAATTTGAATTATTTAATTTTTTAATGATAATCAGCGTGTGTGTGTATATATATATATATATATATATTTAAGAAATTTAATACTTAACTTATGTACTATACATCCACTAACACTAGATTTTCAATCATCATCATCTTTTGTCTAGTAGTCCTCAAAGTTGTCATCGTCTTCCTCATCCTCATCGGATTGTGCAGTCAGATTGTTCTTCATTTTGCCTTTATGTTCATGACAGTGTTGAAGATGTTGTCAAACACATTTTTGTCAATGTGCATGACACCAAGATTGTGTTATATCAGATGTGTGGCCTAATATGTAAGATCCTAAAAGATGATTTTCTTCGTCCACTTGTGGCCACTACCATAGTTTGGTGGGAGTGTCGATGATTCTTCAACTACAGTACTAAACTCTACCACCCAATCGATCTTCTCTCCGGTCAGCCTCAACTATGCAATCTTCATTTTCATCCGATATTTAGTGAAGATTTTCTTGTTACCCAGTACGGATGGTCTTGGGGAGAAACTATATGTGGTAGTCAAAGTAGCACCCTTTCCTCCGATGTTGCAAACAGAATACCTGTGTGTCATCCATACAAATTGGACACCCAATAATACCCGTGGTGCTCTATCTAGACGTCATCCCATAGGCAGGTATGTCGTTCACAATCCACATCAAAGCCGCATGCATCATGACTATCTGGTTCGTGGCGTTGTCTTGCGTTCGTATACCTACATTCCATAATTGCAACAACTCCTCGATCAACGGCTCCAAGTACACATCAATCAGAGGCTTCAAATTAGACAGGCCAGGGATCACCATCATCAGGAACATGTACTCCGACTTCATATACATCCCTAGTGGGAGATTGTATAGTGTAAATATAACAAACCAACATAAGTAGGTCTGCCATACTACCCGTGTGGTGCAAAGTCATCTGTGCACAACCCTAATCTAATAGTAGGGGGCTCCAATGGGAAATCTGGATGTGTCCAATTGAAATGCCTCCAAGCCTCGGCATTGGACAGATGGCATAAAGAGCCTTCCTCCGTTTGATGGGTGTCATGTCACGTCATGTGTTCTCGCCGTCGTTGGTGAAGTATACAACTTCAACAGTCGGTGAGTAAGCGACACGTACCTAAGAACGACATATAGGGACTTCTTGTTGTGGGGTTTTTCGCTCCCTAGTCGGTTTATACCTAAGGTCACCACAAACTTGCAATACTCCATGTCAATGTTGTCCTTCCAGTACAGCATGCAACCATTTTTACACGCATGAATCTTCTCGACGAGTAAACCCGAATCCTTTATCAACTTCTTCGTGTGATAGTAAACATGAGGCAGGGTGTGATTGCAGGGTAATAGATAACTAGCTCATTGGGGCACTTGATCGTAGCATCTCTCGGACATGTTGTTCTCGACCTTGATGTTCACCAATCCAGCGATCGTTGACAATTGAGATTTGTCACACCCATTGTACAACGATTGATCGATTGAGTACACTACATCAAAAAAAATCGGTCTGACAACACAGACACATCATAGTCTCTCCTGCCCTACCACGAACTTGGACCGACATTAGTAAGACAGGATCTCGGACCCTCATCAAGCGCACCCTCGACGTACGATAAAAAGAATTCCAACCCAATTGCATCAAAAACCATCATCCAGTTCCATTTCATCTGCTGGTGGTCACCCCGGTGCGTAGTACCTTCCAGAGCAACTAGGGTTTGCTCCTGCACTGAGGCGGTCACTGCATTAAAGTACTCTTGCACCTTGTCCTCACATTTGCAAGTCCAGTCAGAATATTCATGCATAAATATTTTCATACATAAGTCAAAATTAACCTCATCTGATATTTTGAACCTTTTGTTTTTGCACTTCTGACATGGGCACCTAAGATTTTCATTGTCCATATGTGCACGTTGACACTTGATCCGTTCTATAAAACTCTTAACACCATCGTCAAACTCCTGCCAAATACCCAGCCTCCCCAGCAGGTTCTTCTCATACATTCATCTCCTCAATTGTCTTAATATGATGATCACTACACATACACATATATGCAAACATATAAATTTTAAGCTATAAATTAATTAATTATCACTAATATTAATTAATATTCAAACATAGAAGGATAAATTGCATAAAATCCCCCTGTGTTTTAAAAATTTAGCTAAAAACCCCCCTGTGTTAAAAATATAGGCAAAAAACCCCTGTGTTTTAAAAAATGATGCACACTCTCCCATTCATTAACTCCTTTAACGGCGTTAAATTTTTGCCTGATTTGCCCGTTATACCCTTATTTTCTTAGCAATTGATCTTCATAAGTACAAATGGACGATCTAGATTTACTGATTTTAAAATATATTTTTTATTTATATATTTACACAATAATATATATTATATATTATACATATATAATATATATGTATACACTATTTAATTACACCGGCAGCCGCGTTTGGGGGCAACGACTAATGGCGGTGCCGCTCCATCGCCCCTGTAGAGGCCCCTCTCCATCGCCCCCGATTTGGGCGATGATGTTCGCCCAGATTTAGGGGCTGGGCGATGGCGGGCGACGGCGCAAGCATCGTCGTCGCCCGACGACGGTGGTCCAGGCGCCGTCGCCCAGATCTACGGGCGACAGGGTCGCCCAACCGAGAATGGGCAACCTCGCCGTCACCCAGATCCATGGGCGACGACGACCGCCCAGGTGTCGTCGTCTGCCGAGGTGACGGCCGGCGGTGGCCAGCGGGAGGGTTATTTTAAATATAAAAAGTATTAAAATTTATTTTAAATATATTTTAATTTTAATATTATTTATAACAAATAAGATAAAAAATTTATATAATTTTTTGTATTTTAATATTTGGGTAATATTTTCTATAAATATATATAATTCATTTAAAAATATTTAAATTAATAATAATTTAATTTAATTAATAATATACTATTATAACTAATTTTATTTATTATATAGATATTTAGATTTGAATTTTAGTATATTAATTTTTTAATTGTATTTTTTCAATTTAGAATTTGAACTTTTAAAAATTTTATATATATTTTTTAGGTATTTTGATACTTAATTAATATATTTTACAAATAAATAATTTATTAAAGTATATTTAGATCAAGTAATATTTTAAATTAATCAAATATATAATCTATTAAAAAAAATTAAATTAAAATAATATATAATAGAATAAAACATATTTAAATATCAATAAGGGGGCAAAATAGACATTATCACACTTAAAATAACCCAAAGAATAAACAAAAACGAAGCTCATTAGCGCATCAGGCGCGTGTCAACCACTCTCCGTCAATTTCTAATGAAGAGGGGTTATTTTTGTTGTATTTTCAATAACAGGGGGGGGGAGGGGTTGCCTATAAACATAACACAGGGGATTTTCACGCTATTTCACTAAAACACAGAGGGGTATTACGCAATTTACCCAACATATAAATTAAAAACTATAATTAAACTAAATTTAACAATAAAGTGTTACAATTATTACCTAGTCAATCAGCTCAAAAGATCAATGGTACAATGAAACTGACGCTAGTATCTTTAATATACTCAAAAATCAGAGAGAGATTGACAGTGTGTGTGCTTTAATAATTTAAAGTTGTTACAAAATTCATCCCAAATTTACTTTATATGTTACTGCTAATTTCTAAACTAAAACATTTGTAAATACTCCAAATGAGCTAATAAGACACAGAAAATCAAAATGAAAGAATTTTAATTGAATTTGGAGTTTATTAAGGGATATTGGTTTTTTGTGGTCAAGGCCTAATCGAAATTTTACACTGCAAGCTGATGTACATGTAATTTAAATTATATTTATTTAATTAAATAAAAATAAATAAAATAAAGTAATTGATGAAAACTGAAAATATAATAATTTTAATTGAAAATAATTGATGGAACAAATTGATTGAAGAGACATCTATGTTCTTAGATACATAAATATATTCAGAGGTTGAGCTTTAACAAGTAGTATAGATTTATTAATTATGCATGTACGGAAGTTATTATCGATGTTCGTCTTATTTAACTCATACTCGATAATTTCTTAATGAAGTAATTATAAAAAAAATACGATTGAACAATATCGTCGTCTTGTATATAAATTTGAGACTGGAGCAGGTGAAATCATTCTTAGCTTATATAGATCACCTTTAATAGTACGTATATATACACATATCCATCCAGGTCGAAACTTGAAAACCAGCAGACTCAAAAGCTCCAGCTGATGATCCCCATGGAGTATATGCTTCAGGCAGAAACACTTGCATAACTATATATATATTATGTGTGTGTATAGATGCTTCCCTTGTTTTCGACAAGTCGTTTCTGTCTCTTCGTTGCATGGGGCCGATCGATCAAACCAAAACATGATCTGCGTGCGTTGAGTTTTATGGATGGTTGCTTGGTCTGTCCTCTGCACGATGAAAAATTCCGACATGTTACAATTTATCATCGGAAGTTTTCAGGAAGAAAGTTTTGAGAGAATGACAGCTTTCACAGTCGCGTGGAAGCACAGAGATACAACAACTTGGATACCATAAATTTGACAAAGGATGGATAGTAAGCGACTTACGGACAGATTCAGGGTCTATATGTACAAAGAAGCCTGCCGCAACTATAAGGTAGCAGAGGAGAAGCATCAGTCCTTTGAAGTAATTTGATGTTCCCTCCTGCAGGCCAGAACAGAATCAAACACTCGGAAAAGTAGCCTCCGCGAACAGAGGAGAAGGTGTAAATTGATGAAACTTGAGAGCTTACTTGCAGAATGAAGGCCACTACAAGAACTGTCATAACAAGAGTGGCTGTCTCAAATAGTTGAAAATTCAAGTCCATAGGACGTCCCATGATCCAGCCAACGACCACAGAGAAGGGGATCTGCAGTTATTGCAGCATTAGAATAGGTTGATCTTAATATATAGTCGGTGAAGGATGGATAATGTGCCTTGTTCAATGTGAGCTCTCGGAACCAACAACAATCGACGTAATGAAAATTAAGTCAAGCCTTGAAGACAGACCAAGGATAAAAAAGTCAAGTGGGAATCACCAGAAAAATTCCTAGAAGTTAAACTGTAAATGGGAAGCTGAAGGATTTAGAAAAAGATAAATATCATGGTGTGCTGTGGGGACATCTTGTAATAACAAAGTTCTGATACTCTGTTTAGATATGACGATACGATTCAAGAAGTTGCTCGTAGAAATATACAGTACATACCCCAAACATTGCTATTTGTGTCGACGATCCTATAGCCACTCCCAGAGAAATGTCCTGTCCGTGTAGAGGGAAAAATGAGAAATTTAATTTTACACAAGCAAGACCATGAGAATTCCAACACTTACAAGCTTGTCTTTCACGGCAAACATAACAGCACCTGCGTGTTCCGCCGCATTCCCGACAATTGGGAGCAGGATAACACTAATAAATGCCACCGGAATGTTCATTGCCACAGATGCCCCCTGAAAATATTACCATGTTTTGGCCATAAGAATGCGGCTCTAAAAATATTACAAAAGATTACTATTGATTTTCAGACCTCTATGGCATTAACCAAATATACAGACAAGACCGATATCAAGGAAGTCAATATAAATAGCCACATGATGGATTCCCACTTCGACATATCTGGCGCTTCGTCATCATCTGAGCACCCCTCAGTTTGACTCCCTTCCTAAAATTATATCAATCAGCTCAAACAAATTAAGAACTAAACCAGAAAAAAGGTGACAGTAAGAAGTAGCTAATGTTCAAGAATGTGATGTATTGATTTGATAAGACAAACGAATAAACAACTGTAAGCAGATTGCTCAGCAATGCTGATGTTGTAAAGCTGGTTAAAAGTTCCCAACTTCTCTTTCATATGCCTTCACTAGGAAGAGCTACCGTATAAGGGGCAGATTCTGAAGTATGATTCATAAAATGGAGAAACCCAGAGACATGGAAGTAGCCTGGTTATTCATGTTAACTGATCATAAAAATGATCATGTACAGTGTTACAATAAGCAAAAACTTGTCCTGCCTATTTTATGCCGACAGAGAACTACACAGAATATATAAAAATTCACAAACAAATCCAGAAGGTTTAGAATATGGTAAATTTTAAATGATCTTTAATACACGATCACACCCTTTTCTAGGAAAAATTGGAGATTAGTAAGGAAAAAATATCTCCAAAATGGAGAGGGTGTAACAATGATTGAGACATCTACCTCATTTATGGGGTTATAAAGGTTCTTTTGGTTGGTTAGCTGGAAAATAATGTATGCGCCATAAGCTACCAGCATAACGCAACTGCTAAACCTTGAAAGCGCTAGCTCAGACTTTCCAAAATGCAACTCAGTGTGTGTGAAATGGAGGACGGCTGGGAACAAGAGACCCATCACTGCCATCAAAAGCAATCCTGAATTCATTGCTGCAGATGGCTGCCAAATGATCAGAAAATGAAAAGTTGTCGTACTTAGATAACCATCAGTTAACAGATAAACAATAGCATAGAATCTAACAAGTTTGTTTCCTTTTAGATTCTTGGAAACACACTGACACAAGAGGACAAATTTCACCAACCTTGTTGAAAACTTGTTCCCTTTTACAATGAACAATTCCTCCTCCAAAAAGCGCACATCCAAGTACCAACAACATATTAGAAAGAATTGATCCCAGTAATGATTGCTGAACAACACGTATCATGCCAATTTTCAGTGCGTGCATAGATATTATCAGCTCCGTTGCATTACCAAAAGTAGCATTTAGAAGACCCCCAACTGAAATTTTCAAGAAAAGGCCATTGTAAAGTACCTTCAAATTAGTAGCATGAGATTATATTGCTTATATCTTGCTTCAAAGAAAATCTTAAAAACACCTCGATAATGATGGTTAGAATCCAAATTAACACTTGTAAAACAAGAACTTTAAGCGTAGAAACTGTGTTTCTGCACTATAGCTCAAAACTTATATGGATCGGAAACATTAGAATAAAAGAGAGAACTTAACAATTCAAGTATAAATCATTTTTCACTTTGTTATACCAACCAAATTAAGAGTTGGGATAAGTTGGGACTTCTCTCTGTAATGACCTCAAAAACATCTTTACAGTTGAATAAAATAGCATCTAATTTACCTTTTCCTGATTATAAGTACATCTATAACATGGTAAATTGACAGACCGAAAAGAATAAGAAATCGTTCTTCGTGTTCTCTGCCATGGAATCAAATTGCGCTATGCTCTTGTTCCCTTCTCATATTTTAATTATAACTGACCTCCAGGAGTTCTAATATGAAAGTAACTTTTGCATGTATGTCGATCTCTAATTAATCTCATGTATACATGCATAACCGTCGCAGTCATAACTTGTTTCTTTCCCATATTGACCAGCCATAATTACTATTTGGCAAACCTACACATACAAGAAAAACAAGGAAAAAAGGAAGTCCATAGGATTTCATATAGTTAAATAACTTTATTGGAAGTTTCATAAATACTGGAAGTAGCAACTACAGTGTCACGACACCTGCATAATGAAAAAGTTTCACATCACATCATCCATATCAATGCATGATCAGAAATGGACTGCAGCCATCAACCATTACTTGAAGCAAGTGGTCTCAACCAAAAGGCACAGAGTTTTGACCAAGACATGCATGCAAAGGTGCACGTTCTGATAAATAATCCTTCAAATAGATAAATTATGTTCCGTGTTCGTTGCATGAGGAATAAGCTAAGGAAGTAGAAGAAAACCTGTCGGCCCAGTATAGAATGCGAGCTGCCTGCATAAGAAAAGGAAGCCAAAATCATATTAAACATAATGAAAGCAAAACTGGAAAACCAGTTATGCACACAAGTGCGATATGCTTTTCATATGTGCAGTTACGGTAGGCAGCTTACTTCACATAACGAGATCAGTTTTTCAGCTTGAAAGACAAAATTACCAGTTCTGTTGTTTGTAACTATGAAAAAGTGCACCGACTCGCAAGTATATGAAGCCAAATATAAATTTTCCACTCTCTGATTGCACGGTTAAGAGAAAGCATAAAGAAAACCAGACTTTCAACACATATCTTAGTAGCATTGCATATTTCTCTACCCATATGAATTTATACATGCTACAAACTTAATGATGAGATGTCAAGAACATACTCTGTAGCCCAGCCCAAACGTTCAGCCAAGGGAATTATGCCTAACAGACTTAAGAAGAAGACCCAGCCCTGAAATTATTCAAAGAGCTACATCAGCAGAAATACAAAAACAGGATATCAAAAAGCGGTTGCTGTCAGAAGAAATTTGCAACTCACATGATGGTTTGTAAGCTTATCAACTAATATCGCCAAGGGACCGCAAGGTATAAGCAAGTTCAATTTGTTGGAAAACAGAGCAATTTTCGTGCTGCGAAATATGATACTTAGTATAGATTTACAACCAAAATCTTCTGTTCCAGGACCAACAAAAGATCTCGGAGGAGCTATCTCCGGAGAAGATGCCTTTCCACCAATCGGTTGAGGGCTGACAAGACGCAGGTCTTCAATGTCCAGTGTGGGTTTTCCCGCTAATGATCCCATCTGTTGAACAAGTCATTTTATTTTTTTTTTTCCGGAAAATAGCAAATGCGGCACTCTTAACTACAAAAACTGGGATCATGAAGTTTGATATTACAGCCAATATCTTATGCAGGTTCAACTATAATATATTCAAGAACTTTAACATTCACAAGTCGATTATCACTATTCCTTACAAACTGAATGGAATGCTTGGATTTGATTTTATATAAGAAATACAATTGAAGACTTGATAAACAAAACTGTTAAACTGTTTCTACATACTGTACGATGACTTGGAGTTGCCATTAGTATTTCCAATAAAATTCGACATTATCCTAAACATGTTTGCTCGGGCATTTGATACTGTTATATTTTTATCAGGCTAACTTAACATCATCCCACTAGTTTGAGAGATATAACATAACGAATGGAAACAGAATATAGAACTGAAATTATAGCTTACTCCCAAGTAAAGTCAGACATCATCCTGAACACATTCACTTAGAATTTCTAACTATAGGCTCCCAATTTCCTCCAAGAAACTATCTAAATAACCTATATCCACCGAAAAAAATTCCACATTTACATGAATCATTACAGGGCCAAGAGAAAAAACGTTGAAAAAAGTACCTCAAGATATGAATTAGTCTCTAC
Organism: Sesamum alatum; assembly: GCA_034509735.1. Lineage (NCBI taxonomy): Eukaryota > Viridiplantae > Streptophyta > Magnoliopsida > Lamiales > Pedaliaceae > Sesamum > Sesamum alatum. The sequence goes on along the minus strand of JACGWO010000001.1, from coordinate 46,064,615 downwards.
CATCTATGAATCGCTACTGCCCATCTACTGTAACTAGTGCACAAAAACAAGAACAACAAAATGCTACCCATTTCCTAACACGGGCATAATTCCAAAGCCCTTCAACCACAAATTAGAAAAATGAACAATTGCAATCGCAGACACCAAATTCCTACAAAATTACCAAAATGTCACAGTATAACGGCTTGTAATTCACGAAAAATCAGACAAAAAAGCAGTAAAATTCCCGACCTAAACTACAGTTCTAAACAACAGCGAGGGAAAGTACCAAGAAACGGATAGCAGGAATCCGCCGACTTATGCTTGTCCCACAAATTCTACGGCGACTAAAACACACACAACACTCAGATTCCGAGACTTAGAGGGAAAGACACGAACTCTTGGAGAGTCAACAACTGCTGCGACATAGGCACATAGTGCTGTGCATGTCTGCCAGATTGTCAACTAATTTTAAGAGAGTAGAATTTGATGGGCCTGATTCGGGAACACGAAACTTCGATCGAAGCTTCAGCCTCTTTGATTGTTTGTATGTGTGTGTGTGTGTGTGTGTGATTGTACGATTTTGATTGTTTGGAGTTTTGACTGTGAAAGTAGAGGAGAAGTCCCATCGGGGTTGGTTTACGCGTAAAGAGGCAGTTAATGTAGTTATGCAATGATCCAAAGCCTCGAACGCAATTATGAAAACTTAATTGCAGTTAAGTCCCCTCCGAATAAAACTATTACTTTTCCTACCCCTACTTTTATTTGCAATTAGAAATGCTTCTACTTTAGGTTAGCCAAATTACCGTGTGGGCTGCATAATTGATTATAAGATAATCGATTTGAAATAATTCGTTTTAGAGAAAAGTGATTATGACGTTTAAATTCATAGTTTTATAATTAATTATACAAATATAGATTGTAAGTAGATTTCAAAACTAAAGCCATTCTTAAAATTAAAAAAGAATTAAAATTTTATGTGTATAATAGGTAATTAAACGAAAAATAGTTGTGATGGAATTAAGAAGATACAAATTATAACTTTTATGAAAACGGGATTTTGATATATAGAGTTTAATCCCCAAAGGTGATTATTGAAAAATGAGTCAAACGACGCAAGATATTGTAATTTTCCTCAAGTTGATGTGCTCAATTACAGGGTCGAACGAGCACTTTAAATTTGCATGGTTAAGACAACATGCAAGACTTACCATTCGTAGTTTTACCCTTACCTTCTACTTTTAAAAAAAAAATAAATAAATGTCAAGTTATTATTTTTGTAATAACTAATTCCTATTATGCTGAGTATCTAGATACTTTTGTTGTTCATAAAGTAATTATTTGTAATTTTGCATAATTGAAGGGATATATTTGTAATTGTATTTTTTCTGCCTTAAGATCCGATGTGGTTCAACCAGAGAAAAAGAAATAATAAGAAAATGTTAAAATTTGTAATTACATCTCACCCTCGATCCCCGTTGCTATCTCTACCCTATTGTCACGCTATCCTCTTACTTGTTACGTCTCGTCACTCATTCAATTTTGGTCTTATAGATGCTACATTCGATAAGTAGATATAATTGGCACACACTCCATTTCTTAAAAATAAAATTATGTGTCGATCATCAATATATCCAGTACTTTAGAATGAAAAAGAACTAAAAATATCAAATATAAAAGAAAAGAAAATTGAAGAAAAATTCAAATTAATTCTCTAAATCTAATTGCCCGTGGAAAAAATCTCTATTTTTTTTTTATATTTCAATCATATAATATTAGAATAAAAATGTAGATCAATCTTAATTAGCAAATAATTAGGTAAATGAAAATCCAATGTATATATATATATATATATACATGAAGTTTTTTAAACTTCTATACTAATGCAATCATTCTTCCATTTAAAAAAAAAAAAAAACAAAAAAACTTGTAAAACCTGGTAAACCCTAATGACCGGCGCTGCAACACAATCGGTGTCATGTTCTACAATGTATTGTTCATTATAATTTTATATGAGTCTTACAATTTTATTTTGAGAATACGTCTTACTAGATAGCTGAGATTTTGGAATTTATAAGTGTCCAAACTCCTCGCCTGCAACTGATATGGGACGTGCGCCTATATCGCCCATAAATAAAATTTTATAAGTATTATGAAAAAGGGAAGGGACAAGTTTACAATTTAATTAGTGTAAAGGGGAAGCAAGTGTAAATAAGCAAATATACAAAGTTCGATTTACATATTGCTTTTTTCAATTTTACAAGAAGCAAGTAAAATTAATGACATGTTCAAATATGATATCTCCTACCAAAACAAAAACGGTTAAATACAGTTATTACCCCTGAAATATCCACTCTACATCAATTATTTCCTTAAAGTATTAAAATTTTCAAAAAAATCCCGACCTTCTAACACCTTTAATTTTAAAGTTCAAAAAGTCCATTTTACCTTACTAAAAATTGATTTATGAAAAAAAAAAAAAACTTAAAGGGATTTTTAAAATAACAAAAACCACTCTTTTTAAAAAAAATTATCTAATTTTATTTTCACTTGTTCATCGAGCTCTTTTTATTTTTATAATTCTAAAGTATTTGGAGCTCATTTTATTTTAGTTTCACTTATTGTCAAACCAAGTAAAAATAAATTTATACATTCATATAATTTCCACATTTATATAGTTACCATATATATATAAATATATATTAATTGTATATTTTCTTATTAGCTCATGATCAGCTCTTTCGATTTTATTAATTGTATATTTGTTTAATTATTTATTTGTTTAATAAATATATAAATATATATATATATGCATGTATAAATTTATTTTTAATTTGGTTTGACAAACAAGGAAAACTAAAATAAAATGAGCTCCAAGTACTTTAGAATTACGAAAATAAAAAGAGCTCAATGAACAAGTGAAACTAAAATTAGACAAAGTTTAAAAAAAGAGTGGTTTTGGTATTTTAAAATTTTCTTTAATTTTTTTTAAAAATAATTTTTAGTATGGGTAAAATGAATTTTTTGAACTTAAAAATGAAGGGAGTTAGAAGGCCAGATTTTTTTTTGAAGGCTTTAATACTTTAAGGGGATAATTGATGTTGGGTGAATACTTCAGAGGTGGTAACTGTATTTAACCCAAACAAAAATTGTACAAGCTATAAAGTATTATTGGAACTTATAAAATATAAGATTCTATCTTAATAATTGAATTTTTTTTAACAGAGTATGACAATTAACAACACTTGCAAAATGTAAATGATAATTTTTGAATATTTTTAATAAAAAGAGAAATTTATTGAAAAAAAAAACCTCCTTATATTTTGTGAACTTAATAAATTAATCTTCAAAAATTTGGCTTGCAACATATTTTAAAGTTCACATCATATAAAACCTTATTTGATTTTGGTTTAATTTTTAATTTTTAGTATTTTTAATCGAGCTTTTGTTTTTATATTGCGCTTTGTCTTAAATATGAAAAAGTTTTTGAATTAATTATTTTTTAAATAAATTTCTATATCATGATAAAATAAAAATGTCTTAATAGGATGGATTTTGATAGATATTTGAACAAAGAGATGTGATAAAATGAGAATGTATTTGATTTGTGATTATTTTTAATATTGAAAAACATAATATTTTTTCATATTTTTTTAAATGTAAAATTGCATTTTGATCCTATAGGATGGGGGCTTTGCACCTTTAATCCCCTATTTTACGATGTTAATATTTTTGGTCCTATATGATTAAATAACGTATGTAGTAACATGCACTAATTTAATATAATCAAATTTTGTTAGGCTTCGAGATCACATTTGTAATGTTTTTTAATTCTATGAGATCAAAATATTGACCAGCAAAGCGCGTGCTCAAAAGTGTAATAATTCTTATTTTGTGGGATCGAAAGTGTAATTTTATCTTTTCTAAATTAAAAATAGGACTTTTTTATTCTGATTTTATTATTTTATGAAATTAAATATGAAACCAAACAAGGATTAATCTTTGTAGTTATACTCCACCGCTGCTCCGGCCTGCAGTGTAGTGTCTTGTCAGTTGCTTCGAGAATCTGTCGCTATTCGGATTTCAAAGAGATCAGTCAAAATCGAATTGTTCTCGGCGTTTTGGGTATTTGCTCAGCCCTAGCTGACTGCTCGCTGATGAAAAATCCTCATTTTCTGTGTTTATCCAAATGATTTGGCGAAAGATTGGGTTGGTAAAACCCCAAATTTTACTGTAGGGCGTGGCTCCTTTTTCATTGGTAATTTCTTCTGATTTTTATGCTATTTGACATATTGTGAGATACAATTTTGAATTTAACATTGAAATGGTGTGTCGTAATCTGACTTGTAAGTGTGCATGAGTTTTACTTTTACCTATGTGTATCGACGTATATGTGTGAAGATTAAGTGTATCTGTTCAATTTCGCAGTTAATGTTCCAAATTCCGTGGTATTTTTGATTTGTCTGGCTGATGATTGTTTATTTCTTTCTAAAACTAATAAAGATAATTTTTTCAATTTCCCTGAATTGATGAATGCAAAAGCGTTCGAGTTTCTTAGTAGTAATTGGCTATTAGCATGAACTGGTTTGAACCAATCTGGCGGCATGGTGCCTCCTTCATCCGGTTTTTGCTGGTCGAAGTGTTGGATTTAGATGAGAGTGGAGAGAGGTTACGTCTATGTCTCCAGTTGAGTTTATGGTGTTTGAAAGTAATTTTTGTATAGTGGGAAAGTGAATCCCTCATGTTGATGGTGAAAGAATTGTTTAGAGATCTAAGCTTCTAACTAGTTGCATCTTTGGGCTGCGATTTTCTCCCTTGTTTAGTTTCACGCTTTAATCTTTCATGTTCTTCTCTAGCAGTCATTCATAAAGTTATCTTACTCAGCTCTATCATACTGGTTTTGTTGATATGGGCTGAAGCTATAGTTCTTTTTACATTTTGATTTCCTTAGCTGATCAATGAGTTGTATCTTATAAATAACAAAAATATGTTTGCTTGGGGAGTGAGAACTATTTTGGTGCAATTAAAACAATCAACTTCTCTTAAACTATATTCTTACTGTTGTTCAGATGCTGGATAGATTTGATACTTGCCATTAGGCTCTCGTGAGATGATGCGCTTCTTTTGTCAGCAATCACGAACGAAATGGTTGCTATTTGAAAAGTTTTGAGAACCTCCAAGCAGAAAAGAACTAGATGATCTCTAGAAGATGGATCGATCAGAAAAACATTTATGCATAAAATGCAATGAAGGCGGGAATCTGTTGGTTTGCAGTGAAAACGGCTGTCCTTTAGCTATTCATGAAGGGTGCATGGGTTGTCCAGCTAGATTTGATGATGCGGGCCGCTTCTATTGCCCCTATTGTTTGTATAAGCAAGCTGTTGCAGAATCACGTCAAGCAAGGGAATATGCTCTGGCAAGAAAGAAAGCTTTGTTGAATTTTATGGATGAAGAAATGATGGGCAGTGAACAACATTTGGAAGAAATTAAGAGAGCTGAAGCTGATGGGCATGATCGATCAAAAGTTAGTCCAGCAAATGCAGATGTGACAACATGTGATGATGGTGAAAGCAGGGGGAAGGTTGATGCCATTCTCAATAAACCTGTTCTTGATGTAGAACACCAAAGCAGCAGTTCAGAAGAAGAAAAGATCCAGGAAGAGGAATCGCACGCTTCAACAGGCTCTGAAGGTCAAGACCCTTCACTTGAGATGTATGAGAAAGAAAAGATCAGGAATGCTGAAGGAAAAAAGATTCAGGAAGAGGACCCTGAAACTTCTGCAACCTCTAGTGATCGAGACCCTTCCCTTAAGATGCATGAAGATAAAAACTGCAATCCAGAAGAAGAACAAATTCAGGAAGAGGAATGTGAAACTTCCTCTGCTCCCACTGGTGAAGATCCCTCTCCTACAGTGCATGCAAGAGCTAAGAGAGGATTTAAAAGGAGTGTCCAAATAAATGGTGATTCTGAAACTTTTTCATTGCAAAGGAAGCTTGTCAAACAGAATGACAAGAGTAAGGTAACCACTCCAACTGTCAATCATCCAAGGAGATCTTCTAGGAGATCATCTTCTGCTTTAAGAACGGCAGAAATGTTAAATGACAAAGTTGATGCTTCCAGAAGCTTGAAACAACCTCGTCAGTCCTTAGTGAAACTGTAAGTACTTCACATACTAGATAATATTTGGAATTTCCTCCCATATTTGTATTGTTATGGCTGCGCGTGACATCCCTTGCAGAGCTAATTACACATTTAGCACTGGGAAACGTAAGAGATTATTGTGGACAGAGGAAGAAGAAGAGACACTCAAGGTAAAAGTTTCTAAGCTGAATTGATTCTCCCTCTGCTGTTCAGCATTTTTACAAAAGCTTTCTTTTATATCAACTGATGATATCATAATTTTGCAGACCAAACATTTACTTTCATTCGTTTATAGACAACCGTACAGTTGCTATTTATTACTATGCAGATGGACCTTGATATCTTTGAACTGCAATTTTTCTGTCGAACATCCATGAAATGCTTATCTTTGCTCTTCCACTGCATTTCGATCCAGACATCGTTATATGGCCGATACTTTCTCAGAAAAGCCTGCATGTGATTGCCAAATGAGTGGGTTATTTAATGACTAAACCTCTGACATTTCGTTTTGTGAACCTAAACTCTTTTTGATATATCGTTGCTGCAGGCAGGAGTACAGAAATACTCGACAGAAGGAAACAAAAATCTTCCTTGGACGAAAATCCTGGACTTTGGTCAACACAAATTTGATAGGACTCGTACTCCGAGTGATCTTAAGGATAAATGGAGGAACATGATGGCAAAATGAGATCCAAACTTCTATTTTCTTCCATAATTTTGAACTTTCGACTCTGAAATTGGGATACGATACTTAAGGTGCGTATACAAATGTGGGTCTATTTTGTTTATGAGATTTTTGGTAGCCAAATAGAGTGAATATGGAGGGTGGATGGAACCATCTGCATTCGAAATATAGTGCATGATCTTGCTTGCAGCAATCACCTCTATTTCGCAGCCTATATGAATATAAGGGATAATTACACCGTCCTTCTTTGAAGTTTGGTTTAATTACATATAGACCTCTTATGGTTTGAAAAATTACATTTAGTATCCTTAACATTTATTTTTATCTAACAAATAAATCTCTCTATTATTTGAAATTCGCCGAATTTGCTGATAATAACAAAAATTAAATAAAAATTCATGTTTATTTCCAGTTAACTTATTAAGGACTTATTGCTAGTCAAATAAATCTTTTTGTGACCAAACTACCTCTATATGGGTGAAGATATACCTCCTCACATGCATTAGTATGTGAAAATGTATAAGAATAGTTTGGTCATAACAAAATTTGTTGGACTTGCAATAAGTCAAGTATCAAGTCAATTGGGGGTCAAAATTAACCTTTCATTCAATCTTTTTTAATATCAACAAATTCGGTAAATTTTGACTAATCAAAGTATACATTTATTAGACAAAAACAAACTCCAGGAATATTTAATGTAATTTTTCAAATCACAAGAACTTTACATGTAATTTCACCAATCCTCGTAGGAAGAGGGTGTAATTATTCCAATTTCTTATACTGAAATTACACTATATTTTAAGCAAAACCTTTCTCTGGCTTTTTAAGTTAACTTCACTGTGAAAACATCAACAGAATGAATGTTCATTATCCATGAAAAGTCCTCATAGCCAACTCATCAAGAGGTTTTCTCGGCTATTACTTATGTTGGGCTGTGAGAAGATGTACATCAAAATTATCCTTCATGGGAGAGGTGATGTCCAACTCCAGCACTGCAGTTTCTAGATCACAGTGCCACTTGGAATTAGAGCATCCTTTATTACAGTGACAATACCACTCTTGATGAAGTATCCCTCTGTCTCTCTTGCTGCTTCTTGAACATTGTCACTGTTTATGATCTGGAACAAGTAAAAAAGAATTATTTAGAGGTTCAATTTTCCAACCATACATGTGAATTGCAGAACGATCATGTTGTGGAAAACCTCAAGTCAGCTGTTGAAGAGCATGAGTTGAAGAATTTTCACTGTAATCACTAGTAAGAATCAACTGACTTTATAAGGAAATTACGGTAACAAAGAGAGTTAGTTAACAACCTTCACATCTTCTCCAATTCGAGCATTTTTGTCGATGATGGCTCTCTTTATGTGGGTGTTTTTACCTATGCCAATGGGCACGCCACCCTTTGCAGCCAGAACCCTCCTATCTGCATCCGTCTAAAACACAGAAAGTGAGATGATCATTCATCAATGGCTAAAGGAACGATGTAAAATAGCTAAAAAGACTATCCGACGGGTCACTGGCTCCTGCATTTCCATATGACTTCAACCACAATGTGCTCGTATAAAGGAGACAAGGTTAATTTGGCTTCTGTGGCAGCATTACCTCGTAATAATCTGCACCCATCAACAAGGAGTCTTCTATCACTGCACCCTCGGATATACACGATCTAAGTCCGACAACCGAGTGGTGGATTTTGCAGTTCTGCATGCAAGTGAAATACTGTTTGCTAAAGAATCGTGGGACTTTCTATTAACCAGGCAAATACGCAAAGCAAGGTTACATAGAAGCAAAATAGGCAACTTGTTTATTACATGGTTCACAAGATAAAAATCTTATGATGTCGTGCAAAGTCCAAGATAAACCCCGTTTTCTTGCTTGCCTTGCGAAATTTAGCTAACGTCGTTTTAGAATCACAACCACCAATAGATAAAAAATGTCACAAGCAGGAGGGTGAAGTTTCAATATAGTATAGCATGGGTTTTTAGCTGTTGGCTTAAACTGTAGGCCTATTCACAAAGTTGATCACTCACCTTGATCACACAGCCCTCGCCAATGACACTATCTGTGACATCAGCATCGAGCATCTTGGAAGGAGGCAGGTAGCGGGGCTGGGTATAGATTGGAGCTGATCGATCATAGAAGCTGCAAGAGATCATTGAAGCATATCAAGATGTTCAATAAGTCAGAGCCAATTGGTGTTTTCGTACAACAAGGGTAAGGAAACAAAAACATGGTAAGATTCGAACTCCTACCTAAAATCTGGCACAGGCTTTTTTGTAATCCCGAGATTGGCATTGTAGAAAGCTTCAATTGTACCAATATCTTCCCAGTAGCCATCAAACAAGTAAGCTTGCACCTATATACATGATGAAACAATTAGCTCCGACAACTTTAACAGTCAAAAGAAGTGATAGTGTCGTGGAAAGTTTACCAATAAGTCCTCTATCAGATTAAGTACTAGACATTGCCCAAAAACATTACAAGATGGCAAAATATTTACAGATGTAATACAGAGAATATTATGCACACATTATTTTGCATGACTGAATATGCAAGGAAAAGGAGTACTAGATTAAATTTCAGACAGTTACATACTCTTAATCCCATGGAAGTAGCTCCAGGAATAACTTCACTTCCAAAATCGTTGGCTGCAGGAAACTTGTCCCTGAGAAGATTTATCATCACATCCTTGCTAACAACGTATATCCCCATACTTGCAATGTAAGGCATCTCCTTCGCTCTCTTATCATCAAGACCCAATATGGTAGTATCAACCTTTGGAAATGGAAGAAAGGAGAATTAGATGTTATGTCATTAACTAATCCTGATACTGTTGATGTATTATTTACTATTTGTCCCATCTACCTTCATAGCTTTTAATTGTTCTCCCTTTGGTTTCTCTGCAAATTCAATGATGCGTCCTTCTTCATCAATCTTCATCAGACCAAATGCCGTGGCACGCTTTTCATCCATTGGCAGTGCAGCAACAGTAATATCGGCATCTGTTTCTCTATGGGCCTGAATAAATCTCTCGTAATCCATTCTGTACAAATGATCACCAGCAAGAACCAGGAACTCGAGAATGTTATGCTCTTCGAACAGCCATAAATATTGCCTCACAGCATCTGCAGTACCCTAAAGATAAAATGAATTCAGTTTAAGGGCAGAGCTAAAAGCAAAGGCAATTGGTATATAAAAAGATAATTAGCATTGACCATAAAATATGGCAATTGGCACATAATAGACATTTAAGTCAAGCAAAAGCAGCTCGAGAACTTTTAGCCATCAGATGTAATGAATGGATACTATATGAATAGCATAAACTGATCTTAAGTTAAAAAAATAGAATTTTGGCAAACAGTAAGAATGCTGGTATAAAGATAAGTACCTGAAACCAATTGGGATTTTCTGGACTTTGCTGAGCTGCAAGAACCTCAACAAAACCTTCATTCTTGTAACCGCCCATGTTGCTCGCATATGCCCTTGAAAGGTGACGATTGAGGGATGCAGAATTGAATTGCGTGAGAACATAGATCTTTGATATGTTACTATTCAAGCAATTGCTCACAGGAATATCAATTAGCCGATAATTTGCTCCAAGAGGAACAGCTGGCTTTGCCCTCTTCTTCGTGAGCGGATAAAGTCGAGTACCAGCTCCACCCCCCAGAATAATTCCCAAGACACTCTGCAGATGGACCAAAAGTCAGAAAATTAATTATGTCATTTGATTATATGCAAAAATGAAGGGGAACCTATGTTCTTGTTTTAAGACACAGGATAAACTGCTAATTGCCTATTCAATTTAGATGAACCTATGAAGCAGAAGTACTTAAATTTTGTTTATAATTTTTAATCAATAAAGGAATGCACGAACTCTATACAGAAAAAAAAGAGATTATGACAAACAGTTATCTGTTTGCACACCCCTTTTCCCTAGACTGCCTCAATAATTCTCCGAGTGGAAACTACTGAATCTTTCTATTCACTCCATGCAATTTCTGTTTGATCCGTATTCTATATATCACAGAGACACTCAAGTGATTTCAACTACTTACTACCCTGAGCCAGAATAAAATTACAGCATTTACAGTGCATGATTTAGTTATGAATGAAGTACAATAATCAGGAGATCACATTCCTATTTTTGCATCAAAATACTTTTTTATGCAATCATGTATTGAAAAAGCAAATAAGCAGTGCTAATTTAAATAAAAGCAAAGATTACAACAAATTACACGTGCAACAAATCTCCCATAATTAAACATGATATATTCTAAATGTTTTTTGTATACCAAGAGAGCAAATTGTGGATCTGGGACAAAGCGTTAATGTAACTTCTAATTAAAGCAAAGGTTGTACAGACACATGAAAGCTGTCTGCTTAGATTTCCAAAAACCGCATCTTCTCTTCAACTTTCCCGAGCAGATTAAACATCGATGCAAACAAAAGAGAACACATAGCCAAAACTCTACCAATTCCACATACAATCAGTTACATGCAGATAAAAACAGATTGAACAAATTTACGGCCGCGTATACGAGCTCCCACTGCATATGTACAGAACAGCGTACTACTCTTCAAAACACACACCCCCAAGCATTTCTTTTTAAGATGAACATAATTCAGAAGAACATAATAAGATGAATAAAGTACTCTGCTGGCGTCGGGATCAAGGCAAGTCTGCGAATTTTGCGAGTCGGACACCGCCTTCGGAGATACGATCACAGGAACGCGACTCTCCAATTCCCCTCCAGAACGACGCTGACGCACTCGCAGTTGCCGCGACGACTTGAGGCTCTCACCGGCCACATTAGACGCCGCAAAAGACAGTCGTGTAAACGACGTCGAATTGACATCCTCCCCACCTCTATGATTAACAACGGCGGTTGCTTTGGGAGCCAGCTTTAACACTGCGGTGGCCGCCATTGCATTCACCACGCGAATCTCTTCAGCTCTCCAAAGAGTGTGAGGTGTGTGTTTGTATGAGAGAGAGAGAGAGGTCAGAGGTGGAATGAGCTGAGTATAACTGATGACGGTGGTGATTATATAGTGTAAAAGATCTTAGTTCACAGAGAGAGAGAGAGAGAGAGAGAGAGAGAGGTTCTAAGCGAAATTACGGGGGTGCCCTTGGGCCTTGTTTGGTATTATTCGCAATGTCTATATGGTTCTCTTGCGATTACCTAATATGACCCTGCATCACATAATACTTTCATTCATATTACAAATATATTTTATTTTCACACAAAACTCAAAAATATTTTATTTTCACACAAAACTCAAAAACTTTGAAAATCTACTATGAAAACAAAAAACCAAACAAGGTGTTGCAACAAGAAAAATAAGAAAGTAAAAATATAAACACCAAACAATTTTTTCAAACTATTTTCACCGCAGTCTCTCCAGTGATCTGACCCTTAACTTGCAAATTTTGTTCTAGAGAAGAACTAGATTAGGATCAGGGTACCCTAGTTCGACCAAGTGTGGACTGCGAATCCAATCATCACAAAGCTCTCCCTTATTCGTTCCATTAACTTACACGACAATCAGATTCTTAGTTCTCAAAGTCCCGATTCTCACTATAAGAAAATAGAAGATTAGCGACAAAAAAATTAAGTGATAATTTTAATATTGTTACTAATTATATATATTTAGTGACAAGAATGTTTATTTTGTCACAATAATGAATTTTTAAAATTGTTATTGGTGACAAAAATATGTGCATAAAGTTGTCACAAATACAATTAGTGACTCATGTATAGTGACAACCTAGTGACAATCAATAATTGTTATTACTATATTGTGTTGTCACTAAGTTGTCATTATAGATGTGTCATTAATTATATTTAGTGATAATTTTATACATAATTTTTGTCACTAATAATTATATAGTGACAAGATGAAAAATATTATCACTTAATACATATTTTTAATGACAATGTTTAAATTATCATTTGATATTTTGTCACTAATATCATATTTTCTTGTAGTGTCTATCTCAAATCAAATAATATCGAAAGAAACATTGTTTACAGGGCTACAATCATCTACATATATCCAACACTAGTAACTTGAAATATTTCTACATTAAAATACCAACACATTCACATATTTGCAACTTTTTACCCTTAATAATCAACCACGGGACCTCAGAATAGATTTAATATATATATATATATATATATGTATGAAGGAATAATGGTAAATGAATGAAAATTGATTACCAAACAGCGCCTTAGCAAAGATAGGAGAAAGAACAAGGCATGTGAGGGGAGGGCAAATTAGGAAGGTTTGAAATGTCCGGTAACCGGTTACTTTCATTTGATGATAGGCGTAGGATAGGTCGGGCAGGGCGGGTCATTTCAATTTCCCACGGGTGACATGTGAAGACCATCTGTGAAAGCAGTGTGATTTTACGCCGTTGGCTCAATTTCTCTCGTCCTTTTCCTTTCCCTACTTTTCCTATTAGTGATGGACGTGGAAAACGCGATTTCCCGTAATCGTGCCCACCATTGCGTTTGGTAGCAAAATGACAAGTGCGTATCATTAACCACTCCAGTCAATTCTAGTCTTGTCGTCTGGGCCCACCTCCATCCCTCTGCTATCATATTATTAAGTTGTATAAATAATTTAATATATTTAAGTAAGATATTTATTTTGTATTATGAACCAATTTTCTAATCCATAGTTTGGTACTAATTATTATTTAGATTGGATAATTCGATTCATCGAAATTCAAACTATTTAAGTAAACATGTATAATTAATTTATGACTTTTTTATTATGTTCATTTAAATAACTCATATTACAAATTAAACGAAGGTCAGTTCTCTCAATTTGTATGCATTATGAATTTAAAGTTTTATTCATTTACGATGATAATAAATTAATATTGGAGTAGTCACGTATTGATAAGATCAATGTTAGTACTTTTGGGATAAAATAAGGGTGAATTACAATGATTTTCTCTGAAATTTGGCATAATGATGGATGCCCCCTAATCTTTTTTAAAACTACAAATACCCATATCAGGTTTGTAATTTTAAGCAAAGGACTGAAATTGTCATCTTGTTCTTGTTTTTTTTTATAAAAAAATTGTAAAAATCAGCCGAGACAAATTATATTATTGCACTTTTGTGTAAAAAACGTAAGAAACATCTTCATACGCATTTTAATCCAAATAAAAAATTCAAAAAACTTTCAGAATTAAATAAATAATTTAATTCACACTTGAGGATTTTGGTCAGTTCACCCATAAAATTGATGAAAATGAATTATTTGTTAGATGGTTACAAACCTCAGGAGGTATTTATGATTGTGAAAAAACAAGGGGGGTATCCGTAATTTTATCAAATCTCAGGGGAGGTAATTGTAATTCAACCTTAAAATAAATTTATAAACTTGTGTTTGTACACTACATTATATGTAACTTTAACAAATAAAAATATTTCTAGTGGCTGTCGAGCCTACTTTTTTACGCCCAAATGTCAAGTGAGGTAATTTCGCGTTAATGAGAAATTCTTTTTTCCTTTTCAAGTAGTAACTTTATTCACCACTTAACTTAACCCTAGGTCCAACATGTTAGGCCTGTCAATTGGTGGACAATACCTAGACCCAGAACTCTTTTGATAGTTATACCCAGACTCATACCTAATATTTTTACATTAGATCCAACTTGGGCACATACCTATTGTAAATTTTTTTTGGGTATGAGTAGAGCGTATACCCTAAAATATTCGGTAAAATTTTAATACGAAAAAATACATTTTTATTCGTTAATTTAAAATTATTGAATTTATAAACTTTTGCTAAATCAATACAACTATTTTTGTACTCAAATTTGAAATAATTATTTTGTACTTAAATAATTTATACTAATTCAGTGTTGATTTTTTTAACATAATCTAGTATTAATTTATAAATATTGTAGTTGAATAAATTTTTTAAAATTAATTGATATATTTTACTATAGAGGGCATTAAAGTAAATACATAATATTGTTAATAATCAAGGATATCTTTATCTATTTTTATTTAATTTAAGGACTATCTAAAAGATAGGGGATAAGCGAATGTTTATTTAATCCTTTTAAAAATAAGTAAAATATGAGAACAAAGGTTCGAGTCGTATTTCTTGGGCTAAACTCCAATTTACTCCCCTGTATTTTTGCAAAATAGTTAAAAGCCCCCTTATGTTTTGTAAATAGATAAAAAGTCCCCCTGTGTTTTAATAAATGCAGCACAAAACCCTCCTTCCGTTAGAAATTAACGAAAGGTGGGGTGCACGAGCCTGAAGTGCGATTATGCTTGATTTTTTGCGCGTTTTGACATTTTTTTGGTCCTTAATTGACTAAAATGCCCCTATACTATATCTAAAATTACCACGGTCCAAATTGATTTTTTTTAAGCATTTCTTTTTGTTTCTTATTTCTAAAAAATTATAAATAGTTTTTGTTTTTAAATATATTTATATTAGTATCAAAATACAAAAAAAAAAAAAATTATATTAAATATTATTTTTCAAATTGAGATATCTATATAAATATAAATGTTAAATTTATAAATTAATTTAAATATTTTTAAAAATTATATTGAAAATATACAAAATGATTAATAAAATATCTAATAATTATTATAATTATTTGAAATTACTCTTAATTAATTAAAAAATATATTTAATAGATATAATTAAATTAATTAAAAAAAAATTTAAAAAGAAAAAAACTAGGGGCGACAGCCATCGCCCCGCCGCCCCAGCATAGAGGGGCGACGGCGTCTCCTTCGCCCCCACACAGAACGGGCGTCGTTGCCCCCAACACAGAAGGGCCCGTCGCCCATAGCTGGTCTGGGCGACGGCGTCTCCGTCACCGTCGCCAGACTTAGGGGGGGGCGGCGGGGGTGGGGGAGTAGGGTTTTGTTTTCTTTTTTCTTTTTAATTTTATATATAAATAATAATTTTATTTTTTATATCTAATTATTTATATATAGTATAAATTCAAATTTGTTGAATCTAGACCATTCATTTTTCTACGATCTAACGATTGAGATTAATTGCTTAGATCTGATGGTTATTATATACTCAAATGAGATTCAACGGTCATAAATAAACAAGTAATAAATAATAAAAAGGGCATAACGGTCAAACGAAAAAAAAATTGACGCCGTTAAGTCAATTTGACAGAGAGGGGCGATTGAGCTATAATTCTATAAAATAGAAGGGGGTTTTTCGCCTATTTTTAAAACACAAGGAATTTTTTAGCCGAGTTTTTAAAACACAGGGGGATTTTATACAATTAAGCCTATTTACTGTAATTAAGGTATAAACTGACACTTGTGAGTATACATAACTCTAAAATACTAATCAAGGCCATCTTTTAATACAAAGTTTTGAAGGGTAAATGGAAAAAAAAAATTAAATAGTTATATATTCAGTAATTTTATTTCTTAAAATACTTTATTCAGTTTCTTGTGTTGTTCATTACTCTTTTATTAATACGAATCGATATTTTAAATGTTAGTCAATCAAACTTACGAGCCATGCATAATTTAGTAAATTTGTATATTTTATTGTAGTACTTTCTTAAAATTATTATTAATAATAGAATAACATCTCCTATCACTATAAAATGATTCGGGTGGAAAATATCTCCTTGGAGGTCCAAGGTGGAGGTCCAAGGTGGCGATCTTCTGGAAGTTCAAGGTGGAGGTCCAGGGTAGCGATCTCCCGTGTACACCCAGATGTGATATGGTCCGTGAGAAGAGAGAAGCATGTTAGGCTAGCCGGGATAGTTCTGGGGAAAGACCCTCCGATGCTTAAGTCAGCCCAAGATTGAAATGATAATATGTGATCTCAAATAGTAGATGAGGTAGAAGGTGATAGATGAGTGTTACCATAAATGAGGCATGGAGGGTGTATTTATAGGTCAAATGTGACCACTTGCCTGGTCCACGTGACATAATATTAATGCATAAGCTGTCAGAGAATTTATGGTCTAGATTCCGGGTCCACGAAGCGGGTCACGATCCGGGTCGCTGGTCCGGGTCACGAATCTGGGTCGGGTCGCGTGGCCTGACCCGACGGGGTAATACGCGGATCTTGGGTGTTTCTGGTGATTTTGGCCCTTTTTCAGGGCTATTCGCGTCTTTTCTTGATATTTGGGTTGCACCCCCATCATAAGTCCCCCACTTCTTCTAGTGTTAAAGTTATTACACTGGAAGAAGTTGAACAGGCACCATGTGACCAGTCGCGTCTTCTTGCTAGTATGATAATCCTCCCATTTCTGGTACCTTGGGAAGTCATTTGCCCAGTTTTCCAAAATCTTCTACCTCGACCTCTCATGGCTGGGTTTAACTTGAAAAATCTTTTAGAATTTTCCGCTCTTATCTTTTTCAAATAATAATGCGACCTCGAGGGAGACACGCAACATTCTTGAAGATTAATCTTTTAACGTGACCTCATGGGCGGCACGCGACCTTGTGGGGGCACGCGACCTTGAGGGAGGTACGCGACCTTGTTGGAGCTATGCGACCTCCTTGAAGATAAATCTTTTTTTTTTTTTTTCAGATAATAATGCGACCTCATAGGAGGTACGCGACCTTGTTGCAGCTATGCGACCTCCTTGATGATAAATCTTTTTCAGATAATAATGCAACCTCATGGGAGGTACGCGACCTCGTTGGAGCTATGTGACCTCTTTGAAGAAATCTTTCTCCGATAATAATGCGACCTCGAGGGTGACACACGACCTTGAAGATAAATCTTTTTCAGATTTAAGTTATGGGGTCTTTTTCGGACTTAGGATCTTTTTCAGATCGAATCATGAGCGATCTTTCTCAGGTCGCATTATGATGATCTTTCTCAGATCATTCTTGTGATGATCTCTCATATCATTATTGTGGTGGTCTTTTTCAGATCATTGTTATGATGATCTTTTTCAGATCATTGTTGTGGTGATCTTTCCAAATCATTGTTCTGGTGATCTTTTTCAGATCATTATTGTGGTGACCTTTCTAGATCGCATTGTGATGATCTTTTTCAGATCATTATTCCGGTGATTTTTTTCAAATCATTGTTGTGATAATCTTTTTCAAATCGCATTGTGATGATCTTTTTTAGATCATTGTTGTGGTGACGCGCGACCTGCGATCTTGAGTGCAAAAGGGGGCCTTTCACAGGCTACTCGAGATCCGGGATACTCTCATGCGTAGAGTTTTCTTCAAATTGTGAACATTCCATGGTCTTGGTAAGTCATTTCCATTCGTGTCTTACAGCTTGCATGTTCCTTGCTTTTTTATTTCAATGACCTTATAGGGTCCTTCCCAACTCGGGTCCAATTTTTCGACATGCTTGGACACCTCGACCTTGTTTAGCGCCAAGTCCCCCACTTGAATATGCTTTGGCTTTACCTTGTGATTATGGCTTCACATCATCAGGTTTTTGTGATGCAAAATCTTGGCATAGGCGCGATCTCTTCTCTCTTCAATGGTGGTGAGGTCGAATGCACGCTCTTCATGATTTTTCTGAGGATCGTATTGTGCGACCCTGGCTGTCACCTTACCAATCTCTGCAGGAATTATCTCTTCAGTCCCATAAACCAAACAAAATGGGGACTCACCTGTTGAGGATCATGGTGTGGTGCGATATGCCCATAATACGCCTGGTAGTTCCTCGACCCACGATCCCTTTGCGCCTTTAATCCCAATATTGATGCTTTGTATTCTGCTTCATTGTTGGTAGCAGGGAATGCCAATTTTGATGCGACTTCGACCTCGACCTTGACCCCACCAAGTCCTTGCAACAAAATTCCAGCTCCCCTATTACTCGAAGTAGATGGTCCATCCACATGCAAGAGCCCACCTTCATGCTCATTCTGTTCCTGTTTACCTGCCAGCTCTACAATAAAGTAAAACTTGAGCTTTAATAGAGGTTCTTTCCTAATACTCGATGTCAAATTCCGCTAACTCGATCGCCCATTCAATCAAGCGACCTGAAGCCTCTCGCTTAGACATGATCTATTTGAGTTGGTAATTTGTCAACATTATGATCTTATCGCACTGAAAATATGGTCATAATTTTCTTGTTGTGGTGACCAATTCTAATGCCAATTTTTTGATCTGGATATATCTTTTTTCAGCTCCTTACAACATCCTGCTCACATAGTATGCTTTTTCGGTGAGGTGACAACCAGGATAGCTTCGATTTTTTTCGGGTTCATCTCAATTCCCTTTTCGCTCACCATGTATCCAGAAACTTGCCACCTCGACACCAAATGTGCATTTAGACGCAATAAGTTTCATGCCGTAGGTTCTCATCACCTCGAACGCCTTTTTTGAGATGGTCGAGGTGGTCCTTCTCTTTCTTGCTTTTCACCAGCGTGTCATCAACACAGACCTCCAAGGAGTGGCCAATGAGGTCCTTAAACCTTTGTCCTCTTCTGCCATGAAAATTTGATGGTATCCTTGGTACGCATCCATCATGCTGAATAGTGCGCATCCAGCGGTGGAGTCCCCCAATAGATCTATTTGAGGTAGCGGGTAGGGATCCTTTGCACATGCCCTGCTTCGAGAAGCTTGTTCACCTCCTCATCGATGATTTTATTTCTTTCAACTCCGAATGATCTTTTCTTTTGTTTTAACTGGCCTCATCTGCGGATCAACATTAAGCTTGTGAACGATTACCTCCGGCTCTATTCCTAAAATCTGATGGGCTCCATGCGAACATGTCACTGTTCTCCCTTTGAAATTCTATCACCAATGTTTCCAAGGTCGAGGTCATGCGCGACCCGATCCTGGTCGTTCTACTCGGTTCTCCTTGTGTCACCTCGATCATTTTATGATGCTCAATAGGTCCTCTTTTACTGGTCACCTCATTAGGGTCGCCTTCAATATCCTTTCATTTTGAGTAACTGTCGCTTCATGGAGTAAAATGCATATGGGGTCGCGGTCCTTCTCTCATATTCGACTATAACATTTCTAGTTGCACGCCTGGTAACTTCATCGATCATCCGTTGTAACTCGTTTCTTGTGATTTGTATGATTTGATCTCTATGTCGTGGGGTAGCTTTGTCACCCTCTCCTAGTGTTTGCTCCTTCCATCTCGATCTTAAGTGCTCTTCTCAGGTTTCCCACAAATGGCGCCAACTGATCCGGGTGGAAAATATCTCCCTGGAGGTCCAAGGTGGAGATCCAAGGTAGCGATCTTCTGGATGTCCGAGGTGGAGGTCCAGGGTAGCGGTCTCTTGGATGTCCGAGGTGGAGGTCCAGGGTAGCGATCTCCTGTGTACACCCAGATGTTATATAGTCCCTGAGAAGACAGAAGCACCTTAGGCTAGCCGGAATAGTCCCCGGGAAAGACCCTCCGATGCTTAAGTCAGCCCAAGATTGAGATGATAATATGCGATCTCAAATAGTAGATGAGGTAGAAGGTGATAGATGAGTGTTACCATAAATGAGGCATGGAGGGTGTATTTATAGGTCAAATGTGACCACTTGCCTGGTCCACGTGGCATCATCTTAATGCATGAGCTGTCAGAGAATCTATGGTCTAGATTCCGAGTCCACAAAGCGGGTCGCGATCCGGGTCGCTGGTCCGGGTCGCATGGCCCGACTCGACGGGGCAATACGCGGATCTTGGGTGTTTCTGGTGATTTTGGCCCTTTTTCAGGGCTATTCGCGTCTTTTCTTGATATTTTGGGTTGCACCCCCATCAAAAAAGTTGAATTATTTCTTGTATTATAAAAGCCTACAGTTTTAAAATCATGACAAACTAATACTTTCTACCACGATTAAACAAAATTAATGCACAAAATTAAATTTAAACCATGGATTTAGCTACAATAATGGATTAAAATTTCATTTCCAGCACACGTTTCAATTTAATACATTTGAGAAACTATTTGGAAACGTTTCGAAAGCGCTAACGAAAAATCCTAAAATTAAAGAAACATACATAATAGTCATAGAAAAACTTAAAAATATCTTACCTTTCTCTTTTGAATTATTTAAACATATCTAATTTAATTTTGTATCGTTTAGCCCAATTAAATTATTTTTATGTAGTCTAATTATATATTTGGAGTTATTATTTGATGTAGTTTCTATGAAATTAAATAATAATATAATATTTATGTTTAACTATGTGTTATAAAATATATGTAATACATTGATATTTATACATATAACATTACTAATTTAGCGTAATATTAAATCTGTTATCATTAAATGAAATACTTATGCACAACACAAGATATATATTTTTGCAGCTAAAACTACGAAATAAATGTTTCGCTAAAAAAATAGGAAAAATAAAAAATTTCTTATGAAACTTAAAGATTTCAAAAGAAAATTAAGAAAAATGAAGTGTTTCTCCATGATGGATAATCTAGGTTTTTAACGATTTTTGTTTAACCATGTTAATAATAATTATTTACCATGGTTTTAGTCCCTAGCCAATAAATTTGTAACCAATAGTGAATTTTCTTCTAGTAGGTGAGAAAGGAAAAACACCTCGACAGCAATGACAATGCCATACTTATGGGACTCGTGGTCATTATTATAGTTTATAATTATCACTTTGTAATATTTTTATTTTTCGTACAGAATATAATTAATAGGTTATATTGAATTAATAAATATATTTACTAATTTTTAAAAACTTAATTATATTTATTTAGTAACAACTTATTAAATATAATTCTAAATTTTAAATGTAAAATTTTAAATAATAATTAATTAATATTAATTATTACTTATCTATAATGAATCATTAATTATTATTTTTAAAATCTTAACTAATAATTAATAAATAATTAAATTAAAAATACATAAATAAATTAAAAAAAACAAAAGGCTGGTCGCGAGCCTCAATTATAAAAAAACAGGGTCGCGAGCCCAACTCACGACCCGTCATATATTTGCAAGTCTACCCCTGTTGGCGGTAGACTTGCAATTTTCTTTTTTTTTTAATTATATTAATATAAATAAGCCACCTTTGGACCAGTGCCCTTTCTACATCAAAAAGGAAAGGCGACAAAGATTTCAAAACCAAAATGCAGGAAGATCTAATTCTTGAATCCATCAAATCCATAAAGTAATGGAGATATCACAGGAAGAGTTATAAGATCTACAGGAGTTAGCAGAATCCTTTTCCCAACTTGGGATTATGGATCTAGTCAACGTCCAAATCTATGAAATTGCTCTAGCACTACCACCGCCGGAGAGAAGTATAGATTCAAATGATTCTTCGTAGGATCATCCAATAAGAGAAAGTGCGAATTTCCACACCAGTGTCACCCCATGATTCATGAGAACAAGATTAAAAGAAAATCCACAAAGAGTGCTTGAAAATACACCATAGGCAAGGACTATGCTTCAACCTTTGCATCCATATGGCACTAAATTTTACTTGGATATCATCGATTTTCAAAACATTGAGAAGTTAATATATGAACGGGCTGCAACCATGAAGATAGGAACAACCACACATGAACTCGACAAAGAGAACTTCATATGGCAATTGGAGTTAAGCTTGGAGGGCTCCATGATGGTCGGATAGGATAATACCTCAACAGACACCAAAGCAAGTATTATGGCCAGAGAGACCAAAAGTGAAATTGCAGAAAGACTTGAAAGGCTCATCAAAATACATTTCGTCAGAGATGGATACTTCGAGGGAAGTAGAACTAAGAAGGCTAGAGAGTACTCACAAGTTCTCTTTAGCCTCGAATTAAGGAATCTTGTGCAATCGGTGAATACATCTATTGGTTCCATATGTATTTATTCCAGAGTGGATTAGCAATTGAAATACCTACCTCTATATTCTTTGCAAAGATTTGCAGTCCATGGAGGGAAATGCTGATCCAATCATACAAAATACCCGAAGGGCGGCTGGATTCAATAGCAATGAGAATGTCTTTCCTCAAAGGCAAACTGAAGGATTGGTGTTATCAAGCATCCGTCCAAAAGAACATGAAGAAACTGAGAGGTAAGATAAAAAGAACCCCTCTCAGTTGTGATAATAATGATTTTCCAACCATTATAAGAGAATCAAGTGAGATAATGAAGAAGAAGAAGAAGAGCAGTGACTCTCACTCCAGGAGTTTAGAAAATCCTCTTTCTGAAGGAGATCATGGTGGTTCAAATCAAAGGCCAGATCTTATATGGAAAACAGGACCAACAAGGGCTTAATCTCAAGAATCTAGACGAACAGACGGAAGATCCAAGGAAAGAACCCCTACAAGAAGAACTTTCAGATGATCCCACACCAAAGCCAATGAAAGTTTCAAAAATTGTAACTGCTGGACATCGGAGCAAAAGAACATATACCACCAGATTACCAACAGAAACGTGGTGAATTACGAAAGTTTGAAGCCATGGACGACATCCTAGAGGCAGTTTATTATGGCGTTTTGGTACCTGTCTACCAATTTAAGGATCTTTCCTCAGATGAAAGGATATACGAGGAAGAAATAGAGAGTGATTCAGATGGATCTTCAACGGAATCAAAATATTATTGTGAAAGCGATAAGCCTCAAACCTCTGAAAGCCTATCATGATTCTTTTCAAGAATGAGGGTGTCAAACAAATTCCTGGAAAGAATCATGCTTTAAGACTCTAATCTCAGCCCATACCATGGATTTAGGATTGGAGGAAGCAAAAGAAATCTCAACCAGATACGGATAAAACAAAGGAAATATCACATAATCTACAAAGTAAGTTCAGATGAGTTTGTTATTCATATGGAACTTACTGGTAATGTGATGGATATGCAACTTATTCCTAAAGAAGAAATGTGACACCCCCTACGATACTATACTTTATCACTACTAATCATCATACTCTTCGTAATTATAAGTTATCTTATAAGAATTTTCATTCTAAACTAATAGGATAAATCCTATTTTTCTCGATATAATATAATTCTATAAATATATCTTAAATTATGATAGGTATCATCAAAAATTTATATTTACTAGGCCACAGATATACTTAAGTACAAACTCTAAAAGATGAAAGTTTCAGGCTGTTACAAAATCTAAAACGCAAACCCGACAAAAGACTAGATGTTTAATAGTCATATGGCCAAACCCACGGCTTCAGATGTCACGGCTGACCCACCTATTAAGGTCCATGGCGGACTTCAAATTTGACGTAGCTAATCACCGTGATCTATCTCCTGAAAAATATTGGCAAGGGATGAGCTGCCTACTCAATAAGTATAGCTAACCGGCCTATATACACGCCATGTCACAAACTAACGATTATTCCATATAAATATATATGTATGTAATCACAATAAAGCCATAAAGTAATCAATGCCACGATCATGCATTAATACATAATACAATATCTGAAGTCACAGTTTTATATTCTTAGGGCCCTGCTTACCCTAATTGGAGTACATCAGTCAATGATTCTGCCGGCTATCATCATCTCAATCAATATAATATCCTATACAGCACAGGATACCCGTCGAATGTGATATCCCCACACTATCTGAGTGTGTAGCAATATTAGCACAGAACATCACAACGAACATGGCATCCCCACACCACCCCAGTGTGTAGCTATCAGCACAGGATATTCCCCGCTACCCGGAATATCCCGGTACCCTACGCGCCATGGTACCTAGCTTATATTCATTTTTCTCATATCACATCGTCAATCACATCATCATCAACACATCATCACAAACCATTGACTATGTTCCCCAACTAGGTAAGTAATCTCTTCTATCAATTTAACGATATACTCATAATTGACTTCTTCATTCAACTTCATACAACAATAGCATATAATATAAGACAATCATCTGTTAATCTTTATAATACGTAAATAGTCACCAATAAACACATAATGACAACTTCACAAAATAACCACGTAGTTCAAATAAGCATTTATAAATACCAACCAGGTTTATAACAAACAAGTACAATCATATATACTTATATAGATTCAATTAACTATACTTACCTCGATCCCAAAATAATTATGCTAGTAGGAGTTGATTAGTCTTCTACTTTATCCCCGTGTCTTATAATACGTTATAATATATATAATCAATATAAATATTGAAAATATCATAAATTACGAATGAAATTACTAAATATATGCGTATATTTTATATCAATCTTTTAATATTTTATTTATATTAAAATTCAAACATCCATTCCTTTTTCCTCTAAATATTAGATACTACAACCTTCCCTCGTATACATCTAATTTATCAATTAACTCATAAAAGCTCATTTCCTCAAACCCCTCATATTTTTATAATTATCGTTCTCTATAACATCCCTAAACGAAATTATTACAAAAATATCATATTTCTTTTTAATAATTATAATTTTCTCAAATACAATTCCCTAATATTTCTCAAATATAATTCCCTACTATCCCTATTATTTTCTACCAATTCTTCACTATAATGATAATTATTTAAACACTGGTACATACAATTATGTATTTGATTAATAAACCGATCAATTTGAATAGTTTATTATAACAACTACTAAATCTAGTAGGTTATATAATTTCATATCATTAGCTATAATATTCTAGTCCAATTAAATATATACCCGACACTAATTTATATAAATACTCAAATTCAATAAATTTTCCGGTTAAATAGTAAATCGAATAGTACAAATCATATTTAATAAATTCACTAATTAAATAATATTAATATAATAATTAATTTATAATTTATAATAAAAATTCACTAACCTATTCGCGTCTGAAAGTAAACACATTTACTATGTGTAATTGTGTGTTTTGAATTTGTGTGATGAACTTATGATTTCTTAATTTGTAAGTTAGATATATATTTTAATATGTGAAGGTTAATTTGGTAGGCAGCCACGTGCTGCACTGAAATCAATTTCTCTTTCCTTTTTTTTTTAATTTTTTTATTTAAATTACAATTTAATCCTCAACTTCTATATATTTATAATTTGACCACAAATATTTAATAAGGTCCCAATTTAGTCCCTTCAAGTCTTAATATATTTAAAATTTCAACCTATGACTTATAATTAAATTTGTATTTCCTTAATAATTAGTAATTAGTCCATCGATTATGAATAAAATTATATGGACGTCACATTTCTCCCCTCCTAATAAAAATTTCGTCCCCGAAATTAACTAACTTACCCGTTTAATGGAATAAGTAAGGGTACTTCTCTCTCATATGCTCCTCAACCTCCCAAGTAGCCTCCCTTGGGAATGATGACTCCACCTCACTTTCACCATTGGTATTTCTTTATTTCTTAATTTTCTTACACTTTTGTCCAAAATCTCCGTTGGCTCTTCCACATACGTCAATTCCTCAGAAATCTCTATTTCTGGTTCACGGATAACATGGCTAGGATCTGAACGATATCGTCGTAGCATCGAAACATGAAACACATCGTGTATCTGCGACAACTCTGCTGGCAGTGCTAGTTGATACGCTAGTGGTCCGATTCTTTCAATAATTTCATACGGTCCAATATACCTCGGACTCAACTTTCCTTGCTTGTCAAATCTCAATATTCCCTTCCACGGAGATACTTTCAGGAAGACCTTCTCACCAATTTCATATTCCATCTCCCTTCGATGTTTGTCAACATAACTTTTCTGACGATCTTGGGCTGCTTTCAAACATTTCTTAACTGTCTGTACCTTCTCCATCGTCTGTTGTACCAATTCCGGACCTTCTAAATTGTCGCAATCCCTCAATATCCCAACATACTGGACTTCGACATCTTCTTCCATATAAAGCTTCATATGGGGCCATACCAATGCTACAATGAAAACTGTTGTTATATGCAAACTCCATCAAAGGTAAGTGATCATCCCAATTGCCCTTGAACTCCATTACACAAGCCCTCATCATATCTTCCAGCGTCTGAATCGTTCTTTCGGACTGTCCATCTGTCTGAGGATGAAATGCGGTACTGAAATGCAATTTTGTGTCTAACGCCTTTTGTAAGCTTCCCCAAAAATGTGAGGTGAATCGAGGATCCCTATCTGACACAATAGATACAGGTACACCATGTAGTCTTACAATTTCGGAAACGTACAATTCAGCTAACTTATCCAGAGAATCACTTTGTCGCACAGGCAAGAAATGAGCTGATTTTGTCAGTCTATCCACAATTACCCAAATAGCGTCATGCTTTCTAAGTGTACGAGGCAATCCTACAACAAAATCCATAGTGATCCTCTCCCACTTCCACTCTGGTATAGATAAAGGTTGAAGTTTACCTGCTGGCACCTGATGTTCTGCCTTTACTTGTTGACACGTCATACATTTACCCACAAATTCCGCTACATCTTTCTTCATTGTCTGCCACCAATAATATGGTCTTAAGTCTCGATACATCTTCACGGTACCAGGATGCATCGCATATGGTGCATTGTGAGCTTCCCGCAAAATCTCTTCCCGTAATCCATCCATATTAGGTACACAAACCCGTCCTCCATTCACTATCACTCCATCAACCCTTACTGAAAAAATTTGGTTTCTTACCTTGTTTCATCCTCTCCAGCATCTGTAATAAGAAAGGATCTCGAGTCTGCGCTTCTCTAATTGTATCCACAAGGTTCGGCTTAAGCTGCAAGGTTGCTAACAAACCTGCTATCTGATCCACCTCCAATTTCGTATTCAGAGATCTCATTTCCAGTAGTAATGTCATATTATGACTCCCCAAACTAGCTAAAGTGCTTGAACTCTTTCTACTTAATGCATCCATTACCACATTTGCTTTTCCCGGATGATAATCAATGGTGCAATCATAATCCTTAAACAGTTCTATCCACCTTCTTTGTCGTAAATTCAACTCCTTTTGGGTCAGAATATATTTCAAACTCTTATGGTCGGTAAAGATCTGAAATTTTTCGCCATATAGATGGTGCCTCCAAATCTTCAATGCACGTACAATTGCTGCTAACTCCAAGTCATGCGTGGGATAGTTCAACTCATGAGTTTTCAGCTGACGAGATGCATAGGCAATTACCTTTCCGTTTTGCATCAATACACACCCCAGACCTTATTTTGATGCATCCGTGTATACCACATATCCACCGTTGCCAGACGGTAAAACCAAAATCGGAGTCGATGTAAATCTTTCCTTTAGCTCATCAAAACTCTGCTGACATTGTTCAGTCCAATGGAATGGTGCCCCTTTCCTCAACAACTTCGTCAAAGGACCTGCAATTATGGAAAAGCCCTCGACAAAACGCCTATAATACCCAGCTAATCCCAAGAAACTTCGAACTTCAGTCGTATTTTCGGTACTCTCCATTCCATAATAGCTTTCACCTTCGCAGGGTCAGGCATAACCCCATCACCTGATATCACATGCCCTAGGAAAACCACCTGATTTACCCAAAATTCACACTTGCTTAACTTAGCATACAACTCTTTTTCTTTCAAAATTTGCAACACCATTCTCAAATGTTGTTCATGTTCCTCTCTATTCCTCGAATACACCAAGATGTCATCTATAAAGACTATCACAAACTGATCCAAGTACTCTTGGAATGTACGATTCATTAATGCCATGAACGCTGCCGGTGCATTTGTTAACCCAAATGGCATCACTAGGAACTCATAATGACCATAACGAGTACGAAAAGCTGTTTTTGGTATATCTTTCTCTGCTATCCTCAGCTGCCAATACCCAGACCTCAAATCAATCTTTGAAAATATGGTAGCCCCGTTCAACTGGTCTAGCAGATCATCGATTCTCGGTAACGGATATTTATTCTTCACGGTCACCTTATTCAATTGGCGGTAATCGATGCACAACCTCATACTACCGTCTTTCTTTTTCACAAATAACACTGGTGCTCCCCACGGTGAAGTACTTGGTCTGATAAATCCTTTCTCCAATAATTCTTCTATTTGCTTTTTAAGTTCTTGTAATTCCACCGACGCCATTCTATACGGTGCAATAGAAACTGGGCAACTCCTGGGAGAGTTTCTATAGCAAAGTCCACTTCCCTATGTGGTGGCAAACCTGGTAGGTCATCGGGAAACACTTCAGGAAAGTCTCTCACTACAGGGATCTCTTCCAGTGTGGGACTAGTTTTCTCGATATCTATTACGTGGGCTAGATAGGCCTCACATCCTTCTAACATCAATCGTCTCGCCTCTATGGCTGATATCACACAAACTGGCACTACTTGGCGGTCCCCTGCAAATATTACTTTTGGCTTACTAGCAGATTCAATCATTACTTCTTTCTTATAACAGTCAACCACAGCCTTATGTTGCGCTAACCAATCCATCCCCAAGATTACATCAAACTCCTTTAGATCCATCAGTATCAGATCTACAGGTAAGGTTACGTCACCAATCCTCACTAAACTCTCCTTTCTAACATTATTCACTATTACACCTCCTCCCACAGGCAATTGAACCATCAAATTATATCCCAAAGGGCTAGTCTCACCAGGTATTTTAGATGCAAGTTCTGATGATATGTATGAATGCGTAGAACCAGGATCAATCAAAATATAAGCCTCAACATCAAATAATAAGATCGTACCTGAAATCACGTCATTCGAGGCTGGAGCTTCCTCCCTAGTCATGTTATATATTCTTGCTTGAGTCTGTCCCTGAGCTACTTGTGTTCCGGCCCCCGTCGTACTCCCACCAACAGTGTGGCCACCATCTCTGTTACTAGCACCTCTGCCCCTATTTCTGCCTCTGCCCCTCTCAGTTCCTCGGCCACTACTCCCGATACTGCTTTGACTCTGTGTCTGACTGGCTGCACTTCCACCTACATCTGTAATCTGACTAGGACAATCCCTAGATATGTATCCTCTACCCCCACAATTATAACAAGTACGGGCTGTAGCATCTTGTCTCCAACATGGTCCCAAATGTCGCCTCCCACAAGTAGAACAACTCGGTATGAAGGCTAATCCTCTGCCATAACTCTGTGCAGTTCCCCTAGCTGATCCAATAGAGGAAAAACTAGATGAACTGCGTTGTGCCGATCCCTTGTTGAAGCCCACTAATCCACCAAATCTCGATCCACTACTTCCTCGAAAAGTGGAGCCACTGCGTGCAAAACTTCCACCTCCTGCTGAAAATGAACGGCCGGTGCCCCTCTTGGTCGACCTACTGGACTCCCCTATCGTATGTGTTGACTTTCTCTTCTCTTCTCCCTTCTTCTTATCTTCAGTCACTGCCTCTTCCATCCGAACTGTTGACTCAACGAGAGTTTTAAAGTTTGAAATTCTGATTGCAAGACCCCGTTTTATCTCTGGCCGTAAACCCTGCTCAAATCGATAACATCGATCCTCTTGTGTCGCTACTGCCTCCGGTACGTACTTAGCTAATGCAGCAAAACGAATCTCATATTCAGCCACTGTCTGATCATCTCCTTGTACAAGGTTCAGAAATTCCATCTTCTTCTTGTCTTGGTACATCTTAGGTCTGTATTTATCATCAAACTCTTTCTGAAATTCGGCCCAAGTTATTTCTCGTGGCTCATATGCCCTCTTTACCGACCTCCACCAAATAAGTGCATTCCCCGTGAATAAAGAAACAACGTACTTAAGTCGATTTTCTGGAGTACAGTTCACCAAGTTCATCACATCTTCAATCTTTTCCCACCATTTCTCAGCAACCTCTGGGTCTAAGGTACCCTCAAATTCTGTAGCTCCCATCTTTCTAATCCTCTCATAATTACGGTCAACTGTAGGAACCGCTTGTGCTGGCACTGGGGTTGGTACATGTACCTGTGCAAGAAACTGTGCTTGGGCCTGAGCCTGGGCCTGCAAAGCCATCTGAAGGATCTGTGCATACTCTGGTGGTAACCCTACCGCTGGAGCACCACCAGGAGGAATTGGAGCATCAACACCAACACCCTCTCGACCTACCCCAACTCCACCTGCACTTGCAGGTGCAACGGAGCCCTCTGCGGACTCCACTGACTCTTCTCTACTAGCTACTGGGTCAGCACGTTCATCTTGAGAAGCCATCCTACATTAAGCAATTTAACCATTAAGCACATCCCATAGTCACTTGCCACCCTAGAAATGTATACCTGCTCTGATACCACCAAATGTGACACCCCCTACGGTACTATACTTTATCACTACTAATCATCATACTCTTCGTAATTATAAGTTATCTTATAAGAATTTTCATTCTAAACTAATAGGATAAATCCTATTTTTCTCGATATAATATAAATCTATAAATATATCTTAAATCACGATAGGTATCATACAAAGTTTATATTTACTAGGCCACAGATATACTTAAGTACAAACTCCAAAAGATGAAAGTTTCAGGCTGTTACAAAATCTAAAACGCAAACCCGACAAAAGACTAGATGTTTAATAGTCATATGGCCAAACCCACGGCTTCAGATGTCACGGCTGACCCACCTATTAAGGTCCATGGCAGACTTCAAATTTGACGTAGCTAGTCACCGTGATCTATCTCCTGAAAAATATTGGCAAGGGATGAGCTGCCTACTCAATAAGTATAGCTAACCGGCCTATATACACGCCATGTCACAAACTAACGAATATTCCATATAAATATATATGTATGTAATCACAATAAAGCCATAAAGTAATCAATGCCACGATCATGCATTAATACATAATACAATATCTGAAGTCACAGTTTTATATTCTTAGGGCCCTGCTTACCCTAATTGGAGTACATCAGTCAATGATTCTGCCGGCTATCATCATCTCAATCAATATCATATCCTATACAGCACAGGATACTCGTCGAATGTGATATCCCCACACTATCTGAGTGTGTAGCAATATCAGCACAGAACATCACAACGAACATGGCATCCCCACACCACCCCAGTGTGTAGCTATCAGCACAGGATATTCCCCGCTACCCGGAATATCCCGGTACCCTACGCGCCATGGTACCTAGCTTATATTCATTTTTCTCATATCACATCGTCAATCACATCATCATCAACACATCACCACAAATCATTGACTATGTTCCCCAACTAGGTAAGTCATCTCTTCTATCAATTTAACGATATACTCATAATTGACTTCTTCATTCAACTTCATACAACAATAGCATATAATATAAGACAATCATCTGTTAATCTTTATAATACGTAAATAGTCACCAATAAACACATAATGACAACTTCACAAAATAACCACGTAGTTCAAATAAGCATTTATAAATACCAACCAGGTTTATAACAAACAAGTACAATCATATATACTTATATAGATTCAATTAACTATACTTACCTCGATCCCAAAATAATTATGCTAGTAGGAGTTGATTAGTCTTCTACTTTATCCCGTGTCTTATAATACGTTATAATATATATATAATCAATATAAATATTGAAAATATCGTAAATTACGAATGAAATTACTAAATATATGCGTATATTTTATATCAATCTTTTAATATTTCATTTATATTAAAATTCAAACATCCGTTCCTTTTTCCTCTAAATATTAGATACTATAACCTTCCCTCGTATACATCTAATTTATCAATTAACTCATAAAAGCTCATTTCCTCAAACCCCTCATATTTTTATAACTATCGTTCTCTATAACATCCCTAAACGAAATTATTACAAAAATATCATATTTCTTTTTAATAATTATAATTTTCTCAAATACAATTCCCTAATATTTCTCAAATATAATTCCCTACTATCCCTATTATTTTCTACCAATTCTTCACTATAATGATAATTATTTAAACACTGGTACATACAATTATGTATTTGATTAATAAACCGATCAATTTGAATAGTCTATTATAACAACTACTAAATCTAGTAGGTTATATAATTTCATATCATTAGCTATAATATTCTAGTCCAATTAAATATATACCCGACACTAATTTATATAAATACTCAAATTCAATAAATTTTCCGGTTAAATAGTAAATCGAATAGTACAAATCATATTTAATAAATTCACTAATTAAATAATATTAATATAATAATTAATTTATAATTTATAATAAAAATTCACTAACCTGTTCGCGTCTGAAAGTAAACACATTTACTATGTGTAATTGTGTGTTTTGAATTTGTGTGATGAACTTATGATTTCTTAATTTGTAAGTTAGATATATATTTTAATATGTGAAGGTTAATTTGGTAGGCAGCCACGTGCTGCACTGAAATCAATTTCTCTTTCTTTTTTTTTAATTTTTTTATTAAAATTACAATTTAATCCTCAACTTCTATATATTTATAATTTGACCACAAATATTTAATAAGGTCCCAATTTAGTCCCTTTAAGTCTTAATATATTTAAAATTTCAACCTATGACTTATAATTAAATTTATATTTCCTTAATAATTAGTAATTAGTCCATCGATTATGAATAAAATTATATGGACGTCACAAGAAATTCTTGAAGAATTAAGTAAGCTTGGAGAAGAAGTAGTTTTTTTTATTATGAAATAGATCCACATGGAAACTTGAAGTAGTAATAAAACAACTTTTAAGGAAGGAATTTATTTAGAAATACATTTGTTAATAATGGATAGAAGTATCAATAACTTAAGAGATGATTGTTTTGGAACAACGATAGGAAATTTGTATGAGGAAAATTAATGTTTTATATTCATCCTAGGATTACATACAACCTAGCAGACAAAGATTGTAGTTGATTCTTAACCCTTGATCAGGATTTTAAAAGAAAGTACCTTATGAAAGAGGCAATAGACCATATTCTATAACCTACAGAATTGGTTATGCTCTTTCTAATACACATCATTCAAATTTGTTTCTTAGAAAAGAGTACATTGAGATTCTTAGAATTTTCAAGAAATATGCTAAGGTAATGACGCCATATTCTATTAGGATACCTAGAATAGGTGGTGTTGATATCTTGATGACCCAGTTTTAGACCAAACACTTAGCTTAGAAACTGAGTTTGGTAGTAGGATATCCTTTTCAGAAGATAGGATCACAAGCCACAAGGGAAAGGAAAAGGAGTTACTAAAAGCTTTAACTCCTCAGGTAATTAGGGTCGATATTGTAAAAATTAGATGCCCTGAAGGCTAGAAACAAATTCAAGTTGTATTTGACATCATTGAAAAAGAAAATTATTTTCCTTGTGATGACTTACATCATTTAACAACCATTTGTTGGTAAATGCAAAGGCATGCTAGAAATAACAGATCATGAGATCATTGTTATAGGTCTTGCAGGACAAGAAAATGAGAATATGACTTTGGGATTAAGTTTCCTTGAAGATCATAAACCATGGGGAAGAAAATATAATGATATAGAATTCAGCCCAGATGGTTTTATCATTAGGTTTGAATGACTAGTACCTTTTCTATATACATATCTATAGGTATGTTCTACGACCAATACAAGGAAGAATACAAGGTGTGTACACAGAGGATAAGAAAGATATGAATGAGATCATCAAAGAGCATATCAATCTTAAACTCATCAAGCACATAGTCTCTGCTTGTAGCAACCCCTGTTTTTTGGTAAGAAACCACGGTGAAATAAAAAAAGGTAAACTCAGGTTAGTAATCAACTATCAAGGTATAAATAAGATTTTAGAATTTTATGGTTATTATAACTTGAGTAGAGAACACTTAATCAACTGCATTAAAGGTGTTAAAGTGTGTTCTAAGTTTGCTTGCAGATATGGTTTTCATCATATTAAGATGAATAATTCGACGAAATACACAATATTTTCCATACCTAAGGACAATATATCTGGAACGTACTTCCTATGGGACTTGCTAATGAATCCCAGATATTTCAAAGAAAAATGGATAATCTTTTTAATGACTATCTTGAATTCATGTTTGTCTACATAGACGGCATTTTGATTGCATCAAAAAATATGCAGGATCCAACATTAGACATCTTGAAATATTTTATGTTGCATGTCATAAGAAAGGATCAGTGCTTTCTGAAAAGAAAGCTATTTCAACTGTCAATAAAATTCAATTTCTAGGAATTCTCATTGATGAGGCAGGTACTGAATTGTAGGAGCACATTGTGGAAAAAATCCACAATTTTTCTAATATTTTTAAAGACAAGAAGCAACTTCAAAGCTTCTCGGGAGTTGTTAATTTTGTAGAAATCTTCATTAAGGATCTTACCAGATACATAAATATTTCTGACCACTTCTAAAGAAAAAAGAAAGCTCGGAGTGGAAATGGGAGGAAATTCACATGCAAAGGGTTCGTGAGTTGAAACACATTTGCAATAACCTGCCAAAGCTCACAATCCCACAAGATGACGATGAATTGGTAGTCCATACAGACGCCTATGATTTAGATGGGCAACAATGCTCATGAAGAAGACAACTACGTACTGGTGAAGAACCATGTAGATATACATGTGGGCTGTTCACTGAACAACATGCTAAAGTTTGGCATATGAACCAGAAAAAGTTCTTTGCCGTCAGCAAGACGTTTAAGAAATGACCTTTATTTTTACTAGCCAAAAAATTGAAAGTTGATAATACGAATGTTAAAGCTTTCTTGAAATATAAAATTGAATAAAAAATTGAGAAAACTCGTATTATTATATGGAAAGCAGAATGTCAATATTACTGCTATAATATTATTGTTATTAAATCTCATTAAAATATTCTCGCAGATATCCTGAGGAGAGATGGAAACATCTGAAATAAATTCTATCATCACGAGATACAAGCACCTCAGAGAAAACCTTGAAGAGCTTGAAGTGAAATTTAGACAGTTAACAATTAAAGCCTAAGTTTCTGGCCACGTGCAACAAGTTGATCTTGATAACGTCCAGATCAACATCAAGAGTTCCATATGTGCTTCTAGCACATTGTGGGATATGCTCATGGAACCAATTCGAAAGGCATCACCTTCGGAGATAATCCAAGAATTACTAGCGCAAGACTCTAAACCTGCATTTAGAGTAAAAATACTGTGCAAGGGCATCGCTAGACTTTGGTAAAAATGCAACATTGAACTACAACAAGTGTAAACTCTTGATAGTTCAAGTCAACCTAGTACCTCTAGGTTCAAAGAGGAAAATATTAGCCTTAGTTTGATGGCAGACACCTACTAATGAATCTAGTTCTTATCTTTTTGCTTGGCAGATCTATCAAAGAACATGGGAAAAATTTATTTTTTCGTAAGGGTATTCACCTAAGAAAGACCCTCGTAGACACATCTAGAGAAAATAATACGACATGGATGCTTGAGGGATCCAACCTCAAAGTTTAAAAACCTCAAATTTTAAAAAATCAAGAAAAGGACTATTGGGAAATGCAAACAAAATAGGCCCACAGTCAAAAAGTAACTAACAAGTCATAATGGCCTTGGAAAGCAGGAAGCGAAAACAGATGGCGAACACAATGACATCATCCAATGCAAGTTTGAAGTCCGTCATTGAAGTCGGCAGACTATTATAAATAGAGAGATAGGGAACAGATGGACATTATCAAAAATTCTCTCAAACTCTTCAAACAATAAGAAAGTCTTCAAATCTTTTGAGTGTTTCTAGGTGTCTAGTGTTTAGTGTATGGGGATTTCCCCTAAGAGTCTAGTCGTCTATGTCATGAGAGGCTAAACAGTTATCTCCTCTAGAAGAGGAAGAGAATATCTATGTAGTATTTCAAATAATTCTTCAATAAAAATTAGGCTAACCTTTTTGTCCAAAATTTGATTAAACCCCTTTCTGGAGTGCTTTCCACGTCCTAAGGCAGGAAACGAAATAGGGCTGTGGGCCTATTTTGTTGCTGATGGGGGCAAGTTCCTACAAACCATCTGCCATGGTAGTGTTGCTGGAGGAGGTCTGTAAAGCCGAGGGCTTGGAATACTCGGTGGCAAGACGGTCAAACCAAAGTACGAAATTATAGATGTTTAATTTTATTTCGGAAGCATGTTGGGCATAATCAATGAACAATAATGGTACTATTTTTGCTATGCTTAAAAATTATAGTACCAAAACTGCTATTATCTCAAAGGTAAGAGACTAAAAGTGAAAGTGCAGGCCTTGTAAAGTATAGTATCAATAATGCAATTAATTCTTTATTATGGTACCAAATTTAGAATTTTGGTAAAGTATGGTACTGGACGTATAAGACCCCCTGTGGTACCAAAGATACGATTTTTCCTATATAGTTATAAAAAAAATCATATTTCGTTTAATATACAACATCTATGGAATTCCAATTATTTACTTGGAACAATTTTGTAAAATGTGCTCTTTATATTCTCTATTTTATTTTTTATATTTTCATATTGTAAATTATATTTTTCTACATACAATACATGCATTTCTGTTGAAAGAACAAAAATAAACGAATCAAAATATATTTGTCGGAGAAATCAAGACGGAAGGGTAAGGTCCAACAAAAATGTGGCCTCTTTATTATTTATTATTATGAGATAAGAATACATTAATTTATGAGATCATCATCACATATAATTTCACAAGTACATTGGCTATTGTTAGGTCCAACATCCACGCACTTAATACTTTTGGACATCTTGCTTGCTGGAAACCGCCCAATTACTGTCAAGAAGCAGTCTCGTTGTCCATCCGAACCGCATACACCCTCCCTAGGAATTGGGGGTGCTGGGCAATATCGGAATTGTCCTAACCAAAAATTTACCAAAACAACATTAGAAGTGATATGAAATGATAACGTATTTATGTCTAATTTGATTTGGTGATTGCATCATTAGAAATTTTGATTATGTAAATGCATATTATAATTAAATTTCAAAACTGACCTCATTTATGTGTTAAGAATATCACTACGTAAATAATAAACTAAAAATATTATAAGTTAGGAAAATATTAATCAATCAAGTAAACTATTTTCGTTAAATTAAAACTACTGTTAAGATCTTATGAGCGAATGGTAGTTGCTGAGAAATGATAGTTGTAGGAGGCCAATAGATTCACAAAGGGCTTAGATTAAAGTCATAATTGAAGGGATTGAAAAAAATCATTAATGGGCATCATGAGTAATTAGATAAGAAATAATTATTGTGGGAGAAACAGTAAATTTTAGCTTCCGACAGAACGTGGTCTGGTTGAATTCAATCCTAAAAGTGACAATAAAAAAAGGGTCAAAAAATTTTAAAAATTGCATTTGCAGTCGAAATACAAGCTCAAAAATGACTTAATTAATTTAAAAGTTTGTTTTGAAAAAATAAAAATATACATGTAAAAAAATTACCTAGAGATGGAGTAAAAAGAGCTAGCAAGAGTGTTGCACATAGCATGACGGTCATTGAAAAACTCTTCAACATTTTGTTTGTTTGTTTGTTTGTTTTTTTTTTTTAACTTGAAGAAAATGATGAGTTATGGTTGGATTGCCTTAGTTGAGGTTAATGTTTTATAGATGTTCAAAAATCAAAATTTGACATGTTTTGATAATTTGATATTATGAAATGCATATAATTTGTATTTATTTGTTTGGTAAGAATATAGATTTCACATACTATATTAATATTATATAAGATTTAATCAAATTTTCATAGGAAATCACAAGGTAGAAAAACAATGACCTACCTCGTGTGTAATATTGTATGGTAATGGAAGAATTAAGTTAGAGATTATGAGCATCATGAGCAAATATTTCTCTTAATATGTAGTTTATTAATGAAATCATTTCAAATAATTATTTTCAGTGATAAGATGTTGTCCCCAATAATCAATTAGAACAATTAATTAAAATCAAGTAACTCACAACATTATAATGAAAAATTCTATTAGTCATTTTCCATTACAATTTGGTAATTTACGTGCTTTCAAACGGTATATAGGACTCTCCATAACTGCCCTTCGGATCCTACTCTGCGGATGCCTATACATTGAGGCATTGTGCAGTTATTTGGTAATATTTATTCATATTAGTATTTCTACTCTTACTTACACTCTCTCTGTTTTGAAGCTATCTTAGGCTCACTTTTTGCACTCCATGCTACTAATATCACATTTCGTCATTATTCTCACTTATGTTCAAGTTTTTCCTTTCGTTTACTCAGTAAGAACATCACTTACTAAAGCATATGAATGCTAACTCCTCTTTGCATGTTAGTCCTCCCTTGATCTTAAGATTTTCGTGAAGATCCTTTAACCCTCGTGGTGCTGCTGGACCTCAATACGCATCAATGTTATTTATAAATTATAATATATACATAATTCTTTATATAGATTTCTCTACCAATGTTTTGAATTTTCAATAAATGAAGATATAATATACAATAACATCTTGGAAACAAATAACTTAATTTTTAGTGCAGGTTTTTGATTGTTTTATACTTTTTGGAATGGATTATATAAATTATTTGGTGCCTGCTTTGGAAGGATAACTTGCATAAAATCCCCCTATGTTTTAATTTTTTAGTTAAAAACTCCTTTGTGTTAATTTTATAGGCATAAAATTCCCCTGTATTTTTCAAAATAAAGCGCACTGTCCCTTCCGTTTGTTAGGGTTAATGACGTTAAATTTTTTAATGAGTTGACCGTTCTACCCTTGTTATGATAGCCATTGATCTTCAATAGTTAATAATGAACAGCTCAGATTTTAAATTATTTTAAAATATATTTTATATTAAATACTTATTATTTTTATATATACATTATATATATGTATATTTACACATTTATATATACGTAGAATTATATATGTATATATAGTTATATATGTACATATATATATTATTGCCGCCACCTCTGTAGGTGGTGTCAACTCTGGGCGGCGACAAGGTTGCCCAGATGTATATATACATATATATAATTGTATATATATAGTTGTATATGTACATAATATATATATATATATATATATATATTATTGCCTCCGCCTCTGTAGGTGGCGTCAACTCTGGGCGGCGACGAGGTCGCCCAGACTTCTGGGAGACCTCGTCGTCACCTTGCTCAAGCAAAATGGAGGCAAACAACAATGACGACATCGCCTCTGCGGAAAGGGGCGACGTCGCCTCTCTGGAAAGGGGCTGCCTCGCCGTCGCGTCACCTCTCGATTTATGTCGCTAATTTCTTCTCAGTGGCCCATATCCATGGCCCAAAAGGCAGAGGCGGTGGCCGAGACGAGAATGACAGCATGGAAGACGCTCGATGGTCGAAAGGCGGAGGCGATGTGGGGAAGACAATCTTTTTTCATTCTTTTTTTTATTTATTTATTTTTATTGTTTGTAGTATTTTTATTTTATATAAATTTTATAAATAAATATATTCATATATAATAAATCTGAATTTGAAAAATAATATTTTTTTAAAATGAATAAAAAATAATTTAATTATTTAAAATTCAAAAATAAAAGAACTATTAAATTTTATTTTTGAAAACATGGTAATTTAATTTAAATATTATTATAATAATATAACTTACAATATTTTATATACTTTTTAGTATTTTGATATTTAATTAATATATTCTATAAATAAATATAATTTAAATTTAAAAAGAAAATTTTAGTATATTAATTTTTGTGTTGGGATTTGTTAATTTAATTTTTTTAATTATATATTTTAGGTATTTTAGTTAATATATTTCATTAATAAATATAATTTATTAAAATATATTAAAAGTAAATAATAAATTAAATTAATCAATAGTATGTATTTTATTAAATGATTATCTTTGCAAAGTGAGTGAAAAAATATTTTCACACTTATATGTCTAACAAAAGGGGCAAAATGGATATTTTCTAACTAAATGTAACAGTAAAAAAAATAAAAAATGAGGGTCACTCGCACCACCCGCGGGTGCTCATCATTCTCCGTTAAAATCTAACGGAGAGGGGAGATTTTGCTGCCTTATAAATAACACAGAGGGTTTTTTGCCTATAAACAAAACACATGGAGATTTCATGCTATTTTCATAAAACACAGAGGGGTGTTATGCAATTTATCTGCTTTGAAAAACTGTCACTATTGATAGCTTTGCATAGACGACATATAATTTCTTTTGTGGTTTTATTATAAAAGCTGTGCATAAATTTAAAATTTTCATAAAAAAACTTTTTCATAAGTACATAGGAACCTTTTTACCGCGCATAAATTAACTTTTGAATATATTTAACATTATTTATAATTTTATATTTTATTCCCAAGTTTTTTCCTTTTTCATTCTAGTTTACTCCATGTTAGGGTAAATCATTCAAAAACGTTACAAAAATTGTTCCACAATTTTTCTTGAAGATGTTGTTCCGAAAACATTCAAAATTAGGACCCCTATAAAATTGAGAACGGTTTTTGGGCCGACCAATTTTAAATTGTGACGACAACTGAATAATTGAAGATGGCCGTTCCAAATCTGTTACAAAAGTCATTACAAATTTATAACGGTTCTGTATTCCTATTCCAAAAGTATGTACTCTTTACAAAATATGCAGTTATTCGAAACGACTTTGCTTGTGGTAGTAAACCCATTCCAAAATTTGTAGCGTAATTTATAAGTTTATTATTATTGAATAAAAAGTTATTTACACAAAATTATTTTTTAACGGGTACGATATCCAAACCCATCACCAAAGCTGTTCCAATATCCGTAAAATATTTCGAAGTGAATTTCATTTTTTTCCAGGAATTTCAAAATTAGTAACGAATTTTTTTATAAGGACCGTTCCAAAACATGCTATAAATGTAAATATATTTTGGGCCGCAACAAAAATTTGGGGTGAACATATTTGTAACAGTTTGTGTTATCAAGTCCGTTCCAATAATTCGTTCCAAAACAAATTATGGCGCAAATTTTGAAAAAAAATTGTTGGAGAACAAATTTTAAACCTGTTTCAAATATTTCCGAAACTCGTTATAGAGCCCGTTAGCAAATACGACAATACTTATCAATCTTATTTTCGGGTATGATATCTCAACATCCATGACCATGAGCTGGATTTATACCAAACTTCATCTCATACAAGATTTTATCTCTTTGATCATATCTAACGGTCCAATTTCAAAATCTAATTGTCTGATTGAATGATGCACTAGTCTAAAATACTAATATGACATTCCAGATACGATATCTCCAGAATCGTGATACGGATGGGTCCAACACTTCAATGCATATGAGATTGTGTTAAATGAATCATATCTAATGGTCCGAGTTAAAGTTGAATGGTTATTAAGCGGTGTAGTATAACAATATAGGACCATGGCGATATTAGTACAATACTGACAACTATGACTATACAAATTCATTTCATATTGTGAATATATATCAATAAAATTTATTAGTTTTATTTAGGTACTTATTTCCATTTTAGAACAAAAAAATTACTCTCAACATCACATAATGGGTCCAGAATGAATGTTTTATTTAATTTCAAAATTTCTACAGTAACTATGATTTAGTTTAGAACCGGTTTTGTATTGGTTTTCAGTCTTTGGAATGGATTTTAGTGCGGTATTTCTAAAACAAAACCAATTTAAATTGGACAGCTCTAGGTATAAACGACACCATTTTGGGTCAAAATAATGTTGTAATTGTAATTTGTATCGACCTCTTGAACGACATTTGTTAAAATAACCGTCCCAAACGTTTATATATGTAGAGAGATATACTTAGCATATTTACCATTTCTCTCTTCCCCTGTCTCGTCACTTCTCATCCCCCCAACTGAAGGGACAAGTGGATCCGCCCGCGAGCGTGAACAGAAGCGAGAGCGAGGGTAATGCGGTATTTAAAAAAAATGCAATAATAACAAAATTCTCAAGGAGTGTACCCTTGGGTGCTCAACCGGGAGTTCAATGTAGAGTACGATAACACTAAAAAAACATGCATCATACAGGGTACACAGAAAAGCTATGAAAACGACATGCAACAAAAATCGTGGTTATCTTTGTAGTTTTCTTTAGTCGACTGCTACAAGCGTTGTTCCCTTTCAGTGGTGGCACATGTTCACTTAGATCCAAACGTATGAATCCTCTAATAAAGTCCACACCACATTGGGAGAAGTCTCGTCTTTCTTGCTAGAGAAAAATGGACCTTTGGAAGATGAGATTGAAAGAGTATTGAACTATCGATCAGTGTATCCTCCTTGATCTTACATTGGGAGAAGTCTCGTCTTTCTTGCTCTTAAATTGATCCTAGATCAATGAAACAACAAAGGTGAAAGCAACAGAGATAGGGGCGGCCGAGAGACTGAGAGGGAGTGTGAGATTGTGTTCTTTTCTTAGTAGAAAAAGATGATATGATATCTTAACTTGTTGGTGAATATGTATACACACATATATATACATTATTAATGTAATTATTGAATGTGTCTAGACTCATCCAAGGGATGTATACATACATGTCAATTAATTACCCATCAATCTCCAATCAAGCATACCACTTTACATGGTATGATCAAATCATACCAAGTAAAGGAGGCTTGATTGGAGTTGACTTATTTCTTTCAAAAATGAACAAGTCTTCTTCATCCAACACGGCCTTATGGCCGATTTTTTTTTCTCCGAGAAGGAGCAAAAAATTGGCCCATCCATATATGGGAGGACTCCAACTCCTCCTAATTCTAAAAATGGAATTAACATCTCTATTGGGCCAAGATTTTACGGACTGGACTTTATGATAATCCAATTATAGTAAGCCAAAGAATTAAATATAATTTAATCAAGGTCCAATTAAATAATGCCCATTGATCTTTTAATCTAATTAAAAGATCCGAACCCATAAACTCTCTTTAATTGATAAATTCCATCTATCAATTAACTGTGGGCCTGATACAATATCGGTTCGTCCATCCAATGGATCATTCCATAAATAATTCAATTATTTAACATCCTCCGGAATTGACTAGAAATCAATTCCCCCACCTCCTCGGTGATTTGTGTGTGACTCTTTCGGTTCACCCTCAACTAGACTTGGGCTCGTGTCCCACAGAAGCCCGTTATCATGGGTGGCCACGTAGCTACGGTCCATGGCACTAAAGACTAGGTGAATGTTGGCGTGAACATTTAGATTCCCGATGTCGTATTGGTACGGTCCTTTCGTCTACCATCTCCTGGCCTTAGTCTAGGGTATGAAATTAGATGTCGGTTCCCATCCTTGAATAGACAACAATGCTTAATACTGAAGACAACACATGCTTCATTGCATCGACGCAGAAAACTTTTTCTTGCACGATCAACCACTGTGGCCACAATTTTAAGCAGCATGAACGTGTCTCCGGGTGCATA
Source organism: Sesamum alatum (assembly GCA_034509735.1). NCBI lineage: Eukaryota > Viridiplantae > Streptophyta > Magnoliopsida > Lamiales > Pedaliaceae > Sesamum > Sesamum alatum. The sequence goes on along the minus strand of JACGWO010000001.1, from coordinate 46,020,668 downwards.
GGAGATACCTCTGTCACATACTGACAGGAGACGGATCCTCTTCTTAAAACCTATCGTCCTTGGTATAAATTTTGACTGCACTGGCAAGGCTTATACTGAACTTGTCTCTGACAAGATCACCTCTTACCAGATCCAAGATATAGCCATTGTGTGCACGTGACTGCCGTGGTTCCTCAAGTCTGAGGACTACTGCCGTACTATCTGAACTGGGAAAATCCAGTCATACCGACCACGCCTCCAAGGCTTTCATATGACGATCCCTGCGAGTTAGCTCAGTCGGCTCGACCCCAATCGACCAACCCACTAAGATCGTATAGATGTCCTATGTCTGTTGCTGATGAAACATAACACATCTAATGAATACGACTCTTAGTGAAAGTCTCAATAGGACTCTCGATGCCCTGTCTCGAGGTCCTAGACTCAGAATGTTTCAGACCCAAACCTTTGTCAGTTGGTTTTATAACTACCATCCAATGCGTGACCCAACTGCATAAGTTGTTTTCATGGTCTGTGGGCTTTGTTGTGATATATGTAAATAAATATTAACATACGAGAATGAGCACAACAAAGACAATACCAATGGTAACGAATACTCATTTTATTCATTACATAATATTACAATACATCGAGTAGTGAAATCTAATTGACTTTCTGGTCAACTATTCTAGCAATCACCCATTAACCTTAAGCCCATCTTGTCCAAATGCTGAGTATGGCAATTTGCGACACTGGATTAGTCAGTGCCTCTACGGCACATGCCTGATATCGACTCGTAATGCTCAAAGCGAAAGCAACGTTAGGCCTAGTGCACTGGACATGCCTTACTGAATGCTGCGTATGGTTGAAGCATAGGGGATGTTCGACATCCGTTTAACTCACCTCATCAGTCTTAGCAGACTGCTTCCTGGACAGTTTAATTCCATGCCTCAAAGGAAGGAATCTTCGTTTTGATTTTTCCATCTTGAATCTCTTCAAGACCTTTTCAATATACAAGGACTGGATAATTAATAACATCCTTCTAGATCTATCCCTGTAGATCTTGATGCCAAGGATGTAGGAAGCCTCACCCATATCCTTTATGAAAAATTGAGTTGACAACCAAGCTTTAATGTTACCTAACATGTTGGCATCATTCCTACTGAGCAAGTTGTCGTCCCCATAAGGCACAAGGTACGCAATTGAGCTCCTACTGACCTTTTGTATACACAAGGATCAGACTCGTTCTTGAAGGAATCATATCCCATATGACTTTATCAAAATGCATGTTCCAACTTTGGAAAGCTTGTTTGAGGCCATAGATGGACCTTCGGAGACGACAGACCTTTTGCTATTCTCCAACAGATGTAAAATCCTCCAGTTGATCCATATAGATCTCTTCCTCCACGAAACTGTCAATGAAGGCGATTTTCACGTCTATCTGCCATATTTCATAGTCATACCATGCTGCTATAGCAAGCAGTACCCGAATGGACTTGGCCATTGCTACCGGCGAGTAGGTTTACTCAAAGTCGATCTTTGGTCGTTGAGTATAACCTTTTGCCAGAAGCCTGGCTTTGAAGGTTGTAACCTTCCCATCAGCTCCAAGCTTATGTTTGTCGACCCATTTACACCTTATGCACTTGACGCCCTTGGGTGGGTCCACTAGAGTGTAAACTTTGTTTAGACCCATCGAGTCCATTTCGGATTTCATGGCCCCAAGCCACTTGTCTGAGTCGATGTCCGACATCGCTTCTCCGTAAGTCTTTGGATCATTATCCAATTGACTAATCAGGCCCATAAACCCATACCTATCAAGTGGTTGGGTCACTCTAGCCGACCTACGAAGGACTGAAACATTATCAGTAGGGACCACAAGCGCAAATGTCGTTGTTTTCTGTCTCATGAGGTGCCTCACTTGATTCCTCAAGGAGTAACTCATCGAGTTAGGTATCCATGAAAAATCCTTTTCCAAGAACACTGCATTCTGTGAGAGAAAGACCTTTTGCTCGGAGGGATCATAGAAATAATACCCTGCAGTTTCTTTTGGATATCCGACAAACCTGTATAAACTAGACCTTGGGTCCAGTTTATCTCCAACTAACCTCTTGACGTATGTGGGGCTACCCCACACTCTCAAGTATTTGTAGGAGGTAGGCTTGCCATGCCATATCTCATATAGCGTCTAAGATATCTTCTTAGATGACAACATGAACTTGGCCGTCGTCTCAAGAGCGCATCAACAAAAGGACAGGTGGAGTTCGGTAAAACTTATCATGGACTGGACCATGTCCAACAAGGTCCAATTCCTTCTTTCGGCTACACTGTTCAACTTTTGTGTCCCAGGAGGAGTCCATTGAGAGATAATCCCATTATGTTTCAAGTAATCAATGAATTCACCATTTAAATACTCTCCTCCTCGGTCTGGCCGAAGGGCTTTAATCTTACAATCGGTTTGGTTCTTGACTTCAAGTCTGTATTGCTTAAACCTTCCAAAGGCTTCAGACTTGTACCTCATCAGGTAAATATTACCATATTGTGAGTGATCATCAGTAAAGGATATGAAGTACGAGTACTCACCTGTTGCTTGAGTATTTAGTGGTCTACAGACGTCTGTGTGGATCAAATCCAAGAGATGTTGGCTAGCGTGCTTTGTTCAACAAACGGTTTCTTGGTCATCTTTCCTTTCAGACAAGACTTGCAAGTTGGTAGGTTGTCCAAATAGTCTATTTCTAGACTCTTTCAGTCTACCAACCTCCTTATCCTATCCTTCAAAATATGCCCTTATCTCACATGCCCTATTTGTGTGTTATCTTGATTATTGTGATTATGTTTGTGTTGGACAATCATAATTCAATTAGTCTGTTGAAGTATGTACAAATTGTTTACTAGTGTACCAAGCAGATAAGAAACACCATCATTGATGATATAAGAACCATTTTTATTGATAATGAATGAGTATCCCTCTTTGTCCAAGACGGGGATGGATATAATATTTTTAGTCATGATGGGTACATAGAAACAATCATTAAGTACAACCCTAACATGATGACTAATGACTAACTCGACTGATCCTATAGCCTCAACAGTAACGGCTTTGACATCGCCTTGCCTTAGGATCATCTCATCCTTGGTTAGCCTTCTGCTTCTTTGCAGCACCTGCAAGTCATTGTAGATATGAGCAGCACATCCGTATCCAATACCCATGAAGCAGAATTAGTGATTATATTTACTTCAACCACAAGCATACATTAATTGGAGAGGATTTCTGGGCACTCCCTCTTCCAATTCCCCTTTTCTTGGCAATGCATGCATACATCATTTGCCTTTGACTATTGAGAGCGGCGGGCCTTTCCCTTCCCTTTGCCCATTCCCACCAGGGCAACAGGGGCGTTAGGAGTGCGAGCAGTAGCTGCAACAACCTGCCCCTTTCCCTTCTTCCTCTTCCAGCGTTCGACCCTCTTACCTTTCGCTTTGGAGGTCAAAGCCTCTCTTATCAATACCGACGGTGTAGACTTGTTGGTCGTTGTCTCGTATTGAACTAGCATGTTGATCAACTCATGGATGGACTTCTCAAGTCCGTTCATGTTATAGTTAACCACAAATGGGTCATAGGATGGGGGAAGCGACTGAAGGATCACTTCAATGTATGTGTCATTGTCCAGCCCAACTTTTAGGTCCTCGAGCTTCTTCACTAGGGATAGCATTTTAACCCCATGACTTTGTACAGAGGACCTTCCGTAAGCTTGGTCCCAAACAATGCTTTTGTGGCGTCATATGTCATATGCCTATCCAGAACCGCATATATATCGTTCATGCAGAGCATTATGGCGGAGACGTTGTCCAACCTATCATATTGCTTCTGGATGTTGTTAGACACCGAAGCTAATATGATACTGCGTATTTTTCGATTGTCCTCATGCCATTTCTTGAACGTCAAATATTTTTCAGGCAAGGATTCCTCCGGCAAGGTGCTTGGTGGTGGTTCGTTCAAAACGTATCCCTGGTTCTCAAAATCAAGGACAATCCTCAAATTTCTCATCCAGTCAGAGTAGTTTATACCATTGAATTTATTGGTCTCCAGAATCATAGTTAAAGGTTTCTTAGACATATCTACATTAAAGAAATGTAAAGCATAAATTAGCAGATGATGGTAATATTATAGTTCAAGTTGAAGATATGGTCTTTTAGTCTTTAACCCTCCCATTATTTCTACAAAAGTCCACCACTCTGAAGTGGGGTTTCGTAAAACCATTTCCTAGTGGATTTGGGATCCATAAGCATGATCTCCATGCCCCGCTTTTGTGATTCACATGAAAAAAACCTTATGGGAGATATCAGTTCGTCTATCCAATGGATCATTCCTTAAATAATTCAATTATTTATCATCTTTTCGAATTGACTCCAAGTCAATTCCCTCACCTCCTTGGTGATTTGTGTGTGACTCTTTAGGTTCACCCTCAATTAGACTTGGGCTTGTGTCCAACATAAAACCGTCACCATAGGCGGCCGTCTAGCAACGGTCCATGGCATTAGAGACTAGGTTAGTGTTGGCATGAACGTTTAGGCTTTCCAATTTCGTACAGGTAGTCCTTCTGTTTACCGTCTCCAGGTCTTAGTCTAGGATATGGAATTGGGCGTCGGTTACCATCCTGGAATTAGTAGCTATGCTTAATACTAAAAAATATGCATGCTTCATTGCATCAACACATGAAAACATTTTCCTGCTCGATCAACTACTGTGGCCATAGATTTAAGCAGCATGAACGTGTCTTCGAGTGCATAGGAGATACCTCTGTCACATACTAATAGCGGACAGATCCTCTTTTTGAAACCCACCGTCCTCACTATACATTCTGACTGTACTGGACAAGTCTTATAATGAACATGTCTTTGACGCGATCACGTCTCGCCAGATATAAGATACAACCATTGTGTGCACGTAATTGCCGTGGTTCCACAAATTCGAGGACGACTCCCGTACTATCAAAACCGGAGAAATCCAATAATACCGTCCAAACCTTCAAGACTTTCATATTGCCGCCCTCTATCGCCGCAACTAGTTGCCGCCCCCTTTCTCCGCTCTCTCTCAAGTTAGTACATTTAGTGTTTTGGTTTAAAAATATTGTTGGGTTAAAATGAATTGTGAATTTTTTTGGGTAAAATATATTTTCTGTAATTAGTTGTTGGGTTTAAATCGTTGTTTATGATGATGATGATATGAGATGTTAATTGTAGAGTTTATTTTATTCATTGTGGGGTTTGATTTTAATTGTTAATTGTTGTAAATTGTTTATTGTTTTCTTAATACTTTGTTGATAAAAAATCATTTTTCATTTTCTGAAAATATATATTTTTTGTTAATTTTTTTGTAATTTTTTATATTTTTATGTCATTTTTTGAAAATTATTAATAACTATTTTTCAAAATATTATTTAAAATTGATTTTCTAAAATTTCCCAGGATGGAGGAGATGATGATGCATACGATGACGCATCTACCCACCCCTTCAATGTCCGAGTGTTCCCAACCTCCAGCAGATGACCCGACCGCAGGTGACGAGTCCGATAATGACGACTACGAGGACGGTGAGGCCGGTTTAGATTAGGCCTTTTTTAAAAAAAAAAATTGTATTTTCGTATTAATTTTCAATTATATATATAAAATATTATTATTATTATTATAACATTATTATTATTATTATTAATTGTGATTTATTTACCTGCAGTCCAATATATTTAATATTTCAATTTATAAAATTCAGAAAAAAGTATGAAATAAAATTGCAATAATTTATTATAAATGAAATTTTAATTTTAATTATCAAAATTAAAATATATAAATAAATTAATTTAAAATTAAAATAAATTTTTTAATAAAAAATAAATAAAAGTAAATTTAAAACAAAATAAAATTTGTAGCTGATTTCGTAACGATTATTGTTACAGAAGATAACAACATGTAAACAGAAAATCGTTCCACATTTTATCACAAATCCACTGCAAAATTAATTTAACTAATATTCTTAGTCGGACAACATTTATAACGGGTATAGAAACTCGTCGCAAGTCCGTTCCAAATTTGTTACGAATTTGAAAAATTTTGTAACGCTAACAACACGGACGGGCAGTTACCTGTTACAAAATCCGCTCCAAAATCCATCAACTCGTTGCAAATTAAATAAAATCCACTCCAAAAATTCATTCCCATTTTTTTTCTCGGTAGTGAGTAGTTTAGTCTAAAATCTTGGTGTATGTTTTTTCACTAATGACTCATTGGCATATCTAAAATTTAAAGATAATGATATTATTATTTTTAAGTTATTAACTTCTCATTGTGTGAATGACTCAAAGCAAACTCGATATTGGTGGAATCTATATTTTGGGTAGTACTATTTTTAAGATTCATTCATTATCCAAGAATAATTTTATTCACTTATACATTTACCTTATGTTTTTTCATCTAATTCCTAACCCTCAAACTTTAGATATATAATTTATGGGCTACTGTAGCAATTGCCGACACAATAAAAGTTATAATAAACTTAAATTTTGTTTTGTTTGTTAATTAGTTTATAATTTATCTTTAAAAATTATCTAATCCTTTGTTTTTTATATCTTTATATGGAGTTGGATATATATAAAAGATGATATATATTTAACATAAAATCATAATTATTTGAAAGTAGTCCGCATATAAATATAGATCTTGGTATAAGTAGAAATAGGTCATATATACCGTTGGTTTGGATATTAGCTTGCAATGTTTTAATGGTGAACGATAAATGAAAAGCATAAAATAAAATTATTTCAATCAAATAAAATTGTAATAAATGATTTGTTACGATGTGAGACACCTGACAAGCTCGCGATACAATTGTGTATTAGGTCGTTGTTTTTTATGAGACAATTGAAATTGAACCACAAGCACCAGCGCAGAATAATATCGTGTTAACTCTTATCTCGACTTTCTATTATACAAAACTACCATATTTATCGCATCATTTTTACGACACAATATATACATTTCTATTGAAAGAACAACAACTGAAAGAATAAAAAATCATGTATTTGTTGGAGAAATCAAGACGGAAGTCTAAGGTCCAACAAATTGTGGCCTCTTTATTATTTATTATTATTAGATAAGAATACATTAATTTATGAGATCATCATCACATATAATTTCACAAGTACATTGGCTGTTGTTAGGTCCAACATCCACGCACTTTATACTTTTGGGCATCTTGCTTGCTGGAAACCGCCCAATTACTGTCAAGAAGCAGTCTCGTTGTCCATCCGAACCGCATGCACCCTCCCTAGGAATTGGGGGTGCTGGGCAATATCGGAATTGTCCTAACAAAAAATTTACCAAAACAACATTAGAAGTGATATGAAATGATAACGTATTTATGTCTAATTTGATTTGGTGATTGCATAATTAGAAATTTTGATTATGTAAATGCATATTATAATTAAATTTCAAAACTAACCTCATCCATATGTTAAGAATATCACTAAGTAAATAATAAACTAAAAAAATTATAAGTTAGGAAAATATTAATCAATAAAGTAAACTATTTTCGTTAAATTAAAACTACTGTTAAGATCTTATGAGCTAATGATAGTTGCTGGGAAATGATAGTTGTAGCAGAACAATAGGTTCACAAAGGGCTTAGATTAAAGTCATAATTGAAGGGATTGAAAAAAATCATTAATGGGCATCATGAGTAATTAGATAAGAAATAATTATGGTGAGAGAAACGATAAATTTTAGCTTCCGATAGAATGTGGTTTGGTTGAAATTCAATCCTAAAAGTGACTATAGAAAAAAGGGTCAAATAATTTTAAAAATTGCATTTGCAATCGAAATATAAGCTCAAATGACTTAATAAATTTAAAGGCTTGTTTTGAAAAAAATAAAAATATACATGTAAAAAACTTACCTAGAGATGGAGTAAAAAGAACTAGCAAGACTGTTGCACATAGCATGACGGTCATTGAAAAACTCTTCAACATCTTTTTGTTTTTTTGTTTTTTACTTGAAGAAGATGATGAGTTGTGGTTGGATATGCCTGAGTTGAGGTTAATGTTTTATAGGTGTTCAAAAATCAAAATTTAACATGTTTTGATAATTTGATATTATGAAATGCATATAATTTGTATTTATTTGTTTGGTAAGAATATAGATTTCACATATTAAATTAATATTATAAAAGATTTAATCGAATTTTCATAGGGAATCACAGGGAAGAAAAACAAAGACCTACCTTGTATGTAATATTGTATGGTAAGGGAAGAATTAAGTTAGAGATTATGAGCATCATGAGCAAATATTTCTCTTAATATGTAGTTTATTAATGAAATCATTTTAAATAATTATTTTTAGTGATAAGATGTTGTCCCCAATAATCAATTAAAACAAATTAAAATCAACTTACAACATTGTAATGAAAAATTCTATTAGTCATTTTCCATTACAATTTGGTAATTTACATGCTTTCAAATGATATAGGACTCTCCATAACTGCCCTCCGGATCTTGCCCATGGATGCCTATAAATTGAGGCATTGTGCAGTTATTTCGTAACATCCTTTCATCTTACAATTTGTACTCTCACTTACACTCACTCTCTGTTTTTAAGTTATCTTAAACTCACTTTTTGCACTCCACACTACTTATATCACATTTCACCATTATTTTGATTTATATTCAAGTTTTTCCTTTGTTTTACCCAGTAAGAACATCACTTACTTAAGCATCAGAATGCTAACTCCTCTTTTCATGTTAGTCCTCCCCTGATCTTATGATTTTCGCGAAGATCCTTTGACCCTCGTGGTGCTGTTGGACCTCAGTACGCATCAATATTATTTATAAATTGTAATATATACATAATTTTTTATATTGATTTCTCTACAAATATTTTGAATTTTCAATAAATGAAGATATAATATACAATAACATCTTGGAAGCAACTAACTTAATTTTTAGTGCAGGTTTTTGATTGTTTTATACTTTTTTGAAATGGATTATATAAATTATTTGGTGTCTGTTTTGAAAAACTATCACTGTTGAAAGCTTTGCATAGACGACATATAATTTGTTTTATAGTTTAATATAAAAGCTGTGCATAAATTTAAATTTTTCATAAAAAAACTTTTTCATAAGTATATATTTACTACACATAAATTAGCTTTTGACTATATTTAGCATTATTATAATTTTTACATTTTATTCCCAAGTTTTTTTTTTTCTTTTTTATTCTAGTTTACTCCATGTTAGGGTAAATCGTTCCGGAACGTTATAAAAATAATTCTATAGTTTTCTCTTGAAGATGTTATTCCGAAAACATTTAAAATTGGTACCCCTATAAAATTGGGAACGATTTTTGGGTTGACCAATTTTATATTATGACGACAACTGAAAAATTGAAGATGGTCGTTAATTCCAAATCTATTACAAAAGCCATTACAAATTTATAACGGTTTTGTATTCCTGTTCCCCAAGTATGTATCCTTAGAAAATATGCGGTTATTTGGAACAGCTTTGCTTGTGGTAATAAACCCATTCTAAAATATGGAGAACAAATTTTAAACTTGTTCCAAAGTTTTAAGAAACTTGTTACAGAGCCCGTTAGAAAATTCGAAAAGACTTATGAATTTTATTTTCGGGTACGATATCTCAACATCCGTGACCATGAGTTGGATTTATACCAAACTTCAACTCATACAAGATTTAATTTGTTTGATAATATCTAACGGTCCAATTTCAAAATCTATTTGTCTGATTTAATGATGCACTAGTCTAAAATACTAATATAACATTCCTCATACGAGATCTCCAGATCGTGATACGGATGGGTCCAACACTTCAATGCATATGAGATTGTGTTAAATGAATCATATCTAATGGCCTGAGTTAAAATCGAATTGTCATTGAGCAGTGCAGTATAACAATATAGGACCATGGCGATATTAGTACAATACTGACAACTATGACTATACAAATTCATTTCATACTGTGAATATATATCAATTAATTAGTTTTATTTAGGTACTTATTTCCATTTCAAAACAAATAAATGACTCTCAACATCATATAATGGGTCCAGAATGAATGTTTTATTTAATTTCAAAATTTCTAGAATAATTATGATTTAGTTTAGAACTGGATTTCGTATCGGTTTTCAGTCTTTGGAATGGATTTTAGTGCGGTATTTATAAAATGAAACCGTCTTAAATGGGTCTAGGTATAAACGACACCATTTTGGGTCAAAACAATGTCTTATTTGTAATTTGTATCGATCTTTCGAACGATATTTGTTAAAATAACCATCCCAAATGTTTATATATATAGAGATACTTAGCATATTTTCCATTTCTCTCTTCCCTTTCCTCGTCACTTCTCATCCCCCCGCCTGAAGGGACAAGTTGATCCGCCCGCGAGCGCAAACATTAGCGAGAGCGAGCGCAGTGTGGTATTTAAAAAATATGCAATAATAACAAAATTCCCAAAGGGTGTACCTTTGGGTGCTCAATCGGGAGTTCAATGTAGAATACGATACCACTAAAAAAACATGCATCATACAGGGTACATAGAAAAACTATGAAAACTACGTGTAACGAAAATCGTGGTTACCTTTGTAGTTCCCTTTCAGCGGTGGCACATGTTTACTTAGATCCAAACATATGAATTTTCTAACGAAGTTCACACCACACCAGGAGAAGTCTCGTCTTTGTTGCTTGAGAAAAATGGACCATTGGAAGATGAGATTGCAAGAGGATTGAACTATCGATTAGTGTATGCTCCTTGATCTTACTTTGCTCTTAGATTGATTCTAGATCAATGAAGCAACAAAGGTGAAAGTAAGAGAGATAGGGACATCCGAGAGAGAGAGAGAGAGAGAGAGAGAGAGAGAGAGAGAGAGAGAGAGAGAGAGAGAGAGAGAGTGAGATTGTGTTCCTTTTTTTAGTAGAAAAAGATGATATGATATCTTAACTTGGTGAATATGTATACACATATATATACATTATTAATGTAATTATTGGAATGTGTCTAGGTTCATCCAAGTGATGTCTAGACATATCCCAATTCATTACCCGTTAATCTTCAATCAAGCCTACCATTTTATAAGGTATGATCAAATCATACCAAGTAAAGGAGATCTGATTGGAGTTGACTTGTTCCTTTCCAAAAGGAACAAGTCTTCTTCATCCAACACGGCCTTATGGCCGTGTTGGCTCCTTCTTCATCCAAGAAGGAGCCAAAAATCGGCCCATCCATATATGAGAGGAGTCCGACTCCTCCTAATTCCAAAAGTGAAATTAACATCTCTCTTGGGCCAAGATTTTACGGACTGGATAGTAATCCAATTATAGTAAGCCAAAGAATTGAATCTAATTTAATTCAAGGTCCAATTAGATAATGCTAATTGATATTTTAATTTAATTGAAAGATCCAAACCCATAACCTCTCTTTAATTGATAAATTCCATATATCAATTAACCGTAGGCCCGATACAATATCGGTTCGTTCATCCAATGGATCATTGCATAAATAATTCAATTATTTATGATCTTCCAAAATTGACTCCAAGTCAATTACCTCACTGCCTCAGTGATTTGTGTGTGAATCTTTGGGTTCACCCTCAATTACCATAGGTGGCCATCGAGCAACGGTCCATGGCACTAGAGACTAGGTGAATGTTGGTGTGAACATTTAGGTTCCCAATTTTGAATAGGTACGGTCCTTCCATCTATCGTCTCCTGGTCTTAGTCTAGGGTATGGAATTGGGCATCGGTTCCCATCCTTGACTAGACAGCTATGCTTAATACTCGAGACAACGCATGCTTCATTGCATCGACGCAGGAAACTTTTTCCTACACGACCAACCAGTGGCCATAGTTTTAAGTAGCATGAACTTATCTCTAGGTGTATAAAAGTTACCTCTGTCACATACTGATAGGAGACATATCCTCTTCTTGAAACCCACCGTCCTCGCTACAAATTTTAACTGCACTGACAAGGTTTATAATGAACTTTTCTCTGACACGATCATCTCTTGCCAGATCCAAGATATAGCAATTGTGCACACGTGACTGCCGTGGTTCCTAAAGTTTGAGGACTACTCCCGTACTATAGAAATTGAGAAAATCCAATCATACCGACCAAGTCTCCAAGGCTTCCATATGACGTTCCCTACGAGTCAGCTAAGTGGGCTCGACCCCAATCGACCAACTCATTAAGATTGTATAGACGTCCCATGTCTGTCGTTGATGAAGCACAACACTCATCCAATGAATATGACTTTTAGTGCAAGTCTCAATATGACGCTCGATGCCCTGTCTCGAGGTCCTCGACTCGGAATATTTCAAACCCAAACCTTAATCAGTTGGTTTTATAACCACCATCCAATGCGTGGCCCAACTGCATGAGTTGTTTTCATGGTCTGTGGGCTTTGTTGTGATATATGTAAACAAATATTAACATACAAGAATGAGCACAACAATACTCATTTTATTCATTACATAATATTACAATACATCAAGTTGTCAAATATATTACATAAAGACCAATCTAATTGACTTTCTGGTCACCTATTCTAACAATCTCCCACTTGACCTAAAATCGATCACCCATTGACCTCAAGCCCATATTATCTAGATGCTGAGTATGGGCAATTTTCGACACCGGCTTAGTCAGAGTGCCTCTCCGGCACATGCCTGATATCGACTTGTAATGCTCAAAGCGAAAGCGACGTCAAGCCTAGTGCACTGGACAATTTACTGAATGTTGCCTACGGTTGAAGCATCGGGATGTCTGACATCCGTTTAACCTCTTCATTAGTCTTAGCAGATTTCTTCCTGGATAGCTTAATTCCATGCCTTATAGGAAGGAATTTTCGTTTTGAGTTTTCCATCTTAAATCTCTTCAAGATCTTCTCAATATACAAGGACTGGATCATTTATAACATCTTTCTAGATCTATTCTTGTAGATATTGATGCCAGGAATGTAGGAAGCCTCACCCATTTCCTTCATGAAAAATTGAGTTGACAACTAAGCTTTAGTGTTGCCTAACTTCTTGGCTTCATTCCCAATGAGCAGGACGTCGTCCATATAAAGGACAAGGTACGCAACTGAGCTCCTATTGACCTTTTGTATACACAAGGATCAGACTCGTTCTTGATGGAATCATATCCCGTATGACTTTATCAAAATGCATGTACCAGCTTAGGGAAGCTTGTTGGAGGCCATAGATGGACCTTTGGAGACAGCAGACCCTCTACTATTCTCCAATAGATGTGAAACCCTCTGATTGATCCATATAGCTCTCTTCCCCCACAAAACTGTTAACGAAGGTGATTTTCATGTCTATCTGTCATATTTCATAGTCATACCATGCTGTTATAGCAAGTAGTATCTGAATGGACTTGGCTATTGCTACCGGCGAGTAGGTTTCCTCGAAGACGATCCCGGGTCGTTGAGTATAACCTTTTTTCACAAGTCTGGCTTTGAAGGTTGTAACCTCCCCATTAGCGCCAAGCTTACATTTGTAGACCTATTTACACCCTATGGGCTTGACGCCCTTGGGTGGGTCCACTAGAGTCCAAACCTAGTTTGAACCCATCGAGTCCATTTTGAATTTCATGGCCTCAAGCCATTTATCAAAGTCGATGTCCGACATTGCTTGTCCATATGTCTTTGAATCATTATCCAATTGACTAGTTAGGCCCATAAACCCATACCTATCAGTTGGTTGGGTCACTCTGGCCAACCTACGAAGGACTGAAATATTATCAGTAGGGACCATAGTAGCAGATGTCGTCGTTGCTGTCTCATGAGGTACCTCACTTGATCCTCAAGGAGTAACTCATTGCATCGACTATCCGATGAAAAACCCTTTTCCAAGAACACCGCATTCCATGAGATAAAGACCTTTTGCTCGGAGGGATCATCGAAATAATAACCTGCAGTTTCTTTTGGATATACGACAAACCTGTATAAAGTAGACCTTGGGTCCAGTTTATCTCCCACTAACCTCTTGATGTATACGGGGCTACCCCACACTCTCAAGTATTTGTAGGAGGTAGGCTTGCCATGCCATATCTCATATAGCGTCTGAGATATCTTCTTAGATGACGCCATGTTCAAAAGCTTGGCCGTTGTCTCAAGAGCGTATCAACAGAAGGACTTGGGAAGTTCGGTAAAACTCATGATGGACTGGACCATGTCCAACAAGGTCCAATTCCTTCTTTCGGACACACCGTTTAACTGTGGTGTTCCAGGAGGAGTCCATTCACTTAAATACTCTCCTCCTCGGTCTAGCCGATGGGCTTTAATCTTACGATCGATTTAGTTCTTGACTTCAAGTCTGTATTCCTTAAATCTTCCAAATAAATTAGTGATTATATTCCCATAAACATAAATTGATTGTAGAGGAGTTGTGGGCACTCCCCCTTCCAATGCCCCTTTCCTTGGTAATGCATGTAGACATTATTTGATTTTGGCCGCTGAGAACCGCGGGCCTTTCCCTTCCCTTTGCCCACTCCCACCTGGGCAACAGGGCGTCAAGAGTGCGAGCAGTGCCTGCAACAGCCTTCCCCTTTTCCTTCTTCTTCTTCTTCTTCTTCTTCTTCCAACGTCCCGCCCTCTTGCCTTTCACTTTGGAGGTCAAAGCCTCTCCTATCAATACCAGCGGTGCAGACTTGTGGGTCGTTGCCTCGTATTGGACCAACATGTTGGTCAACTCATGAATGGACTTCTCAAGTCCGCCATGCTATAGTTAACTACAAATGGGTCATAGGATGGAGGAAGCGACTAAAGGATCACGTCAATGTGTGTGTCATTGTCAAGCCTACCTTTTAGGTCCTCGATGTTCTTCACTAGAGATAGCATCTTAACCCTATGACTTTGTACAGAGGACCCTTTAGTAAGCTTGGTCCCGAAAAATGCTTTTGCGGTAGCATATGTCATATGCCTATCTGGAACCGCATAGACATCGTTCATGCGGAGCATTATGGCGGAAACATTGTCCAGCCTATCATATTGCTTCTGGATGTCGTTAGACATCGAAGCTAATATGATACTGCATATCTTTCGGTTGTCCTCATGCCATTTCTTGAACGTCAAACATTCTTCAGGCCAGGATTCCTCTGGGAAGGTGCTCGACGGTGGCTCGTTCAAAACGTAGCCCTCGTTCTCAAAATCGAGGACAATCCTCAAATTTCTCAGCCAGTCAGAGTAGTTTGTACCATTGAATTTATTAGTCTCCAGAACAATAGTTAAAGGATTCTTAGATATAACTACATTAAAGAAATGTAAAGCAGAAATTAACAGATAATGGTAATATTATCGTTTAAGTTAAATACATGATCTTCTAGGCTTTAACCCTCCCACTATTTTTAAAAAATCCCACTACTCTCAAGTGGGGTTTCGGAAAACTATTTTCTAGTGGGCTTGGGATCCATAAGCGTGATCTCCATGCCTCACTTTTATGATTCGCACGAAGAAAACCTTATGGGAGATATCTAATATCATTCTCATCCAATGAGATTCCCAAGAGTTTGTTTTGAAATAGATCGAGATCTCAACACATTAATGTCTTTGAATGCATAAATATCCAATGTTCATTAAAGCGTAAATAAATATGCTGTACGCAATAAACATAGAATAACCTCTGTTTGAATGATCACAAGTCCAACCTATACGACCCATTGAGCCCGCAGTAACTCAATGGTCTATATAGGGTGGTCCTACACTATTACAATAAATTAACCCATTGTCATTCCAATAGGCCTTGTACCCTACTGGTTTCACCTAGATATTTCACGTTGGGCCTCCATCCAACGTGGGCCTCCTTCTCCGTGGGCTTGGTTTATTATACATAAAATGTAAGACCTTACAAAAATTCCTAACTACTCTCATTACATAAGAAATGGATTACATGGAATAGAGGAAAAAGACAAGCCATAACATCATGAGGCAAAAATGAAAATTAATAGTCCTAAAACAAGAGGCGCACATGCCCCACCCAATAGTAATGTAAAAACATATATCCATACACAAGGTCTAGGGCTTTAGTGATCATCCGATGTCGATCATCAACATTAACGCATAATCATATAAAATAATCATGCTCATAAAAGATATACAATATATCTATGTGATATCCAATATCACATCACACAAACATATGTAGAATATACGAGTTCAAATTTTAATTCAACGGACATCCCATAAACAATGCATCCAATGCATGTCAAAACCCAAATTAGTTAAGCAAGTTAATTATAGAAAAATCCAGTTAATCCAAAATTAAATATGCAGATTTAATCCATTTTCAGAAAACATGCAGAAAAGTTCCAGAAAATCAAATTTTCAGAAAACGTCAAAATCCGGCATAGAATGGTCCAACCGTCATACCGCAACAACCGACCCCGCACGAACATGCATGCATTCACGCTCAAGCCTGCTGCTTATGCATAGTGCGCGCAGCCTGCTGGCCGTGTCTTGCCTAACGCGCGCGCCCGTGCTAACTGTTGGTCGGTAGCCTGTGTGCCTGTGCACGCGCCCTTGCTCGCGCTCCTGATGTCCATGGATGCCCCTGCCTGCACGCACGTTGGCAGGTGCGCTGGCTGGTGCCCGCATGCGCCCAACCGAACGCCCATCGATCAGTGATCGAGCAGCAGGGGCGACAACAAACCGTTACCATTGCCGTCCAATTTTTTTTTTAATTTTGTTTTCGCATATTAAAACACTGAAAATAAGCATGTAATTTTAAAACTTAATCCATAAAAAATACATGCATGATGTTTATCAAATTCAAACATTTAAACAAGTGCATTTCAATATACATTTACGTAATAACATGCTCATGAAAGCCACAAAAGAGAATTTCACACGCTAAGCACATAGATCTATGACCCCTTACATCGAATTGGGCTTTGATACCATTTGAAGGGACAATAGGATCCGCTCAGGAGTGCGTGCGGAAGCGAGAGAGCCCGTGGTGCGGTATTTAAAAAGGAAACACAACAATAATAAAATTTCATGCGGTGTACCCTTGGTTGCTCAACTTCGCGTTCGATGATGAATACGATAACACTAAAAACATGCATCATATAGGGCACATAGAAAAGCTATGTAAAGATACATGTAATGAAAAATCGGGGTTACCTTTGTAGTTTTCTTTTGTCGACCGCTACTAGCGTTGTTCCCTTTCAAATGTATGAATCTTCTAACGAAGTCACACCACACCGGGAGAAATCTTGTCTTTCTTGCTAAAGAAAAATGGACCTCTGGAAGATGAGATGAAAAAGGATTGCACTATCGATTATTGTATCCTCCTTGATCTTACTTTGCTCTTCAATTGATCCTAGATCAATTAAGAAACAAAGGTGAAAGCAAGAGAGATAGGGGCGGGCGAGAGAAAGAGAGAGAGTGAATGTGAGACTGTGTTCTTCTTTTTCCTAGAAAAAAGATGATATGATATCTTAACTTGTTGGTGAATATATATATACATATATATATATATATATTATTAATGTTATTATTGAAATTTGTCTAGGTTCATCCAAGGGATGTCTAGATACATCCCAAATCAAGCCTACCACTTTACAAGGTATGATCAAATCATACCAAGTAAAGGAGGCTTGATTGGAGTTGACTTGTTCCTTTCCAAAAGGAATAAGTCTTTTTCATCCAACAAGGCCTTATGGGCCGATTTTTGTGCTCCAAGAAGGAGCAAAAAACCTGCCCATCCATATATGGGAGGAGTCCAACTCCTTCGAATTTCAAAAGTGGAATTAACCCTTCTCATGGGCCAAGATTTTACAGACCGGACTTTATAGTAATCCAATTATAGTAAGCCAAAGAAGTAAATCTAATTTTATTCAAGGTCCAATTATATAATGCCAGTTGATCTTTTAATCTAATTAAAAGATCCAAACCCATAATCTCTCTTTAATTGATAAATTCCATCTATCAATTAACCTGGGCCCAATACAATATCAGTTCGTCCATCCAATGGATCATTCCATAAATAATTCAATTATTTATCATCTTTTGGAATTGACTTCAGGTCAATTCCCTCACCTCCTTGGTGATTTGTGTATGACTCTTTAGGTTCACCCTCAGCTGAACTTGGCTTGTATCCAACAGAAACCCGTTAACATAGGTAGTCGTCTAGCAACGGTCCATGGCACTAGAGACTAGGTGAATGTTGGCATGAACGTTTAGGCTCTCGATTTCGTACGGGTAAGGTCCTTCTATCTACCCTCTCCCGGTCTTAGTCTAGGGTACGGAATTGGGTGTCGGTTCCCATCATTGACTAGGCAGCTATGCTTAATACTCGAAACTACGCATGCTTAATTGCATCGATGCAGGAAACCTTTTCCTGCTCGATCAAATACTGCGGCTACAGATTTAAGCAGCATGAACGTCTCTCCGAGTGCATAGGAGTCACCTCTGTCACATACTAACAGCGGACGGATCTTCTTCTTGAAACTCATTGTCCTCGCTATACATTCTGATTGCACTAGGCAAGGCTTATAATGAACAAGTCTTTGACACGATCACCTCTCGCCAATCCAAGATACAACCATTGTGTGCATGTGACTACTGTGGTTCCTCAAATCCGAGGACTACTCCTGTACTATTGTAACCGGAGAAATGCAGTCATACCGACTAAGCCTCCAAGACTTCCATATTGCCGCCCTCTATCGCCACAACCACTGTAATAAAATTCTGTGATTTTTTCAATTTATCGTGATTTTCTCGTGATATAATGAAGAAAAATAAAAATACCTATAAAAACACGATTATTTCATCACGATTATTACTTATTTCTCACAAAAACGTCAATATATCAACAAAATATCATCTCATTCTCAAACTTGAATTTGAATATTCATTCTCGGTTAAAGACTTAAAGGAAAGTGCCTAGCTCTTCTAAGCCTCTAACCTCTATATATTAAGATATAATTTATTATAACGTAAAATATTTGAAATTTTTTGTTTGGTCTATACTTGTCTCTTTTAAAAAATTAGAATACATTTGTAGGAGAAAAACACACTTTTGATGATAAATTTTTTAATAATGCTATAATAATTTAATTTGTTGCATGTAGTAGCTGTTTGGTTTAGAAAATTGAGACTACCGCAATATTGACACTAAATCGCCCATTTCTATTAGTTAGATTATAGAATACCACATGAATCAAAATTTTTATATAATCAACCACTCAAAAAATAAAAATTAGGAAATTCCTATAAAATAATATATTAACGAATTTTACTCGATTTATTCTCGAACAATACTTCAAATTTAATTCACTCAACGATATTTTTCCATTGTCATTCTCATCATACTTGAATAGAACCCGAATTATGAATTATTACTAATGCCGAATAATTCTTTATTACGTTATTTATCACTTTGGCCGCAACTAGTTGCCACCCCTTTCTCCGCTCTCTCTC
This sequence comes from Sesamum alatum, assembly GCA_034509735.1. Classification (NCBI taxonomy): domain Eukaryota; kingdom Viridiplantae; phylum Streptophyta; class Magnoliopsida; order Lamiales; family Pedaliaceae; genus Sesamum; species Sesamum alatum. The sequence continues at coordinate 46,001,219 of JACGWO010000001.1, read as the reverse complement.
ACGTTAGTACATTTAGTTTTTTGGTTTAAAATATTGTTGGGTTAAATTGAATTGTGATTTTTTTTTTTGGGTAAAATATATTTTCTGTAATTAGTTGTTTGGTTTAAATCGTTGTTTATGGTCATGATGATATGAGATGTTAATTGTTGAGTTTATTTTATTCATTGTGGGGTTTAATTTTAATTGTTAATTGTTTTAAATTTTTAATATGAATGTTATTTATTGTTACTTATTTTTTTTAATACTTTGATGATAAAAACTCATTTTTTATTATTTTTCTGAAAATAATAATTTTTGAAAAAATATATTTTTTGTTAATTTTTCTGTATTTTTTTTATATTTTTATGTCATTTTCTGAAAATTATTAATAACTATTTTTCAGAAAATTATTTAAAATTAATTTTTCTAAAATTTTAAAGGATGGAGGAGATGATGATGCATCTACCCACCCCTTCAATGTCCGAGTGTTCCCAACCTCCAGCAGATGACTCGACCACAGGTGACGAGTCTGATCATGATAACTATTTTTAGCCCTTTTTTGTTTTTTTTTTAAATTTATATTTTCGTACTATTTTTCAATTAATATATATAAAATATTATTATTATTATTATTATTATTATTATTATTATTATAATTAATTGTACTTTATTTAACTGCAGTCCAGTATATTTAATATTTCAATTTATAGAATTAAGAAAAAAAGATGAAATAAAATTGCAATAATTTTTATAAATGAAATTTTAATTTTAATTATCAAAATTGAAATTTATAAATAAATTAATTTAAAATTAAAATTAACAAAATTAATAAAAAATGAAACAAAAGTGAATTTAAAATAAAATAAAATTGGTAGCTGATTTTGTAACGTTTATTGTTACATAAGATAACTTCTAAATAGAAAATCGTTCCAAATTTTATAACAAATCCGCTAAAAAATTAATTTAACTAATATTTTGAATCGGACAACATTTATAATGGGTATGGAAACCCGTCCCAAGTCCGTTCCAAATTTGTTACGAATTTGAAAATTTTTGTAACGCTAACAACACAGATGAGCAGTTGCCCGTTACAAAATCCGCTCCAAAATCCATCAACTCGTTGCAAATTAAATAAAATCCATTCTAAAAACCCATTCCCAGGTTCTTTTTTTTTTTTTTTTTTTGTTAGTGAGTAGTTTAGCCTAAGATCTTGGTGTATGCTTTTTCACTAATGACTCATTAGCATATCTAAAATTTAACGATACTGATATTATTATTTTTAAGTTATTAACTTCTCATTATGTAAATGACTCACACAAGCAAACTCAATATTGATGTAATCTATATTTTGGATAGTACTATTTTTAAGATTCATTCATTATCCAATAATAATTTTATTCACTTATATATTTACCTTATGTTTTTTCATCTAATTCCTAAAACCTCAAACTTTAGATATACAATTTATGGGCTATACAATAAAAGTTTTAATAAGCTTAAATTTTGTTTTGTTTGTTAATTAGTTTATTATTTATCTTTAAAAATTATCTAATCCTTTATGTTTTTTATATCTTTATATAGAGTTGGATATATATAAAACATGATTATTTAACATAAAATCATAATTGTTTGAATGTAGTCCGCATATAAATATAGATCTTGGCATAAGTAGAAATAGGTTATATATACCGTTGGTTTGGATATTCACTTGCAATGTTTTAATGGTGAATGATAAATGAAAAGCATAAAATAAAATTATTACAATCAAATTAAATTGTAATAAATAATTTGTTACAATGTGAGACACCTGACAAGCTTGCGATACGATTGTTGTATTAGGTTATTATTTTTTTTTATGAGACAATTGAAATTGAACCATAAACACCAACGCAGGATAATATCATGTTAAAGACAAAAAGTTTAGTTCTTATCTCGACTTTCTGTTAATACACATCTACCATATTATCGCATCATTTTTACAACACAATATATGCATTTCTATTGAAAGAACAACAACTGAAAGAATAAAAAATCATGTATTTGTTGGAGAAATCAAGACGGAAGGCTAAATTCCAACAAAAATGTGGCCTCTTTATTATTTATTATTATTAGATAAGAATACATTAATTTATGAGATCATCATCACATATAATTTCACAAGTACATTGGCTGTTGTTAGGTCCAACATCCACGCACTTTATACTTTTGGGCATCTTGCTTGCTGGAAACCGCCCAATTACTGTCAAGAAGCAGTCTCGTTGTCCATCCGAACCGCATGCACCCTCCCTAGGAATTGGGGGTGCTGGGCAATATCGGAATTGTCCTAACAAAAAAATTTACCAAAACAACATTAGAAGTGATATGAAATGATAACGTATTTATGTCTAATTTGATTTGGTGATTGCATAATTAGAAATTTTGATTATGTAAATGCATATTATAATTAAATTTCAAAACTAACCTCATCCATATGTTAAGAATATCACTAAGTAAATAATAAACTAAAAAAATTATAAGTTAGGAAAATATTAATCAATAAAGTAAACTATTTTCGTTAAATTAAAACTACTGTTAAGATCTTATGAGCTAATGATAGTTGCTGGGAAATGATAGTTGTAGCAGAACAATAGGTTCACAAAGGGCTTAGATTAAAGTCATAATTGAAGGGATTGAAAAAAATCATTAATGGGGAGCATGAGTAATAGATAAGAAATAACTGTTGTGAGAGAAACAGTAACTTTTAGCTTCCGACAGAACGTGATCGGGTTGAAATTCAATCCTAAAAGTGACTATAAAACAAGGGTCAAACAATTTTAGAAATTGCATTTACAATCGAAATACAAGCTAAAAAATGACATAATAAATATAAAGGATTGTTTTGAAAAAATAAAAATATACATGTAAAAAAATTACCTAGAGATGGAGTAAAAAGAGCTAGCAAGACTGTTGCACATATCATGACGGTCATTGAAAAACTCTTAAACATTTTTTTTTTGTTTTTTACTTGAAGAAGATGATGAGTTATGGCTGAGTTGAGGTTAATGTTTTATAGGTGTTCAAAAATCAAAATTTAACATGTTTTGATAATTTGATATTATGAAATACATATAATTTGTATTTTTTTTGTTTGGTAAGAATATAGATTTCACATACTAAATTAATATTATATAAGATTTAATCGAATTTTCATAAGGAATCACAAGGAAGAAAAACAAAGACCTACCTTGTATGTAATATTGTATGGTAAGGGAAGAATTAAGTTAGAGATTATGAGCCTCATGAGCAAATATTTCTCTTAATATGTAGTTTATTAATGAAATCATTTTAAATAATTAGTTTTAGTGTGTTGTCCCCAATAATCAATTAGAACAAATTGAAATAAGGTGACTCACAACATTATAATGAAAAATTCTATTAGTCATTTTCCATTAGAATTTGGTTATTTATGTGCTTTCAAACGGTATAAGACTCTTCATAATGAAAAATTCTGTTAGTCATTTTCCTAATACAATTTCTACTCTCACTTACACTCTCTCGCAGTTTTGAAGCTATCTTAAGCTCACTTTTTGCACTCTACACTACTTATATCACATTTCGCCATTATTCTCACTTGTACTCAAGTTTTTCCTTTCGTTTGCTCAGTAAGAATATCACTTACTTAAGCATTGGAGTGCTAACCCTTCTTTGCATGTTTGTCCTCCCTTTATCTTAAGATTTTCGTGAATATCCTTTGACTCGTGGTGCTGCTGGACCTCAATACCCATCAATATTATTTATAAACTATAATATATACATAATTTTTTTATATAAATTTCTCTACCAATGTTTTGAATTTTCAATAAATGAAGATATAGTATATACAATAAAATCTTGAAAACAAATAACTTAAATTTTAATGCATGTTTTTTTATTGTTTTATACTTTGTGGAATGGATTATATAAGTTATTTGGTGTCTGCTTTGGAAAACTGTCGTTGTTGAAAGCTTTGCATAAACAACATATAATTTCTTTTGTAGTTTATTATAAAAGTTGTGCATAAATTTAAAATTTTCATAAAAAACTTTTTCATAAGTATACCGCGCATAAATTAGCTTTTATTGGAATGGATTTTTTGATCGGTTTTCAGTCTCTGAAATGGATTTTTCTGGGTATTTCTAAAATGGAATTGACTTAAATCGGATGGGTGTAGGTATAACAACATCATTTCATGTCAAAACAATGTCATATTCGCATTTGTATTGACTTTTCAAACGATATTTGTTAAAATAATGTCCCAAATGTTTATATATATATATATACATATATAGAAAGAGAGATACTTAGCAAATTTTCCATTTTTCTCTTGCCCTTCCTCGTCTTTTCTGATTCCACCCCACCCACCCCACTAAAGGCACAAGCGGATTCGCCCGTGAGCGTGAGCGGAAGCGAGAGAACGCGCGGTGTGGTATTTAAAAAAAATGCAATAATAACAAAATTTTCAAGGGGTGTACCCTTAGGTGCACAATCGGACGTTCGATACAGAATACGATAACACTAAAAGCATGCATCATACAGGGCACATAAAAAAGCTATGAAAAACTACATGTAACGAAAAACGTGGTAACCTTTGTAGTTTTCTTTCATCGACTGCTACTAGCATTGTTCCTTTTCAACCATGACACACGTTCACTAAGATCCAAACGTATGCATCCTTTAACAAAGTCCACACTACATCGGGAGAAGTCTTGTCTTTCTTGCTAGAAAAAAAATGGACCTTTGGAAGATGACATTTAAAGAGGATTGAACTATCAATTAGTGTATCCTCCTTGATCTTACTTTGCTCTTCAATTGATCTTCGATCAATGAAGCAACAAAGGTGAAAACAAGAGAGAGAGGGTGTGTGAGATTGTGTTCTTCTTTTTCCTAGAAAAAAGATGATATGATCACTTAACTTGTTGGTGAATATGTATATACACACATCTATATATATATCCATTATTAATGTAATGAATGTGTCTAGATTTATCCAAGGAATGTCTAGATACATCCCAATCAATTACCCATCAATCTTCAATAAAGCCTACCACTTTACAAGGCCTTATGGCCAATTTTGGTGCTCCAAGAAGGAGCCCAAAATTCGACCCATCCATATATGGGAGGAATCCAACTCCTCCTAATTCCAAAAGTGGAATTAACATCTCTCTTTGGCCAAGATTTTATGAACCCGGCTTTATAGTAATCCAATTATAGTAAGCCCAAGAATGAAATCTAATTTAATTTAAGTCCAATTACATACTGCACATTGATCTTTTAATCTAATTAAAATACCAAAATCCATAATCTCTCTTTAATTGATAAATTCCATCCATCGATTAAATATGGGCCCGATACAATATCAGCTCGTCTATCTAATGGATCATTCCATAAATAATTCAATTATTTATCATCTTTCGGAATTTACTTCAAGTCAATTATTCACCTCCTCGGTGATTTGTGTGTGACTTTAGGTTCACACTTAGCGAGACTTGGGATTGTGTCCAATAGAAGTTCGTTACTATGGGTGATCATCTAACAACGTAGCACTAGAGACTAGGTGAATGTTGGCATGAACATTTAGGCTCTTGATTTCATATAGGTACGATCATTCCATTTACCGTCTCCCGATCTTAGTCTAGGGTAGAATTGGGCGTCGGTTCCCATCCTTGACTAGGCAGCTACGCTTAATATTGAGACAACGCATGCTCCACTATATCAACGCAGGAAACCTTTTCCTGCACGATCAACCACTGTGGAACATCTTTAAGCAGCATGAACGTGTCTCCGGGTGCATAGGAGATACCTCTATCACATACTAACAAGGGACGAATTCTCTTCTTGAAACCCACCGTCCTCACTACATATTTTGACTGCACTGGACAAGACTTATAATGAACATGTCTGTGACACGATTAGCTATCCACCTGATCGAAGATACAACCATTATGTCCACGTGATTGTCGTGCTTCCTCAAGTCCGAGGACAACTCCCGTACTATTAGAGCCGAAAAAATTCAATCATACCGACCAAGCCTTCAAGGCTTTCATATGACAATCCCCGCAAGTTAGCTCAGTCGGCTCGACCCCCAGTTGACCAAACCACTAAGATCGTATAGACATCCCACGTCTGCTGCTGATGAAACACGACATTCATCCAATGAATACGACTCTTAGTGCAAGTCTCAATAGGACTCTCAATGGCCTGTGTCGAGGTCCTCAATTTGGAACGTTGCAGACACAACCCTTATCAGTTGGTTTCATAACCACCATCTAATGCGTGACCCAACTGCATGAGTTGTTTTCGTGGTCTATGGGCTTTATTGTGATATATGTAAACAAATATTAACATACAAGAATGAGCACAACAAAGACAATACCAATGGTAATGAATAGTCATTTTATTCATTACATAATGTTACAATACATTGATTTGTCAAATAGATTACATAAAGGCCAATCTAATTGACTTTCTAGTAACCTATTCTAACAATCTCCCATTTGACCTGAAGCCAATCACCAATTGACCTCAAGACCATCTTATCTAGATTCTAAGTATGGGCAATTTGCGACACTGGCTTAGTTAGTGGATCTGCTATGTTTTTTGCAGAGCTGACTCGGTCCATCCGAACGCCACCTCTCTTAACCATCTCTCTGAGAAGATAGTAGCATCTGAGAATATGGTTGGATCGGTGATGAGATCTCGGTTCCTTTGCTTGTACTATCGCCCTGTTGTTATCACAGAAGATAACTAGTAGCTCAGCAATGCTAGGCACTACACCCAACTCTTGGATGTAGTTCTTTATCCAAACCTCCTACTTAGCACCTTCTGAAGCTACTATGTATTCAGATTCCGTGGTGGAATCTGTTGTGGTAGTCTGCTTGGAACTTTTTCAAGCAACCATGCCACTATTAAGTTTGAACACAAAACTACTAGGACTTGGCATCATTGTCGTCCAACTGGAAGCTAGAGTCGTTGTAGCCTTCTAGTATCGATTCTCCACCTCCATAAATCAAGAACATTTCCTTAGTACTTTTCAGGTACTTAATTATGGTATTTACTGCATTTTAGTGTGCTTCTCCGGCACATGCCTGATATCGACTCGTAACGCTCAAAGAAAAAGCGAGGTCAGGCATAGTGCACTGGAAAACATACTGAATGATGCCTAGAGCTGAAGCAAAGAGGATGCCCGACATCCTTTTAACCTCTTCATCACTCTTAGAAGAGTGCTTCTTGGACAACTTAATTCCATGCCTCATAGGAAGGAATCCTCATTTTGAGTTTTCCATCTTGAATCTCTTCAAGACCTTCTCAATATACAAAGATTGGATCATTCATAACATCCTTCTACATCTATCCCTATAAATCTTGATGCCACGAATGTAGGAAGCCTCACCCATATCCTTCATGAAAAATTGAGTTGACAACCAAGCTTTAGTGTTACCCAACATCTTGGCATCATTCTCAATGAGCAAGATGTCGTCCACATAAAGCACAAGGTGCGCAATTGAGATCCTATTGACCTTTTGTATAAACAAGGATCAGACTCATTCTTGATGAAATCATATCCCCGTATGACTTTATCAAAACACATGTTCCAGCTTTGGGAAGCTTGTTTGAGGTCATAAATGGACCTTTGGAGGCGGCTGACCTTCTACTCTTCTCCAACAGATGTGAACCCTTCAGTTGATCTATATAGATGTCTTCCTCCATGAAACCGTTAAGGAAGGCGATTTCCATGTCGATCTCCCATATTTCATAGTCATACCATGCTGCTATAACAACAAGTATCCAAATGGACTTGGCCATTGCTATTGATGAGTAGGTTTTCTCAAAGTCGACCCCTGGTTATTGAGTATAACCTTTTGCCACAATCCTGACTTTGAAGGTTATAACCTCCCCGTCAGCTCCAAGCTTACGTTTGTAGACCCATTTACACCCTACGGCTTGACGCCCTTGGGTGGGTCCATTAGAGTCCAAACCTGGTTTAAACCCATCGAGTCCATTTCAGATTTTATGATCTCAAGCCACTTATCCAAGTCGATGTCCGACATCGCTTTTTCGTATATCTTTGGATCATTATCCAATTGGCTAGTCAGGCCCATAACTCATACCTATCAAGTGGTTGGGTCACTCTGGACGACCTATGAAAGACTAGAACATTTTTACTAGGGACCACAGGCGCAAATGTTTGTCGCTGCTATCTCATGAGGTACCTCACTTGATTCCTCAAGGAGTTACTCATTGCGTCGACTATCCGATGAAAAACCCTTTTCCAAGAACACTGCATTCTGTGAGAGAAAGACCTTTTGCTAGGAGGGATTATAGAATTAATACCCCGCAGTTTTTTTGGATATCCGACAAACCTATATAAACTAGACCTTGGGTCCAGTTTATCTCCCACTAACTTCTTGACGTATGTGGGACTACCCCACACTCTCAAGTATTTGTAAGAGGCAGGCTTCCCATCCCATATCTCATATAGCATCTGAGATATCTTCTTAGATGACGCAACGTTCAAAAAAGTGGCCACCGTCTCAAGAGCGTATCAACAGAAGGACATGGGGAGTTCGGTAAAACTCATCCTGGACTGGACCATGTCCAACAAGGTCCAATTCCTTCTTTTGGATACACCGTTCAACTGTGATGTCCCAGGAGGAGTCCATTGAGAGATAATCCCATTCTCTTTCAAGTAATTAATGAATTCACCATTTAAATACTCTCCTCCTCAGTCTGGCCAAAGGGCTTTAATCTTACGATCGGTTTGCTTCTCGACTTCAAGTCTGTATTCCTTAAACCTTCTAAAGGCTTCAGACTTGTACCTCATCAGGTAAATATAATCATATCGTGAGTGATCATCGGTAAAGAATATGAAGTACGTGTACCACCCTCTTGCTTGAGTATTTAGTGGTCTACAGACGCTCGTGTAGATCAAATCTAAGAGATGTTGGCTAGTGTGCTTTGTCCAATAAACGATTTCTTGGTCATCTTTCCCTTTAGATATGACTCAAAAGTAGATTGTCCAAATAGTCTAATTTCTAGACTCTTTGAGTCTACCAACCTCCTTATCCTATCCTTCAAGATATGCCCTAATCTCACATGCCATATCTATGTGTTATCTTGATTATCATGTTTACGTTAGTGTTCGACAATCATAATTCAATTAGATTGTTGAAGTATGTACAAACTATATACTAGTGTACCAAGCAGATAAGAAACACCATAATTGATAATATAAAAACCATTTTTATTGAGAGTGAATGAGCATCCCTCTTTGTCCAAGACGGGGATGGATACAATATTTTAAATCATGATAGGTACATAAAAACAATCATTAAGTACAACCCTAACATGATGACTAAAGGCTAACTCGACTAATCCTTCAGCCTCAGTAGTAATGGCCTTGCCATCACCTAGCCTTAGGATCATCTCATCTTTGGTTAGCCTTCTGTTTCTTTGCAGCTCCTGCACGTTATCGTAGATGTGAGCACCACATCCGGTATCCAATACCCATGAAGTAGAATTAGTGATTATATTTACTTGAACCACAAACATACGTTGATTGGAAAGGAGTTGTGGGCACTCCCTCTTCCAATGCCCTTTTCCTTGGCAATGCATGCAGACATCATTTGCCTTTGACTGTTGAGAACAGCGGGCCTTTCCCTTCCTTTTGCCCATTCAACCGAGGCGACAGGGCGTCAGGAGTGCGAGCAGTGCTGGATTAGCCTTCCCCTTTCCCTTCTTCCTCTTCCAGCGTCCGGCCTGTTAGAATAGCTGACCAGAAAGCCAACAGGTTTGGCATTTTGTAACCTATTTGACAACTTGATGTAATGTAATATTATGTAATGAATAAAATGGGTGTTCATTACCATTGGCGCTTTCTTTGTTGTGCTCATTTTTCATATGTTAAACTTTGTTTTACATATATCAAAACAAAGCCCACAGACCACAGTTAACAACTCATCCAGTTGGGCCACGCATTGGATGGTGGTTATGAAACCAACTGATGAAGGGTTGGATGAAACGTTCCACGTCGAGGACACTCGAGATAGGGCATCGAGAGTCCTATAGAGACTTGCACCAAGAGTCGTATTCATTGGATAAGTGCAATGTTTCATCGGCGAAAGGCGTGGGACATGTATACGATCTTGGTGGGTAGGTCAACTGGGGTCGAGCCGATTGAACCAACTCGCGAGGATCATCATTTGGAAGCCTTGGAGGCTTGGTCGGTATGATTGGATTTTTCCAGCTCCGATGGTGAGGGAGTAATTCTCAGACTTGAGGAACCATGGAAGTCACGTACACACGATGGTTGTATCTTGGATCTGGCGAGAGGTGGTCATTCTGTATGATGATCATTATAAGCTTTTATCAGTGCAGTCAGAATGTCTAACGAGGATGGTGGGTTACAAGAAGAGGATCCGTTCCATGTCAGTATGTGACAGAGGTATCTCCTATGCACTTGGAGACACGTTCATGCTGCTTAAACCTGTGGCCACAGTGGTTGATCGAACATGAAATGGTTTCCTGTGTCGATTCAATGAGGCATGCGTAGTCTCGAGTATTAAGCATAAATGCCTAGATAAGAATGAGAACCGACGCCTAATTTCCTACCCTAGACTAAGTCCAGGAGACGGTAGATGGAAGGACCGTACCCGTACGAAATCGGTGCCTAAATGTTCACGCCAATATTCACCTAGTCTCTAGTGCCATGGACCATTGGTAGACGACCACCCATGGCAAGGGGCTCCTGTTGGACATGGGCCCAAGTCTAGTTGAGGGTGAACCTAAAGGGTCACACAAGTCGCCGAGGAGGTGAAGAAATGACTTGGAGTCAATTTCAGAGAATAATGAGTAATTGGATTACTTAAGGGATTGTCCATTGGATGGACGGACTGATATTGTATCGAGCCCTCATTTGAATCGGTAAATGGGATTTGTCAGTTAATTAAGAGAATAAAAAATTGGATCTTTTAATTGGATTAAAAGATTAATGGGAATTATTTAACTGGATCTTGAATTAAATGGGATTTAATTTTGGGCTCGTTGTAATTGGATTACAATGAAACCTGATCCATTAAATTTTGGTCCAAGAGGTGTGTTAATTCCACTTTTGGAATGGGAAGAAGTTGGACTTCTTCCCAAACCAGTATGGCCGAAAATTGCCTCTTTTGGAAGGCTAAAAATCCGCCATGCAAGGCCTTGATGAATGGTTGACTTGTCCCTTTTGGTAAGGGACAAATCAATTCCAATCAAGCCTCTTTCATTTGGTATGATTAAATCATACCTTATGATATGGTAGGCTTGATTGATGAATTAGTGGGATTGATTGGAATGTATCTAGACATCCTAGGATGAGCCTAGACACATTCCAATAATCACATTAATTTAGTATATATATGAGTATATACTATCATCAATGCAATAGAATTACATTTCATCTTTTTCTAGGAAAAAGAAGAAAAACGCACTCTCATTTTTTTCATATTTTCGGCCCCTCTCCACTCTCATACTATCCTCTTTGTTCTTCATTTGATCTTGGATCATCTTGAAGAACAAAGCTAGATCAAGAAAAGACACTAACATAATAGTGTTCTATTTTCTTGGATTGTATCCTCTTAGATCCATTTTTCTCTAGCAAGAGCAACGTGATCTCTTCCGGTGTGGTGTGGACTTTATTAGAGGTTTCATACTTTTGAACTTAGTCTACATATCCGGAGAGGAACAACGCTTGTAGCCGTGGAAGAAAATTAACTACAAAGGTTATTCAGTTTTTTAACATTATTGTTGTTTCTTTTCAACGTCTATGATCTATATGATACATATGCTTTTATATTATCATATCCTACATCGAATGCCCGGTTGAGCACCCAAGGGTACACCCCTTGGGATTTGGTGGTTATTGCTTTTGTTTATGCAATTTTTTCGCATTTCACGCTTCCGCTCGAGCTCCTGGGCTGATCCGTTTGCCCCTTCACGGTCCTCTTGCCTTTCGCTATGGAGGTCAAAGCCTCTCTTATCAATACCAACAGTGCAAACTTGTGGGTTGTTGCCTCGTATTAGACCATCATGTTGATCAACTCATGAATAGACTTCTCAAGTCCTTTCATGTTATAGTTAACCACAAACAGGTCATAGGATGTAGGAAGCGACTGAAGGATCACGTCAATGTATGTGTCATTGTCAAGTCCAGCTTTTAGGTTCTCGAGCTTCTTCACTAGGGATATCATCTTAAACCCATGACTTTGTACAGAGGACCCTTCAGTAAGCTCGGTCCCAAACAATTTAGTACATGCATTGGATGCATTGTATATGATGTCTATTAAATTTAAAATTTGAAACTTGTGCATTATTTATATATTTGTACCTTGTGATGTTGGACATCACTTGGATATTTTGAATATCCATGATTATCATGATTATTTGGTATAATTGTGCAATGTGTGTTGATGGAATCAACATGGGATGATCACAAGAGCCCTAGACCTTATGTATGAATGAATGGTATTTGTTTATATTTCTGTCAGGTGAGGCCTGCGTGCCTCTTGTTTTGGGACTATCATCTCCTCTTTTAGCCTCATGATGTTAAGGCTTGTTTATTTCCTCTTCCCTTGTATTATTTTTCAATGTAATGAGAGTGGTTAGCATTTTGGTAAGGTTTCAATGTTGTAATAATAACAAGCCCATGGTGTCGGAGGCCCAAGGTGATACATGAAGGCATAAAACAAGAAGAGTCACAAGGCCCATTGGAATGGGGATGGATTAATTGCTTATGTAATAGTGTAGGACCACCCCAGACAAACTATAGAGTCACTGCGAGCTCAGTGGGTCACATAGGTTGGGATTGTGGTCATCCTAATAGGAGTTATGCTATGTTTTTATTGCATGCGGCATATTTATTTAACGCTTTATGAATATTGAATATTTATGCATGCAAAGACACTTAATGTGATGGGGTCTCGGTCATTATCATTAACAAACTCTCATTTGGTTGGACCAAATAAAATATTAGGCCCGTTGGATCAAAATGGTATTTTGATCTATCCAAGCCTTCCATCCACAACAATGTCGTGAGGAAGCAACCACTACCCAAGTGTGGTCTCACGAGTCGTTACACACTGGGACTAGGGGAAAGTTGCTTCATTATTGTGAACAAAGAGATTGCACTCACTGTTTTCCTATCTCACGAGTCATGAGGGGTGACAGTTGAGGCATGATTTGGTTGATGGGTCGGGCCCAACACTGAGTAACATCGTTCGGTTGGAATCCTCGGAACCATTCGAATAGGTGAGGCAAAATATTTTTGGAATCTCATTGCATGAAAATGATATTGGATATCTCCCATGAGGTTTTCTTCATGTGAATCGTAAAACCGGGCATGGAGATCACGCTTATGGATCTCGAGCCCACTAAGAAATGGTTTCCCGAAACTCCACTTGAGAGTGTGGACTTTCGTATAAATAGTGGTAGGGTTAAAGACTAAAAGACCATGTCTTGAACTTGAATAATAATATTACCATCATTTGCTAATTTCTGCTTTACATTTTTTATAAATGTAGATATGTCTAATAATCATTTAACCATGGTACTTGAGACCAATAAATTTATCGGAATGAACTATTCAGACTGGCTAAGAAACCTGAGGAATTGTCCTCGGTTTCGAGAACCAAGGCTACGTCTTGGACGAGCCGTCGTCGAGCGACTTGCCGGAGGAGTCCACGCCAGAAGAACGTTTGACGTTCGATAAATGGCATGAGGACAACCAGAAAGTACGCAGTATCATATTGGCGTCTACCGACATCCGGAAGCAATATGATAGGCTGGACAACGTCTCCGCCATAATGCTCCGCCTGAACAAGGTTTATGCGGTTTTGGATGGGCATATTTGACACCAAGCGAGCTGAACGATCCTCTGTACAAAGTCATGGGGTCAAGCTGTTATCCCTAGTGGAGAAGCTCGGGGACCTTAAAGCTGGGCTAAATAATGACACGTACATTAACAAGATCCTTCAATCGCTTCCTCCGTCCTATGACCCGTTTGTTGTAAAATACAATATGAATGGACTTGAGAAGCGTATTCATGAGTTGATCAACATGCTGGTCCAATACGAGGCAATGACCCATAAGTCTGCGCCGACGGTATTGATAGGAGAGGCTTCGATTTCCAAGGCGAATGGCAAGAGGGCCAGATGCTGGAAGAGGAAGAAGGGAAATGGGAAGGCAATTACAGCCACTGCTTGCGCGCCTAGCACCCTTGTTGCCCATTGGGAATGGGCAAAGGGAAAGGGAAAGCCCGGAGTTCTAAGCGGTCTAAGGAAAATGATGTTTGTATGTATTGCCAAGGAAAGGGGCATTGGAAGAGGGAGTGCCCACAACTCCTCTTCAATCCAGATATGTTCGTGGTTGAAGTGAACATGATAACTAATTCTGCTTCATGGGTATTGGATACTACTGGATGTGGTGCTCATATCTACAATGATTTGCAGGCACTTGAAAGAAGCAAAAGGCTAACCAAGGATGAAATTATCCTGAAGCTAGGCGATGGCAAGGTCGTTGCTACAAAGGCCGTAGGATCAATGGAGTTAGCCATTAGTGTTCATGTTAGGATAGTACTGAACGACTGTTTCTATGTACCTAGCATGATAAAGAATATTGTATCTATACCCATCCTGGAAAGGAGGGTTATTCTTTAACCATCAATAAAAGTGGCTTTTATATTATCAATGATGGTGTGTCTCATTTGCTTGGTACATTGATAAACGATCTGTACATACTTCAACAGTCTAATCAGATTATGACTGCAAAACACAAACAAAAGTATGATATCAAGATAATGCATAGATATGGCATGCGAGGTTAGGTCATATCTCTAAAGATAGGATAAGAAGGTTGGTGGACTCAAAGAGTCTAGAAATAGACGATTTGGACAACCTACCGACCTGCGAGTCCCGTCTAAAGGGAAAGATGACCAAGAAACCCTTTGTTGGACAAAGCACGTTAGCCAATGGTCTGTTGGATTTGATCTATACAGACGTCTGTGGGCCATTAAACACTCAAGCAAGAGGTGGGTACTCGTACTTCATAACCTTTACCAATGATCACTCACGGTATAGTTATGTTTACCTGATGAAGTACAAGTCTGAAGTCTTTGGAAGGTTTAAGGAATACAAACTTGAAGTATAGAACCAGATCAATCGTAAGATCAAAGCCCTTTGGTCGAACCGAGGTGGAGAGTATTTAAGTGGCAAATTTACTGATTATCTAAAAGAGAATGGAATTCTCTCTCAGTGGACTCCTCCTGGAATACCATAGTTGAATGGTGTGTCTGAAAGGAGGAATTGGACCTTGTTGGACATGGTCCGATCCATGATGAGTTTCACTGAACTCCCCTTGTCCTTCTGGGGATATGCTCTTGAGACGGCGACCAAACTTTTGAACTTGGTGCCATCTAGGAAGATATCCCAGACGCCATAAGAGATATGGCATGGCAAGCCTACCTCCTACAAATACTTGAAAGTGTGGAGTTGCCCCGCATACATCAAGAGATTAGTAGGAGATAAATTAGACTCCATGTCTAGTTTATGTAGGTTCGTCGGATATCCAAAAAAAACTATGGGGTATTATTTCTATGTGACCTTGAAGCAAAATGTGTTTGTCTCGTGAAACGTAGTGTTCTTGGAAAAGGATTTTCCATCGGATAGTTGACGTCATGAGGTAGTCCTTGAGGAATCAAGTAAGGTACCCCATGAGACAGCAGCGACATCTGAGCCAGTAGTTCCCGCTGATAATGTTCAAGTCCTTTGTAGGTCGACCAGAGTATCCCAACTGGCCTGACCGATCAATTAGATAATGATCCAAAGACATACGAAGAAGCAATGTAGGACATTGATTCGGATAAGTGGCTTCAGGCCATGAAATCCGAAATGGACTCGATGGGTGCAAATCAGGTTTAGACCCTATTGGACCCACCCAAAGGAATAAAACCCGTAGGGTGTAAATGGGTCTACAAACGTAAGCTTGGAGCTGACAGGGAGGTTAAAACCTTCAAAGCTAGGCTTGTGGCGAAAGGTTACACTCAATGACCCGGGGTCGATTTTGAGGAAACCTACTTGCCCGTAGCAATGGCCGAGTCCATTCGGATACTGCTTGTCATAGCAGCATGGTATGACTATGAAATATGGCTGATGGATGTGAAAACCTCTTTCCTCAACGATTACGTAGAGGAAGAGATCTATATGGATCAACCAGAAGGTTTCATATCTGTTGGAGAAGAGTAGAAGGTCTGCCGTCTCCAAAGGTCCATCTATGGCCTCAAACAGGATTTGCGAAGCTGGAACATACGTTTTGATGAAGTCATATGGGGATATAATTTCATCAAGAACGAGTCTGATCCTTGTGTATACAAGAAGATTAGTGGGAGCTCTGTTGCGTTCCTAGAGCTTTACGTGGATGACATCTTGCTCACTGGGAATGATGCTAAGATGTTGGAACCGCTAAAGCTTGGTTGTCAACATAATTTTCCATGAAGGATATGGGAGAGGCATCCTACATCCTTGGCATCAAGATCTACAGGGATAGATCTAGAAGGATGTTAGGAATAGCCTAGTCCTTGTATATCGAGAAGGTCTTGAAGAGATTCAAGATAAAGAACTCAAAACGAGGATTCCTTCCTATGAGACATGGAATTAAGCTGCCCAAAAAAACAGTCTCCTTAGACTGATGACGAGCTTAAACGGATGTTGGACATCGCCTATGCTTCAACCGTAGGCAGCATTCACTACGTTGTCCAGTGCACTAGACTTAATGTGGCTTTTGCTTTGAGCGTGACAAGTCGATATCAGGTGTGTACCGGGGAGGCACATTGGAGTGCGGTCAAGACTATCCTCAAGTACCTGAAAAGGACGAAGGACATGTTCTCGATCTACGGTGCTGGAGAATTGATACTGGAAGGCTACAACTACACTAGCTTCCAGTCGGATGACAATGATGCCAAGTCTCAGTCTGGTTTTGTATTCAGACTAAAGGAGGCGTGGTTTCTTGGAAGAGTTCCAAGCGAGCTACCACGGCGGACTCCACCACAGAGTCTGAATACATAGCAACTTCAGAAACTGCTAAGGAGGCGGTTTGAATGATTAGTTACATCCAAGAGTTGGGTGTAGTGCCTAACATTGCTCAACCAGTGGTTATCTTCTGTGATAACAACGGGGCGATAGCGCAAGCAAACGAACCGAGATCTCATCACTGATTCAAGCATATTCTTAGACGCGACCATCTGCTCAGAGAGATGGTTAGCAGAGGTGACGCTCGGATGGACCGAGTCAGCTCAGCAGAAAAAATAGCAGATCTACTTACTAAGCCCGTGTCACAAGTTGCCCATACTCAGCATCTGGATAAGATGGGTTTGAGGTCAATAGGTGATTGAATTTAGGTCAAGTGGGAGATTGTTAGAATATGTGGCCAAAAAGCCAATAAGTTTGACATTTTGTAACCTATTTGACAACTTGATGTAATGTAATATTATGTAATGAATAAAATGAGTGTTCATTACCATTGGTTCTTTCTTTGTTGTGCTCATTTTTCATATGTTAAATTTTATTTTACATATATCACAACAAAGCCCACAAACCATGGTTAACAACTCATTCAGTTGGGCCACGTATTGGATGGTGGTTATGAAACCAAGTGATAAAGGGTTAGGTCTGAAACGTTCCAAGTCGAGGACCTCGAGACATGGCATCGAGAGGTCTATAGAGACATGCACCAAGAGTCGTATTCATTGGATGAGTGCCGTGTTTCATCGACGAAAGACGTGGGATGCCTATACGATCTTGGTGGGTTGGTCGACCGGGGTCGAGCCGACTGCATTGACTGGCGGGGATCATCATATGGAAGCCTTGGAGTCTTTGTTGGTATGATTGATAGTACGGGAGTAGTCCTCAGACTTGAGGAACCATGGCAGTTGCGTACACATGATGGTTGTATCTTGGATCTGGGGAGAGGTGGTCATTCTGTAAGATGATCATTATAAGCCTTGTCCAGTGCAGTCAGAATGTGTAGCGAGGACGGTGGGTTTCAAGAAGAGGATCGGTCCTCTATCAGTATGTGACAGAGGTATCTCCTATGCACTCGGAGACACGTTCATGCTGCTTATACCTGTGGCCACAGTGTTTGATTGAACATGAAATGGTTTCTTGTGTCGATGCAATGAGGCATGCATAGTCTTGAGTATTAAGCATAGACCCCTAGTCAAGGATAAGGACCGGCGCCCAATTTCATACCCTAGACAAAGGCCGGGAGGCAGTAGTCGGAAAGACCATACCCGTACGGAATCGGCGCCTAAATGCTCACGCCAACATTCACCTAGTCTCTAGTGTCATGGACCGTTGCTAGACGGCCACCCATGGTAACGGGCTCCTATTGGACACGGGCTCAAGTCTAGCTAAGGGTGAACCTAAAGGGTCAAAACAAATCACCGAGGAGGTGAAGAAATTGACTTGGAGTCAGTTTCAGAGGATAATGAGAAATTGTATTACTTAAGGGATTGTCCATTGGATGGACGCGCTGATATTGTATAGGGCCCTCATTTTAATCGATAAATGGGATTTATCGATTAATTTAGCGAATTAAAAATTTGATCTTTTAATTGGATTAAAAGATGAATGGGAATTATTTAAGTGGACCTTAAATTAAATCAGATTTAATTTTAGGCTGGTTGTAATTGTTAGAATAGGTGACCAGAAAGTAAATGGTATTGACTGTTTTGAGAACCATTCGTCAATCATTGAACAAGTAATATTATATTATGAATGTAGTAAGGATTCATAGGTATAAGTTTGTTGTGCTTACTGCTTGCATCGTTTCGATGTCACAACAAACGCCCACAGACTGAAATAACATTTTGGAAAATTGGAACTACGCTTGGAGGTAGGTTCATGAAATCAGTTTCGTCGAATCGGTCTGAAATACTCCAAGTCAAGGAATCTCGAGACAGGGTATCGAGAATCCATTTGAGACTTACACTAAGCATCTGCAGTCGCATTTCATCGACAAGTGATGAGGCTCGTCCATGCAGTGTTAGTGGGTCAGCCAGCTAGGTGGCTGCTGACTGAGGCGACTTGCGGGAATCGTCATATGGAAGCCACTCAGGCTTGGTCGGTATGACTCATATTCCCGGTTCCGATAGTATGGGATTAGTCCTCGGACTTGAGGAATCATGGCAGTCACGTGCATATGAAAACTATATCTTGGATCTGGCGAGAGGTGATCATTCTGTAAGATGGTCATTATAAGCCTTGTCCAGTGTAGTTGGAGTATGTAGCGAGGATGGTGGATTCCAAGATAGGATCTGTTCCCTATCTGTACATGACGGTGATGTCTCTTATGCACTCTTAGATGGTTTAGACTCTGAAAGTCTATGGCCATAGCAATTGATTGAGTAGCAAAGGGTTTTCTACGTCGATCGATAGAGTTAAAACTATCTCGAGCATTATGCATAGATGCCTAAGTCAAGGATGGGAACCGACATCCTAATTCCATACCCTAGACTAAAGGTCGGGAGACAGGCGACAGTAGGATCGTACCCGTACGTATCGACGGTAGGACCGTACCTGCACGTAACTCGGAGCCTAAATGTTCACACCAAATATTCACCTAGTATCTAGTGTCATGGACCGTTGCTAGATGGTCACCCATGGTAACAGACTACTTTGGTTATGAAATAACAAGAAGTAGGTCCAAGTGTAGCTGAAAGGTGAACCTAAAGGGTCACACCCCCTACACCAAATGAAAGGGAATTAATTTGGAATTAATTCCGGGAGAAGGTTTAATTTAATGGAATTAAATTATACTTCTTGAAGATTCAAGCCTCGATGGATTATTTGGAATAATAGGGGTTGAGTGCATCAATTAGATTTATGAATTTTATAAAGCATGGGCTTCCCCTTTTTAGATTAAAAGGGTGAATTAATTAATGGACTTGGTATATTAAATTGGATTTAATATAAAGTCCATGGGACTATTTAATTTAGAATTAAATAAAGTGCATTCAATTAATTAATTAATGGGTTTGGTATATTAAATAAGATTTAATATAAAGTCCATGGGACTATTTAATTAAATAGGTCCATTTCCATAAAGCCCATCAAAATGGATGGACAAGATTTGATCAAAGAGATTGATGAGATGAAGGGCCATGATTAATTTAACTTAATCAAAGCCTAGTTTGACTAGGATTTCACTAGGTCAAAATCCTAGTCAAGTGTGCCTCTTTAGAAGAGTTTGAGTAGGAATAGAAAAATTTATTTTCTATCAATACTCAAAAACACACACATACACCTACTAATCTCTACAACTCTCATCTCACAATCTCTCTCAAAGAATTCGGCCATCCCCTTCTTTAATCTCCAAGATTTCTACTTTTTTCTTCTTGATTTATTCAAGTTAGAACATATGAGACATCGATTGCGTTAATTATAGCGTGTATCGATATCTCTTCTCCCCAAATAATTTCTTGCTAGCACAAGGGTCCATCCCCTTCTTTAATCTCCAAGATTTCTACTTTGTTCTTCTTGATTTATTCAAGTTAGAACATATGAGACATCGATTGCGTTAATTGATAGCGTGTATCGATGTCTCTTCTCCCCAAATAATTTCTTGCTAGCACAAGGGTTCTTTGCTTTCCGGTGTAGCAAGTGAGATGATTTAGAGGGTCTCTTTTTTGAGATCTTGGTGCAAAACGGGGAACAATGCATGTAGCCGAATGAAGACAAAACTGCAACTGGGTAGGTTCTTTAATTATGTTTTTTCGGTTCAAATTCTATGGCCTCCATGTTGTGTTTTTATTGAACATGAGATACACCAAATGCCCGGGAGAATCAAGGGCACACCCCTTGATCCGGTTATGTATGTGAGCATACTTTAAATTCCATTTAATTATGCTTTGAAATTTTATTATGCTATCTTTCGCGCATTCGCTATTCGCGTTCATCTCCCGGGCCGATGCACATAACGTTTCAGTGGTATCAGAGCCCAGTTTGGTGTTTAGGCCTAGAATTCTATGTGCTTTGTGCGTTTAAGCATGATCAACGCGTTTTAATTTACGTTTGAAGCATGTTTAGCGCAGATCTTGATTAGCGTTTATTTTGCATGGGATTTTGGATCTTGGTTTTCTTTAATGTATAAATGCATGTTCTTGGGTTGAATTTAACTTGTGGTTTAGAAAATAGCATGAAAAGTCAAAAAAGAGTGAAAAATAGTGAACTGGCAGCAGCACGCTGGCCGCGCGCATAGGGACCCGGCCGGGCACGCGTGCAGGCAGGGGCCTGCGCGCGCCCAACGTGCGTGGACAGCGCGCGCGCAAGAGCTAGGCCCAGGTGCGCGCACGGAGGCGCAGCCGTCTGCGCTGGACGCGCGCGCGCCTGGCCGGCCGGCTGTGCCGTTTTCCGTTTCTCTCCCATTTTTGTCTCGTTTTTTCAAAACTGTTTTACTGAATTATTTTTATGATATTATCTGCATTTTTTTGAACCCTTTGACTTAGAATATTTATTTTGACATTTGAAATTTCCTAAAATAAATGTTGCTTTGTTGATGAGGAAAAGGTTTCCTAACAAGATTTAATTCTTGCATTTGTTGCACCAATGATCACGATTTAAATGTAAAATTTTGCAATATTTTCTGTGTTTTATGATGTTGGACATCATGGTTATTTTATGGCATGAGCATGGGTAGATCTTTACATGTATTAATATTGCACAAATGTTAGATTTTGGGATTCTTGAATATATGGGCATATTCTTGAATTGTTGGTTTTTGTGTTTCAGAAAATTAATTGCAAGAAAATATTTAAACATGAAAAACGGTGGTGGTCGGTAGGGAGGCCGCACGACAGGTAGCAGGCGCGCGCCTGCGCCCGCGCGGGCGAGCGCCCGTGCGCGCAGGCATGTGCACTGCACTGCGTGCATGCGTTGCTGCGCGAGGACAGCACCTGCGCGCGCAGATGCGCGTCCTGTGCAGGCTGCGCGCCTAGCCGGCCGTGCTGGACCGTTTTTCAATTTTTCGTTAATTTTGTGCGTTTTCAGAAAATCTGATTTTTTTGTATTATTCTGAAAATTTTTCTAAACTAATTAACTTGGGGCATTTTAATTTTTGGTTGAGATTTTATACTTCCTAGAATTAGTATTGCCTTGTTAATTATGGAAAAAGGAAAATCGTTGTGCATAGGTTGCAACATTATCCAATTTTTGGTGTGAATATTTTACATGTAATTTCTGCATTTATTTTATGGTATGGGATATCATGGATGTTTGAATAGCATGTTTTACGTGATATATGTATTTGTGCTATTTGTGTTAATTGGATTGACGAAGGATGATCACAAAGCCCCTAGACCGCATGTATGGTTTATTTATATTTATTTGTTGGGTTGTGGCCTGTGTGCCTCTTTATTTTCCTCTCTCTCTCTCTCTCTCTCTCTCTCTCTCTCTCTCTCTTCCAGTTGCCTTGGAATAATAAGGCTTTCTCTCTCCCTCCTAATGTACTCCCCCCAACTGTTGATTGGAGTTTCTTATTTTATGATATAATGAGAGTAGAATTAGTGGTGAGGTTTTACTTTTTTTGTAAATAAAAGCTGCAAGAGAAGACAAGCCCAAGGTGTTGGAGGCCCATGGAGGAAGCCATCAGGTGGCCCACGAAGGATCCATGGAGAAGAAGCCCGGCGTAGGCCCACGATGGAGAGCCTACGGAGATGAAGAGGACTTACAAGGCCCATTGCATGTAATGGGTTATTAAAATCTTGTAATAGCATAGGGCCTGCCCTTAGATTGACCATAGATCCACTGCGGGCTCAGTGGGTCGCATAGGTTTGGGCTTGTGATCATCCTACAGGGGCGTGCTAGGTTTTATTTTGCATGCAATGCATTTTATATGCTTATGAGTATTCTATATGGTTATGCATGTTTACATTCATGCTTAGAATATTTCTACTATAACGCATGCAAAACACTTAATATGTGATGAGATCTCGTTCTATCAAAACTCTCACTTGGTTGAACCAAGTTGAATATAGACCCTTAATAAATGGACTAGGATTCTGGGAGTCTTTCCAAGCCTTCCATCCATGGAAAAGTGAGGAAGCTAGTTTCAGTCGATAGCGTGGTCTCACGAGTCGTGGCACGACTATCGTACTTAAATGAAACTGCAATTTGTCATGAACGAGGAGTACACTGCTATTACCTGTCTCACGAGTCGTGGAGGTAGCAGTGAGTCTATGAATCGGTTGATTGGTTCAGGTCTAACGCCCGAATAATGTGATTCGCTTGGAGTCCTCGGGATCACGTAAAAGGGTGAGGCAGTTATCTTGGGAATCTCGTAGAATGAGAATGGTACGGAATACCTCCCACAGGTTGTTTCCCATGCGAATCGTAAAAGCGGGGTATGGGGAAGATCGTTGTGGATCCCAAGCCCACTAGGAAAGCATTTCCCGAAAACAACATTTGAGAGTGCCGTATTTTCGTAGAAATAGTGGGAGAGGTTAAGGACTAAAGACCGAGACTTAACCAAAATATTACTTCATTTTGATTATTATTTTCTGCTTTATATATTGTGAATGTATAAGTATCCACCAAACACATCACTAAGAGGCTTATTAAAAGGGAAACAATTACACGAATTGACTGCGAAATCTTAAGATGGTCTTAGATTTTCAGAACCTTAACTCGCATACCGGATGACGACATTCAGCCCTTGCCGGAGGGGTCGACAACTAAAGCAACGCTTGGCGTTCAAAAGTTGAAGGACGACCACCGATAAGTAGGATATAATGATGTTGGCTCAACTATGCTTCATTTGCGTCATGCTATATGGTCCCAGACCAGCATGTAAGGTATAATGCAACAAAGGCATTTTTGAAGCTAAGATGACGGAAGGGATGTCTGTACAAAGAACATGGAGTGATGATGCAATCCCTAGTGGAGAAGCTCAAAAGATCTCCACGTCAGTCTTGAAATAGAAACGTATATTGACATGATCCTTCAGTCTCTTCTTTCCTCCTATGAACCATTAATTATCAACATCAATGAGCTTAGAAAAGATCTTCATAGGTTGGTAATTTATGTTGGTCTAGTACGAAGCAACGATTGCAAAATCTGCATCGTCGGTACTAGTAGGAGAGGCTTCAACCTCCATAGCAAAAGGCGAGGGTGCCAGATGCCAAAAGAGGAAGAAGGATAAGGTGACATCAACCATTAAGCACTTCAAGTGTTGTTCCTTTACAACACAAGGTGGAGGTAAAGGAAAGAGCAAAAGGTTCAAAGCAATCAAGTTCATAGATTTCTAAGAATGTAAGCATTCACTGTCGTAAAGAGGGCCATTGGAAAAGTGGAGTATCCTACCCCTCTCCAATGTAGGTAAAAATTGATATATTAAGTATTGACATGATCACTTTTACTCTATTCGGTATTTGATACCGTTCCTGTCACTAATCTGCAGGTGGTTTGCAGAAAGTGATAAGGATTTAAAAGCCAAGAACAATTATAGGATTCAACAATGACAAGGTCCATTGATGAAAAGGACTAGATACATGTTAGGCCTATAATCATGATCATGTTAGGATAGTTCATAGGAATTACACAATCTAGCATGATCAAAAGTATGTGTCTTTGTTGGACAAAGATTTTATTTCAAACATATTTGATCAACAAAATTATTGAATATTGATTCATGTTTGCTAAGTTTACACGTGAATTCCTAGAACACCATCCCATAAAAGGCTTATTAATACTCAAAATTCAAATGATCTAAACGGATTAATCAAGACTAACATACAGATTTGGCATCTACAATAGCTAGGACGTTTCCTCTTGTTAAAAGATAAGTAAATTGGAAAGTTCGATGAATCTAAAAATAGATG
Organism: Sesamum alatum; assembly: GCA_034509735.1. Lineage (NCBI taxonomy): Eukaryota > Viridiplantae > Streptophyta > Magnoliopsida > Lamiales > Pedaliaceae > Sesamum > Sesamum alatum. The sequence continues at coordinate 45,976,324 of JACGWO010000001.1, read as the reverse complement.
ATTTGAATCGACTAAATTTACAAGTCTTTTATAAAGAAGAAAGTCCCAAAGCTCTTTGTTGGACGAAGTAGGCTTGCCAAGTAGTCTATTGGAAGGGATCCAATAAGACAACTGTAGGTTACTAATACACAAGACCATAAGAGGGTTCAAAAGTCTAAAGGTCCCATAGGAGGATTGGGAATTAGACTTGAGGTGGTGAACCATAAATGGTTGCAAAATTAAACCTGTTTCGATAGGATCGAAAAGGCCGTGTATTTAGCGGGAGCTCTTGAGCATCCAAGTTGAGAATGGAATTCTCAATGAAATGTTTTCTGTAAAGGCCAAGTATGACGGTCTCTGATAAAGGGAACGATTGAGCCTCGTTGGACGAAGATCGATCGAAGTTTTGCCCAATTACCTTAGCCCGTGTAGACGTAGACTCAAAAATTACCAACGTAAGGAACGTGGCACTTTGCTAGGAGTCACGCACAAGGAGCCATGGTTTGGCAAGCCTGTGTCTCGACAAAGTCCTTGAGCATGTAGAAGGATCCTACATACGTCAAGGGACTAGTGGGAGACAAATTAGATTTGATGTCTGGTTTGTATAGGTTTATAATAGAATAATGCTAATGTTGCTTATAATTGTATTTCTTACTTAAACTGATCATATTGCAGTCCCCTTAAGAACGAATCCGAATGTCGTAAGAGGTACGACTGATCGGGATATGTTCAGTCAAATTTGGATAGAAATGCAAACGACCTATGGAACGTGATGTTGGACATCGTAGTAGGATTTATGGAGAGGAGCCATAGAATCCGCTAGGAATTCAAACAAGGTTTGGAACACCGCATAACTGGAATATTCATATTGACGAGCTCATACGGAGTATGACTCGGTCTTAAACCGACGTAGGTCATCAGTGGGAGTAGCAATGGAGTTCCATGTGTTTAAGTGTGTAATGTCTTGATTCATGGATGAATTCAAGACATTAGGAATCACTAAAACAGAACTGTAACTCATGAAAATTCTCCATGACATTTTAGGGTTCCCACATACATATCATGAACTGAGCTTTTCAAAGAGTCAGTCATGGTAGACTGATGAGAAAACTCAAATATGTAGAGGGACAAGTTGTTCGAGACTCAATCATAGTAAGACTAATGAGAAAGCTTAGATACTATGAATAAAGCATCAAACCATTCAAGACTTAGTCACGATGGACTAATGAGAAGGCTCGGATGTTGAGAATCCCCTACGTCTTAACCTTAGGCAAACATAAGATATGTTTACTCGGTGCATAGGAACCGATGTTGAGTGTGTTTCTTGCATGACTCAACAGAAATCGATAATGTATTGAGGGGTTGAAGACAACAATCAAGAACGATCCTTAGTACTTGAATAAGGACTAAAGATGTGTTCATGATGCACCATTTGTTGAGAGTTGTTTTTGGAAGGCTAAAGCGATACTAGCTTCCAGAGCATAGTGAAAACCAGTTTGTCTCAAAGTATGCACAGCCAGGCCCAATGACGAGTGCATTAAATAGTGGTCATGGATGAAGACTGCGTCCATAGGATGGACGTGGCACCTAGCACGGCCAAGCCATGTTCGCTATATGGCAGGCAACTTGGCTATGGGAGTATTGGCACAAGATCTCATCACAAGATCCACGAAAATATTCTTAGACAACCACCATCTCTAGGAGGCGATGGTGGATAGAGGTAACACGGTTAGACCGTATTGCTTCGGCAAGGAAATATAAGCGGACTCACAAGACCTTAGTCGGTATCATAGATTACTCATACTCACAGGATTCTGAACAAAGTGGGTAATTAACTTAATGGTCAAGTGGGAGATTGTTAGAATAGGTGACCAGAAAGTCAATGGTATTGTCTGTTCTAAGAACCATTCGTCAATCTTTGAACAATTAATATTATGTTAATGAATGTAGTAAGGATTCATAGGCATAAGTTTGTTGTGCTTACTCTTGCATCATTTTGATGTCACAACAAACACCCACAGACTGAAATAACATTTCGGGAAATTGGAACTACCCTTGGAGGTAGGTTCATGAAATCAGTTTCGCCGAATCGGTCTGAAATACTCCAAGTCAAGGAATCTCGAGATAGGGCATCGAGAATCCATTTGAGACTTGCACTAAGCATCTGCAGTCGCATTTCATCGACAAGTGACAAGGCTCGTCCATGCAGTGTTAGTGGGTCAGCCAGCTAGGTGGCTGCTGACTGAGGTGACTCGCGAGAATCGTCATATGGAAGCCACTCGGGCTTGGTCGGTATGACTCGTAATCCCGATTCGATAGTACGGGATTAGTCCTCGGACTTGAGGAATCATGCCAGTCACGTGCATATGAAGACTGTATCTTGGATTTGGCGAGAGGTGATCATTCTGTAAGATGGTCATTATAAACCTTGTCCAGTGCAGTTGGAGTATGTAGTGAGGACGCTAGATTACAAGATAGGATCTGTCCCCTGTCAGTACATGACGGTGATGTCTCCTATGCACTCTGAGATGGTTTAGACTCTAAAAGTCTATGGCCATATAAATTGATTGAGTAGGAAAGGGTTTCTTAAGTCGATCGATAGAGTTAAACCTATCTTGAGCATTAAGCATAGATGCCTAAGTCAAGGATGGGAACCGACATCCTAATTCCATACCCTAGACTAAAGGTCGGGAGACAAGCGACAGTAGGACCGTACCTGTACGTATCGAACGATGGTAGGACCGTACCTGTATGTAACTCGGAGCCTACATGTTCACACCAAATATTCACTTAGTCCCTAGTGCCATGAACCGTTGCTAGATGGCCACCCATGGTAACAGACTACTTTGGTTATGAAATAACAAGAAGTAGGTCCAAGTCTAGCTGAAAGGTGAACCTAAAGAGTCACACCCACTACACCAAATGAAGGGGAATTAATTTTGAATTAATTCCGGAAGAAGGTTTAATTTAATAGAATTATATACTTCTTGGAGATTCAAGCCTCGATGGATTATTTGGAATAATAGGGCTTGAATGCATAAATTAGATTTATGAAATGTATAAAGCATGGGGTTCCCCTTTTTAGATTAAAAGGGTGAATTAATTAATGGGCTTGGTATATTAAATTGGATTTAATATAAAGTCCATCGGACTATTTAATTTAGAATTAAATAAAGTGCATTCCATTAATTAATTAATGGGCTTGGTATATTAAATAAGATTTAATATAAAGTCCATGGGACTATTCAATTAAATAGGCCCATTCCATAAAGCCCATCAAAATGGATGGACAAGATTTGATTAAAGAGATTGATGAGATGAAGGGCCATGATTAAATTAACTTAATCAAATCCTAGTTTGACTAGATCAAAATCCTAGTCAAGTGTGCCTTTTTAGAAGAGTTTGAGTAGGAATAGGAGAATCTATTTTCTATAAATACTCAAAAACACACACATACACCTACTAATCTCTACAACTCTCATCTCACAATCTCTCTCAAAGAATTCGTCCATCCCCTTCTTTAATCTCCAAGATTTCTACTTTGTTCTTCTTGATTTATTCAAGCTAGAACATAAGAGACATCGATTGCGTTAATTGATAGCGTGTATCGATGTCTCTTCTCCCCAAATAATTTCTTGCTCGCACAAGGTTTCTTTGCTTTCCGTTGTATGAGTGGATGATTTAGAGGGTCTCTTCTTTGAGATCTTGGTGCAAAACGGGGAACAACGCATGTAGTTGAACGAAGACAGAACTACAACTGGATAGGTTCTTTAATTATGTTTTTCGGTTCAAATTCTACGGCCTCCATGTTGTGTTTTACTGAACATGAGATACACCGAACGCCCGGAGAATCAAGGGCACACCCTTGATCCGGTTATGTATGTGATGCATGCTTTAAATTCCATTTAATTATGCTTTGCAATTTTATTATGCTATCTTTTGCGCTTTTGCTATCGCGTTCATCTCCCGGGCCGATCCACATAACGTTTCAGTAATTGGATTACAATGAAATCCGGTCCATTAAATTTTGACCCAAGAGGTGTGTTAATTCCACTTTTGGAATGAGACGAAGTTGGACTTCTTCCCAAAACTAGCATGGCCGAAAATTGCCTCTTTTGGAAGGTTAAAAATCGGCCATGTAAGGCCTTGATGAATGGTTGACTTGTCCCTTTTGGTAAGGGAGAAATCAATTCCAATCAAGCCTTTTGCATTTGGTATGATTAAATCATACCTTATGAGATGGTAGGCTTGATTGATGAATTAGTGGGATTGATTGCAATGTATCTAGACATCCTAGGATGAACCTAGATACATTCCAATAATCACATTAATTTAATAAATATATGAGTATATACTATCATTAATGCGAGAGAATTACATTTCATAGTTTTCTAGAAAAAGAAGAAAAACACATTCTCATTTTTTTTCATATTTTCGGCCCCTCTCTACTCTCATACTACCCTTGTTTTTCTTCATTTGATCTTGGATCATCTTGAAGAACAAAGCTAGATCAAGAAAAGACACTAACATAATAGTGTTCTATTTTCTTGGATCGTATCCTCTTAGATCGGTTTTTCTCTAGCAAGAGAAATGTAATCTCTTTCGATGTGGTGTGGACTTCATTAGAGAGTTCATACGTTTGAACTTAGTGGACATATCTGGAGAGGAACAACGCTTATAGCCATGCAAGAAAATTAACTACAAAGGTAATTTTTGTTTTTTAACGTTATTGTAGTTTGTTTTCTACGTCTATGCTTTATATGATACATACGCTTTTATATTATCATATCCTACATCGAACGCCCGGTTGAGAATCCAAGGGTACACCCCTTGGATTTGGTGATTATTGCTTTTATTATGCAATGTTTTTGCATTTCACGCTTCCGCTCGCACTCTCAGGCGGATTTGTTTGCTCCTATGTATGATTTTCCCGAACGACCATATACACCACCAATTTTTTTTCCAAAGGAGTCGTTACATTAGCTAGTTAATTGTAGTAGGTTCTTATCTTCACGGCCCTTTTGCCTTTCGCTTTGGAGGTCAAAGCCTCTCTTATCAATACGACGGTGCAAACTTGTGGGTCATTGCCTCGTATTGGACCAGCATGTTGATCAGCTCATGAATGGACTTCTCAAGTCTGTTCATGTTATAGTTAACCACAAACGGGTCATAGGATGGAGTGGTAGCTTCCTCACCACATTATTGTGGATGGAAGGCTTGGAGGGATCAAAATCATTTTGATCCAAGTCCATCAAGGGCCTAATATTTTATTTGGTCCAACCAAATGAAAGTTTGTTTTGAAATAGATCGAGAGCTCAAAACATTAATGTTTTTGCATGCATAAATATCCAATGTTCATTAAAGCGATAAATAATTACGCCACATGCAATAAACATAGAATCCCCTGTTTGGATTATCACAAGCCCAACCTATGTGACCCAATGTGCCCACAGTGAGTTCATGGTCTATCTAGGGTGGTCCTACACTATTACAACAAATTAACCCATTGTCATTCCAATAGGCCTTGTACTCTACTTGTTTCACCTTGATATTTCACGTTGGGCCTCCATCCAACGTGGGCCTCCTTCTCCGTGGGCTTGCTTTATTATATATAAGATATAAAACCTTACCAAGATTCCTAACTACTCTCATTACATAAGAAATAGAATACATTGAATAGATAAAAAAGACAAGCCTTAACATCATGAGGCGAAAGTGGAAGATAATAGTCCCAAAACAAGAGGCACACAAGCCCCACCCAATGGTAATGTAAAAACATACATCCATATACAAGGTCTAGGGCTTTAGTGATCATCCGATGCCGATAATCATACCAAATAATCATGCTCATAAAAGATATACAATATATCCATGTGATATCCAATATCACATCACACAAACATATGCAGAATATACGAGTTTCAAATTTTAATTCAATTGACACCGCATAAACAATGCAGCCAATGCATGTTAAATCCAAAATTAGTTAAGAAAATTAATTATAGAAAAAATCCACTTAATCCAAAATTAAATATGCAAATTTATTCCATTTTCAGAAAATATGTAGAAAAATTTTAGAAAATCAAATTTCGAAAAATATCAAAAACTGGCACAGAACGGTCCAGAGTCATGCCGCAGCGGCCGACCGTGCACGAACACGCATGCGTGAGCGCGCAAGCCTACTGTCTGTGCATAGTGCGCGCAGCCTGTTGGCCGCGTCTTGCGCAACGCGCGCGCTTGTGCTGGCTATTGACCGGCAGCCTGCGCACACGCCCTTGCTCGCGTGCCTGTGCGCATCGCCCGCCTACGCCCTGCGCGGTGTCCATGGTTGCCCCTGCTGGCCAAGCAGAGCGCAAGCTGGTGCCCGCGTGCGCTCGGCCGCACGCCCGTCGGTCATTGATTGGACAGCAAGGGCGGCAACCAACTGTTGTCGTTGCCGTCTATTTTTTTTTTTTGGGGTTTCGTTTTCGCATATTAAAACACTAAAAATAAACATATAATTTGTGAAACTTAATCCATAAAAAATACATGCATGATGTCCATCAAATTCAAATATTTAAACAAGTGCATTCCTATATATATTTACGTAATAAACATGCTCATGAAAACCATAAAAGCAAATTTCATATGCTAAGCACGTAGATCTATAACCCTTACTGATACCACTTGAAGGACAAGCGGATCCATCCGGGAGCGCGTACGGAAGCAAGAGAGCACTTGGTGCGGTATTTAAAAACGAAACGCAACAATAACAATATTTCAAGGGGTGTACACTTGGTTGCTCAACCGGGCCTTTGATGTAGAATACGACAACACTAAAAATATGCATCATCCAGGGCACATAGAAAAGCTATGAAAAACTACATGTAACAAAAACCGGGATCACCTTTGTAGTTTTCTTTCATCGACCGCTACTAGCGTTGTTCCCTTTGAATGGTGGCACACGTTCACTTAGATCCAAATGTAAGAATCCTCTAACGAAGTGCACACTACACCCGGAGAAATCTTGTCTTTCTTGCTAGAGAAAGATGGGCCTTTGGAAGATGAGATTGAAAGAGGATTGCACTATCAATTAGTGTATCCTCCTTGATCTTACTTTGCTCTTCAATTGATCCTAGATCAATGAAGCAACAAAGGTGAAAGCAAGAGAGATAAGGGCGTCAGAGAGAGAGAGAGAGAGAGAGAGAGATTGTGTTCTTCCTTTCTTAGAAAAAGATGATATGATCTCTTAACTTGTTGGTGAATATGTATATACACATATATATACATTATCCATGTCATTATTGGAATGTGTCTAGGTTCATCCAAGAGATGTCTAGATACATCCTAATAAATTATCCATCAATCTTCAATCATGTCTACCACTTTACAAGGTATGATCAAATCATATCAAGTAAAGGAGGTTTGATTGAAGTTGACTTGTTCTTTTCTAGTAGGAATAAGTCTTCTTCTCCAACAAGGCCTTATGGCCGATTTTTGTGCTCCAAGAAGGAGCCAAAAATCGGCCCATCCATATATGGAAGGAGTCCAACTCCTCCTAATTCAAAAAGTGGAATTAACCCTTCTCTTAGGCCAAGATTTTACGGACCTGACTTTATAGTAATCCAATTATAGTAAGCCAAAGAATGAAATCTAATTTAATTCAAAGTCCAATTAAATAATACCCATTGATCTTTTAATCTAATTAAAAGATCCAAACCTATAATCTCTCTTTAATTGATAAATTCAATCTATCCATTAACCGTGAGCCCGATACAATATCGATTCGTCAATCTAATGGATCATTCCATAAATAATTCAATTATTTATCATCTTTTGGAATTGACTCCAAGTCAATTCCCTCACCTCCTTGGTGATTTGTGTGTGACTCTTTAGGTTCACTGTCAACTAGACTTGGACTTGTGTCCAACATAAGTCGTTATCATAGGTGGTCGTCTAGCAACGGTCCATGGCACTGGAGACTAGGTTAATGTTGGCATGAACGTTTAGGCTTCCGATTTCGTACGGGTAAAGTCCTTCTGTCTACCGTCTCTCGATCTTAGTCTACGGTATGAAATTGAGCATCGGCTCCCATCCTTGTCTAGGCAGCTATGCTTAATACCAAAAAATACGCATGCTTCATTGCATCGACCCGGGAAATCTTTTCCTGCTCGATCAACTACTCTGGCCACAGATTTAAGCAGCATGAATGTGTCTCCGAGTGCATAGAAGATACCTCTGTCACATACTAACAGCGGACAGATCCACTTCTTGAACCCACCTTCCTCGCTATACATTCTGACTGTACTCGACAAGGCTTATAATGAATATGTCTTTGACACGAGCACCTTTCACAATATCCAAGACACATATATTGTGTTCACGTGACTGTCGTGGTTTCTCAAATCCGAGGACTACTCCCGTACTATCGGAATCGAAAAAACCAAGTCATACCTTCCAAGCCTCCAAAACTTCCATATTGCCTCCCTCTATCGCCGAAACTAGTCGCCGCCCCCTTTTTTTGCTCTCTCTCAAGTTAGTACATTTAGTTGTTTGTTTTAAAAATCTTGTTGGATTTAAAATATATTTTCTGTAATTAGTTGTTGGGTTTAATTTGTTAATTGTTGGGTTTAAATTGTTGTTGATGATGATGATGTGAGATGTTAATTGATGAGTTTATTTTATTCATTCTGGGGTTTAATTTTAATTGTTAATTGTTGTGAATTGTTAATCGGAATGTTATTGATTGTTAATTGTGTTTTTTAATACTTCGATGATAAAAAACTCATTTTTCATTAGTTTTTCTGAAAAAATATATATATATTGTTAATTTTTCTATAATTTTCTATATTTTTATGTCATTTTTGGAAAATTATTAATAACTATTTTTCAAAAAATTATTTAAAACTAATTTTTCTAAAATCTTTCAGGATGAAGGAAATGATGATGCATATGATGACGCATCTATCTACCCCTTCAATGTCCGAGTGCTCCAACCTCCAACAGATCACCCGACCACTGGTGATGAGTCCGATCATGATGACTACAAGGACGGGAATGCCAGTTTAGATTAGGCCCTTTTTTGTTTTTGTTTTAAATTTGTATTTTCGTATTATTTTTCAATTAATATAAATAAAATATTATTATTATTATTATTATTATTTTTTGTGCTTTATTTAATTGCAGTCTAGTATATTTAATATTTCAATTTATAGAATTAAGAAAAAATATGAAATAAAATTGCAATAATTTATAATAAATGAAATTTTAATTTTAATTATCAAAATTAGAATTTATAAATAAATTAATTTAAAATTAAAATAAATATTTTTAATAAAAAATAAAACGAAATTAAATTTAAAACAAAATAAAATTTGTAGTTGATTTTGTAACGGTTATTGTTACAGAAAATAACAAGAAGTAAACAGAAAATCGTACCAAATTTTATCCCAAATCCACTGCGAAATCAATTTAACTAATATTTTTAATCGGACAACATTTATAATGGGTATAGAAACCCGTCTCAAGTCCGTTCCAAATTTATTTTCCCTTTAAAAAAATTTGTGACGCTAACAACACGGACGAGCAGTTGCCGGTTACAAAATTCGCTCCAAAATCCATCAACTCGTTACAAATTAAGTAAAATCCATTCCAAAAACCCATTTCTAATTTTCTTTCTAGTGAGTAGTTTAGCCTAAGATCTTGGTGTATGTTTTTTCACTAATGACTCATTAGCATATCTAAATTTTAACGATAATGATATTATTATTTTTAAGTTATTAACTTCTCATTATGTAAATAACTCACACAGGCAAACTAAATATTGATGGAATCTATATTTTGGGTAGTACTATTTTTAAGATTCATTCATTATCCAATAATAATTTTATTCACTTATATATTTACCTTATGTTTTTTCATCTAATTCCTAAACCTCAAATTTTAGATATATAATTCATGGGCTACTGTAGGAATTGTCCACACAATAAAAGTTATAATAAGCTTAAATTTTTGTTTTGTCTGTTAATGAGTTTCTTATTTATTTTTAAAATTATCTAATCCTTTATTTTTTATATCTTTATATAAAGTTGGATATATGTAAAAGGTCATACATATTTAACATAAAATCATAATTGTTTGAAATTCCATATATAAATATAGATCTTGGCATAAGTAGAAATAGGTTATATATACAGTTGGTATGGATATTCGCTCGCAATATTTTAATGGTGAATGATAGATGAAAATCATAAAATAAAATTATTTCAATCAAATTAAATTGTAATAAATTATTTGTTACAATGTGAGACACCTAACAAGCTCGTGGTATGATTATTGTATTAGGTCGTTGTATTTTATGAGACAATTGAAATTAAACCATAAGCACCAGCGCAAGATAATATCATGTTAAAAACAAAAAAATTAACTCTTATATGGACTTTCTATTAATACACAACTACCATGTTATCGCATCATTTTTACAACACAATATATACATTTCTATTAAAAGAACATCAACTGAAAGAATCAAAAATCAAAATGTATTTGTTGGAGAAATCAAGACGGAAGGCTAAGGTCCAACAAAAATGTGGCCTCTTTATTATTTATTATTATTAGATAAGAATACATTAATTTATGAGATCATCATCACATATAATTTCACAAGTACATTGGCTATTGTTAGGTCCAACATCCACGCACTTAATACTTTTGGGCATCTTGCTTGCTGGAAACCGCCCAATTGCCGTCAAGAAGCAGTCTCGTTGTCCATCCGAACCGCATGCACCCTCCCTAGGAATTGGGGGTGCTGGGCAATATCGGAATTGTCCTAACCAAAAATTTACCAAAACAACATTAGAAGTATTATGAAATGATAACATATTTATGTCTAATTTGATTTGGTGATTACATAAATTAGAATTTTTTATTATGTAAATGCATATTATAATTAAATTGCAAAACTAATCTCATTCATGTGTTAAGAATATCACTAAATAATAAACTAAAAAACTTATAAGTGAAAATTTTAATCAATCAAGTAAACTATTTTCAAAAAAATAAAACTACTGTTAAGATCTTATGAGCTAATGATAGTTGCTGGGAAATGATAGTTGTAGGAGAACAATAGGTTCACAAAGAGCTTCGATTAAAGTCATAATTAAAGGTATTGAAAGAAATCATTAATAGGCATCATGAGTAATTAGATAACAAATAATTGTGGTGGGAGAAACTATAAATTTTAACTTCTAACAGAATATGGTCAGATTGAAATTCAATCCTAAAAGTGACTATAATAAAAGAGTCAAACAATTTTAAAAATTGCATTCTCAATCGGAATACAAGCTCAAAAATGACTTAATAAATTTAAGGGTAAATTACATCTACCTTTCTTGAGGTTTGGCATAATTAAAAATACCCCCTTGTTGTTTGAGAAATTGCAAATACCCCCTGAGGTGTATAACCATCTAACAAATAACTCATTTCCATCTATTTTTATGGGTAAACTGACCAAAATGCTCTTATGCACTGAATTATTTTTTATTTAATTCTTAAAATTTATTGGATTACAATGTATATGGAGAGATTTTTAAGTGTTTTACACAGAGGAGGAATAACGCAATTTGCCTCGGGTGATTTTTCTACAATTCTAATAAAAAATTTAAGGGCAAAATGATCAATTTCAGGCCTTTGGTTAAAAATTACAAACCTCATGGGGTATTTATAATTTTTCAAACAATGAGGGAGTATTTGTAATTATGCCAAATCTCAGGAGAAGTAGATGTAATTTACCCTAAATTTAAAGGCTTGTTTTGAAAAAATAAAAATATACATGTAAAAACATTACCTAAAGATGGAGTAAAATGAGCTAGCAAGATTGTTGCACATAGCATGATGGTCATTGAAAAACTCTTCAACATTTTGTTTTTCTTTATTTTATTTTTTTTAACTTGACGAAGATGATAAGTTATGGATGGATTTGCCTGAGTTGAGGTTAATGTTTTATAGGTGTTCAAAAATCAAAATTTGACATGTTTTCATAATTTGATATTATGACATGCATATAATTTGTATTTATTTGTTTGGTAAGAATATTGATTTCACTTACTAAATTAATATTATATAAGATTTAATCGAATTTTCATAGGGAATCACATGGAAGAAAAACAAAGACCTACCTTGTATGTAATATTGTATGGTAAGGGAAGACTAAGGATTAGAGATTATGAGCATCATGAGCATATATTTCTCTTAATACAATAAAAATTCTATATATTAATAATTTTGGGACCATGTAATTTTATTAATTTAAAGTGGTATTAATTAATCAATAAAAGAATAATTTATTAATTTAAAGAGATTTTCTTTTGATTCAACGAAAATTGACATTATTCTTTATGAATAAAACATATACATTGTATTGACTAATTGAATGATGTTTATGTACAATATGACTAACTAAATATAACTCTTACGAAAGGAAGTAGCGATAGCGGCAACAACTCTTCGCAATTTTTGGTGTAGGAGGAGAACACAATACCGGAGCTTTTGAATGCCGTAAGAAAAATTAGATATGAAATATACGTGGATTTAAATTTTAAGAAGACTCAAACAATAATAAAATCATATTTTACTAAGTTGCCCTAGTTAAATTTCTAATTTTATAGAATTATTAATTTATAATATTGAAGGGACCATAAATTTATATAAGGGTCTTTTGAAAAATTATTATCTTATTAATTTATTAAAAATTATTAGTGCAGATTTTTGATTGTTTTATAATTTTTGGAATAGATTATATAAATTATTTGGTGTTTGCTTTGGAAAATTGTCACTGTTGAAAGCTTTGCATAGACGATGTATAATTTCTTTTGTAGTTTATTATAAAAGTTGTGCATAAATTTTAAAATTTTCATAAAAAAACTTTTTCATAAGTGTATAGAAACCTTTTTTACCGCGCATAAATTAGCTCTTTTGATTATATTTAGCATTATTTATAATTTTTATATTTTATTCCCAAGTTTTTTTCCTTTTTTATTCTAGTTTACTCCATGTTAGGGTAAATTGTTCTGGAACGTTACAAAAATTGTTCCATAGTTTTTCTTGAAGATGTTGTTTTGAAAATGTTTAAAATTAGTAGCCCTATAAAATTGGGAACAACTTTTGGGCCGAACAATTTTAAAATTGTGACGACAACTGAAAAATTGAAGATGGTTTGTTCCAAATCTGTTACAAAAAGTCATTATAAATTTATAAAGATTTTCTATTCCTGTTCCAAAAGTATGTATCCGTTACAAAATATGCGGTTATTTGGAACGGCTTTGCTTGTGGTAGTAAACCCATTCTAAAATTTGTAGCGTAATTTATAAGTGTATTATTATTGAATAAAAAGTTATTTACACATAAACCATTTTTAGCGGGTACGATATCCAAAACCCGTCACAAAGTTGTTCCAAATATCCGTAAAATATTTCGAAGCGAATTCCATTTTTTCCAGGAATTTCAAAATTAGTAACAAATTTTTTTATAAGGACCGTTCCAAAACACGTTACAAATATAAATATATTTGGGGCCGCAACAAAAATTTGGGGTGAACATATTTGTAACGGTTTGTGTTACTAAATCGGTTCCAACAACACGTTCCAGAACAAATTATGGCGCAAATTTTCAAAAAAAATTGTTGGAGAACAAATTTTAAACTTGTTTCCAAATTTTTAAGAAACTCATTACAGAGCCTGTTAGAAAATTCGAAAAGACTTATGAATCTTATTTTCGGGTACAAGATCTCAACATCCGTGACCATGAGCTGAATTTATACCAAACTTCAACTCATATAAGATTTTATCTGTTTGATCATATCTAACGGTCTAATTTTAAAATCTAATTTTCTGATTGGATGATGCACTAGTCTAAAATACTAATATGACATTCCAGATACGATATCTCCAGAATTGTGATACGGATGGGTCCAACACTTTGCATATGAGATTGTGTTAAATGAATCATTTCTAATGGCCCTCGTTAAAATCGACTGGTCATTGAGCAGTGCAGTATAACAATATAGGACCATGGCGATATTAGTACAATACTCACAATTATGATTATAGAAATTCATTTCATACTGTGAATATATATCAATAAAATTAATTAGTTTTATTTCGGTACTTATTTCTGTTTCAGAACAAATAAATTACTCCCAACATCACATAATGGGTACAGAATGAATGTTTTATGTAAGGGTAAATTACATCCACCTCCCTGAGGTTTGGCATAATTACAAATACTCCCTCGTTGTTTGAAAAATTACAAATACCCCCCTGAGGTTTGTAATTTTTAACCAAAGGCCTGAAATTGACTATTTTGTCCTTAAATTTTTTATTAGAATTGTAAAAAAAATCACCCGAGGTAAATTGCATTATTCCTCCTCTGTGTAAAAAAACTTAAGAAATCCCTCCCTACGCATTGTAGTCCACAAAATTTTAAGAATTAAATAAAAAATAATTCAGTGCATAAGGGCATTTTGGTCAGTTTACCCATAAAATAGATGAAAATGGGTTATTTGTTAGATGGTTACAAAACTCAGGGGTATTTGTAATTATGTCAAACCTCAGGAGAGATAGATGTAATTTACCCTTTATTTAATTTCAAATTTCTACAATAATTATGATTTAGTTTGGAATGGGTTCATATCGGTTTTCAGTCTTTGGATCGGATTTTAGTGCGGTATTTCTAAAATGAAACCGTCTTAAATTGGATGGGTCTAGGTATAAACGGCCCCGTTTTGGGTCAAAACAATATCGTATTTGTAATTTGTATCGACTTCTTGAACGATATTTGTTAAAACAACCGTCCCAAATGTTTATATATAGAGAGAGATACTTAGCATATTTTCCATTTCTCTGTTCCCCTTCCTCGTCACTTCTCATCCCCCCAACTAAAGGGACAAACAAATCCGCCCGCAAGCGCGAACGTTAGCGAGAGCGAGCGCAGTGCGGTATTTAAAAAAATGCAATAATAACTAAATTCCCAAGGGGTGTACCCTTTGGTGCTCAACTGGGAGTTCAATGTAGAATACGATAACACTAGAAAAACATGCATCATATAGGGTACATAGAAAAGCTATGAAAACTACATGTAACGAAAACCGTGGTTACCTTTGTACTTTTCTTTCATCGACTACTACTAGTGTTGTTCCCTTTCAGCAATGGCACAAGTTCACTTAGATCCAAATGTATGAATCCTCTAACGAAGTCCACACCACACCGGGAGAAATCTCGTCTTTCTTGCCAGAGAAAAATGGACCTTTGAAAGATGAGATCGCAAGAGGATTGAACTATCGATTAGTGTATCCTCCTTGATCTTACTTCGCTCTTAAATTGATCCTACATCAATGAAGCAACAAAGGTGAAAACAAGAGAGATAGGGGTGGCCGAGAGAGAGAGGCAGTGTGAGATTGTGTTCTTTTTTTAGTAGAAAAAGATGATATGATATCTTAACTCGTTGGTGAATATGTATACATACATATATATACATTATTAATGTAATTGTTGGATTATGTCTAGGTTCATCCAAGGGATGTCTAGATACATCTCAATCAATTACCCAGTAATCTTCAATCAAGCTTACCACTTTACAAGGTATGATCAAATCATACCAAGTAAAGGAAGCTTGATTGGAGTTGACTTGTTCCTTTGCAAAAAGAACAAGTCTTCTTCATCCAACACGGCCTTATGGCCGATTTTTGTGCTCCAGAGTCAAAAATTGACTCATCCTTATATGAGAGGAGTCCAACTCCTCCTAATTCTAAAATTTGAATTAACATCTCTTGGACCAAGAGTTTAAGGACTGGACTTTATAGTAATCCAATTATGGTAAGCCAAAGAATTAGATCTAATTTAATTCAAGGTCCAATTAAATAATGCCAATTGATATTTTAATCTAATTAAAAGATCAAAACCCATAATCTCTCTTTAATTGATAAATTCCATCTATCAATTAACTGTGGGCCCGATACAATTTTAGTTCGTCCATCCAATGGATCATTCCCTAAATAATTTAATTATTTATGATCTTCCGGAATTGATTCCAAGTCAATTCCCTCAACTCCTTGGTGATTTGTGTATGACTCTTTGGGTTCATCCTCAGTTAGACTTGGGCTTGTGTTCGACAGAAGCCCGTTACCATGGGTGGCCATCAAGCAATCGTCAATGACACTAGAGACTAGGTGAATGTTGTCGTGAACATTTAGGTTCCCAATTTCATATAGGTACGATCTTTCCGTCTATCGCCTCCCGGCCTTAGTCTAGGTATGGAATTGAGCGTCGGTTTCCATCCTTGACTAGGCAGCTATGGTTAATATTCGAGACAACGCATGCTTCATTGCATCGACGCAGGAAACCTTTCCTGCACAATAAACCAATAGCCACAGTTTTAAGCAGCATGAACGTGTCTACGGGTGTATAGAAGATACCTCTATCACATACTGACAGGACATGGATCCTCTTCTTGAAACCCACCGTCCTCGCTACAAATTTTGACTACACTGACAAGGCTTATAATGAACTTGTCTCTAACATGATCACCTCTCGCTAGATCCAAGATATAGCCATTGTGTGCACGTGGCTTTCATGGTTCCTCAATTCTGAGGACTACTCCCGTACTATCGGAATTGAGAAAATTCAGTCATACCGACCAAGCCTCCAAGGCTTCCATATGGCGATTCCCGCGAGTCAGCTAAGTGGGCTCGCCCCCAATCGACCAATCCACTAAGATAGTATAGATGTCCCATGTATGCCGCTAATAAAACATAACTCCCATCTAATGAATACGACTCTTAGTGAAAGTCTCAATAGGACTCTTGATGCCTTGTCTCGAGGTCCTCGACTCGGAACGTTTCAAACCCAAACATTTATCAGTTGGTTTTATAACCACCATCCAATGCGTGGCCCAACTACATGAGTGGTTTTGATGGTCGGTGGGCTTTGTTGTGATATATGTAAACAAATATTAACATACAAGAATGAGCACAACAAAAACAATACCAATGGTAACGAATACTCATTTTATTCATTACATAATATTACAATACATCGAGTTGTCAAATATATTACATAAACACCAATCTAATTGACTTTTCGTTCACCTATTCTAACAATCTCCCACTTGACTGAAAGCTGATCACCCATTGACCTCAAGCCCATCTTATCCAGATGCTGAGTATAGGCAATTTGCGTCATTGGCTTAGTAGTGTGCCTCTCCGGCACATGCCTGATATCGACTCGTAATGCTCAAAGCGAAAGCGACGTAAGGCCTAGTGCATTAGACAACTTACTGAATGCTACTTATGGCTGAAGAACAGGAGATGTCCGACATCCATTTAACCTCCTTATCAGTCTTAGCAGACTACTTCCTAGACAGTTTAATTCCATGCCTCACATGAAGGAATCTTCGTTTTGAGCTTTCCATCTTAAATCTCTTCAAGATCTTCTCAATATGCAAGGATTGGATCATTCATAACATCCTTCTAGCTCTATTCCTGTAGATCTTGATGCCAAGGGTGTAGGAAGCCTCACCCATATCGTTCATGGAAAATTGAGTTGACAACCAAGCTTTAGTGTTACCTAACTTCTTGGCATCAGTCCCAATGAGCAAGACATCGTCCACATAAAGCACAAGGTACACAACTGAGCTCCTACAGACCTTTTGTATACACAAGGATCAGAGACATTATGTTAGAATACGTGATCATGAAGCCAATCTGATTAGCCGAATGTAACCTATATCTGAACAATTTCAGAGTTTTAATAAACTGCAATGAATAAGAAAGTGATATTCATCTGGCTTATACTTTGTCTATATTCACTTTACTTCTTTATTATAACAATTCACTGCCCAAACAAAGCCCACAGACTGAAACCACATTTCGGGAAATTGGAACTATGCATTCGATGGTAGGATCATGAAATCAGTTTCGCCGAATCAGTCTGAAATTCTCCAAGTCAAGGAATCTCGACAAAGGGCATCGAGAATCCACTTGAGACTTGCACTAAGCATCTACTGTCGTGTTTCGTCGATCAGTGACGAGGCTCGTCCATACATTGTTAGTGGGTCAGCTAGCTAGGTGGCAGCTGACTGAGGTGACTTGCGGGAACCGTCTTACGGAGGACCTTGAGTAGGGTCAGTTAGGTATGACTTGTGTTCCCGGTTCCAATAGTACAAGTTGATCCTTGGAATTTAGGGATTACTGAGATCACCTGCACACCGTGCCTGTATCTTAGGTATGGTGAGAGATTACCAAGTCGTAGTTACTGAGTAGTCATAAGCCCTATCTAGTGCAGTCAAGATCTGCAGCGTGACAGTAGATTCCAAAAGAGGATCCATCTCCTGTCACAACACTGACAGTAGCATCTCACTATACTTTGAGACTCGTCCCTTATGAATCTGTGGCCACAGTAACTGAACAGAAGGGTGGAATCCCGATGACGTTTAGTAAGGATGAGGCAAGACTTAGGTCTATGATGGGTACCTACGTTTCCGAGCCTTAGACCTTAACTTGTGAGACTGTAGATGGAAGGATAAATGTAGTGGAGAGCCTAAATGTTCACACCACGAATATTCACCTAGTCTATAGTGCCATGGACCGTTGCTACACAGCCTCCCATGGTGATGGATGGGTTCCTGTCATAGGATGATTGAGAATTCCACCAAGTCTAGCTGAGGTGAACCGAAAGAGTCACACACAATCCGCACACATAAAGTATTTAATTTAAAATTAGATTTGGAGAGGTAGGATGATTAAATTTGATTTAATCGGTTCTTTTTTACTTGGGATGTTGATTTCTTTAAATTAGATTAAAAGGAATTGCACAGCGCGCGCGCAGACGGCCGTTGCAGGTGCTGCCAGCCGCGCGGCCTGGATGCACGGCCAGGTGCGCGCGCACGAAGGCAGCAAGGCAGCGCGCACAGGTAGGGGGGCCTGTGCGCGGCCAATGCGCGCCCGGCCAGGCACGCCATGTGCACGCAGGCTGCAGGCAAGGCCTGCCAACCCGCCTGCCCTGGTAGGCCGCCGCGGGCAGCGATGACCCTTGGCCGTTCCGATGGTTTTCTTGCTTCTTTAATTTTTTGGAATATTTTCTGAAAATTATTTTATTTATTATTCATGTTTTCTTGAAGACATTATTTGGAAAGTTGTTTTGCTTTTTTTGGTTTAGAATCTCAAAGTTTAACTACTTTCAAATAATAAGGATTCATTTTCCTAACAAGAAAAGGGATTGCCAATGTTACACCAAGATTACATGTATGACTCGTTCTCTTAAATCTTTTATGGATGATGTGATTGGATATTATGGATTATGTGCATGAATTATATGATTGGATATCATGAAATTATGTGCGTTGATTGAGAACGGATGATCACAAGCCCTAGACCAGATGTATGGTTTAATTTTATGTTGGGCCTGTGTGCCACTTTTATTTTCTCCTCTCCTCTTTTAGTCGTCTTGGAATAATAAAGCATTCTATCTCCCTCCAATTATACCCCTCCTCCCCCCCCTCCCCCCGATTTTTCGCTGGGGTTTCTTTTTAAATTTGTAATGAGAGTAGTATACTGGTGAGGTAGTACTTTACTTTAATTTTCATGGTGGAGATGAAGAATGGCCTAGAAGGAGAGTCCAGAATGGAGAATCCAAGGAGTTCCATGTTGACCCGAAGGAGAAGGGGACAAGGCCCATTAGTGTGTTGATAGGTTGCTATTATTAAATTTAATAGTGTAGGACCAACCTTAGATTGACCATAGATCCACTGCGGGCTCAGTGGGTCTCATAGGATTCAGGCTTGTGATCATCCAACAGGGGCATGCTAGGCTTTAATTTTGCATGTGGCTCTTATGGTGAATTAATGGTTTATTTATTGTTTTGTTGCTATGGCATGCAAACCTTTATAATGCATTATGGATGAATGCATGTATGTATGTATGTATGTATGAGATCTCGGTCATTCAAACCCTTACTTGGTTAGACCAAGTTGAATATTAGACCCTTCATAAATGGACTAGGACTCTAGGAGTTCGCCCATGCCTTCCATCCATGTCAAAGTGAGGAAGCTAGTTTCAGTTAATAGCGTGGTCTCACGAGTCGTGGCACGACTATCGTACTTAAAATAAGCTGCACTCTGTCATGAACGAAGAGTACACTGCTATTACCTGTATCATGAGTCGTGGGGGTAGCAGTGAGTCTATGAATCGGTTGATTGGGTTGGGTCTAATGCCCGAATAACGTGATTCGCTTGGAGTCTTCGGGATCACGTAAAAGGGTGAGGCAGTTATCTTGGGAATCTCGTGGAACGAGAATGGTATGGAATACCTCCCACAGGTTGTTCCCATGTGAATCGTAAAAGCGGGGTATGGGAGAGATTGCTGTGGATCCCGAGCCCACTAGGAAAAGATTTCCCGAAAACAACATTTGAGAGTGTTGTTTTTCGTAGAAATAGTGGGAGCATTAAATGACTGAAGTCCAAGTCTTTAATTTTATTAAAACTTTTAATTTTATTCTGCTAATTAAGTTCTGTTCTTTAAATTTAGATTTAAAATATCTATGAAACCCATTATCTACCGTACTTGATACAAACAAGTTTAATGGAACCAATTACAATGACTGGTTGCGCAATTTGAGGATAGTCCTCGATTACGAGAACCAAGGCTATGTCATGGACAAGCCATTTCCACAGACCTTGCTAGAAGGATCCACGCCGGAGGAACGTGAGATGTTCGAGACTTGGCATCAAGATAATCGAAAAGTCTGTAGCATCATACTTGCCTCTATGACGAATGAGATTCAGAAGAAGTATGAGAGGCCAGACGATGTCCTTTCCATTATGGCTCGCCTGAAGGATTGCTATGCAGTCCCGGACCAGCATACTAGGTATGCAGCGACGAAGGCGTTCTTTGGAACTAAAATGACCCAGGGTCCTCTATACATGAGCATGGGGTCAAGATGCTTACCTTTGTGGAAAAGCTCGAAGACCTCAAAGCAGGGCTCGATAACGAGATGTACATTGATGTGATCCTTCAGTCACTACCACCCTCATTCGACCAATTCATTGTTAACTACAACATGAATACTCTTGAGAAGGGTCTATCAGTTATTTAATATTTTGGTGCAATACGAGGTAATGACCAAAAAGTCTGCCAGACTTTGAAAAAGGACGAAGGGAAAGGGAAAAGCCGTCAAAGCCGCTACCAACACTAAGAGTGTCCCGTTGCCAAGGTGGGAAAGGTAAAGGAAAAGGAAGGTTGACTCAAAGCAACAGTCAAAGGCAAATGACATATGTATTCATTTCCATGAGAAAGGGCATCGGAAGAGGGATTGCTCAAACTCCTCTCCAAGCAAGGTATTTTTGTAATTAAGGTTAATATGGATACTAACTCTGCCTCTTGGGTATTAAATATCGGCTGTGGAGCTCACATTTGCAACGATT
This sequence comes from Sesamum alatum, assembly GCA_034509735.1. NCBI lineage: Eukaryota > Viridiplantae > Streptophyta > Magnoliopsida > Lamiales > Pedaliaceae > Sesamum > Sesamum alatum. The sequence goes on along the minus strand of JACGWO010000001.1, from coordinate 45,954,895 downwards.
TTTAGGTGTTGAGATGAAACAGAAGATTGAGTAGCGGTAAGATAGTCCTAAAGCTTGGAAATGGCAAGGCTATCTCGGCAGAAGCAATAGGATCCGCCACCTTAGTAGTTAGTGATCGTATTAGTATAGAATTAGAGCAAGTTTATTATGTACCTAGCATGATTAGAAACATCATTTCCATTCCATTGTTAGACAATAGTGGTTATGAGTTTTCAATCAATAAAAATTACTTTTATTTGATAAAGGGTGGAATTGCTCATATGTTTGGTACGCTTAATAACGGTCTCTATATCTTACAACAAACAAGTTTCGTTCTAAACACCCAACACAAATGTAAAATAGATAATGACGGGAACGCACGACTGTGGCATGCAAGGCTAGGTCATATCTCCTAAGATAGGATGAAGAAATTGGTAGACTCAAAGAACCTTGAGGTTGGGGATTAGAGTGATCTACCAACTTGTGAATCCTGCCTTAGAGGGAAAATAACCAAGAAGCCCTTTGTAGGACAAAGCAAGCTTGCCATAGGTCTGTTGGACTTGGTCCACACAGACGTATGTGGACCACTAAGGACACAAGCCCGAGGTGGATTCTCCTACTTCATACCCTTCATCGATGACCATTCACAGTATGGTTATGTTTACCTGATGAGGTACAAGTCTGAAGCTCTTGAGAGGTTTAAAGAATTCAGACTTGAAGTCGAGAAGCAAACCGGCTGCAAAATTAAAGTCCTACAGTCAGACCGAGGCAGAGAATACCTTAGTACCGAGTTCATTAATTATCTTAAAGAAAATGGTATAATCTCTGAATGGACACCTCCCAGGACACCACAATTAAATGGGGTCTCTAAAAGAAGGAATCGAACCTTGTTGGACATGGTCTGATCCATGATGAGTTTTACCAAGTTGCCTTTGCTTTTTGGGGTTACGCATTGGAAACCGCAACCAAGTTGTTGAACTTAGTGTCGACAAGTGCAGTGACCCAAACACCATATCAGATATGGCACGACAAGCCTGCATCCTACAACTACTTGAAAGTGTGGGGTAGCCCTGCATACGTCGAGAAGCTAGTGGGAGACAAGTTAGAATCAAAGTCGAGTTTGTGCAGGTTCATTGGATACCCTAAAGAAACTGCAGGTTATTATTTCTATGACCCCTTGGAACAAAAGGTGTTTGTTTCAAGGAACGCAGTATTCTTGGAACAAGGATTTCCAGAAGGTGTCCAACATGATGAACTGATCCTTGAGGAGTCAAGTGAGACAAATCAGTCATCGATTCCAGTAGCTGCGAATACCTCATCGAGAGGTTTCAGGATAAATACCCAACAGGTTGAGCAACCTCGAGAAGTTCAGCATGCCAGGCATGTTGAACAACCTTAGGAAGAGCCACCCCCAGTACCTGAACCACCAGCACCTGAATTGTCTGTGCCCATAGTCTCCACTGATGTTCCCGTCCTCCGTAGGTCAGCTAGAGTGCCTGGCCCTCTTATGAGGTATGGCTATCTAAACGTGACCAGTCAATTGGATAAGGATCCCAAGACATATGGGGACGCGATGTCTAACATCTCTTCGGGAAAATGGCTTGAGGCCATGAAAACCAAAATGGACTCCATGAGTGAGAACCAAGTCTGGACACTTGTAGACCCACCCAAAGGCATTAAACCGGTCAGGTGTAAATGGGTCTATAAGCGCAAACTTGGCATTGATGGAGAAGTTACGACCTTCAAAGCTAGGCTAGTGGCAAAAGGGTATAATTAATGACCCAGCGTCGACTTTGAGGATACCTATTCGCCGATAGCCATGGCTAAGTCCATTCGAATCATGCTTGCCGTAGCAGCATGGTATGACTATGAAATATGGCATATGGACGTGAAAACGGCATTTCTCAAAGGCTTTGTTGAGGAAGAGATCCATATGGATTAGCCGGAAGGATTCACCGTCGCCGGAGAAGAGCAGAAAGTCTTTCGTCTCCAAAAGTCCATCTATGGCTCAAACAAGCATCCCGGAGCTGGAACATTCACTTCGATGAAATCATAATTCGATGAAATCATACGGGGTTATGATTTCATCAAGAACAAATCTGACCCTTGCATATACAAGAAGGTCAGTGGGAGCTCCGTAGTGTTCCTAGTGCTTTATGTGGACGACATTCTACTCATAGGTAATGACCTTATAATGTTGGGTAACACAAAAGCATGGTCATCCACTCAATTTTCCATGAAGGATTTGGGTGAAGCCCCCTACATTCTAGGCATCCAGATCGTCAGGGACAGATCTAGAAGAATGTTGGGACTAACCCAAAACTCGTATATGGAGAAAATCTTGAAAGGGCTTCGCATAGATAACTCCAAACGAGCTTTCCTTCCCATGAGGCATGGGATCAAGTTTTCCAAGATATAGTCTCCTAAGACTGATGAGGAACTTGATGAAAGATAACCCCTATGCTTCTTCCGTAGGAAGCATATCTAATATGTCGTCCACTGAACGAGACCTGACATCGCTTACGCCTTAAGTATAATGAGTAGATATTAGTCTTGTGCAGGGGAGGCACATTGGAATGCAATCAAGAGCATCCTTAAGTACCTGAGGAGGGCTGAGGAAATGTTCTTGGTCTATGGCAATGGAGAATTAATCCTGGAAGGCTTTAGCGATGCTAGCTTCCAAGCGGATGACGACAATGCTAAGTCTCAGTCAGGTTATGTGTTCAGACTCAATGGAGGCGTGGTAGCATGGAAAAATTCGAAACAAGCAACCACGGTTGATTCCACCACTGAGGCAAAATATATAGCAGCTTCAGAAGCTGCCAAAGAAGCGGTTTGGATGAGAAACTACATCCAAGACTTGGGTATAGTGCCTAGCATTGCGGAACCCGCAATTATCTTCTACGATAATAACATAGCCATAGCACAAGCAAAGGAACCGAGATTCCATCACCAATCCAAGCACATTCTTAGATGCTACCACCTTTTGAGGGAAATGGTAGGAAGAGGTGACGTCCGGATGGACTGAGTCAGCTCAGTAGACAACACAATAGATTCGCTGACAAAGCCTATGTCGCAAACTGCTCATACGCAACATCTTGAGAAGATGGGGATTAGATATATGGGCAATTGACTTTAGGTCAAGTGGGATATTGTTAGAATAGGTGACCATGAAGCCAATCTGATTAGCCAAATGTAACGTATCTGAACAATTTTAGAGTTTTAATAAACTGCAATGAAAAAGAAAGTGATATTCATCTAGCTTATACTTTATCTGTGTTCACTTTACTGCTTTATTATAACTATTCACTGCATAAATAAAGCCCACAGATTGAAACCACATTTCGGGAAATTGGAACTACGCATTGGATGGTAGGATCATGAAATCAGTTTCACCGAATCAGTCTGAAATTCTCCAAGTCAAGGAATCTCGAGAAAGGGCATCAAGAATCCACTTTAGACTTGCACTAAGCATCTATTGTCGTGTTTCATCGACCAGTGATGAGGCTTGTCCATGCAGTGTTAGTGGGTCAGCTAGCTAGGTGGCAGCTAACTGAGATGACTCGCGGGAACCGTCTTGCGGAGGACCTTGAGTAGGGTTAGTTAGGTATAACTTGTGTTCCTGGTTCTAACAGTACAAGTTGATCCTTGGACTGGAGGGATTACGGAGATCACCTGCACACCGTGCCTGTATCTTAGGTATGGTGAGAGATTACCAAGTTGTAGTTACTGGGTAGTCATGAGCCCTATCTAGTGCAGTCAAGATGTGCAGCGTGACAATAGATTCCAAGAGAGGATCCATCTCCTGTCACAGCGCTGACTGTAGCATGTCACTATACTTTGAGACTCGTCCCTGATGATATGTGGCACAGTAACTGAACATAAGGGTGGAATCCCGGTGACGTTTAGTAGGACGAGGCAAGACTTAGTTCTAAGATGGGTACCTACTTTTTCGTGCCCTAAACCCTAAGTTGTGAGACTATATATGGAAGGATAAATGTACTGGAGAGCCTAAATGTTCACACCACGAATATTCACCTAGTCTCTAGTTCCATGGACCGTTGCTAGACGGCCACCCATGGTAACGGACGAATTCCTGTCATAGGATGATTGGAAATTCGACCAAGTTTAAGTGAAGGTGAACCTAAAGAATCACACACAATCTGCACACATAAAGTATTTAATTTAGAATTAGATTTGGAGAGGTAGGACGATTAAATTGGATTTAATCGGTTCTCTTTTTCTTGGGATGTTGATTCCTTTAAATTAGATTAAAAGAAATTTAACAAAATCAATAAATTGAATTGATTGGAATTAATTACATGGGCTTAAAATAAATATTATTATTTATTTTATTTATTTATGGCCCCATGGATTATTTAAATAGGATTTATATATTTCATAAAATAAATGGATGGTTGAGATTAAAAAGGATAGATGGATGGCTAGGATTGATTTGACCAATTCAAGACCTCTAGGACTTTGACTAGGTCAAAATCCTAGTAAAATAAAGTTCTAAAGTTGGAGTTTGAAGAGGAATGGGATTCCTCCTCTATAAATACTCCTAGAGTTTCACTTTAGACAAGTGATGAAAATTCAACACACACACACATAGACACACACACACACACACTCCTCTCTCCCTTGCTCGTCCATCCCCCCGTTCCCAAGAAAGTTATTTTGGTTCTTTTGTTTATACAATTGAACCTAAGGAGGATTGATCACGTTAATTCATAACGTTTGGTCAATCCATCCACTCCAAATTATATACACTTGATTTTTCGCTAGCACGGGGATCAAGATACATGGGCGGATTATGTGTACGATTTAGAGGGTCTCAATTCGAGATCTTGGTGCAAAACGGGGAACAACGCAAGTAGCACTTTGAAGACAAAATGACAACCGGGTAGGTTTCTACATTTTGCTATTTTCGATTTCTACAACCCTATGACCTCCATGATTTGTATGTTGTTTATTTTAGTGATGAGATACACCGAATGCCCGGGAGGTTCAAGGGAACACCCCTTGATCATATAGTTTTAATTCTTGTTTAAGCATGCCTTTAAATTTTGTAATTATATTTTATGCCGCGCTTCTACATTCGCGCTCCTCCCGGGACGATCCACGCCTATCTAAGGCTTTCACATTTTTGATGGAATCATATCCCGTATGACTTTATCAAAATGCATGTTCCAGCTTAGGGAAGCTTGTTTGAGGCCATAGATAGACCTGTGGAGACGGTAGACCTTCTGCTTTTCTCCAACAGATGTGAAATCCTCTGATAGATCCATATAGATCTCTTCCTCCATGAAACTGTTAATGAAGGCGATTTTCACATCTATCTTTCATATTTCATAGTCATACGATGCTGCTATAGCAAGCAGTATCCAAATGGACTTGGCTATTGCTACCGGTGAGTAGGTTTTCTAAAAGTCGATCCCGGTTTGTTAAGTATAACCTTTTGCCACAAGCCTGGCTTTGAAGGTTGTAACGTCCCCATCAGCTCCAAGCCTATGTTTGTAGACCCATTTACACCCTACGGGCTTGACGCTCTTGGGTGGGCCCACTAGAGTCCAAACCTGATTTGAACCCATCGAGTCCATTTCGGATTTCATAGCCTCAAGCCACTTATCCGAGTTGATGTCCGACATTGCTTTTCCATATATCTTTGGATCATTATCCAATTAACTGGTCAGGCCTATAAACCCATACCTATCAGGTGGTTGGGTCACTCTGGCCAACCTAAGAAGGACTAAAATATTATCAGTGGGGACCACAGGCGCAGATGTCGTCGTTGCTGTCTCATGAGGTACCTCACTTGATTTCTCAAGGAGTAACTCATCGCGTCGGCTATCCGATGAAAAATCCTTTTCCAAGAACACTGCATTCCGTGAGACAAAGACCTTTTGGTCAGAGGGATCCTAGAAATAATACCCTGCATTTTCTTTTGGATATCCGATGAACCTGTATAAACTAGACCTTGGGTCCAGTTTTTCTCCCACTAACCTCTTGACATATGCAAGGCTACCCCACACTCAAGTATTTGTAGGAGGTAGGCTTGCATCTAAGATATCTTCTTAGATGACGCCATGTTCAAAATCTTGGTCGCCGTCTCAAGGGCATATCAACATAAGGACAGAGGGATTTTGGTAAAACTCATCATGGACTGGACCATGTCCAACGAGTTCCGATTCGTTCTTTCGAACACACCATTCAACTATGGTGTTCCAGGAGTTAGTGATTATATTTACTTCAATCATAAACATACATTGATTGGAGAGGATTTGTGGGCACTCCCTCTTCCAATTCCCCTTTCCTTGATAATGCATGCAGACATCATTGTACTTTGACCACTGAGAACTGCAGGCCTTTTCCTTCCCTTTGCCTATTCCCACCGGAGCAACAAGGTCGTTAGGAATACAAGTAGTAGCTGCAACAGCCTTCCCGTTTCCCTTCTTCCTCTTCCAACATCCGACCCTCTTACCTTTCACTTTGGAGGTCAAAGCCTCTGTAATCAATACTGATGGTGCAGACTTGTGGGTCATTGCCTCGTATTGGACCAGAATGTTGGTTAAATCATGAATGGACTTCTCAAGTCCGTTCATGCTATAGTTAATCACAAACGGGTCATAGGATGGAGGAAGCGACAAAAAGGTCACGTCAATCTGTCTGTCATTGTCAAGCCCAGCTTTTAGGTCCTCGAGCTTTTTCGCTAGGGGTAGCATCTTAACCCATAACTTTGTATAGAGGACCCTTCAGTAAGTTTGGTCCCAAACAATGCTTTTGTTGTGGCATATGTCATATGTCTACCCGGAACCGCATAGACATCGTTCAGGCGGAGCATTATGGTGGAAACATTGTCCAATCTATCATATTACTTTTGGATGTCGTTAGACCTCGAAACTAATATGATACTGCGTACCTTTCGGTTGTCCTCATGCCATTTCTTAAACATCAAACATTCTTCAGGCGAGGATTCCTTCAGCAAGGTGCTCGGCGGTGGCTCGTTCAAAACGTAGCCCTCGTTCTCAAAATTGAGGACAATCCTCAAATTTCTCAGCCAGTCAGAGTACGTTGTACCATTGAATTTATTAGTCTCCAGAACCATAGTTAAGGGATTCTTAGACATATCTACATTAAAAAAATGTAAAGCAGAAATTAGCAGATGATGGTAATATTATAGTTCAAGTTGAAGACATGATCTTTTAGTCTTTAACCCTCCCACTATGTCTACAAAATCCTACCACTCTCAAGTGGGGTTTCGAAAAACCATTTCTTAGTGGGCTTGGGATACATAAGCGTGATCTCCATGCCTCGCTTTTATGATTCGCACGAAGAAAACTTTATAGGAGATATCTAATATCATTCTCATCCAATGAGATTCCCAAGATATTTTGCCTCATCTCTTCACATGATTCTGAGGACTCCAAGCGAATCATGCTACTCGATGTTAGTCCCAATCCATCGACCAAATCATACCTCAACTATCGCCCCCCACGAAACTTGAGATAGGGAAACATCGAGTGTATTCCATTGTTCACAACAATGGTGCAACTTTCTCTTAGTCTAAATATGCCACAACTCATGAGACCACATCTGGGTAGTGGTAGCTTCCTCACCACATTATTGTGGATGGAAGGCTTGGACGGATAAAAACTATTTTGATCCAAGTCCATCAAGGGCCTAATATTTTATTTGGTCCAACCAAATGAGAGTTTGTTTTGAAATAGATCAAGACCTCATCACATTAATGTCTTTGCATGCATAAATATCTAATGTTCATTAAAGCGATAAATAAATACACCGCATGCAATAAACATAGAATAACCCCTGTTTCGATGACCACAAGCCCAATTTATGCGATCCACTGAGCCTGTAGTGAGTCAATGGTCTATCTAGGGTGGTCCTACACTATTACAACAAATTAACCCATCGTCATTCCAATAGGCCTTGTACTCTACTTGTTTCACCTTGATATTTCACGTTGGGCCTCCATCCAACGTGGGCCTCCTTCTCCGTGGGTTTGCTTTATTATACATAAAATGTAAAACCTTACCATAATTCCTAACTACTCTCATTACATAAAAAATGGAATACCTGGAATAGAGGAAAAAGACAAGCCTTAACATCATGAGGCAAAAGTGGAAAATAATAGTCCCAAAACAAGAGGCACACATGCCCCCACCCAATAGTAATGTAAAAACATACATCCATACACAAGGTCTAGGGCTTTAGTGATCATCCGATGTCGATCATCAACATTAACGCATTAATCATAGCAAATAATCATGCTCAAAAAAGATATACAATATATCTATGTGATATCCAATATCACATCACACAAACAAATGTAGAATATACGAGTTCAAATTTTAATTCAACGGACATCCCATAAACAATGCATCCAATGCATGTCAAAACCCAAATTATTTAAGCAAATTAATTATAGAAAAAATCCAATTAATCCAAACTTAAATATGAAAGTTTAATCCATTTTCAAAAAATATGCAGAAAAGTTCCAAAATATCAATTTTTCAGAAACGTCGAAAACCGACATAGAACGGCCCAGTCGTCGTGCCGCAATAGCCGACCGCACATGAACACGCATGCGTGCGCGTGCAAGCCTACTGCCTGCTTATAGTGCGTGCATCCTGCTGGTCGCGCCATGCCCAACGTGCGCGCCCATGCTGGCTATTGGCCGGCAACCTGCACGCCTGCGCAAGCGCCCTTGCTCACGCTCCTGATGTCCATGGTTGCCCCTACCACTTTACAAGGTATCATTTGATCATACCAAATAAAGGAGGCTTGATTGGAGTCGACTTGTTCCTTTCCTAAAGGAATTAGCCTTCTTCATCCAACAAGGCCTTATGGCCGATTTTTGTGCTCCAAGAAGGAACCAAAAATCGGCCCATCCATATATGGGAGGAGTCCAACTCCTCCTAATTCCAAAAGTAGAATTAACATCTCTTTTGGGCCAAGATTTTACGAACTGGACTTTATAGTAATCCAAATATAGTAAGCCAAAGAATTAAATCTAATTTAATTCAAGGTCCAATTAGATAATGCGAATTAATCTTTTTTAATCTAATTAAAAGATCAAAACACATAATTTCTCTTTAATTGATAAATTCCATTTATCAATTAACCGTGGGCCCGATACAATATCGGTTCGTCCATCCAATAAATCATTCCATAAATAACTCAATTATTTATCATCTTTTGGAATTGACTCCAAGTCAATTCCCTCACCTCCTTGGTGATTTTTGTTGGACTCTTTAAGTTCACCCTCAGCTAGACCTGGCTTCCATCCAACAAAAACCCGTTATTATAGGTGGCCGTCTAGCAACGGTCCATGGCACTAGAGACTAGGTGAATATTGGCATAAACGTTTAGGCTCCCGATTTCGTACGGGTAAGGTCCTTAGTCTAGGGTATGGAAATGGCCGTCGGTTCCCATCCTTGACTATGAAGCTATGCTTAATACTCGAAACTAGTCATGCTTTATTGCATCGACGCATGAAACTTTTTCCTGCTCGATCAACTACTATGGTGACAGATTTAAGCAGTATGAACGTGTCTCTGAGTGCATAGGAGATACCTCTGTCACATACTAACAGTGGATCAACGGATCCTCTTCTTGGAACCCACCGTCCTCGCTGTACATTCTGACTCACTGGGCAAGGCTTATAATGAACATGCCTTTAACACGATCACCTCTGTCCAGGTTCAAGATACAACCATTGTGTGCACGTAACTGTTGTGGTTTGTCAAATTCGATGACTACTCCCCTACTATAGAAACTGAAAAATTCAGCCATACCGTCCAAGCCTCCAAGGCGTCCATATTGCCGCCCTCTATCGCCGGAACAAGTTGCCGCCCCATTTCTCCACTCTCTCTCAAGTTAGTACATTTAGTGTTTTGGTTTAAAAATATTGTTGGGTTTAAAATGAATTGTGAATTTTTTTGGGTAAAATATATTTCCTATAATTAGTTGTTGGGTTTAAGTCTTTGTTTATATGATGATGATATGAGATGTTAATTGTTAATTGTTGTAAATTGTTAATATGAATATTATTTATTGTTGATTGTTTTTTAATATTTTGATGATAAAAACTCATTTTTTATTATTTTTTCTGAAAATATATATTTTTTGTTCATTTTTCTGTAATTTTCTATACTTTTGTCATTTTTTGAAAAATAACAATTTTTTAGAAACTTATTTAAAATTGATTTTTCTATAATTTTCCAGGATGGAGGAGAAGATACTGCATACGATGACGCATCTACCCACCCCTTCAATGTCCGAGTGTCCCAACCTCCACCAAATGACCCGACCGTAGGTGACGAGTCCGATCATGACAACAACGAGGAAGGGGAGGCCGATTTAGATTAGGCCTTTTTTTAAGAAAATTGTATTTTCGTACTATTTTTCAATTAATATATATAAATTATTATTATTATTATTATTATTATTATTATTATTATTATTATTATTATTATTATTATTATTATTATTATTATTATTATTAATTGTGCTTTATTTAACTGCAGTCCAATATATTTAATATATCAACTTATAGAATTAAGAAAAAAATATGAAATAAAATTGCAATAATTTATTATAAATGAAATTTGAATTTTAATTAAAAAAAATTAAAATTTATAAATAAATTAATTTAAAATAAAAAAAAAACAAAAGTAAATTTAAAATAAAATAAAATTTGTAGCTGATTTTGTAACGGTTATTGTCACAGAAGATAACATGTAAACAGAAAATCATTCCAAATTTTATCACAAATACGCTGCAAATTAATTTAACTAATATTTTTTAATCAGACAACATTTATAATGGGTATAGAAACCCGTCCCAAGTCCGTTCCAAATTTGTTACGAATTTGAAAAAATTTTGTAACGCTAACAACACGCACAGGCAGTTGCCCATTACAAAATCCGCTCCAAAATCCATCAACTCGTCGCAAATTAAATAAAATCTACTCCAAAAACCCGTTCCCAAATTTTTTATTTTTTTCGGTAGTGAGTTGTTTAGCCTAAGATCTTGGTGTATGTTTTTTCACTAATGACTCATTGGCATATTTAAAATTTAACGATAATGATATTATTATTTTTAAGTTATTAACTTATTATGTAAATGACTCACACAAGCAAACTCAATATTGATGGAATCTATATTTTGGGTAGTACTATTTTTAAGATTCGTTCATTATCCAATAATAATTTTATTCGCTTATATATTTACCTTATGTTTTTTCATCTAATTCCTAAACCTCAAACTTTAGATATATAATATATGGGCTAATGTAGCAATTGCCAAGACAATAAAAGTTATAATAAGCTTAAATTTTGTTTTGTTTGTTAATTAGTTTATTATTTATCTTTAAAATTATCTAATCATTTCTTTTTTATATCTTTATATAGAGTTGGATATAAATAAAAGATGATATATATAAAACATAAAATCATAATTGTTTGAAAGTAGTCCGCATATAAATATAGATCTTGGTATAAGTAGAAATAGGTTATATATACCGTTGGTTTGGATATTCGCTTGCAATGTTTTAATGGTGGATGATAAATGAAAAGCATAATATAAAATTATTACAATTAAATTAAATTGTAATAAATGATTTGTTAGGATGTGAGACACCTGACAAGCGATGCGATTGTTGTATTAGGTCGTTGTTTTTTTATGCGATAATTGAAATTGAACCATAAACACCAGCGCAGGATAATATCGTGTTAATGACAAAAAGTTTAAATCTTATCTCGACTTTCTATTAATACACAACTATCATATTATCGCGTCATTTTTACAACACAATATATACATTTCTATTAAAAAAACAACAACTGAAAGAATTAAAAATCAAAATGTATTTGTTGGAGAAATCAAGATGGAAGGCTAAGGTCCAACAAAAATGTGGCCTCTTTATTATTTATTATTATTAGATAAGAATACATTAATTTATGAGATCATCATCACATATAATTTCACAAGTACATTGGCTGTTGTTAGGTCCAATATCCACGCACTTAATACTTTTGGACATCTTGCTTGCTGGAAACCGTCCAATTATCGTCAAGAAGCAGTCTCATTGTCCATCCGAACCGCATGCACCCTCCCTAGGAATTGGGGGTGCTGGGCAATATCGGAATTGTCCTAACAAAAAAGTTACCAAAATAGCATTAGAAGTGATATGAAATGATAACGTATTTATGTCTAGTTTTATTTGATGATTGCATAATTAGAAATTTTGATTATATAAAAGCATATTATAATTAAATTTCAAAACTAACCTCATTCATGCGTTAAGAATATCACTAAGTAAATAATAAACTAAAAAATTATAAGTTAGGAAAAGATTAATCTATTAAGTAAACTGTTTTCGTTAAATTAAAACTACCATTAAGATCTTATGAGCTAATGACAGTTGCTGGGAAATAATAGTTGTAGGAGAACAATAGGTTCACAAAGGGCTTAGATTAAAGTCATAATTGAAGGGATTGAAAAACGGTAAACTTAAGCTTTCGATAGAACGTGGTCTGGTTGAAATTCAATCCTTAAATTGACAATAAACAAGGGTCAAACAATTTTAAAAATAGCATTTGCAATCGAAATACCAGCTCAAAAATGACAAAATAAATTTAAAGGCTTGTTTGAAAAAATAAAAATATACATGTAAAAAAATTACCTAGAGATGGAGTAAAAACAACTAGCAAGACTGTTGCACATAGCATGACGGTCATTGAAAAACTCTTCAACATTTTTTGGTTTTTTTTTTTTTTTTTTTTACACTTGAAGAAGATGATGGGTTATGGTTGGATTTGTCTAAATTGAAGTTAATGTTTTATAGGTGTTACAAAAATCAAAATTTGACATGTTTTGATAATTTGATATTATGAATGCATATAATTTGTATTTATTTGTTTCGTAAGAATATAGATTTCACATACTAAATTAACATTATATAAGATTTAATCGAATTTTCAAAGGGAATCACAAGGAAGAAAAACAAAGACCTGCCTTGTATGTAATATTGTATGATAAGAGAAGAATTAAGTTAGAGATTATGAGCATCATGAGCAGATATTTCTCTTAATATGTAGTTTATTAATGAAATCATTTCAAATAATTATTTTTAGTGATAAGATGTTGTCCCCAATAATCAATTAGAACAACTCACAACATTATAATGAAAAATTCGATTAGTCATTTTCCATTACCATTTGGTAATTTACGTGCTTTCAACGGTATAGGACCCTCCATAACTATCCTCCGGATCCTGCTCAACGGATGCCTATAGATTGATGCATTAAGCAGTTATTTGGTAACATCCTTTCCTGTTATAATTTCTACTCTCACTTACACTCTCTCGCAAGTTTGAAGCTATCTTTGAAATATGACATTGAAAGAGGATTGCACTATCAATTAGTGTATCCTCCTTGATCTTATTTTGCTCTTCAATTGATCTTAGATCAATGAAACCACAAAGGCGAAAGCAAGACATATAGGGGCGGCCGAGAGAGAGAGGCGGTGTGAGATTGTGTTCTTCTTTTTCCTAGAAAAAAGATGATATGATCACTTAACTTGTTGTTGAATATGTATATACACACACACACACGCACATATATATATATACATTATTAATAAAATTATTGGAATGTGTCTAGGTTCATCCAAGGAATGTCTAGATACATCCCAATCAGTTACCCATCAATCTTCAATCAAGCCTACCACTTTACAAGGTATGATCAAATCATACCAAGTAAAGGAGGCTTGATTGGAGTTGACTTGTTCCTTTTCAAAAGGAACAAGTCTTCTTCATCCTACAAGGCCTTATGGCCAATTTTTGTGCTCCAAGAAGGGGCCCAAAATCGGCCATTCATATATAGGAGGAGTCCAACTCCTCCTAATTCTAAAAGTGGAATTAACATCTCTCTTCGGCCAAGATTTTATGGACCCGGCCTTATAGTAATCCAATTATAGTAAGCCCAAGAATGAAATCTAATTTAATTTAAGGTCCAATTAGATACTGCACATTGATCTTTTAATCTAATTTAAATATCCAAACCCATAATCTCTCTTTAATTGATAAATTTCATCTATCGATTAACCATGGGCCCGATACAATATCGGCTCGTTCATCTAATGGATCATTGCATAAATAATTTAAATATTTATCATCTTCAGGAATTGACTCCAAGTCAATTCCTCACCTCCTCGATGATTTGTGTGTCACTCTTTAGGTTCACCCTTAGCTATACTTGGGATTTTGTCCAACAGAAGTCTGTTACCATGAGTGGCCATCTAACAACATAGCACTAAAGACTAGGTGAATGTTGGCGTGAACATTTAGGCTCCTGATTTCGTATAGGTATGGTCATTCCATTTATCGTCTCCCAATCTTAGTTTCGGGTATAGAATTGGGCGTCGGTTCCCATCCTTGACTATACAGTTATGCTTAATATCGAGACAACGCATGCTTCACTGTATCGACGCAGGAAAGCTTTTCCTGCACGATCAACCACTGTGGAACATCTTTAAGCAACATGAACGAGTCTCCGAATGCATAGGAGATACCTCTGTCACATACTGACAGGGGACGGACCCTCTTCTTGAAACCCACCGTCCTCGCTACATATTTTTCATTGCACTGGACAAGGCTTATAATGAACATATCTGTGACATGATCACCTATCCGCCTGATCGAAGATACAACCATTATCTGCACGTGATTGCCACGGTTCTTCAAGTCCGAGAACTACTCTCGTACTACTAGAGCTGTGAAAATCTAGTCATACCGACCAAGCCTCCAAGGCTTCCATATGACAATTCCGCAAGTCAGCTCAGTCGGCTCAATCCAAGTTGACCAACCCACTAAGATCGTATAGACATCCCACATTTGTTGCCGATGAAACTCGACATTCATCCAATGAATAGGACTCTTAGTGCAAGTCTCAATGGGACTCTCAATGGTCTGTCTTGAGGTCCTCAATTTGGAACGGTTCAGACACAACCCATTATCAGTTGGTTTCATAACCACCATCCAATGCGTGGCCCAATTGCATGAGTTGTTTTTGTGGTCTGTGGGCTATGTTGTGATATATGTAAACAAATATTAACATACAAGAATGAGCACAACAAAGACAATACCAATGATAATGAATACTCATTTTATTCATTACATAATATTACAATACATTGAGTTGTCAAATAGATTACATAAAGGTCAATCTAATTGACTTTCTGGTCACCTATTCTAACAATCTCCCACTTGACCTAAAGTCAATCATCCATTGACCTCAAGCCCATCTTATCTAGATTCTAAGTATGGGCAATTTGTGATACTGGCTTAGTCAGTGGATCTGCTATGTTTTCTGCAGAGCTGACACGGTCCATTCGAACGTCACATCTGTTAACCATCTCTCTAAGTAGATGGTAGAATCTAAGAATATAGTTGGATCGGTGATGAGATCTCGGTTCCTTTGCTTGTGCTATCGCCCTATTGTCATCACAGAAGATAACTAGTAGCTCAGCAATTCTAAGCACTACACCCAACTCTTGGATTTAGTTCTTAATCCAAACCGCCTCCTTAGCACCTTCTGAAGCTGCTATGTATTCAGACTCCATGGTGAAATCCACTGCGGTATCCTGCTGGGAACTTTTTCAAGCAACCATGCCACTATTAAGTTTGAACACAAAACTAGACTGGGACTTGGCATAGTTGTCGTCCGACTGAAAGTTAGCGTCGTAGTAGCCTTCTAGTATCAATTCTCCACCTCCACAAATCAAGAACATATCCTTAGTCCTTTTCAGGCACTTAATTATGGTATTGACTGCATTTCAGTATGCCTCACCGGCACATGCCCGATATCGACTTGTGATGCTCAAAGCGAAAGCGATGGTAGGCCTAGTGCAATGGACAACTTACTGAATGCTGCCTACAGCTGAAGCATAGGGGATTCCCGACATCCTTTTAACCTCTTCATCACTCTTAGAAGACTGCTTCTTGGACAACTTACTTCCATGCCTCATAGGAAGGATTCCTCGTTTTGAGTTTTCCATCTTGAATCTCTTCAAGACCTTCTCAATATACAAAGACTGGATCATTCATAACATCCTTCTAGATCTATCCCTGTAGATCTTGAGCTAAGGATGTAGGAAGCCTCACCCATATCCTTCATGAAAAATTGAGTTGACAACCAAGCTTTAGTGTTACCCAACATCTTGGCATCATTTTCAATGAGCAAGATGTCGTCCACACATAAAGCACAAGGTACACAACTGAGCTCCTATTGACCTTTTGTATAAACAAGGATCAGACTCGTTCTTGATGAAATCATATCCCATATGACTTCATCAAAACGTATGTTCCAGCTTCGTAAATCTTGTTTGAGGCCATAGATGGACCTTTGGAGGCGGTTGACCTTTTACTCTTCTCCAACATATGTAAAACCCTCGGGTTGATCCGTATAGATCTCTTCCTCCACGAAACCATTAAAGAAGGTGGTTTCCATGTCCATCTACCATATTTCATAGTCATACCATGTTGCTGTAGCAACCAGTATCCAAATGGACTTGGCTATTGCTACCGACCAGTAGGTTTTCTCAAAGTCGACCCCAGGTCATTGAGTATAACATTTTGCCACAAGCCTAGCTTTGAAGGTTATAACCTCCCCATCAGCTCCAAGCTTACGTTTGTAGACCCATTTACATCCTACGAGTTTGACGCCCTTGGGTAGGTCCACTAGAGTCCAAACCTAGTTTAAACATCGAGTACATTTTTGGTTTCATGATCTCAAGCCACTTATCCAAGTCGATGTCCGACATCGCTTCTTCGTATGTCTTTGGATAATTATTCAATTGATTAGTCAGGCCCATAACTCATACCTATCAGGTGGTTGGGTCACTCTGGTCGATCTATAAAAGACTGGAACATTTTTAGTGGGGACCACAGACACAGATGTTGTTGCTGTTGTCTCATGAGGTACCTCACTTGATTCCTCAAAGAGTAACTCATCACGTCAGCTATCCGATGAAAAAACCCTTTTCCAAGAGCACTGCATTCTGTGAGAGAAAGACCTTTTGCTCGGCGAGATGACAGAAATAATACCCCGCAGTTTTTTTTGGATATCCCACAAACCTATATAAACTAGACCTTGGGTCCAGTTGATCTCCCACTAACCTCTTGACGTATGTGAGGCTACCCCACACTCTCAAGTATTTGTAGGAGGCAGGCTTGCCATGCCATATCTCATATAGCATTTGAGATATCTTCTTAGATGACGCCATGTTCAAAAACTTGGCCACTGTCTCAAGAGCGTATCAACAGAAGGACAGGGGAGTTTGGTAAACTCATCATGGACTAGACCATGTCCAACAAGGTCCAATTCCTTCTTTCGGATACACCGTTCAACTGTGGTGTCCCAGGAGGAGTCCATTGAGAGATAATCCCACTCTCTTTCAAGTAATCGATGAATTCACCATTTAAATACTCTCCTTCTCGGTCTGGCCGAACGACTTTAATCTTGCGACCGGTTTGGTTCTAGACTTCAAGTCTGTATTCCTTAAAACCTTCCAAAGGCTTCAGACTTGCACCTCATCAGGTAAATATAACCATATTGTGAGTGATCATCGGTAAAGGATATGAAGTACGAGTACCTACCTCTTGCTTGAGTATTTAGTGGTCTACAGACGTCGGTGTAGATCAAATCCAAGAGATGTTGGCTAGCGTGCTTTGTCCAACAAACAGTTTCTTGGTCATCTTTCACTTCAGACAGAACTTGCAAGTTGGTAGGTTGTCCAAATAGTCTATTTCTAGACTCTTTGAGTCTACCAACCTCCTTATCCTATCCTTCAAGATATGCCTTAACCTCACATGCCATATCTGTGTGTTTTATCTTGATTATCATGTTTACGTTAGTGTTCAACAATCATAATTCAATTAGACTATTGAAGTATGTACAAACCATTTACTAGTGTACCAAGAAGATAAGAAACACCATCATTGATAATATAAAAACCATTTTTATTGATGGTGAATGAGTATCCCTCTTTGTCCAAGGTACATAGAAACAATCACTAAGTACAACCCGAACATGATGACTAATGGCTAACTCGACTGATCCTACAGCCTCAGCAGTAATGGCCTTGCCATCGCCTAGCCTTAGGATCATCTCACCAGTATTTGCAAGTCAATGCCGATGTGAGCACCACATCCGGTATCCAATACCCATGAAGCAGAATTAGTAATTATATTTACTTCAACCACAAACATACCTTGATTGGAGCTAAGTTGTGGGCACTCCCTCTTTCAATGCCCCTTTCCTTGGCAATGCACGCAGACATCATTTGCCTTTGACTACTGAGAACCACGGGCCTTTCCCTTCTTCTTTCCCATTCCACCAAGGAAACAGGGGTGTTAGAAGTGCGAGCAATGGCTGCAACAACCTTCCCCTTTCCCTTCTTCCTCTTCCAGCGTCCAACCTGTTAGATTAGGTGACCAAAATGTCAATAGGTTTGGCATTTTGTAACATAATTGACAACTTGATGTAATGTAATATTATGTAATGAATAAAATGAGTGTTCATTACCAATGGTGCTTTCTTTGTTGTGCTCATTTTTCATATGTTAAATTCTGTTTTACATATATCACAACAAACCCACAGACCACGGTTACCAACTCATGCAGTTGGACCCCGCATTGGATGGTGGTTGTGAAACCAACTGATAAAGGGTTTGGTTTGAAACGTTCCTCGTCAAGGACCTCGAGACAGGCATCGAGAGTCCTATAGAGACTTGCACCAAGATTTGTATTCATTGGATGAGTGTTGTGTTTCATCGGCAACAGGCATGGGACGCCTATACGATCTTGGTGGGTTGGTCGACTAGGGTCGAGCCGACTGAACTGACTCACGGGGATCATCATATGGAAGCCTTAGAGGCTTGTTCGGTATGATTAGATTTCCCCGGTTTCAATAGTACTGTAGTAGTCTTTAGACTTGAGGAACCATGACAGTCACATACACATGATGGTTGTATCTTGGATCTGGCGAAAGGTGGTCATTCTGTAAGATGATCATTATAAGCCTTGACCAGTGCAGTCAGAATGTGTAGCGAGGACAGTGGGTTGCAAGAAGACGATCTATCCCTTGTCAGTATGTGACAGAGGTATCTCCTATGCACTCGGGCCATAATTAAATGGACCAGATTTCGTTGTAATCCAATTACCTCTTTTTGGAAGGCTAAAAATCGGCATGGTCAAAAATTACCTCTTTTTGGAAGGCTAAACACCGGCCATGCAAGGCCTTGATGAATAGTTGACTTGTCCTTTTTGGTAAGGGACAAATCAATTTCAATCAAGCCTCTTGCATTTGGTATGATTAAACCGTACCTTATGAGATGGTAGGCTTGATTGCTGAATTAGTGGGATTGATTGGAATGTATCTAGACATCCTAGGATGAACCTAGACACACTCCAATAATCATATTAATTTAGTATATATGCGAGTATATACTATCATCAATGCAAGAGAATTACATTTCATCTTTTTTTAGGAAAAAGAAGAAAAAATGCACTCTCATTTTTTTTTTCATATTTTTGGCCCCTCTCTACTCTCATACTACCCTCTTTGTTTTTCATTTGATCTTGTATCATTTTGAAGAACTAAGCTAGATCAAGAAAAGAAACTAACATAATAGCGTTCTATTTTCTTGGATCGTATCCTCTTAGATCCGTTTTTCTCTAGCAAGAGAAACGTGATCTCTTCCGGTGTGGTGTGGACTTCATTAGAGAGTTCATACTTTTGAACTTAGTGGACATATCCGAAGAGGAACAACGCTTGTAGCCGTGCAAGAAAATTAACTACATAGGTAATTATCATTTTTTAATGCTATTGTAGTTTCTTTTCTACGTCTTTCCTCTATATGATACGTACACTTTTATATTATCATATCATATATCGAATGGCCGGTTGAGCACCCAAGGGTACACCCCTTGGGATTTGGTGATTATTGCTTTTATGTATGCAATGTTTTCGCATTTCACGCTTCCGCTCGTGCTCTTGGACGGACCCGCTTGCCCCTTCATGGCCCTCTTGCCTTTCGCTTTGGAGGTCAAAGCCTCTCTTATCAATACCGACAGTGCAGACTTGTGGGCCGTTCCCTCGTATTGAACCAACATGTTGATCAACTCATGAATGGACTTCTCAAGTCCGTTCATGTTATAGTTTACCACAAACGGGTCATAGGATGGAGGAAGCGACTAAAAGGATTACGTCAATGTATGTGTCATTGTCAAGCCTAGCTTTTAGGTCCTCGAGCTTGTTCACTAGTGGAGAAGCTCGAGGACCTTAAAGTTGGGCTTTAACAATGACATGTATATTGACGAGATCCTTTAGTCGCTTCCTCCGTCCTATGACCCGTTTGTTCTAAACTACAACATGAACAGACTTGAGAAGTCAATTCATGAGTTGATCAACATACTGGTCCAATACCAGGCAACGACCCACAAGTCTGTGCCGATGGTATTGATAGGAGAGGCTTCTACCTCCAAGGCGAATGGCAAGAGGTTCGGATGCTGGAAGAGGAAGAAGGGAAAGGGGAAGGCAGTCATAACCACTGCTCGCGCTCCTAGCACCCCTATTGCCCCAGTGAGAATGGGCAAAGGGAAAGAGAAGGCCCAGGGTTCTCAACGGTCTAAGGCAAATTATGTATGCATGCATTGACAAGGAAAGGGGCATTGGATGAAGGAGTGCCCACAACTCCTCTCCAATCCAGGTATGTTTGTAGTTGAAGTGAACACGATAATTAATTCTGCTTCATGGGTATTGGATACCGGATGTGGTGCTCACATCTGCAATGATTTGCAGGCACTGCAAAGAAGCAGAAGGCTCACCAAGGATGAAATGATCCTGAGGCTAGGCAATGGCAAGGCCGTTGCTGCGGAGGCCGTGGGATCAATGGAGTTAGCCATTAGTAGTCATGTTAGGATAGTACTGAACGACTGTTTCTATGTACCTAGCATGATAAAGAATATTGTATCTATACCCATCCTGGATAAGGGGTTATTCTTTCACCATCAATAAAAGTCGCTATTATATTATCAATGATGATGTGTCTCATTTGCTTAGTACATTGGTAAACGATCTGTACATACTTCAACAGTCTTATTGGGTTATGACTGCAGAACACAAACAAAAGTATGACAATCAAGATAATGCACAGATATGGCATGCGAGGTTCGGTCATATCTCTAAAGATATGATAAGAAGGTTGGTGGACTCAAAGAGTCTAGAAACAGAAGATTTGGACAACCTACCGACCTACGAGTCATGTTTGAAGGGAAAGATGACCAAGAAACCCTTTGTTGGACAAAGCACGCTAGCCACCGGTCTATTGGATTTGATCCATACAGATGTTTGTGGGCCATTAAACACTCAAGCAAGAGGTGGGTACTCGTACTTCATTACCTTTATCAATGATCACTCACGATATGGTTATGTTTACCTGATGAGGTACAAGTCTGAAGCCTTTGGAAGGTTTAAGGAATACAGGCTTGAAGTAGAGAACCTGACCAGTTGTAAGACAAAAGCCCTTTGGTCGGACCGAGGCGGAGAGTATTTAAGTGGCGAATTCACTGATTATCTAAAAGAGAATGGAATTCTCTCTCAGTGGACTCCTCCTGGAACACCATAGTTGAATGGTGTGTCTGAAAGGAGGAATCAGACCTTGTTGGACATGGTCCGAACCATGATGCGTTTTATCGAACTCCCCTTGTCCTTCTATGGATATGCTCTCGAGACGGCGGCCAAACTTTTGAACTTGGCGCCATCTAAGAAGATATTCCAGACGTCATATAAGATATGACATGGCAAGCCTGCCTCCTACAAATACTTGCAAGTGTGGGGTTGCCCCGCATACGTTAAGAGATTAGTGGGAGATAAATTGGACTTCAGGTCTAGTTTATGCAGATTCATTAGATACCCGAAAGAAACTGCGGAGAACTATTTCGATGATCCCTCTGAGCATAAAGTGTTTGTATCACGAAACGTAGTGTTCTGGGAAAAGGGTTTTTTCATCGGATAGTTGACGTGACGAGGCACTCCTTGAGGAATCAAGTGAGGTACCCCATGAGACAGCAGGGACGTCTAAGCCAGTAGTTCCCACTGATAATGTTCCAGTCCTTCGTAGGTCGGCCAGAGTATCCCAACCTCCTAATAGGTACGAATTTATGGGCCTGACCGGTCAATTGGATAATGATCCAAAGACGTACGGAAAAGAGATGTCGGACATTGATTCGAATAAGTGGCTTGAGGCCATGAAATCCGAAATGGACTCGATGGGTCCAAACCACCTAAAGGAATAAAACCTGTAGGGTGTAAATGGGTCTACAACCGTATGCATGAAGCTGACGGGGAGGTTACAACCTTCAAATCCAGGCTTGTGGTAAAAGGTTACACTCAACGACCCGGGGTCGATTTTGAGGAAACGTACTCAACCGTAGCAATGGCTGAGTCCATTCGGATACTGCTTGCCATAGCAGTATGGTATTACTATGAAATATGGCAGATGGACGTGAAAAACCACCTTCCTCAATGATTTCGTAGAGGAAGAGATCTATATGGATCAACTGGAAGGTTTCATATCTGTTGGAGAAGAGCAGAAGGTCTGCCTTCTTCAAAAGTTCATCTATCTATGGCCTCTAACAAGATTTCCGAAGCTGGAACATACGTTTTGATAAAGTCATATGGGGATATGATTTCATCAAGAACGAGCCCGATCCTTGTGTATACAAGAAGATCATTGGGAGCTCTGTTGCGTTTCTACTGCTTTACATGGATGACATCTTGCTCATTGCGAATGATGCTAAGATGTTGGAAACCACTAAAGCTTGGTTGTCAACACAATTTTCCATGAAGGATATGGGCGAGCCATCCTACATCCTTAGCATCAAGATCTACAAGGATGTTAGGAATGGCCCAGTCCTCGTATATTGAGAAGGTCTTGAAGAGATTCAAGATAGAGAACTCAAAACGAGGATTCCTTCCTATGAGGCATGGAATTAAGTTGTCTGAGAAGCAATATCCTAAGACTGATGAGGAGCTTAAATAGATGTTGGACATCCCTTATGCTTCACATCCCCTATGCTTCAGCCGTAAGCAGCATTCAGTACGTTGTCCAGTGCACTAAACCTAATGTGGCTTTAGCCTTGAGCGTGACAAGTCGATATCAGGCGTGTGTCGGGGAGGCACACTGGAGTGTGGTTAAGACTATCCTCAAGTACTTGAAAGGACTAAGGACATGTTCTTGATCTACGGTGGTGGAGAATGATATTCGAAGGCAACAACGACGCTAGCTTCCAGTCGGATGACGATGATGGAAAGTCTCAGTCTGGTTTTTTTATTCAGTCTAAATGGTGGTGTGGTTGCTCGGAATAGTTTCAAGCAAACTACCACGGCGGAATCCACCACAAGGTCTGAATACATAGCAGCTTTGGAAGCTGCTAAGGAGGCGATTTGGATGAAAGCTACATCCAAGAGTTAGGTGTAGTGCCTAGCATCGTTGAGCCATTGGTTATCTTCTGCGATAACAACGGGGCGATAGCGCAAGCAAAGCAACCGAGATCTCATCATCGATCCAAGCATATTCCTAGACGCTACCATCTGCTCATAGAGATAGTTAGCAGAGGTGACGTTCGGATGGACCGAGTCAGCTCGGCAGAAAACATAGCAGATCCACTTACTAAGCCCGTGTCGCAAGTTGCCCATACTCAGCATCTGGATAAGATGGGTTTGAGGTCAATGGGTGATTGGCTTTAGGTCAAGTGGGAGATTGTTAGAATAGGTGACCAGAACGCCAATAGGTTTGGCATTTTGTAACCTATTTGACAACTTGATGTAATGTAATATTATGCAATGAATAAAATGAGTGTTCCTTACCATTGGTGTTTTCTTTGTTGTGCTCATTTTTCATATGTTAAATTATGTTTTACATATATCACAAAAAAGCCCACAGATCATGGTTAACAACTCATGCAGTTGGCCACGCATTGGATGGTGGTTATGAAACCAACTGATAAAGGGTTGGGTCTGAAATGTTCCAAGTCGAGGACCTCGAGACAGGGCATTGAGAGTCCTATAGAGACTTTCACAAGGAGTCGTATTCATTGGATACGTACCGTGTCTCATCAGCGCCAGGCGTGGGACGCCTATACGATCTTGGTGGGTTGGTTGACTAGGGTCGAGTCGACTGAACTGACTTGCAGGGATCATCATATAGAAGCCTTGGAGGCTTGGTCGGTATGATTGGACTTTCCCGATTTCGATAGTACAGGAATAGTCCTTAGACTTGAGGAAGCATGGCAGTCACGTACACATAACGGTTGTATCTTGGATCTGGCGAGAGCTGGTCATTCTGTAAGATGATCATTATAAGCCTTGTTCAGTGCAGTCAAAATGTGTAGCGAGGACGGTGGGTTTCAAGAAGAGGATCTGCCCCTGTCAGTATGTGACAGAGGTATCTCCTTTGCACTCGGGGACATGTTCATACTGCTTAAACCTGTGGCCACAATGGTTGATCGAACAGGAAATGGTTTCCTGTGTCGATGAAATGAGGCATGCGTAGTCTTAAGTATTAAGCATAGACGCCTAGTCAAGGATGGGAACCGACGCCCAATTCCATACCATAGACTAAGGCCGAGAGACGGTAGATAGAAAGACCATACCCGTACGGAATCGGTGCCTAAATGTTCATGCCCGGCCGCACACCCGTCGATCAGTGATAGGGCAGAAAGGGCGGCAGCCAACCGTTGTCGTTTCCGTCTAAATTTTTTTTTTTTTTTTTGTTTCGTTTTCGCATATGAAAACACTAAAAATAAACATATAATTTGTGAAACTTAATCCATAAAAAATACATGCATGATGTCCATTAAATTCAATTATTTAAACAAGTGCATTCCTATATATATTTACGTAATACACATGCTCACGAAAGCGATAAAAGCAAACTTCACATGCTAAGCACGGAGATCTATCACCCCTTACATCAAGCTGGGCTCTGATACCACTTGATGTAACACCCGCTACAGTACTACACCTAGTTACCACTAATTAATCTTTCATTTTCTTAATTTCAACTCATTCTATAACGTAATATAAATTATATTCTATCAATATAACAAATATATATACGACATGAGATAATAAACATCGCCAAAACCTTATATTTACTTCCCACCAATGTACATAACTTAAGGAAAAGATAATCAACGTCTAACTGTCCAAAATTTTAAAAACAGACTCTACAACACTAGGATGTTTAAGTTACATAGCCCAAAAACTTCCACCTCCGATTGCACGGCTGACCCACCTATTCAATGTTATGGCACGGCTCAAGATCCAATGGTATTAGTCCGTGCGACCTATCTCCTAAAATGTGTGTGGCAAGGAATGAGCTGTCTACTCAATAAGTATAGTCTTTCGGTCTACATATAAGTATACGAGCAACCAGTCACATATAAAGCAAGTATACCAACATAATCCAACATGTGACATACATTACAGCAGATAAGTAATCACATAGCTACAATAAGATATTAACTCAAGACATAATAGAGACATTTTAGTTGTCTCCTATGGGCCCTGCTTAACCAACCTGGAGTGCATCACTCAATGCGCTTAACCGACTATCACCATCTAAATCACAATACTCCTTCTTCCACTCTCTTTTCTTTTCTGATATCATACAGCACATAGCTCGTGTGTATCTCATCCTCACTGATACCACACAGCAAACAGCTCGTGTGTATCCCATCCTCACTGATATCACACAATAAACAGCTCTTGTGTATCCCATCATCTCCATTGATCAGTGATAGCACACAGCTCATGATCGATCGTATCATTCTAAGCCATTGAGTATCCTCCCCAGTTAGTTAAGCCATCGTTTTATTTAATAATCATTCGCTCGTCAATACCTTTCCTATTTGATTTCATACCATAATCAAGTATACAACCACATAATCATTCAACCAATATCCGTGTAGTACAATTACACTTTAGCACATAATAGCAGTTCCACAGATATAAAGATAATCTTAATAACAATCGACATCCACGTTCAAGTATATAAGCAATCCACATTTTATATCCATATAAATATATCTATATATATATCCAACATTCAACATATGATACTCATATAATCATATAAATATATATATATCCAACAATTAATATTTATATTCATATAAATATATATACAAATCTATTAGCTATACTTACCTTAACTCTCAAAATGGTCTGTCAACACGAAGAGCAGCTCAACCCTCCACTCTATCGTCACGTCCTATAGTAAATTATAATTTATACAATCAATACCTCATAAATATCGTAAATTCTAATTAAGATATTATATAATATTCGCATAGTTCTATTTATATAGAAATTCAAACTCCCGTTCCATTTTATTTTAAATAACTTAACTTTCTACACTTCTTAGGTATACTTTTAATTTACCAACTAACTCATACAATTCCATTTTATAAAACCCTCATATTATTATAACTACCGGTGCTAATAATATTTCTAATTTAAATTATTATAAAAAAATCTTATATTTTCTTAAATAACTTTTCAATAATATTTTTATTAATTTCTATCAATTCCTCGCTATTATATAATATGATTAAACACCAACCTTTACAATTAAGTATTTAGTCACCTGATGAAATTAAATACATTAACTACAGTAGTGATTAAATCTAGCAAATCTAGTAATTTAGTTACCCAACTACAGCAATCTTAAATCAAATGTGATATTTAATTTAACACTAATTTAACTAGTCAAACTCATAAAATTTTCTGATTAAATAGTAAATCGATCAATATAAACTACATTTAGTAAATAGACTAATTACATAATATAATTATATAAATTAATAAAAATTAAAATTCAAAAAAAAAAATATTTTCATATCTTCGTCTTCCCGAGAGAGAGAGAGAGAGAGAGAGAGAGAGAGATAGAGTGATTGAAATGTTGAAGAATTTTGTGTGTTTGCAAAATAATTTCTCTTGTGTGTTTCACACACACATATATATTTATTAACAAATTGGTGTGGTGGTGGGGTGACTCCCACCTCTCTATCTCTCTCTCTCTCTCTATATATATATATATATGATTATAATATGTATTATCATTATTATTATATATATATATTATAATTAATATGATTCGATCCCAAATATTATAATGAGTTCCAATTTACTTCATTCAAATTTTATTATATTTCAATTTCAACCTATAATTTATTTATAGTTAAAATAAAATTTTCTTAATAATTACTAATTAAACTCTCAATTATTTATAAAATCCTACAAACGTCACACTTGAAGGGACAAGCGGTTCCATTCGGGAGCGCGTGCGGAAGCGAGAGAGCACGCAGTTTGGTATTTAAAAAAGAAACGCAACAATAACAAAATTCCAAGGGGTGTACCCTTGGTTGCTCAACCGGGCGTTTGATGTAGAATACGATAACACTAAAAACATGCACCATACAGGGCACATAGAAAAGCTATGAAAAATTACATGTAACGAAAAACCGGGGTTACCTTTGTAGTTTTCTTTCGTCGACCGCTACTAGCATTGTTCCCTTTCAACAGTGGCACACGTTCACTTTAGATCCAAATGTATGAATCCTCTAACAAAGTGCACACCACACCGGGAGAAATCTTGTCTTTCTTGCTAGAGAAAGACGGACCTTCGGAAGATGAGATCGAAAGAGGATTGCACTATCAATTAGTGTATCCTCCTTGATCTGACTTTGCACTTCAATTGATCCTAAATCAATGAAGCAACAAAGGTGAAAGTAAGAGAGATAGGAGCAGCCGAGAGAGAGAGAGAGAGAGAGAGAGAGAGATTGTGTTGTTCTTTTTCTTAGAAAAAGATGATATGATCTCTTAATTACTTGTTGGTGAATATATATATATACACATATATACATTATTAATGTCATTATTGGAATATGTCTAGATTCATCCAAGGGATGTCTAGATACATCCCAATAAATTATCCATCAATCTTCAATCAAGCCTACCACTTTATAAGGTATGATCAAATCATACCATGTAAAGGAGGCTTGATTTTAGTTGACTTGTTCCTTTCCAGAAGGAATAAGTTTTCTTCTCGAACAAGGTCTTATGGCCGACTTTTGTGCTCCAAGAAGGAGCCAAAAATCGGCCAGTCCATATATGGAAGGAGTCCAACTCCTCCTAATTCAAAAAGTAGAATTAACCCTTCTCTTGGGCCAAGATTTTACGAACCAGACTTTATAGTAATCCAATTATAGTAAGCCAAAGAATGAAATCTATATTTCAAGGTCCAATTAAATAATGTCCATTGACCTTTTAATCTAATTAGAAGATCCAACCCCATAATCTCTCTTTAGTTGATTCAATCTATCAATTAACTGTGGGCCCGATACAATATCAGTTCGTCAATCCAATGGATAATTCCATAAATAATTCAGTTATTTATCATCTTTAGGAATTGACTCCAAGTTAATTCCCTCACCTCCTTGATGATTTGTGCTTGTGTCCAACAGAAAGTCGTTATCATAAATGGTCATCTAGCAACTGTCCATGGCATTAGAGACTAGGTTAATGTTGGCATGAATGTTTACGCTCCCGATTTCGTACAGATAAGGTCCTTCTGTACACCTGACAAGCTCGTGGTACGATTGTTGTATTAGGTCGTTGTATTTTATGAGACAATTGAAAATGAACCATAAGCACCAGCGCAAGATAATATCGTGGTAAAAATAAAAAGTTTAACTCTTATCTCGACTTTCTATTAATACACAACTACCATATTATCGCATCATTTTTACAACACAATATATACATTTCTATTGAAAGAACAACAACTGAAAGAATCAAAAAATTAAATGTATTTGTTGGAGAAATCAAGACGGAAGGCTAAGGTCCAACAAAAATGTGGCCTCTTTATTATTTATTATTATTAGATAAGAATACATTAATTTATGAGATCATCATCACATATAATTTCACAAGTACATTGGCTATTGTTAGGTCCAACATCCACGCACTTAATACTTTTGGGCATCTTGCTTGCTGGAAACCGCCCAATTGCCGTCAAGAAGCAGTCTCGTCGTCCATCCGAACCGCATGCACCCTCCCTAGGAATTGGGGGTGCTGGGCAATATCGAAATTGTCCTAACCAAAAATTTACCAAAACAACATTAGAAGTAATATGAAATGATAACATATTTATGTCTAATTTGATTTGGTGATTACATAAATTAGAATTTTTTATTATGTAAATGCATATTATAATTAAATTTCAAAACTAATCTCATTCATTTGTTAAGAATATCACTAAGTAAATAATAGAGTAAGAAAATTATAAGTTAGGAAAATATTAATCAACCAAGTAAACTATTTTCGTTAAATTAAAATTATTATTAAGATCTTATGAGCTAATGATAGTTGCTGGGAAATGATAGTTGTAGGAGAACAATAGGTTCACAAAGGACTTAGGTTAAAGTCATAATTGAAGGGATTGAAAAAATCATTAATGGAATCATGAGTAATTAGATAAGAAATAATTGTGGTAGGAGAAAGGGTAAATTTTAGCTTCCAACATAACGTGGTCTGGTTGAAATTCAATCCTAAAAGTGACTATAAAAAAAAGGGTCAAACAATTTTAAAAAATTGCATTTGCAATCAAAATACAAGCTCAAAAATAACTTAATAAATTTAGAGGCTTGTTTTAAAAAAATAAAAATATACATGTAAAAACATTACCTAAAGATGGAGTAAAAAGAGCTAGCAAGACTGTTGCACATAGCATGACGGTCATTGAAAAAACTCTTCAACATTTTTTTTTTATTTTTTTTAACTTGAAGAAGATGATGCGTTATGGTTGGATTTGCCTGAGTTGAGGTTAATGATTTATAGGTGTGCAAAAATCAAAAATTTGATATGTTTTGATAATTTGATATTATGAAATGCATATAATTTGTATTAATTTGTTTGGTAAGAATATAGATTTCACATAATAAATTAATATTACATAAAATTTAATCGAATTTTCATAGGGAATCACAAGGAAGAAAAAACAAAGACCTACCTTGTATGTAATATTGTATGGTAAGAGAAGAATTAGGTTAGAGATTATGAGCATCATGAGCAAATATTTCTCTTATGTAGTTTATTAATGAAATCATTTCAAATATTAATGAAATCATTTCAAATAATTATTTTTAGTGATAAGATGTTGTCCCCAATAATCAATAGAACAAATTAAAATCCCAATAATCAATAGAACAAATTAAAATCAAGTAACTCACAACATTATAATGAAAAATTCTATTAGTCATTTTCCATTACAATTGGTAATTTACGTGCTTTCAAACGGTATAGGATTCTCCATAATTATCCTCCGGATCCTGCTCTACGGATGCCTATAAATTGAGGCATTGTGCAGTTATTTGGTAACATCTTTTGATCTTACAATTTCTACTCTCACTTACACTCTCTCTTTCTCAGTTTTGATGCTATCCTAAGCTCACTTTTTGCACTCTACACTACTTATATCACATTTCGCCATTTTTCTCACTTATATTTAAGTTTTTCCTTTTGTTTACTCAGTAAGAACAACACTTACTTAAGCATCAGAGTGTTAACTCCTTTTTGTATGTTAGTTCTCCCTTGATCTTAAGATTTTCATGAAGATACTTTTACCCTCGTTGTGCTGCTTGACCTCAATGCACATCAATATTATTTATAAATTGTAATATATACATTTTTTATATAGATTTCTCTACCAATGTTTTGAATTTTCAATAAACGAAGATATAATATACAATAACATCTTGGAAACAAATAACTTAATTTTTAGTGCAGGTTTTTGATTGTTTTATACTTTTTGGAATGGATTATATAAACTAGTCGGCATGGCACGTTGTCCCTGCGTACATATAATAAATAATATTTCATGCTTTAGAATATATTATAGCACATTTCAAAAGAGAGAGAGAGAGAGAGAGAAAGAGAGAGAGAGAGAAAGAAATAAAGAAAGAAAAGAAACTAACTTAGGTGTATTATTGGCATAACAAAAAATTGGTGTTGCGGTGTAAATAACCGCCTTTTGTGAGTGAAAATGGTGTTTTGTTTATATATTAGTATAGATTATTTGGTGTCTGCTTCGGAAAATTGTCACTGTTGAAAGCTTTGCATAGACGACATTTAATTTCTTTTGTAGTTTATTATAAAAATTGTGCATAAATTTAAAATGTTCATAAAAGAAACTTTTTCATAAGTATATAGGAATCTTTTTACTGTGCATAAATTAGCTTTTGACTATATTTAGCGTTATTTATAATTTTTATAGTTTATTCCCATGTATTTTTCTTTTTTATTCTAGTTTACGCCATGTTAGGGTAAATCGTTCTGGAACGTTACAAAAATCGTTCCATAGTTTTTCTTGAAGATGTTATTCTGAAAACGTTTAAAATTAGTAGCCCTATAAAATTGGGAACGATTTTTGGGCCGACCAATTTCAAATTGTGAAGACAACTGAAAAATTGAAGATGGTTGTTCCAAATCTGTTACAAAAGTCATTACAAATTATAACGGTTTTGTATTCATGCTCCAAAAGTATGTATCCGTTACAAAATATGCGGTTATTTGGAACGACTTTGCTTGTGTATTATTATTGAATAAAAATTATTTACACATGAACCATTTTTTTAACGGGTATGATATCCAAAACTCGTCACCAAAGTTGTTCCAAATATCCGTAAAATATTTCGAAGCAAATTACATTTTTTCCAGGAGTTTCAAAATTAGTAATGAATTGTTTATAAGGACCGTTCCAAAACACGTTACAAATGTAAATGTATTTGGGGCCGCAACAAAAATTTGGGGTAAACATATTTGTAACAGTTTGTGTTACTAAGTCCGTTCCAACAATACGTTCCAAAATAAATTATGGCGCATATTTTCAAAATAAATTGTTGGAGAACAAATTTTAAGCTTGTTCCAAATTTTTAAGAAACTTGTTACAGAGCCCGTTAGAAATTTGAAAAGACTTATGAATCTTATTTTCGGTACAATATCTCAACATCCGTGACCATGAGCTGGATTTATATCAAACTTTAACTCATACAAGTTTTGATCTGTTTGATCATATCTAACGGTCTAATTTCAAAATCTAATTGTCTGATTGAATGATGCACTAGTCTAAAATAGTAATATGACATTCCAAATACGATATCTCCAGAATTGTGATACGGATGGGTCCAACACTTCAATGCATATGAGATTGTGTTAATTAAATCATATCTAATAGCCCGAGTTAAAATCGAATGGTCATTGAGCGGTGCAGTATAACAATATAGGACCATGGCGATATTAGTACAATATTGACAACTATGACTATACAAATTCATCTCATACTGTGAATATATATCAAGAAAATTAATTAGTTTTATTTAGGTACTTATTTCTATTTCAGAACAAATAAATTACTCTCAACATCACATAACGGGTCCAGAATGAATGTTTTATTTAATTTCAAAATTTCTACAATAATTATGATTTATTGGAATGGGTTTCGTATCAGTTTTCAATCTTTGGAACGGATTTTTAGTGCGGTATTTCTAAAATGAAACCGTCTTAAAATTGGATGGGTCTAGAAAAAAATGGCACCACTTTGGGTCAAAACAATATCGTATTTGTAATTTGTATAAACTTCTTGAACGATATTTCTTAAAATAAGCGTCACAACTGTTTATATGTAGAGAGAGATACTTAGCATATTTTCCATTTCTCTCTTCCCCTTCCTCGTCACTTCTCATCCCCCCAACTGAAAGGACAAGCAGATTCGCCTGCGAGCGCGAACGTTAGTGAGAGCGAGCGCAATGGGGTATTTAAAAAAACGCAACAATAACTAAATATCCAAGGGGTGTACCCTTTGGTGCTCAACCAAGAGTGCAATGTAGAATACGATAACACTAAAAAAAATGCATCATACAGGGTACATAGAAAAGCTATGAAAACTACATGTAATGAAAATCGTGATTGCCATTGTAGTTTTCTTTCGTCGACTGCAACTAGCGTTGTTCCCTTCCAACGGTGGCACATGTTCACTTAGATCCAAACGTATGAATCCTCTAATGAAGTCCACACCACACCAGGAGAAGTCTCGTCTTTCTTTCTAGAGAAAAATGGACCTTTGGAAGATGAGATTGCAAGAGGATTGAACTACCAATTAGTGTATCATCCTTGATCTTACTTTGCTCTTAAATTGATCCTAAATCAATGAAGCAACAAAAGTGAAAGCAATAGCGATAGGGGCGGCCGAGAGAGAGAGGGGCTAGGTGAGATTGTGTTCTTTTTTTAGTAGAAAAAGATGATATGATATCTTAACTTGTTGGTGAATATGTATACATACATATATATACATTATTAATGTAATTATTGGAATGTGTTTAGGTTCATCCTAGGGATGTCTAGATACATCCCAATCAATTACCCATCAATCTTCAATCGAGCCTACCACTTTACAAGGTATGACCAAATCATACCAAGTAAAAGATGCTTGATTGGAGTTGACTTGTTCAAAAAGGACCAAGTCTTCTTCATCCAACATGGCCTTATGGCCGAGTTTTGTGCTCCAGAGCCAAAAATCGGCCCATCCATATATGAGAGGAGTCCAACTCCTCCTAATTTCAAAAGTGGAATTAACATCTCTCTTCGGCCAAGATTTTACGGACTGGACTTTATAGTGATCCAATTATGGTAAACCAAAGAATTCAATCTAATTTAATTCAAGGTCCAATTAAATAATCCCAATTGATATTTTAATCTAATTAAAAGATCCAAACCCATAATCTCTCTTAAATTGATAAATTCCATCTATAAAGTAACTGTGGGCCCGATACAATTTTGATTCGTCCATCCAATGGATCATTTCATAAATAATTCAATTATTTATTATCTTTCGGAATTGACTCCAAGTCAATTCCCTCACCTCCTCGGTGATTTGTGTATGACTCTTTGGGTTCACCCTCAGTTAGACTTGGGCTTGTGTCCAACAGAAGTCCGTTACCATGGGTGGCCATCAAGCAATCGTCCATGACAATAGAGACTAGGTGAATGCTGGCGTGAATATTTAGATTCTCAATTTCGTATAGGTACGGTCCTTTCGTCTATCGTCTCCCAGCCTTAGTCTAGGGTATGGAATTGGGCGTCGCTTCCTATCCTTGACTAGGCAGCTATGCTTAATACTCGAGACAACGCATGCTTCATTGCATCGACGCAGGAAACTTTTCCTGCATGATCAACCAATGGCTATAGTTTTAAGCAGCATGAACGTGTCTATGGGTGTATATAAGATACCTCTATCACATACTGACCAACGACGGATCCTCTTCTTCAAACCCACCGTCCTCGCTACAAATTTTGACTGCACTGATAGGTCTTATAATGAACTTGTCTCTAACACGATCACCTCTCACCAGATACAATATATAGCCATTGTGTGCACGTGACTGCCATTGTTCCTCAATTTCGAGGACTACTCCCGTACTATTGGAATCGGAGAAATCTAGTCATACCAACCAAGCCTCCAAGACTTCCATATGACGATCCCCGTGAGTCAGCTAAGTGGGCTCGATCCCAAACGGCCAACCCACTAAGATCGTATAGACATCCCATGTTTGTCGTTGATGAAACACAACACTCATTCAATGAATACGACTCTTAGTGCAAATCTCAATAGGACTCCCGATACCCTGTCTCGAGGTCCTCGACTCAGAATGTTTCAAACCCAAACCTTTATCAGTTGGTTTTATAACCACCATCCAATGTGTGGCGCAACTGCATGAGTTATTTTTATGGTCGGTGGGCTTTATTGTGATATATGTAAACAAATATTAACATAAAAGATAGAGCATAACAAATACAATACCAATGGTAATGAATACTGATTTTATTAATTACATAATATTACAATACATCGAGTTGTCAAATAAATTACATAAGTCACCTATTCTAACAATCTCCCACTTGACCTAAAGTTGATCACCCATTGACCTCAAGTCCATCTTATCCAGATGTTGAGTATGGGAAATTTACGACAGTGGCTTAGTCAGTGTGCCTCTCCAGCACATGCCGGATATCGACTCATAATGCTCAAAGCGAAAGTGGCATCAAGCCTAGTGCACTGGACAGCTTACTGAATGTTGCCTACAGTTGAAGCACAGGAGACGTCCGACATCCGTTTAACCTCCTCATCAGTCTTAGCAGACCACTTCCTGGACAGCTTAATTCCATGCCTCATAAGAAGGAATCTTCCTTTTGAGTTTTTCATTTTGAATCTCTTCAAGATCTTCTCAATATACAAGGAATGGATCATTCATAACATCCTTCTAGATCTATTCATGTAGATCTTGATGCTAAGGGTATAGGAAGCCTCACCCATATCATTCATGGAAAATTGAGTTAACAACCAAGCTTTAGTGTTACCTATCTTCTTGGCACCATTCTCAATGAGCAAGATGTCATCCATATAAAGCACAAGGTACGCAAATGAGCTCCTACTGACCTTTTGTATACACAAAAGATCAGACTCATTCTTGATGGAATAATATCCCGTATGACTTTATCAAAATGCATGTTCCAGCTTAGGGAAACTTGTCGAGGCCATAGATGGACCATTGGAGACGGCAGACCTTCTGCTCTTCTCCAACATATGTGAAACCCTCCGATTGATCCATATAGATCTCTTCCTCCATGAAACTGCTAACGAAGGCGATTTTCACGTCTATTTGCCATATTTCATAGTCATACCATGCTATAG
Organism: Sesamum alatum; assembly: GCA_034509735.1. NCBI lineage: Eukaryota > Viridiplantae > Streptophyta > Magnoliopsida > Lamiales > Pedaliaceae > Sesamum > Sesamum alatum. Next base: position 45,919,015 of record JACGWO010000001.1, on the reverse strand, counting down.
CAAGCAATATTCGGATGGGCTTGGCTATTGCTACCGGCGAGTAGGTTTCCTCAAAGTCAATCCTGGGTCGTTGAGTATAACCTTTTGTCACAATCCTGGCTTTGAAGGTTGTAACCTCCCAATCAGCTCCAAGCTTACGTTTGTAGACCCTTTTATACCCTACGGGCTTGATGCTCTTGGGTGGTCACTAGAGTCCAAACCTGGTTTGAACCCATCGATGTCCGACATCGCTTCTCTGTATGTCTTTAGATCATTATCCAATTAACTGGTCAGGCCTATAAACCCATACATATCAAGTGGTTGGGTCACTCTGGCCGACCTACAAAGGACTGAAATATTATCAGTGGGGACCGCAGGCGCAAATGTGGTCGTTGTTGTCTCATCAGGTACCTCACTTGATTCCTCAAGGAGTAAATCATCGCGTCAACTATCTGATGAAAAACCCTTTTCCAAGAACACTGCATTCCGTGAGACAAAGACCTTTTGCTCAGAGGGATCATAGAAATAATACCCTACAGTTTCTTTTGGATACCCGACAAACCTGTGTAAACTAGACCTTAGGTCCACTTTATCTCCTACTAACCTCTTGACGTATGCGGGGCTACCCCGCACTCTCTAGTATTTATAGCAGGTAGGCTTGTCATGCCATATCTCATATAGCATCTGAGATATTTTCTTATATGACGCCATGTTCAAAAGCTTGGCCACCATCTCAAAGGCGTATCAACAGAAGGACAGGGGGAGTTCGGTAAAACTCATCATGGACAGGACCATGTCCAACAAGGTCTGATTCCTTATTTCGGACATCATTTGACTTTGACCGCTGAGAACCACGGACCTTTCCCTTCCCTTTGCCCATTCCCACTGGGACAACAAGGGCGTCAGGAGTGCGAACAGTGGCTGCAACAACCTTCCCCTTTCCCTTCTTCCACTTCTAGCGTCCGGCCCTCTTGCCTTTCGCTTTGGAGGTCAAAGCCTCTCTTAACAATACCGACGTTGCAAACTTGTGGGTCGTTGCCTCGTATTGACCAGCATGTTGGTCAATTCATAAGTGGACTTCTCAAGTCCGTTCATGCTATAGTTAACCACAAATGCTTCAAGGATGGGGGAAGCAACTAAAGAGTCACGTCAATGTGTGTGTCATTGTCAAGCCCAGCTTTTAGGTCCTCGAGCTTGTTCACTAGGGATAGCATCTTAACCCATGACTTTGTACAGAGGAGCCTTCAGTAAGCTTGGTCCCAAATAATGCTTTTGCGGGTGGCATATGTCATATGCCTATTCAGAACTGCATAGACATCGTTCAGGCGGAGCATTATAGCGGAAACATTGTCCAGCCTATCATATTGCTTTTGGATGTCATTAGACATTGAAGCTACACCTACGTATCTTACGGTTGTCCTCATGCCATTTCGTGAATGTCAAACATTAATCATGCGAGGATTCCTTCAGCAAGGTGCTCGGCGGTGGCTCATTCAAAACGTAGCCCTCGTTCTCAAAATCGAGGACAATCCTCAAATTTCTCAGCTAGTCAGAGTAGTTTGTACCATTGAATTTATTAGTCTCCAGAAGCATAATTAAAGGATTTTTAGACATATCTACATTAAAGAAATGTAAAGCAGAAATTAGCAAATGATGGTAATATTATAGTTCAAGTTGAAGACATGATCTTTTAGTCTTTAACCCTTTTACTATTTTTACAGAAACCCTAATCAGCAGTTGGGGGAGTACATTTGGAGGGAGGAAGAAAACCTTATTATTTCAAGGCAAAAACGAGAGAGGTAAGAAGATGCAAAGAGGTACGCAGGCCCCAACCCAACAAATAAATAAAATACCATACATTCGGTCTAAGGGCTTTCTGATCATTCATTCGTCAATCCCATTAATGAAAATAGCAATATTACATATGCCACATAAACATGCTATCCGAACAACACATGATAACCATTATCATGAACGACAAAAAAAAATGCAAAATTCCACACAAGAACATTGATCATTGGTGCAACCATTGCATGAAATTCTTGCTAGAAAAAACCCTTTCCTCACTAACAAGACAACATTAGATTTTAGAAGGTTCCCAACCTCGACCAAAATAAAATATTTCAAATTAATGGTTCAAACTAATGCAAGAAATAATCAGTAATTTTTTTTAGGAAAAAATAGTTTTACAAAAACAGCACAAAACAGAAACCATCACAGCGACATAACGGCACCCTCTGCTTGGTCGGGCACGCGCGTTGTGCATGCGGGCAGGCTTCCTTTGCCTGCGCATTGTGCGCGCGTGCCCCCAGCATAGGGCATCAAGCACCCGACTGCGAGCTCTACCTGTGCGCTGCGCGCGCCCCCTGCGCCCAGCGCCAGGCGGCTGCGCACGTGCACACAGGCGCCCCAGCCCGTCGCCTGTGTGCACTGGGCACGCTGGCCGGGCAATAGTATGCAGGCTCCTTTGCTTGCGTGCACGCCTGGCTGCGTCCCCTGGCCGCAGGGTCGGCAGGCTGCGACTATTGTTCACTGTCTCCGTTTGTGTGATTCTTTCCCGTAATTTTTCTTCAACAACAAGAAAATCAATTCAAGAAAAGAACAAGAACCTCAAGATCCAACCATTAAAGTGCAAAATTAATGCAAATAATTCTACAATCATAAATATGCTTCCATACGTAAAATAAATCACGTCGAGCATACTTTCATCACATATAGCACGTTAAACCCTAGGCTTATACACCAAACCCAGCTCTGATACCACAGAAAGTCACTGTGCATCGGCCTGGGAGTGGCGCGGCAGAAGCGCGGTGAACGAACGGGAAGCATGCATAAAACAGAATTTTAAAAAATTTAAAATGGATCAAGGGGTGTTTCCTTGATTCTCCCGAGCATTCGGTGTATCTCATGAATAAAAATAATATAGAAAATAATTCATGGAGGCCCTAGGTAGATGAAGAAACCAGAAACGTTACAAGAAATCGTACCTTTGTAGTTTTCTCCACCGGCTACACATATATCATGGATCTCCACCGCCTAGGCTCTACGTAGAGCACCTCCGAAGAAAGTCCATGCAATTCACCAGAACCCGTAGATACTCTCGTTCTAGCAAGAGATCCAAAAGGGGAGAGGACAATGGGTCAAACATTATTGTTTAACGAGATCAATTATTCATAAGTCTCCTTGAACCAAAACAAGAAGACTAGAAAGGGAGAGATGGCCGAGAGAGAGAGGGTGATCGACGGCGAGGTGAGAGCCAGAGAGTGTTGTATGTGCATGTGTGTGTTTTTGAATATTTATATGATAAGAACATATATCCTACTCAAACTCTTCCAAAGGGGCAGAACATAAGCACCTAGTAGTGATTTGACCTAGTCAAATTCACTTCTAGGATTAATCCTAACCATCCATCTCAAACCCTCCTTGATCAAATCTCGTCCATCCATCTTTGATAGGCTTTATGAACCGGACTCATTTGAATCTAATTTAAATAGTCCAAAGGTCCAATGGACTATTTATTAAATCTAATTTAATACTTGAGCCCAATTAAATACTTTCAACCTTTTAATCTAATTAAAAGGGAAAGCCCAACCTCTTAAATCCATAAACCTAATTTATGGATTAAGCCCAACTAATTCAATTAGTCGATGATGGCTTGTCATTCCAAAAAAGATCAATTTAATCCAATTAAATTATCTCATCTCCGGGAATTAATTCCAAATTAATTCCTTCATTTCGAATAAACTGCATGTGACTCTTTAGATTCACCCTCAACTAGACTTGGGTCAATCCTGATTATCCCTTAACTGGAGTTCGTACGTTATCATGGGTGGTCGTCTAGCAACGGTCCATGGCACTAGAGACTAGGTGAAAATATGGTGTGAACATTTAGCCTCACAAATGCATACGAGTACGTCCTTCTATTTACCATCTCCCGGCCATGGAATTGGGGTTGGTTCCCATCCTTGACTAGGCAACAATACATGCGGCTTCGAGATATTTGTTTACCCTACTAGAACATCACAAGGATCCCATCCCACTGTTCAGTCGCTGTGATCACAGATTCTAACGGAAAATGAGTCTCAAAGCATATAGAAGACATCACTGTCAAAACACTGAAAGGAGATGGATTCTTTCTTGAAACACACCGTCCTCACTACACATTCTGACTACACTAGATAAAGCTTATAGCAACCATGTCTTTCAACACAGCAGTTGCTCGCCAAATCCAAGATACAGGCATGGTGTGCATGTGACTGTCGTGGTTTCTCAAGTCCGAGGATCAATCTCGTACTATCGGAGCTGGGAATATCAGTCATACCGACCAAGCCCCTTCAGGCTTACATATGATGATTCCCATGAGTCACCTCAGTCAGTTAACTCTAAGCCGACCAACCCACTAATATTTCATGAACGATTGATGTCACTTGCCAATGAAGCACGGCTGCAATCCTCAGTGCAAGTCTCATTCAGACCCTCGATACCCAATCTCGAGGTTCTTGACTTGGAGAGTTTCAGACCGACCCACAGAAGCTGGCCTCATGATTGCCAACATATGTGCAGTCCAGCTTCTTGGATTTCTCATATCCGATCTGTGGGCTTTGTTGTGCAATGAATAGCAATAGACATAAGAAAAGTGAACATAACAAAGTACGACATTCCGAGAAAAATATCACTATTATCTAATCCATAGATATCATATTACATCAACATTGTCAAAAACTAGTTACATAAGCCCAATAAAATTGGCTCCACGATCACCTATTCTAACATAACGTGATATTTTGAAGATCCATTTGAGCCTAATAGTTTTCTTTCCTTTAGGCAAGTCAACGAGCTCCCATGTTTCATTATTTTTTATAGTGGACATTTCTCCATTCATCGCCTTTGTTCAACGTTCGTCTTTTGAAGCATCTTCAAGAGATTGAGGCTCACTAACAAATAAAACTTGCTAGTTGATTCATGAATTTCAATCCGATTCTTTCTTAGATGACTTTCTTCATCGGATTCATTTTCACTTTTTTGGATTTCATCATTTTAGATCTGAGAAAGGCCAGCTTGAGATGTGAGTGGAACCAAATTCTGCAATCTGCTATTTTTTTAAATCCCAAGTTGCACTCTTGTCAAATATCACATCCCCCCCATGAAATAATGATCTTTCTTGTAGAAGGATCTAGAAAATGATATCCTTTTGATTTTTCGTTGTAGCCGACAAAAATAAGCTTTTGGCTTTATAGTCAAATTTTTAACGCCTTTGAGATTGAATGAGAGCATTAGCAAGGTTGCCAAAGATTTTAAAATGATTCACAATCGGCTTCTCTTTGTATCGGGCCTTAAACGGAGCTATGTTTCTGACTGCTTTTGTGGGCTATCGATTTAGAATGTCCAGACCCATGTGTACAACTTATGCCCAACAAAGGTTTGGAACATCTTTACCTTTGAGCATGCTTCTCGCCATCTAACAATGCTGCGATTTGACGTGTGTGCTCCCTATCAAGTTATGAGCTGTCTTTTTTATTCCATTTTCTTTGAAATATTCCAAGAATGGATTGTGCAGAAATTCCCTTCCTCGATCAGTTCTCAATAAAATACCTCTTGTTCCTAGTGTGGGAGTCTACATCAGCTCACAGATGTCTGAATGGACAAGCTCCAACCGTGTTGTTGCTCGGCAAGAGGTTTTTTGAAAATGGGAGCTTGTGCATTTTTCTGTATATACATCCTTCACACATTGTTGTTGATTTCTTAATCGGAAAGTCCTTTCACCATATTTTCTCTTTGAGAAAAATAAGAGTTTTGTTATGTAGATGACCATAATGCAATGTCAAAGAGCATACAAATCTACATCATCGACTTTCAATACACGTTCATTGATAAGAGGCATCATGAGTGAGAATGTTTTATACTCTCATCTCAACATTTGGGGAAGAAAAAAAAAAATTAGTCCATTAACTTGGCTCTCGTTCAATTTTAGTATACTAATTTTGATCATTTTTAATTGTATACAATATGTTGTAATTTTGTTTCAATTAAGTCCAATTGAGGGTTTAGTTCCAATTTTCCTATCAATTGAACGAAATCTGATGATGTGGCCAAATATCGATTACGTGTCCGACAAAATTAACCACGTCAGCACATAACGTGGTTGAAGTTACAAGTGGCAGATGACGTGGCTAAATATTGGTTCCAATATGGCTTTAGTTATATAAATATATATAATTAAAAAATATTATTATATAATAAAAATTAAAAAATAAATTCCACAACCCACCCCCCCCCCCCCACCATGCGCCGCCCTTTCGTCAACCATAGAAGGGGGCGGCGCCACCCCTGCGTCTTCCCATTGAAGGGGGTGCCATCGCCCCCTTCACCATAGGCGAGTCGCAGTGCTAGGGGGCGACCAGCCGTTGCCGGGGGGTGGAAGGTTGGTTAGTTTTTTTTTCGTTTTTTTTCTTTTTAATTTGTATTATATAAATAATAATTTTATTTTTCATAACATATAATTATTTATAAATAATATTTTTATTTTTATAATTTTATGTATTATATGATTAATATAAGAATTTTATTTTTATACGTTATTATTACTTTTATTATCTATATATATTTATAGAATATGTATTTATAATTACCTATATTATTATGTATTTTTTATAAAATAAAATTTTATGTATTCTTTTATCTGTAATGTTATAAATAAAAAACTAATTCTATATTTTTTTCATAAAATAAATTTTACATATTCTTTTATCTATAATTTTATAAATAAAAAATATTTTTTATATATACTTTTAAAATTAATTTTATGTATTTTTACAAAATAATAATTAATTTTTATAATCTATAAATATTTAGTGCCATATGGGATAAAAAGTAATCCACCTCAAGTGCCAAGTAATTTTAGTTCCACATAGAATAAAAAAAATATATCTATTTCAAGTGGCAAATCATTTTAATGCCACATGGGATAAAAAAATCACAAATTTTGCAGCATGTGCAGTGCACATGCTATTTTCCAGCCAATAAAGCAAAATCCGACCACCGGAGGACCCAATTGACGCATTTTTGCAACATAGTACAGAAAATTGAAAATTATCAAAGTTAGTGGACTAAAATTGAACGAGGACAAAGTTAGTGGGACTAAAAAAAAGTTGCCAACATTTGCAATAACTGCATTCCTCTTTTTTTCAAAGACCTTGCATCTGTCATCATCGAAATAAACTAACTAATCTTTTTGAATAAGATGACCAACACTAAGAAGGTTGTGCAAGAGCTTTGACACATAAAGAACATCAGTGATGGTTTTTTGTTAACTTCTTTAGTTTCGATAGCGATGGTTCCTTTTCCTTTGCACTTCTTTGCGAGCTATCGCCAAGAATAATTTGAAAAGTTATGTTTGTATCAAACTTCTCAAAGATATGTTGATTTCCCGTCATGTGGTTGCTACATTCTCTATCCAAATACTACACATACTTTGATGCTCGATTACCACTGGAGTATAACAGAATTTCTTCTCTCGACTAATACATAATTTTACCTCATCTTTTCCTTCGTCTTAATCCTTATTTTGGAACCAATAATCCCTCTGCGAATGATTTGGGATTTTACAAATGCTTGCTTTTCCCAAGTGCTCTTCTTTTCATTCTACCTCCATTTGCTTTGATTTTGACTTTGGCATCCTCTAAACTCTCCTTTGTTGCCAAAGCTGGATTTTGGCGCTTGCTTAGACTGAAAAGTGTGTTTGGGTGAAGGATTAATCGAACGATTGATTCTTTGCTCGTGTGCGAGAAGTGAGCCAACAAGAAGTGACCTGTTAGCTCAATATGATTATTTTTTGGCAAGTCTTTCAATTCTTCTATAGCGGCAGCTGCGTGATCAAATTTTGGACATTGCAACACTTTTCCTATGACTCTTGTATCTTGAATTGTATCTCCACACCTTTGATTTGATTTACAATTTCTGTGACTTAAAAAATCGTGAATCGGTTCTCGTTCTTTCATTTTGAGATTATCAAACTCTCGCCAACGTAATTGAAACTTCAAAGCAATCATTTTTTCTGTACCTTGAAATTCAAGCTTCAAAATTTTCCAATCTTCTACACCAGTTTTTACTCAAAAAATTTGAGGAAAGATTGATATGCCGACTTCTTGTTGAATATATCGTAGTGTCATCGCATCTTTCTTGATGAAGTCTTTTGCAATTTTTCAAAGTTTTTCACTATTTTTCTTGGGTGGTTGTAGCTCTCCGTCGATCACATCCCATAACACTATGAACTTAAAAAAATATTTGCATTTGATTGCTCTAATACTCATAATGTTCCCCTTCAAAAATTGGAATTTGGCTTGGCGAAAATGTGAACAACTAAGTGGAGGAAGAATTAGACGCCATATAAAATAAACCATGGCTCTTCATACCAAATTTGTTGGGTGTGAAAGCTAAATAGGTGGTAAATTTAAGATATTATAAAATAGAATTTTATTTTTTTTTAGTAGCTATGGCTCACTCAATTTCACAACTTACTTACTTCACTCTTGTTTGTTTTACTTCCTTTTTTTTTTTTATGCTACTACTTAACATACCACACCATACCTATTTATAATGCCAATGGAAAAATCTAGAACCTTGGAATACTATGAGATAGTTAATACAATGCAAATTCTTTTTCCAATATTTGAATGTTTTTTACTCCAACTTTAAATGCCTCTTCACTTGTAAATCTTTTTCAAGAAGGTCAATATAGCAAATTAATGTCTTTCAACAATATTTCCAAGCATAGATATAAATGATAATTATTAGATCACCCTAAAAGAAATATAGCATTTAACCATTACTAATTATCATGGTTATAAATAAATAGCTATAGTAAAAACTTAATGATTGCGGCCACGCAACATTTGTTGGTTGCGGGTTTTGCGAGTGTGGCTAATACATATGTCATGGCTCATAGTCATGGCAAAAATAATTTTATAGTGGATAAGTTAAGTTTTTTAATTGAATTTTGTGTAACCGTGGTTAATAATAGTTATTTACCATGGCTTTAGCCATAGCCCAATAAAATTGTAGGCAATAGTAAAAAAAAAATTTAGTGTCACTTCCCTAAAATCAGTTAAAGATGAATGAAAATCACTAATTAAATTCTCATGTAAAACAAATATTTCGAAGAGTAAAACAGGTTCAAAGTCAAATGAGAATAAATTAAATAACTTATCCCATTTAAAAAATAAAAAAAGACTTTCTGTAAGAGGCTAAAAGGTAATCTCAACATGTGGGTTGTGACTACTACTGTTATATCATTTTTATGCATCAATGATATAATAGGAATAAAATATCAGTGTATAAGATTCAAGCTTTTCAACAATATACAATAGAATTTGCTCATTGTAAAAAAAAATTTGAAGGTGTAGAAGCTTACTCCTTACCAATGATTTCTTAGCTTAGTGGTTAAGGTTGAGGTATCATGACCTTAGAGGTCATGAGTCGAACCCCACCAATACGTGGAATGATAGTCTACTGCATAGTAGGTGTTCTTTGTATACTGTAACAGTAAGGTGTTATTTAGATTTAATTTATGTGATATTGTTGATCAGAGTATGATTGTTGTAATGTCTCTGTTAGATATTGATATTTGATGGGATTGATTGTAAACAATTTACTTCAATTAATAATATTCATCGCTTTCACTTCAAAAAAAATTAATCCTTAACCATCACCGTATATACTTGTTTCCTGAAAAAAGAAAAGAAAATGAAAAAAATGGGCATACAATCATATAAACGTTATATATGCCATTGAAAAAAATATGAATGATGCAATAGGTCTTTTAAATTTTTGTATTACACATTATAATTTTATTAATACAATTACTAATAAAACTGTAACGAGAATTATAAAAATAGCTATTAACTATGTTATTTAATAAGTTACTAAAAGAGATATAAGAATAATCTATTTGGCGCCAATAAAAATTTAAATGAACCACACAATTTACAAATAATACTTATTCCTTTTCTTTATTTTATTTTATTTGGCAATATCGATGTAAATTTATTCAAGGTCTTTTGAGTCAATAAACTTATTCTCTTCCAAAATAAGTAGCACTAATTAATAATTATTAAAATAAAAAGCCTCTGCAAAAGGACAAAATCAATTGCCCCAATAGATTATTAATAATAAAATTAGTATTTTTTTGTTTAAAAAAGGAAAGCATATTAATTATCATAAACACATGTTATATATAATTTCTTAGTTGAACTTACAAAGAATAATATTTTCGTGATAATTATACATATGTTATGACTTGTTATATTTTTCATAGTTTAAGTAATTTTTAGTTTCTAATTCTCATTAGTTGTGAAAAAATTATTAAGCGTATGCTTATTTTAATTAAATATGATAAATTAATTTAGAAATTTTCTTTCAACAATATATGTTATTTGGTATAGTTTAAAACGTTAGCTAAGAAAAACATTTGACAATTAATTACTTAAAAATATATTAAACTACAATACGAAAATTACAAGTTTAAAGTTTAATGCATTTACAAATAAATGAAGCAAATAAAATAAGTTACAAAGTACAAATTAATTTTCATGGCATAGTGTGTAAAATAAATGTAACTCCGAGAGTAAGTTCTTTGGTTTCAATAATAAAGTTGCGTGATGAAAAGTTACAAGTGAGTAATAATAATAAGGGGAATTACAATCATCTTTTTTAGAGTTTCATATAATTATGAATATCTCCTCATATTTTCAAAAATTACAAATATTTTTTAAAATTTATAATTTTTAACCAAAGGCTTGGAATTGTCTATTTTTCCCTTGACTTTTTTTTTTAAATTGTAGAAAAATCAATCGAGGAAAATTATATTATTACTCCTCTGTGTAAAAAAACGTTAGAAACTTCTCCCTGCACGTTTTAGTCCAAAAAAATTCAGAAAATCTTAAAAATTAATTAAAAAAATAATTCAGTTTGTATAAGGTATTTTGGTCAATTCATTCATAAAAATAGATAAAAATGAGTTATTTATTAGATAATTACAAATCTCAGGAGGTTATTTATAATTTTTAAAATAACAAGAAAGTATCCATAATTATATTAAATTTCTGGAACGATCCTTGTAAAAAGACACTGAGTAACATGCGACTTACATGTTGGATATTCCAAAAATGATTATTAGAAAGTAAGTGAAGTTTTGAATTAACTCTAATTGGGAAATTATTGTACACGCATATATTTACGTCTATTGAGAAATAAATTTATATTACGTGTCTTTAAGTTTCAACAAAATGTACAATTAAATGTATTTATTTGTAATAATAACAGTGTATTTTGAAAAGACTAGAAGTTTGTATGTAAATGAAAAAATTAAATAAGAACGGATAGAAAATAGTAAAAATTAAGCATAAAACTTTCAATTTAAAGTAATTCATTCATTTCTTTTCCCTAAATTTCATTATACATGTTCTCCATTTGAGATAGTGTAATATATAGCAGTTGTTAATTAATGATTTCATCAATTATATAACAGTCGACATTTGAAATTAATTACAACTTATTATGAGAAATGTATCCAATTCTTATAATCTTTCTGAATTCATTTTTATTATATTTCAAATGAAGTTGATGCGGTTGAAAATAAGCTTTAAAATTTTTTAAATTGTTAAATTATTTCCAACACATTATTTTAATTGTGCCAGTTTAATTTGATATTTATTTGAGGTTTATAGCCCCATTATTATAATGTCTTAATTGTGATTTTATGAGATTTAATAATTTGGCCGTTATATTTACATATTTATGTGGCCTTTATAATTGGGTTTATTATAATATTATGAGTTTTTATGAGGCCACTTAATTTTCGTATAACGGTCAAATTGTTTTACAGCTATTTAAAGGGCCATCACCCTTTCTTATTTGGCACATTGAGAGGGTGAACTTTGTCTTGATAGTTTATGTTTGTGAGAAATACTTTATACTCTCCCATAAGTATAATTGAATTTTGGCAACGTGATTGTAGACTGGTTGCTAGTCTTTAAAACCTACACGTAGGGACGCAATTATGACTTTAGAAAATTGACAAATATCGTGACTCTCTATCAATACTATTTTTTTAATTTCTCAAATGTTATTTCGTTTATTTCCGTACTATGTATAATTGTGGTAAATTATCTTATTAATATTTATGTGTAAAGTTATTTCGAAATACGATTGTAAATACAAATCATACGATTTCAACACCAAATGCTACTAATTATTTCTTTCTTCACTTAAAAGAGCAAGTCCTTTCTCTCTCCACCATCCCAACTCACCAGTGACCAATTGACCATTATTACTACTACACAACCACCACAGAAAAAAAAAATATATATATATATATATATATATATTACGGCTGACAATTTTATTGATTATAGATTAAAATTGTGATAAATAATTAATTAATCATAATTAAATAAAAATTAATACAAAAATTTAACTTAGCTCTCATAAAAACTAATTTTTCCATAATTATGAACTAGCATGAACCCCGTGCTATGCACGGGAATTTATAAATTTTATAGTATTTTTATAAATTTTAAATTATATACTGATATGTCATATTTTAATTAATAACCATCTTACTTTATACGACAGTGCAAAATTATTTATACAAAACTCAATATTAAATTCTTTGCTAAGTTTATTTATGAAACATTTTGAAAATAACAATACGATATTATAATATTTTTACACATTGAGAAAATTTATATATTTTCTTATTCAATTCATTGTACTCTTTGTAAAATAAAAATATTAGTATTAAAATACATCATTTTATAGTTACTATCATATTACCATATGATACAAATTTCCCTAAAAATACGATCTAATTAAATAGTCTTTTAATAAAAATTCTGGAACTAATAATAAAAAAAAGCATTAGTAATATTGAAAAAAAAAGTTAACAATATCTTAAATTAATAGAATAGTAAAGATGTATATATATATATATATATATTTCTAAATTATATAGTACTAAATACAAATATACAATGCAAAATTTGAAATGGTACAATCATAACATATATAATTAAGGGGACTGTTATAAGCCTATATCATATTAATATGGCCATTTTTTTTATTTTTTCAATAAAATTTAGTAGTTATAATTGCCTACTTATACATTTTATCTTTATATTTATAGCTAGCTTTTCCTTTCTCTTGCTAGCCATTCTTATCAATGTATTGAGGCTTCTAGAAAAATGTATGATAAATATTTATTATATAAATTATTGATTTATTTTTGTTCAACTCGTTCTTTTATTTTCATAGTAATCTTTCAACCTTTAGGATTTCTTTGCGCCGATGAAAGTATTTTTATTCTCATACGATGATAATGTTGCTATATTTCTGATTTAATTGAACTTAGTTATTTATGTTTATTTGTACTTATTTTATTTTGTCATTCATGATAATTAGTTTGCTCCTTATCTTTTCGTTCAAAATTTTGAAATGATATGAGATTTTGAAATTAATTTAAACTATTATTATTTTTTTAATCTTCCACCTTTTTTTTTTACCCTTTCAATTGTCTTTCTTATAACTCATTAAAAATAAGTTTATATATTTTCTTTATATTTAATTTTTCTAATAAGAAAGATCATTTTAGATTTATGTATATTTTAATATGATTTTAGATGGAAGATGAATCAAATAATGCAAACAATATATTCAACTAATTATTTATTTTTATATGTTTATATGGTGCTGAAAATATGTAATATATATATATATTATATTAAATAGAATGTCATAATTATTTGAAAGTAATTCTCATACAATAAAATTTTAGTAAGTAGAAATATATATTGTATATGTAGAAAAATATCTTTATCAATAATAATCAAAATAGATTAAAAATAAAAAACTATTATGTTTTACCCATTATAAATAAAACTTCTATTTACATAAAAGATTTATTTATAACATAATATATTATTAAAAAAATTATTTAATTTAAAAATAAAAAATATATGACCGTGCATAGCACGAGGTCTACGCTATCATGAACCCCGTGCTATGCACAGGAATTTATAAATTCTATAGCATTTTCATAAATTCTAAATTACATAATTATATGTCATATTTTAATTAATAACCATCTTACTATATACAATAGTGCAAATTTATTTATACAGAATTCAATATAAAATTCTTTGCTAAGTTTATTTATAAAACATCTTGAAAATAACAATAGAATATCACCATATTTTTACACATTGAAAACATTTATATATGTTTTCTTATTCAATTAATTATATTTTTAGTAAAATAAAATTTTAGTATTATAATACATTAGTTTAAAGTTACTATCCTATTACCCTGTGATACAAATTTTCCTCAAAAAATATGATCGAATTAAATGATCGTTTAATAAAAATTCTAGAACTAATAATTAACAAAGCATTAGTAATACTACAAAAAGCTAACAATATCTTAAACTAATTGAACAGTAATGCTCTATATATATATATATATATATATATATTTCTAAATTATATGCTAACAATACAAATATACAATAAGAAGTTTAAATTGGTACAATCATCACGTATATAATTAAGGGGAAATTACAATTTTAGTCTTTAACTTAAGGGGGTGGCATTTTTTGCCCTGCAAGAACTGATTTTGGCAATTTAGTCCTATAACTTTAAAATTTTGACAATTTTAGTCATTTTTCGGTCAATTTGACTGTAAAATTGCATGTGACCTGCTCATGACCCAATTAAATTGCAAATTTAGTCCTATAAATTCATTCGTGCAGGACTAAAAATGCCAACATCCTATGTTATAGGACTAACATTGCAATTTAACTGGACTATGTGCTAGTCGCATGCAATTTTCCCAAATTGGCTGAAAAAAGACTAAAATTGCCAAAATTTTAAATTTACAGGATTAAATTGTGAAAATCAATTCGTACAGAACCAAAAATATCACCCCAACTAAACAAACAATAGTAATCGTAAATACTCAAAATAATAAGAGCAAATAAATCAATTATAAAAATATAAAACTTTTAAGAAGTAAATATAAGAATACATCATGGTAATTCTCCATTAAAAAAGTGTAAAAAACTAATATTTAAGAAATGAAGAAAAGAAGATTAACTAAGCTACAAAAAGAAAAATGCATAAGCGATGTGAAAATGGACATCAAATAGCAAAAGAATAAAACAAAATCATTTGGTAATGCATCAGATAAAGAAGCTAGCTGCATCAAGTTACCCTTTGCATTAATGAAAAATATACTATCATATTATACATGCATAGAGAATGCTTTATTATCCAAAACAATTATAAACAGATTTTTGAAATTGAAAAAAATCATACATATATCAAGTATAATCATTCTTTTGTATAGCAATAAATGTAAATATATGAAGCTTATTATACATTTAATGCTAAAATTTTGATAGAACATTAACAAAATTATTTCACTAAGGAAAACAAATATTCATATAGGAGAACATGACAAAATATATTTTGTAACAAAAAATTTCAAACAACGTAGTGATTTATGATTTTTCAAACCTGAATAACTAAGAAAGAGTAAATATAAAATTCAATTATAAAAAAACTAAGAAAAAAAACATTAATCAGAACGAAGTTCAAAGACTTACTTTATCAATACTAATTAATCGTTTAGTGACAGAAAATATACGATTAAAATAAAATGAAAAGATTTTTCTTTTTTTTTGTATAAAAAATTAATCCTAAAATTTGAAGGTAGAATCTAGTATAAATAGATATTGATATCGAAGTTAGGATTTTGTTAGATAAATACAGATTTAATTTTAATTTAAAATAGATAAAATTTCTAACCAATGAGATTTTTTTTAACAATTAAAAAGTTCAAAATTACCAAAAAATAGTATTTGGTCAAAATTAACTTGATTTTGGTCAATCATCGTTTTGCTATATATATATAGATCACAGAGAATATTTTTTCAATAATTTAATCATGGCAAATGTATTAACCATACCAACAAAAACCGAAGCCAACAACCAATGCCCGTAGTCATTGACTTTTTATTACGATTATTTATTTTTAACTATGATAATTAATTATAGTTAAACGTCATATTTTTTCTAGTGAACCGAGCGCCGGTGGGATGCCCTGTCCTCAACCACCAAAGGAGCACCACCATCTCCAATTTCTTCATCAAAACACCAACTTTACCACCACTTCGGCCTTTCTTGATTCAAGAATTACTTGTAACAAATGGTGAACGAGTCGGGTAATGTTCTAGCGGCATAGCTCACAACAAAGTAAACGGTAAACATGATCGATAAATCTTATTTTGGCAGCCTGTAGAATGCGTTGGTACCCTACACATGAAATTCATGACTAATCAATAGAATGTTAAATACTCCATGTATTCTTACAATTAACAAACTTTGTGTTACACTAAGACAAATTCCATTGTCCTGCAAACAAGAACAAGAAATAAATGAAGGCGGCGGCATCATAGGAAGATCTATTTTAGAAAAGAATGAACAATCATAGAAAGGTCTGATTCTTTTTCCTGTGGGTGTAATAAACCATATCAAGATCTGTTTAAAGCATCGATATCAACTTTCAGCTACAGCAACCTCCTCCTTGAGCAGCAGCGCCATCTCTTCCCAATGCTGGTCCTGGGATTCCTCCATATCCAACTTTGATTCCATATGACTGTAAAGAGCACCAAAGTCGTATTAGAGTTCATATGTTGCCGTCCTAGATAGTTCATCGTTGAACGAATGCAATAAACCAACTAACAATGTTTATAGTTTATGCAGCTTCAGAAAGCAATCAGATTAAGTAAATAGTTTGTGTTGTAAGTCGTATGCCAAATTTTCCCTTTTAGTGCAAAACTGCAATTCAAGACAATATTTTGGTACGACTCTTCATAATTTTTAGAAACAAACCATAATATAAATGACAGTAACAGTTTTACGTATTGCACAATATCTGCATCAATATAGTTCTTCCTGGGAGAGTATTTTCCATCATTTTCATGGAAAAACAGAGATGCTTCTCTTCCACAAACTTAACAAAGTAAATGACAAACAACAAAGCAGAGCATCTTTTAAGAAAATTCAGTGCAATTAGCACAAATCATGTCACATTGGTATCTGAAGACAAATCTAAACAATTAGCTCAAATGATAACACACCTCGTTAGACACGTCAAAAACTCCATCCTGAATTTTCTTATAGATTGTTGAGGCAGTCTTTATAAATGCCTGCAAAATAGAACATGATAGCAATAAACTCAGGACAAACATCAAAGATGATATTAAAATTTCATGGTCACGGTGAAACACAGGATACTGCAAAGATCTTTATATTGGGGATTGACTAACAAAAAAGGTAAAGGTTTATCACCTCCTCAACATTTTGAGCTGTTTTGGCAGAAGCCTCCATGAATATCAAGCCATGCTCCTTAGCAAACTGCTCCCCTTCCTCACTGCTTACAGCTCTTCTGTGAGCAAGATCACACTTGTTTCCTATCAGCATTATGGTCATGTTCGCATTTGCATGCTGCCTTGCATCTTCCAACCAGCTTGCAAGGTGGTTAAAAGTTTCCCTCCTGAAGAAGTTAAAATCAGATCATTTAATTTTAGTATGATATATGAAATAATACCGTACATACAGAAGATTGGTGACACCCACACTAACAGAATCAAAGAAACGCAGCAGTAAGATTTACAATACAATCCAATTGCATTATCAAAGATGATAGCTTTCATGTCATTCAGTGCTTCTACTCTGTTAGTCTACAAATCAACCTACACCGCCAAAGAGTAAAATGAGAAATTTCATATCATTTCAGTGCAGGTGGAGCACTGCAGTTCATGGGATACAATGTCGAATAGATTCTTACAAAAATTCTGAAAAATAGATGTTGCAGGGACCATGGAGATATATTGGCATCTATTTCTCACAAAGACCACTTTGGACTACTTAAGGACACGTAACTACCCAGCAGAAACCATGACAAACATAATATGTTACATTCACTATCATTATGCAAGTGATCTGAAGCAAATAAGCCTCATGAATTCATTAATTCATCCAAAAGAACTGCATTCAAAGGGGAGTTTAAACTTATTTTATGAAATAAAGTTAGTACTTAGTTATCAATGGACAAAATTGAATCACCACATATCCACGTGAAAGTAAGTTGTGTCTACCCACATTTCCCTGAATCGTTAGAAAATAAGAGCATACTATTCCACCCCTATTATGTAGTTTCTTTAAACATAAAGATTTCATAAAATAAGTACTTAGTTATCAATGGACAAAATTGAATCACCACAGATCCACGTGAAAGTAAGTTGTGTCTACCCACATTTCCCTGAATCGTTAGAAAATAAGAGCATACTCTTCCACCCCTATTATGTAGTTTCTTTAAACAAAAAGATTACCTTGTAATGTCATAAACAAGGAGTGCCCCAGCAGCACCTCTGTAGTAAGACCTCGTAATAGACCTGAATGATTCTTGACCAGCCTGACATCATAAAGGGATGACTAAATGATGTCATTTAATTTTAAGAAAGTTTATTGACAAAAGATGGTAACTTATGACAGTGAAAAACTTTTGCTATGTCAGACCTATATTATTTCACTTAATAATGCGTGTTGATAACACTGTCTATTGGGGTATGCAGGTTAATATTATTTCGATACTAGAAAATCTCAAAGTTATATCAAATTAAGGCATAAGGAAGGTAAGACAAACTGTGTCCCAAATCTGTAGCTTCATTGGTTTGTTGTCAATTGTGACCATTCTAGCCCCAAATTCGACACCGATGGTCAAGTCATGAACGGGCTGAAACCGTTTGTCTGTAAACTGCAGAAGCAGACAGGATTTTCCAACACCTGCAAGAAATATTCAAACTGATGAGTTCTACTATTCTGTCAGCCATTTAATAAGATCATTAACTTCCACCTGTTGTATATCCAATAATCCCAAAGAAGATACATCACTTTAAAACCCAGAGAAACTAATACAAGCGTGAGTGTAACCCAAAGTGTCCAGTAAGGAGAAAATTCATCAAGAAAAGACCTAATAGTACCAGATGCTCCATTTCCTCTGTGTTATATATTGTTTAGATCGTACTCCAATCTTAACCTAAGTTTTTAGAGTTCATCTGAGGTGAATGTAATAAGTCCTAAACGCTACTCATTTTTGTTCCACCACCCAACCCCCGTAAGAGGGGAAACAGAAGTCTTCACCGACAATCATAAAACAAACTCCTCATGTCTTCAGAAGATCTTCGTCAACTTGATATACACCCTTTCTACAGAACCACAATATCTGCATCGTAATCTACTCCAACATAATAAAATCACAACTTTCAAATGATTCAAACCAGACTCTACTTAATTGTGATTGAAAATCACAACTTCTTATTCATTATTATATAATTCCTGATTAAAAAATCGTCACCAAGTCCCAATGCATCTAGAACAATATTGTTTAGATAAATAAAGATGAGATGGCTACTGGGTCCTGAAATCCAAATAAGCCCCATTTCTTCCAGATCCATGGACAACCAAATAAAAGTCGACAACAATTATTCACCTCCAGATCAATGGACAACCAAATAAAAACCGACAACAATTAATCACCAGCACTCGCGTACAGGGAACGGAACAAAAAAAAAAAAAAACACACAGAAGCAACAAAAAACCCTAAGAAAATAAAAATCACATAATACCAACAAAAAAGGAATAAGAATTCACAAAATTAAACAAAGAAAAATTGAAACTGTATATATTTACCGGTATCCCCGATGATAATGTACTTGAAGAGGTAAGCATAAGACATGGTTTCTCCGGATCAAACTCCGAAACTCGTGACAGAATCAAACGAAAAAAAATAATAAGAAACCCGAGAAAAAACTACCGACGAACGGATGATCGAACGTATGAACAACAAAAGCGATGGATTGATTACAGACAACTTTCCGCTAAATATATATCGCAGAAACAAAGGATTGAAGAAGGATAGAGGGCCTAATCTGTTTTCTGTTCTTGGATTTTGGCTTCTCTTTGTTTGTGGGAATTGGGGAAGAAGGAGCGCAGGCAGAATAATAGATCAACTGTTGTGTTATGTTATGAGCTGTCGATGTTGCTTAGTTGGAGGGAACTCTTTTTAATTACACAGCTAATATCTTCTCAATTAAACTTTATTCTTTTTTATTTTATATTCTTAACCACGAAGATTTAGTTTGTAAAATATATTTGGCTTAATTACACTTATACCCCTCCTAAAAATACATAATTATATTTTCCCCCAAAGAAGTTTTGAAATTACACTTACACCCCCTTCAAAAATTCTCTATTTACACCGGACCCTATCCATTAGAGTTTGAATGAAAAATGTTCACGTTAATAAAAATAATTACATAAATTTTCAATTTTTCCGTCATTTAACATTCTCATGTATATTTTTGTACTTATAAGAGGATAAATGTAATGTATATATATGGAGTGATGTCAAGATTATTACATTTTTTCCTTATAAGTAGAAAATTATTGCACGAAAAAGGTTAAATGAAAAGTAAAATTATAAACTTATGTAATTATTTTTGTTGAGGTGAACATTTTTCATCCAAAATGAATGGAGGTCGGGTGTAAACAGAGAATTTTCGAACAGGGTGTAAGTATAATTTTAAAACCTTTTTGGGAAAAAGTGTAATTATGCATTTTCAGAGGGGGTCTAAGTGTAATTAACCCAATATATTTTTGTTCTTGTCGTAATAAAAAAATTTATTATATTTAATTTTCAAATTTTACTAACTTAAAAATTAGGGATAATTGCACTCCCATCCTTTGAGATTTCGTGTAATTACACGTAAACTCCTTGTAGTTTAAAAAATTACATCTAGTACCCCTAAGATTTGTTTCTGTCTAACAAATAGGTCTCTCCGTTAGTCAAAATTCACTAAATTTGTTGATATTAGTAAAGAAAAAAAAGATTGATTAAAGGTGATATTGGCCATCGATTGACTTATTACTGATTTATTATAGGTCAAACGAATCTTTTTATGAACAAACTATCATTATATATCGTCACAAGTTAATGTATGGGAGGATATATATCTTCAACGTCTTAAGGCTAATTTAGTCATAAAAAAATTGTTTGACCTGCATTAAGTCATTAATAAGTTAATCGATGATAAATATTTATTTTTATTTAATTTTTTATTAATATCAACAAATTCACTTAATTTTAACTAAGGGGTGACCTATTTGTTGGACAGAAGCAAAACTCAGGGGTATTAGAATCTTTCAAACCACATGGAAATCTATGTGTAACACCAAAACTCAGGTGAAGGGAGTGTAATTATCCCTAAAAATTATTTCAAAAAAATACTGACTTTTTTTTATTTTTTATACAAAATAAAAACAAATAGCCAGTTAGTAAAATTTCAAGAATTAATTTTTTATTTTCAATTTATTTTTCTCGTACCAAACAAAGAGAGTATTGGGAATTAAGTCTCCTCCCAATCGTACCAAACAACTTAAAGAAAATTA
Source organism: Sesamum alatum (assembly GCA_034509735.1). Lineage (NCBI taxonomy): Eukaryota > Viridiplantae > Streptophyta > Magnoliopsida > Lamiales > Pedaliaceae > Sesamum > Sesamum alatum. The sequence continues at coordinate 45,897,473 of JACGWO010000001.1, read as the reverse complement.
TTATTCTTTCCCTTCCTCCTCACCTTTTCACTTTCCCTCCCCTTTTCACTTTTCTTTTCCTCTCATTGAGCTGAGCGAATCCAAAGCGTTAAGGCTAAGAAATCATGATCAAATTTGAGGTAGCTCCACTAGGCGTATGGATATTTGTTTCACTTTATGTGAGTTTATTGTAATTTATTTTTTAGATTTTTGTTATATTGATGCATTAATCTAAATTATGTATTGCTCAATAATCATGTAATTACCGTTTTTATTGACCCAAAATGTTTGTTCTATGTAAGTATATATTTTTTTGATTTTCTAAAAAAAATTCCTATGATTCTTTCAATTACATCACTACATAATCTTATAATTACCATTTTAATAAATCAGAATTATTGGCAACCTTTTAATTTTTGAAAATGCTTCATTTTTCATGAATTTACGAAGCTAAATAGTCCAACATTTACTGCTTTTTCGATTTATAAGATTATGAACATAATCAAATAATCATACAATATATCAATTGTTATTTTTATTTTAATTTTGCACATGCATTTAAATGCGTGGCTGCTAGTGTATATTAATTGTGCGGGTAGGATATATATTCTATTTTTTACACGAATTAAGATATGATTCAGCTATAAAAATTATTACTTGAATTCAATTTGATCATATTCATATCAAATTAATTATACCGCAAATATTATTATATAGTCGCTCTGTTTAGATTGTACATCAATTACACAATATAATGCATCTACACGAATTTAATTCAGACTAGAGGTTACTATGCATAATTACATCAAAGTACAATTCAACTAGAAACAGATTACGAATTAATTACAGGGTGAATTGCGATGATTTCTCTGTAGGTTTGGCATAATTATGGATACCCATTGTTGTTTCAAAAATTGTGAATACCCCTCTGAGGTTTGCAACCGTCTAACAAATAACCAAATTCTATCTATTTTTATAGGTGAACTGACCAAAATGCCCTTATGCAAATTGAATTATTTTTAAAATTTTCTAAAATTTTTGGACATAAATGCACAGGGAAAAGTTTCTTACGTTTTTTACACAGAGGAGCAATAATGTAATTTGTCTTGGTTGATTTTTCTATAATTTAAAAAAAAAATCCAGGGGCAAAATGGATCATTTCAGGCCCTTAGTTAAAAATTATAAATCTCAAAAGAGTATTTGTAATTTTTGAAACAACGAAGAGTATCCATAATTTTGCCAATTTTCATGAGAGTTCGTTATAATTCACCTTTTGATAATAAGTACTATAAAACTAATTTTGACGCCTTTGATTGGACTTGTACACAAGATCTAGGAGTTATATTAGACCCAGCCATTGAATAAAAATACCCGGAACATCATGTGAGACATCAATCCATGTGAATATATAAAATTTTGTATTTGAAAATCAGAACAGGGAAAAATATGACAAATTAAAGTATATAGATAAATAAAGAACTTAGGCCCCGTTTACTTTGAGATATTAACCTGAATAAGAAAATTAGTATAAAATAATATGTTGTTTACTTTTATGTATGGGGGTCCTGTACAATTTCAAGGCCCGATACTAATTACTGTTATACTTACATAACTTATACCACCAAAGGTGGTGGTATAAGTTATCATTTGTTTTGTACAACAATAATTGCATGTGCCAAAAGTTCATTATATCCCCAAATAAGACAAAAGTAAATTTCACCTACCACCATTATACCAACAACACAAACCCATCTCCATTTCTTCTTCGGCCGGAACAAACGCAGAGGGCAAGAAGAAAAACATCCAGGTGAGATTTTCATCTTTCTCCTCTTCTTGTTGGACCCCATTTTTATTTTAAATGATGTTATAACTTCAGTTCAAAATTAAAGGCCAATTCTAAAATTTCGAAAATTTTGAGAAAATAAAACCGATAAAAAACAATACAAAAGAAAGAAAGAATTTCCAAATTAAAACAAAATATTCTCAAGTTTAAGATAATATGAGACGAAAATTTCAAAATTCAAAACAAAAATCAAACACTACGCCAACCTCAAGCACAAATCAGAACGAAAGAAAAGAAAAATAATTGCACATGAATTACGACAAATAAATAAATTAGAGCAATGAATTGAAAAACAAATACCTAAAATTGCACTTACCAAAGGAAAGGACTAATTCGTGAATAGGAGCAGAACAACTAAAAGTTTCTTTTGAATAAGGCCTTCTTTTGCACGGGGGTGGGGTAAATTGTTTGTCTCTATATTATAATTATTGAAGGGCTAATGGGTAATTTTGCTATACAACATAACTAAATACAACAAAGTAAACACTACACAAATTTTATCATAATTTATTACTATATGTAAGTAAACAGCTTACAATTTATACAGGGCTTTTTTATCATTCATTTAGTTTAAAATAATCCTATTACTCATATAATTCTGTCCTCAAAGTAAACGGGGCCTTAAAGTACAAACTTTTATTAAAAAAATAAAGTAAATTATTTTTGTGTGTGTGAAAACAATGAATTATCATTCATTGTTAGGCCTACCCTGATCAATAATATCATATAAATTAAATTTAAACAATACATATTTTTTTTTTTTTTTTGAAAGGAAAAGGAAGATATCATTAAATACCAGTGTCATGTAACAAGACGGGAAGCAAAGAGGGCGGGGGAGCATTTCCTTGTTGATCCATCAAATTAGACGAATGAGCAAGAAAGTGCGCTACCGTGTTTGCATCACGATAGACATGATTAAAAGCAACATCACGAATAGGATTAAGAAGCCAAAGAGTTTCAGCTATAACTGATCCAAACCAAGAGGAATCAACTATTCCGAATTTGAGTTTGGAAATCATCGACGAACAGTCTCCTTAGTAGGATTCCACATATTAGTAGGATTCGAATCCATAACATCTAAAATTATAAAACCTTAACTTCATCAACTCAACCAGGCCTTATCCACTATTTCTAAGTATTGTACCTGAAATTCTTCTCTTCAACAAGAAGAAATGTAGAAGTCGGCAAGTTGAGGGCAAAACCACCACATTGGACTTCTTTGAAGATGCATTTCCCTCTCACGACATTTTAATTTTATATAGCTTTTTTCAGTTAATTAATTATAATTATATCATGAATTTCAATAATCAATAATTAATATACATTAATTACTAATATCAAATATTATGAGTCTTCATTCTATTAACTGAACCAAATCGAGTCAAAAATTTGGTTAATTGAAATTCGGTACCCCGAAATGACGTATCGAATTTAAAAAATATATATATATCTATAATTTAATGAAAGATGAAGAAGTCTGAACCAATGATCCATTATTTGAGTGGTGGGGTTGAGGTTTCAAGACTAAAAAGTCGTTAGTTTGAAACCTACAATGTAGATGTGGAGTTTACTTTCATAGTAGTATGTGTATATTATTTCTTGATTTGCTTTGAAAATGTTCTTGGTGGATTTAAAAAATATTTTTGTAATTAGTTCTGAACATTGTAATAGTTTGTTGGTTGTTTTAATAATATTGTTGTATTTCAAAAAAAAAAATGATGAAGTCTAAAAATTGAAGAAGAATATTAAAACAAAGACTTAATTTAGTCAATTTGAAGTTAAGTTAATTATATTTAAAACCGAATAAAATTAAATTTACTCTATTTATATATATATATTCATAATATAATTTATATATATATATATATATATTTGGTAAAATTATTATATAAATATATATTTTTTAAAAAAAAGTTTGGTATTCGTTGGTTTCAATTTACCGGAAGTAAAAATTGAAATCGACCAAATTATCGAATTCATATGTGGGAACTCTTTATCCGATCAAACCAAATTTTCAATTTGTTATTTTGTACAAATCGAGATTTCAATTCTCAATCGATAAACTTAATAGTTCACAAGCATATCAAATATGAATAACTAATCAATAATTATTATTATTATAATAAAGCAACAAACTACTATTAAAGTAGATTTATCCCACACATTGGTAGGACTCAATCCTAACTTGACCAATGTATCTAATCTTTTTCTCTCTCTCTCTTTTTTTTTTTTTTTTTGTCTGTTTCTTCTCTCTCCTATTTCTTTTCCTATTTTCTCAACCATATTATATTATTTTTATATTGCTAAATTTTATCGCTTCACTCACCGTAAGTCCAATTAATACATTACAATAGTTAAAAGAAAAAATTAACACAAAATTTTAAAAAAGATTTTGATATTATATTTTAAAATTTTAAGCACACTTATTCAGTGTGCAAAAGGATGCTAGTATATGTAAGCCACTGCCTTTTGTGATCAGACAGCATGGTACCACATGTAATAAGAGATTCAAGAACAAAATTCAGTGCAGAACGAGGCCTAATTTAATTGGCAAAGTTTTTTACATGACTATAAGGTTATTGGTTCAAATTCCACCAATGTGTGAGTTGTTATTCTACTTTAATACGAGTTGTTGACTGGTTATGATTGGTTAAAAGATGTTCGAAGTTGCTGATTGGTTTTATGATTGTTATAATTGTCGGTACTGATATTATGTCATGATTGTAATCGATTTACTCAAAAATGGAAAAAAAAAAAAAAAACACAGTGGACCATGAATAGCCAATTGGCTTAACTTCTATTTGTAAGAATTGCAATTCCAGAAATGTCTCAGCATTAAGCTCCTATAGTTGTTTCACCACAATTGGACTTCTTACATAGTGCTTACCATCAGACCATATCAACTGCCCAAACACATAGTCCCTCACTGCACCACCAGCTTTCTTTACCTGTAGAGTGACCCTGAAGCTTTTTTCCTCTCCAGCTCTTTCAAACTTGAGGCTATCCGGCTCGACGTGTACCGATATCCCACGCGGGCTGCGCACACGAGCTCTATAGGTACCTGGCGAACCGACATTCTTGACCGTTCTAGTCACAGTGACCGAGCCGCTGAGGCGGGGAACCGTGATGGATGGATAGTTCAAGTCGATGAGCCTAATGGGATGATGGCATGTATATGGTTCTTCTGAGAACAACTGGATTTGAGTTTGGTTGTAACCGAGGGCGCATAGGAAGTCCAAGTAATCGTTTGCTGCTAGGTCGTACACCAGTCCAGGGTCCATGGCACGGTCAGGCTGCACGTGCCCTCCTCCGTAGTTCAATGGTGTGGCTTTCAAGTGGGATGCATCTGTCAACGGCTTCAACGTGTTGTCACGTGTCCGTGCTGCAAGAAACCGGTAAGAGTATTAGTGATTCGTGGATCATAGGATTCAATGATGTGAGCCTGTGTAAGTTTTGAGGAGATCTTGAGCATTACCAGTCGTCATGATGGCAGATTTAATAGCTGCAGGGCTCCAATTTGGATGGAGGGTCTTCAAGAGGCCGACGACTCCAGAAACATGAGGGCACGACATTGAAGTGCCCGACACTGAGTTGAACAGAACACGTCGGTTGTCAAAGTCTTGATTCGTTGGTCCTTGTGCTTCCGTGTAGGCAGCTATGATGCTCACTCCTGGAGCAGTGATATCCGGCTGAAAACGAAATACTACCGATCAGTACTATAGACGAAATGCAACAACCTCTGTCTTAAATTGAAAAGAGACCTTTAGGATTTCTGGTGTGATGGTATTTGGTCCTTTGGACGAAAACGCTGCCATGAATGGAGCCGGTTTCGTGCCCAACTGAGTCGTTGCTTTGGTGATGTAAGCCACGGGAGACCTGCCAACACATTCGCTATGTTTCATTAGAAGAAAGCAAGATGAAATCTATGTGAAAAAATGAGGATCAATATATATAATTCCATATTACTGCCCATCAACTATCTTATCTTAGGATTCTTGAAGAATGCAGGTATAAAAAGGGGACGTGTTCTAACCGTGTCGATTTGATATAAGAGAAAAGAGCAAGGCCATCAGTGTAATTGATCTGTGAGGCGGGAAGGACGTGAGGATCAGCAAGAATTTCATTGCCGGAGATCTGATTGTTGGCTAAAATCATTCCTACTGCTCCAGCCAAGGCAGCTTGCTCGCCTTTGTCGACCCTTGCATTGTCTCCGCGTAGACAGACCAAGATTTTGCCCTTCACCTTTACAGGGTCCAGAGTTCCGGCTTTACACAGAGCGCTGCATTAGTACAAAACGGTTTACATTGTCAGTCTTAACAAGCATAGTTTTAGGACAAATCTGCAAGAATGAGGTTGATTTATGTCCTTACGCTTCGTCTGCTGATGCATTTGCAGCTTTGGCATATCTTGCAGAAATAATTGGGAATGTCTTCTTTTTCGGCATCGATTTAGCCGAAAGGCTTTCTCCCTGTGAAGCAAGGAAACAGTTTTCTGTGAGTTTTCCCTCACATTAAAGGTGTCTAGAAAGGAGAAGAGATTAGAAGACTTACTCTGAAGCGCATTTTGTTTCCCAGTAGAACATAACTGGGAAACTGGCGGTCCATGGTGCTTGCCCCGACTGTAATCTGCCAGGGTGCGACGTTCGAAACTGTACCAGCATCAGGTCCCGAATTACCAGCTGAGCAAACGACAACAATGCCATGTTTCACCGCATGAAACGACCCAATGGCAACACTGTCATTGTAAAACGGAACAGGATCTCCTCCAAGAGAAACCGATAGCACATCAACTCCATCGTGAATTGCTATATCAAATGCAGCCAAGATATCTGCATCAAAGCATTCGTTGCCGCCCACAGGAGGCCAGCACACCTTGTAAGCAGCCACTCTTGCTCTTGGTGATCCTCCTTTCGCCGTTCCATTGCCTAACCCAAAAACACTTGCGCGAGACACAAAATTGCCACCAGCCGTTGATAAGGTGTGTGATCCGTGGCCTTCAGTATCCCGTGGAGAGTTGAAGGTGGAATTGAGCGGTCCCACAACGGCACTATATCCTTTGTTGAAGTACCGGGCTCCAATGAGCTTCCTGCAGACAGCAACAACATGCATATAATGTTAGGATAACATTATGTCAAGATGAAAACATGTATATTTAGGTGCAATATCTTCATATTACATAGTAAGAAGGAAGTAATAACCAAGTTTGAATATTACCTGTTGCAGTGAAAGCTAGTATCCACATCATTTTGGCAAATTCCTCTCCATTTCGATGGAGCCGGTCCCATTTCTTCATCACTAAAGCTTTTCGACTCCGGCCATACACCTATTTCAATTGCATAGCCAATGAAAGTGAGAATACGCCCGGCAAAAGGCCCTCAAACCGGAGTTTTAACAAAACGAGAGAAAGAAGCGACATAAAAACAACCTTACAATTTGCTTAATTTGAGATCTCTACATGTAACTTTTTCCTCATGTATCAGTTATTTACATTGCTATTAACTGTCTCAGTTTTAGCAAAACCATGTAATTCCCATTGTAACTTGCTTCATGTCAATACACATTTTGACCCTCCAAATTCGAGCAGTGTTCCATTGATACTTCTACATAGAATGCCTCTGTGTTGCTACAAATTAATCATACACTCCAACGTTTTCGGTATTTCTTGAACTACATAGTTAAAGGGTCTTTCATACATCATGCATATGAGAAAAACGGATTCGGACCAACCAAGAAACGAACCAACCGTTGCTGATAAAACAACTGTTTTTATCAGCTCATGGGGTCAACCCTGAGCTAACTTTTTTTATCAAGAAGGCTACCGTTACCGAAACATTTTGTCGAATGTGCAAGTGGTTGGCCATGTACAGCACCCAATGTGATATGGGGAAGCATAAATCTTATATAAAACTATACAACTTTGGCTCCATAACCCCACACTTCCATTACTCTAATTCGCGGAACGTAAACGACAAGTTGCCTTACATCAAACAAGTCAATGATGCAGATGCAAGTTAATAATAGCCACATTTCCTGCCCACAAAGTTCCAAACACAGATGGAGCAAACAATAAGATAATCATAGAACCAAACAGATTCAAGTTTCATACTATCTAAACAATAACTAGTATTCATACTTCAGATAAGATTTTTCAGAAGAATAACATTGTCTTGGCAAGATAAAACTGACCAGTATCAAGATTGCCAATAATCGTATCTTCGCCGAATCTAGCCTTCTTCCACAGGGAGCTGGCACGGATTTCTCCATTGTTCTCCAGCCCAAGAAAATCCCATGACCTGGTTGTGTGCAATTTCCTTCCTTGATTCAAGAAAACTGAGACAACCTTGGGATGCTCTGTCAATCAAGTTTACACCAAAAACACACAGTCATCCCTCAAGACTCAATCTGAAACTTTTCGGGTTTAATGCAATTTACTCGTCTGATATTACAAATAAGCAAATTACCCTATGATAAAATAGAGTAAATTGCTTCATTTTAAATATTGATTTCTTCCAAATAACTTACTGGAAATTTGAACTGCTTCCTCATCTTCAAGGGTTGCAGCAAATCCATTGATGTGTCTAGTGTATGAGTAGAAAATGGCATCTCTGGCCTTACCAGAACTGTAAAAAGTGGAAAAAATAAATGAAGATGGGATGATCAAGAAAGTTCAAATGAGTAAGAAAATGAAGTAAAAAAAAAAACTCAATCTTGAACACGTTTACAAACTCAACATTACCTTCCCAAGAATGATCCAAGAAACTCATAGTGGGAGTCTGTTACTCTATCATAATCAGAAGATGTGACTTGAGTTCCATGTGAATGAGCTCCCAAGTACACCACATATGACTGTGCAAAAAGAGCAGAAATCAAGAAAGCAAAAAACCCAAAAATTCATTATTATTATCCATACAAAAATAAGTACTGGAATCAGGCAACCAGGGCTATAAAATGCTTACCTTTTTGGTGGCAAAAGTGGGTCTAAGCAATAGTGTTACAACAAGTAGTGAAAGGAGAGAAGCATGAGTGTTTGTTCTCATTGCTCCTCCTTTTCTTGATGCTTTTCTTTTTTTTTTTTTTTTTCTTTTCTTGTATCTCTATGATGATGAACTCCAAAAATCCTCCACTCCCCCTCTTGCCCACTAAAGATGATATAATGGGCACTCCTCTCTTGGGGCTGCAGAGTTGCTATTTAAAAGTTGTTGGTGATGTGGTGTTGACCTTACAATGGGTAAAAAAAGTTGAGAATCTCATCATTCTTTGACTTGATTTTTGAGGATGTGGTACTAACAAGGTGGTAGTGGATGTAATTCTTAGGATGTCCTGACGTTTCGACGCAATTATATAATCATAAATTCACATTACTGTGGATTTGCGTGGCATTTTCTTTTTTTCGTTTTACATAGATGGATGAAACTGTATCAGTACGAAAAGTTCTGAACGTTTTAAAGATAATCATTAACTTTGAACGCATCTTTTGACATCGGCTTTTTACACTCACATGAAATATATGGTTTGCTAGTACAGTGAAAATGTACAAGATTTGTTGTTTTAGTGCATGTAGAATTCCCCCAATACACATTGATTAGTAGCAAAAATTTCCAACAATCTTGAGTGGGATCAAAAGGGCCATACCTCCATGAAGTTCACATGGGGCCAGTGAGGTAATATGATATGATGTAATTAGGCATCTTTGCCAAAACAAACAGTTCAATCATGATGCACCAAAGAGAGTACCAAGATAGTGAAATCTAACCTCCATAGAACAAAACCTAACAAACAAGAAAATAACTCGCACCAAGAAAATTTTAGTCCCGTCAGATCTGATCAGACCTGAATTATTCATAGACAAGTACAATTTACTTCCCACGAATTCAATTTGTAGTTTAAAGAGAGTGATCAATTACATTACAAATATAATTATTTTTATTATGTAATTAATTTGATTCGATCAGACATGATGATCATTGTAAACCTCAAAGAGGTTAAGGTAAGAACATAACACACACATCCACTAGGATACTAATGCACCAAGGAAAGAGCCTCTGTCCTGCACAGTGACACTTCAACATCATGGCATGAGGACCACCTAAGCTACATTTAACCAAACAATGCCATTACCTATAATTCTTTTTTGTATTTAGTTTTAGGATGATTTGTCCGGTAGCTATGTTGCAAGGACACGAATATTATACGATAACCGCGTAATGACACTTTTAAGTATAGAAATTAAAGATATACAAAGATATGCGTAATTTTTCAAACACTATTATGGTAAGACGAAAAAATAAGTGATGTGATGTAACAAGCGTCCCACATCGGTTGCAGCCGAGGAGCTTCAGTGGCTTATAAGCCCCAATGCCTCCTCTCTCTAGCAAGGTGCATTTTTAGGACAAAACCGTGAGACTCATACAGAGCCAAAGCGGACAATATCTTGCGCAACGGAGCACCGATCAAGTCGCAAGTCGCATCATGATGCATTGTATGTATGTAAACAAAATGCATCGACAAACAGCCTGGTGAAATTTCATGCTACACCAAACGTTCTATACATCAGGTGTATGGAGTATGCGTCAATCGTCCAACTACTTGCAGATGCAGCATCCACATGACCATGCAAGTACACGTTAAAAGATTAAACACAATCAATTTTGTAGTGCTCTTACTCTTGTTCCAGATAATTTATATTTTTTTAATTTTAGACGTGTTGAATATATTGTTTGAAAGTGAATCTTTTCTATCTTTGTTTAAAAATGTATATATTCGAGTATGCAATAAGAATATGATTCTATTTTAAAAGGCAGTGAGTAGTAGGAAAATGGAGGATTTAGAAAAGAAAATTGATGGTAAGGGTGGAGTAGACAAAGAGCATGTGGGCATTTCGCAGAGGGTCCATCCTTGAAATTATGGACGATTGTTTACAAACTAGAGGAATAATTTTTTGTTGCAAATTTTATTTTATCTTCTATTTTATTTAATATATACACGTTACGTGAATAAGAATGACGTCTGTATTTTATTTTGTAAAAGATTATATACACATGGCATGTGTATGTTGTATTGAATAGAAGATATAATAGACTCTACAACAAAAATTCGATCCGACGAGACCCTCCTTTTGTGACAGACTGATAACAAGTTGTAGGGTCGGGGGCGAGTTTGGTTCAGTAATTGGAACTCTTAAAATTAATTTTAATTTTATGATAAAGAATGTTAGATGATTTATGTATTTAAGTTAAAATTTAATTTTTTAGAGAATTATAATTTTATGGAATCAATTGTTATGAAAATTATTTAAATGAAAATAAATTATTCTATAGATAATTATTTAGAAATTAGATCAAACTCATATAGAGGTTTTGGGGGTAGGAGTTTGAATGGAAAATTCCCACACAAGGCCGCATTATAAGCATAAGGTCAAACACTTGGGATTCGGTTCCCACTAGACCCTAGACCCAAAAATATACACACATTAAAGTTTGTGAAATTGACAACTCATTTTTTTAAAAATATATATGGGATAATTACACTCACTTTTTTCAAAATTTGGTATAATTATAAATATTTTATCATTATTTTAAAATTTTACAAATACTCTCTAATTTTAACATTTATCTAACAACGTGTTTATTCCATTAGCCTTCGTTAGGTTTTCATTTGAGTTTTATGGTAAATTGAACAAAATGCCCTTTTGAATTATAAATTATAATATTTTTAAAAATTTACTAAAATATTTTTATGCACAATATACCATATGGATTATTTATTTTACCCACTTTCGGAAAAAAATAAATTTTACAAAGATTTTTTTTTAAAAAAAAAAAAGACTATTAAGGGTAAAGTAGTAATTTACACCTTATCGTCTATGGACTACATAATTATTTTTCATTTGAGGGGATATCTGTAATTTCTCAAACAACAAATGAATGTTCATCCTAAGCCCCTCATCTAGAAGGCTGATGATGTAGGCAAGCGTCCAACGCTAGTTGCAGATGAGAGCTCTCCCTAACGATGCGTTTTTTTAAGACAAAATCGTGAGACTCATATGAAGTTAGAAAGAACAATAGCTCGCGTAATGGGACATCGGTCGAGTTGTAAGCCACATCATTTGGCTTCGTTTGTGATAACAAGGTCGTACACCCGTCCAAAGCCCCTGGTATGGAGGGTTGATGGTGTATCTTCTATTGGTTGCAGACGAGGAGTTTGGGAACTTATAATCCTAAGGCCTCATTTTCCTAACAATGCGCATTTTCAAGACAAAATCATAAGGCTGGTATGAAGCCAAATCGAATTAGAACTCACGTAACGGGACATCGATTGAATGACAAGTTGTATCATGATCAACTATAATCCCACTAGACATGCAAACATTTATTTTATTTATGCATATTTATAACTTCTCTTTAAAAAAAATTATATCATTTCTTGACGTTGAAGCAAAAATTGAACATGACATTATTGATTGTCGTGGAGAGGTAGTGGCCTTAGACCTTTGTTTTTAATATATTTTTGTACTGATTATTGGGATAATACACATTATTAATGAAATTCAATAATTAAAATATAACCAATAAAATAAAATGGCGGTGTCTTAACTAATTCTAGTTGAGGTAAGAGAAGTTGGAAATAGGAAAAGGCACATGGGCGAACAAATACGCGGGGGCGTATAGACGGCTGAGATCGCGCAGGACATTAATGGCGGAAGACACGCAACGCATCGCAGCCCTATCCCAACATTTTCTTTCTTACATCTCAAGATGTCCGTATTTGTGGACTTTTTTGCAATTTTCACCATTTTTGGGTGGTGGAAAATGTATTTACATGTGGAGGGTCTTTGATTAAATTCAACTTTTAAAAAATCAAATTTATAGGATCTTTTCAGAATTTGTACAATTAAGGGTGAATTACAATGACATTTCCTGAACTTTGACATAATTATGGATATTCCTTGCTGTTTTAAAAATTACACATACCCCCCTGAGTTTTGTAATTTTTAACAAACGATCTGAATAGTCCATTTTGCCCCTGATTCTTTTTTAAATTGTAAAAAAATCAATCTAGACAAATTACATTATTGCTCCTCTGTGTTTAGAAGGTAAGAAACCTATCCCTGCATATTTTTGTTCAAAAAAATTTGGAAAATTTTAAAAAATAATTCAATTTGCATAAGAGCATTTTAGTCAGTTCACCATAAAAATGGATGGAAATGGGTTATTTGTTAAACGGTTACAAACCTCAGGGGGTATTTGCAATTTTTGAAACAATGAGGGGTATCCGTAATTATGTTAAACCTCAGGGAGGATCATTGTAATTCACCCTAAAATTAAATCTTGTTCTGAAGATAAGTTCTTAACGTGTGATGGGAATATAGTAGAAATATAGCAGAATGATTAAAATTATAACCCCCTCATAAAGACAATACATCAATAGGTTTGGGATCCTCGCACTCATAGTCAGGTCGAGTTGTGGCTGAGTCGCATCGACTCAGAGAACCGGAATGAGGATCGTTGGATCATCTTATCCATGAAGGCTCCAGATCAAGTGAGTGGATCCATGCTTGTATGGACACTTGGATGTATAAATACACCCTCCAGCCTCGTTTATTAGTATGTTATTTATTGCTCATACCAACATTTAGTATCTCACTTTCGATATCAAAGAACTAACTTAGGTCAGATGGTTTTCACTGAGCACCACCCAACAAGTCTAACGAACTTCTTTTTTCTCAGGTCCTAAACTAATCAACTCAGACGCTTGAAGCGAACTCAATCTCCGACCCGGATCAAGTGTTTGAATGAAATAAAAGGTAAAATTTTATCGAGCTAGTTCAAGCCACGTGGATCCATGCTTGTACGGACACTTGGTCCTATAAATATACCCTCTAACATCATTTATTGTTACGTCATTTATTCCTCATACCAACATTTAGTATTTGACTTCTGATCTCAACAAACTGTTTTAGATATCAAAGGGTCTTCACTGGACACCACCTAACAAGCCTAACGAGCTTTTTTCTTCTCAGGTCCTAAACTGCTCAACCTGGACGCCTGGATCGAACTCGATCTCCGACCAGGATCAAAGTGTTTGGATGAAATAAAGGTTAAATTTCATTGATACCTTGAGGTTAGATCTAATTACACAAACATCCTATTGCCTTTATAAAATGACAAATACACCTCTTGATATTGTAATTGTTATTTCAATACACACTCTATTTAGGGGCAAAAATTTTTATATATACCCAAGAGCTAAATTACATTAATGGGGAGTACTTATAATTTTGCGAAAAATAAGGGGATATTTATATAATTATGCCTAATCTCATAGGATGTCAGTGTATTTATCCTAAAATAAAATGGTAAAACTTATAAGACTAATAACAGTTTTATAATACTTACTTATAGGTAAAATAGGAACCCAATAATTTTTGTGAATGGACTTGTAAAATCTTAACATCTCATTTTTTTTAATCTCTTTTTTCTTCTTTTATAAAATTTTTCCACAATACTCTATAAATTATTTACTATATTATAAAATATTTTTAAGAATTTATAAGGCCGCCCAAAGATCCTCGTAGTTAGTGTGGTAATGTGAAAGTTTAAAATTTTGGAGTCGTAATTACATTTTAATTCTATTTTAATATTCAAATATTCACAACACGACCACCATATTTTGACATTCCAAACTATAACGTTAGACACTTCAAAAAATTACCCAATGCAGTGTTCAATACGACATCCGTGTGTATGAAAATATAAGATAGAAAAGAAAAAAGAAGGACATAGTTGGCGTGTCCGATACATTTTGGACACATTTAGAGTTTTTCTATAATTTCCCAAAAAAAAATGGTTTGTCTTTCAAAAAGAAAACAAAAAGAATTTTGGGATGAAATTCCTAAAAATTCGAGAGGTGGTAATGATGATTTAATAATTTGGATAATTAAAAAATTTTCATTACGTACTTTTTAAAATAAACTAGTTTAGTTTTGAAGCCAATCTATTTTGGTTAAAAATATAAAATATGCTTATTTTATGTTTTATTTTAATATTTTTTACATCGTATATTTTAATTTTATGAGAAATTGAGACTATATATAATAAAAAAAATATTTATATATAGTCATTTCAGGGTCGTGTTCTAATATTTTAAAAAAAATGCATATTGTCATGTCCGTATCATAATGTGCCTGTGTCATGCATTGCAGCTAATAGAACAAAAAAAAATTGAAAAAAAAAAAATCAGAAAAGAAGTCCAAAGATCTTAATGGGAACTCAAATTTCATTTCACTATAAAATTTCACAAGAAATATCACTAATAATGCATATTAAGCACAAATTTTCATTTAAAATGTTAATAATTATTATAAATATAATAATCACAATACTTATTTTAAGTTCCCGCTATTAATTAATAATAAAATTTATATAATTAATAACAATTTAGAAACAATACAAATATACATCACCATATCATTTTATCTCAAGGAATCTAGCAACAATACCAACAAAAATAAAAAGAACAGATCCCTTTTTCCCTCTTTTTCTTTTCTTTTTCTTGATTACTTTTCATTTCCCAAAAATCCCAAAAAAAAAAAAAAAGGAAATGTATGAAATATTATTCCTTTTAACTAAACACGACATCACTCACTCTATTGTGGTCTCTCCACTAGACTTGAAAAATCCAATCCAATTTGATAGCAGGTCATTTACAGGGATACTTGTTCACACAAATTTCGCCTATGCAAAAATAAATTATGAGACAAAAAAAATATAAACAAATAAATTTTATAAATTTAAATAAGAAAGTGAGACATTATCTTGGAAAGAAGATTATCCATTGATTTTCTCTCGAAATGTCAATAAAAGAGATTGAAACTTGTTCTTGGATGTTAATGCTTAATCTCCATCGTTTTTATGAAGCAAATCACGTGTTACCTTAAAATGATATGAAAGCTTTTAGGACTTAGGAAGACGTGGAACTTTTGTAGTTGCAAGTTTCGAAATGATAGACAAACTTGCTTTGGACTTGAGTCATTTTATTTGTTGTATGCTTGTTGTGTCGTGACCTGTTGTGTGGTATGTTGCTTTGTGGTATAGGCTCCTTTTTATAAGTACTAGCCGTTGTGACACTCCGTTCCTGCGTGTATATACTAAATAATTTTTTACGCTTTAAAATATATTATAAATAAGAGTAAAATATAGAAACTAACACATCACATTAAAAAAAAAAGAAGGAAAGAAAGAAAAAACTAATTTGTCAATTAATAGAAAAATTTGAAAGTTGAATAAAGTAGTTATCATATAAGTTGGGGGTTATTTTTGGTATTATAAAAAAATGATGCAGCGGTGTCATTAACCGCCATATGTGAGTAAAAAAATAGTCTTTTATATAATAGTATAAATGAGCAAGGCTTTACGGAGTTTGGACTCACTTATATTGGCTTGAACACAATGGGCTTTCACGTGGATCGGTCGCCTACCAGACTATACTTGAACATGTTTTAACTCAATTAGTCAATTTAAAATAAAAGAATAGCTTTATATGTGACCCTGAATCAATTTATTAAGATGCATAATGCGCAAATTTTATATGAACACTTGTGCAAATTTATCTTAAACACATCTACGGACTTTCATTTGAACGGCAATCATTAACCAATTTTTTCTGAACTTTTAATTGATAATTTATTCCCAAATTTTAATATCAACAATACTTATAATTATCCACCAACACAATTCTCACCTTCAATATGTCAATCTTCTTCACTTTTGTGGCTATTTATGTCCAAAAACACACACACACTGCTTTACAAATAAATACAAGCTGAGAATAAAGAAGGTCAAACCTGATAGCAACCATCAATCCTCACTTGAACTCTGTGCTCAATCGCTCCACGTAATTTTTTTTTTCTTTTTTTATATACATCGATCATAAAAATATTAAATTATTTAAATTATAGAATGTCAACATAACTCGTTGTTATAATTTAAATTTTTATTATTTAATGTTTTTTATTTCTGGTGATTATTAGAAGTTTTAGAAGTTTTATATAACCATACACATTAATTTATTGCCTTGTTTACTTAGATTGATATCCGGTCCTATCAGTTGTTTACTTATTTAATGAATCCAAAAAGATCAACTGAGAATTTAATAAATTCAAAATAAATAAATAAAATATAATAAAATACTCTTAAATAGTTAGCCTAGCATATGTGCTTGAACTTGTTGTACTATTTTATCTGCATTTAATGCAATTTACATTTACCCCGAAAAGGGGAAAAAAGGCCCTTGTTTTTATTATTTATCCCAATAAAATCCCTTATGTTTCAAATATATTATTGTTGATGGAGGAAAAATTCATCAAAGGACATAAAAAAATCATTTCCACAACAGAAGAATGAAAAGAGACCACACATCTTTAGGATTATACACATTTACTAGATTGCCCTTGGCAAAAGTATGTTGTCTCCATGTAGAGGGGTAAAAGTGATATTTGCACTCTCCATATTAAATGTTTTAAGTAGCATAAATAGACCGCGAACCATTATAAAACTAAAAAGGACCTTTTGTTGAATTGAGAAAGAGGAGAATCTCCAATTTTGAGACTTGTCACGTGTTTGGAGTGTGCTTGAATTGCTTGCCCTTATTTATTCCCGTCACTAGTAGAACTCAAATATAGGTGTAATTATAATGAGCTCTCTTGAAATTTGACATAATTATAAATACATTATTAAAAAGTTACCAATACCCCATGATTTTAACAATCGTCTAACAACTAGCTCAATCTGTTAGTCTATAATAGGTTTTTTCATTCTATTTTTTGTGGTGAACTGATCAAAATACCTTCTGAACTATGGATTATAATTTTACTTATTTTTTAGAATTTTTTTTATCAAGGGTATAATTTTTTAATTTTTTTTATCAAGGGTATAATTTTTTTATATATTTTCTATTTTTTTATACTTTTTTAGAAAAAAGAAAAAAAATAAGCGCAAAGTTCACAATTCCAAACCTCCATGCACGGATTACACAATTTCGTCAAACATTAGGGGTATTTTATAATTTTCCAAATAATAAAAAAATATTTGTAAATATGGGAAATTTCTGGAAAGCTAGTTGTAGTTTATCCTTTAAATATACAGTAAAACCTCTATAAATTAATAATATCGGAACCACGTAATTTTATTAATTTAAAGAGGTATTAATTCATCGGTAAATTAATAATTTATTAATTTAAAGAGATTTTTTCAATTCAACAAATCCACATTATTCTTCATGAATAAAACATATACATTGTATTGACTTAAGTGAACGATGTTCACGCACAGCCTAACTAATTAAATAAATAACTCTTCCAAAAGGAAGCAATCATAGCGGCAACAACTCTTCGCGATTTTTTATTGCAATATGAGAACGTAACACTGGAGCTTTTGCATGCAAAAGGAAGTTAGAGATGAAATACAAATAGATTTAAATTTTAAGAAGAAACAAAAAATAATATAATCATATTTTAGTAAGTTGTCCTAGTTATATTTGTAATTTTATAGAATTGTTAATTTGTAATATTGAAGGGGCCATAAATTTATATAAGAGTCTTCCGAAAAATTATTATTTTATTAATTTATGGAAATTATTAATTTAACCCTTTGACCCTAATCAATACCCAAAAAATTTATTATTTTAGAGAAGTTATTAATTTATCGAGTAGTAATTTATAAAGGTTCTACTGTATAGTTTTTCTGATTTTGGATCAGCTGAGTGATTTCATTCAACAATGAAAAGAGAGGGTACAAAGTTAAGGTTTTAAAGTCAGGAAAAGCCTCATGGGGGAAATATGGATAGGCCCACAGCAAACCAGTCAGTCCGAAAGGCCCATTTGGCTATACGGGTGGGCCACTTGGTTACAAAAATGTGAATCCTATCTAAAAATAATACGGTAAGGACCCATTACTTTCTGAGTTTGAGATGAGATTAAAATATTATAGATAAATGGATGATAATTCTTGTGATATGTATGAATATGATATATCGTATTATATTTACATTGGATGATAAAATGGATGTTAAAATTTGAAATAATATAATCATAGATTTAATTCTCAAAATAAAATTAGGATTGAATACAGTTGTCAACCTTGAAGTATTCACCCTACATCAATTACCCTCGTAAAGTATTAAAACCTTTAAAAAAAAAAATCCCTTACCTTCTAACACCTTTAATTTTGAAGTTCAAAAAGTCCATTTTACCCTTACTAAAAATTAATTTATGAAAAATAAATAAAGGGATTTTTTAAAATACCAAAATCACTATTTATTAAGTTTTATCTAATTCTATTTCACTTGTTCATCAAGATCTTTTTATTTTTATAATTCTAAAGTATTTGGAGCTCATTTTATTTTAGTTTCACTTATTTGTCAAACCAAGTTAAAAATAAATTTATACATTTATATAATTACCACATATATCTATAAATATATATTAATTGTACATTTTTGTATTAGCTCATGATCAGCTCTTTTGATTTTATTAATTGTATATTTGTTTAAGTAAATATATAAATATATATATATATATGCATGTAAAAATTTATTTTTAATTTGATTTGAAAAACAAGAGAAACTAAAATAAATTGAGCTCAAGTACTTTAGAATTACGAAAATAAAAAGAGCTCGATGAACAAGTGAAACTAGAATTAGACAAAGTTTCAGAAAGAGTTGTTTTGGTATTTTAAAAATTCCTTTAATGTTTTTCAAAAAGCAATTTTTAGTAAGGGTAAAATGAACTTTTTGAACTTAAAAATGAACGGAGTTAGAAGGCTAGGGGGATTTTTGAAGGTTTTAATACTTTAGGAGGATAATTGATGTGGGGTGAATACTTTAAAGATGATAACTGTATTTAACCCATAAAATTATGGATAAATTTTGTTTTTACTAAAATTCCGATAAATGGCCTCTTTTAGCTGAAGTCCACAAAATAGCGACTTTGGATAAAATGGCTAGTGCATTGTGTAACCCTAGTTGGTGGGTCATCTTTGGAATTTTATTTTCACCCTTTGGGCCAAATAATAATACGATTTTTATCATGAAATTTAACAAAAGATCCCAGGCCCATATGTCTGATCATGGGCTTCACAAAAGGAAGTAAAAGACAAAATTGTCATGAATTGGATCAGATATCTGGCCCGATCCATAAATATAAACACGGCCTAAGTATGTATTAATCAAGTCAAGACAAGAGCTCAAAACTTTACTTTCAAGATAATATCGCCCTTCTTTGGCGCTAAAGGTATTACGATTTGTCTCTAAAGATACGAGAACTCTCACTATTTTAAAGTAGCAGTATTATAAAGTTTGAAATACCAATAAATACTTCAAAACTCTTTATGAGATTACGATAATTGTTAAAATGGTTTGGTTGCTAAGATGGTTTGATGATATTCAATGATGACAACATGCAAATAGAGGATACTTGTGCGCTTATATACCCGTTGAGTTTCAACTCCTACTTATGTGGGTGATGATTGAGCGTCTTAGTCACCTTCCATGTTATGTAAGCTAAGACCACTTTAATGAAAAATCAACATACACTTTTTCTAAAAAAACCTCACTTACATCATGTCGGCACACACTTGCGTGTCGTGTTGTGCTAAGCTAGTTGAAGGGCAACATACATGTGTTAAAAGCGTAAATTACATCAACGTTCGTTTAGTTGTACAAATTTTTCATATTTTGTGCAAAATTATAAACGCTAAACTCTCTTGTTTAATTACTTAAATTCATAACAATCTAATACTAAATAAAATATAGTAAATTTTATTTCTTTATTTAAGTTCTACAACAAATTAACTAACTAAATTGTCGAACTATCCCAAATTGTATGAAACTACACCTTCGATCTTATTTTGAGAGTAACAATTTAAATTTATTTTTTCAAAAAATGTATGGTGAGAATTCAAATTTAAAAAATTAATTAAAAAGATCAAAATCCCATCATTCTTAACTTCCTTATATCCACAGTTTACATATGGAAAAAAAAAAAAAAAAACACAAATTTTCACTAATTATTACACATTCTTTTTTCATACATGAAAGGGAACTAAAAATTCCTACTCCCGAAATTAAAATCTTCAAAATTTGGGAAGAATTTTCACATTCATCACCAATCACATGATCGTGCAGTAGGGGTCCGAGCTGGGGCCCCTCACTTCATAAACCGGGTACTGTGGATACCCGTCATACGGCGGCGCGTAGGTCCACACCACCGCCGGCTGCGGATTGGGCGCCTCCACCTTCGGGGCCGCCGCCGCTTCTTCCTTCTTGACCTCGCCCACACTCACCAGCTCCGCGTAAGCCACGTTCTTCCTCAGCCGCCGCGTCAGCTCCACGGCGTCGATGCCTTCTCCCACCAACTCCACCTGATCCTTTCCCACCCCCGTCAGAGCCGCCGATTCAACACCTGAACACACACACACCACACAGTTATTCACTACAATTACTTAATATTTTTTTTTTCTCGAATCTAAACCCTTTCATCCAAATATAACCGCGTACCTGATGCGCAGACAGAAACCTTTAGGGCTTTGGATCGGGATTTCTCGTCGTTCATCGACACCTTTATCACAATCTTTTGCTGCAAACATTGAAGCAACAATTTTATTCAAAAAGATAATTAAAAAAATCAGATTGTTCATGTTTATGTAATTTTGCAGATGATCTTGATACCTTCATTTTTCTCGAGTAATGAGTCAGTGGGAGGAGTAAAAGGAGAAAGAGATGAGAAATTTAGAGAGTGAAAAACAGAGTAGTAAGAAGTCCTGAGTCTGAGAAAGAGGGAAGACGAGAGCGCCTATTTATAGGAAAATGAATCCCAAGGGAGGGGGGGCTTACCATGTTTTAAGAATCGGACCGGACCGGACCGGCCGGTTCAACCGGTTCAACCGGGAACCGGCCATGTGTCCGGGACGGTTCACATGGCCAAAACCGGTGTGGTCAAAACCAGTGTGACCCGGTTAAAACCCAAGAAAATCAGTCAAAATCAGTGACCCAGTGACCCGGTCACACCCAATTTTGACTTTATTTTTAGAAAAAAATTGAAAAAAAATAAGAAATGTAAATACTTTTTGGGCTTAAACATTTTTTATATTTATAACCTCAAGTACTTAAACTTAACTTATGGTTTCTCAATGTGGGATAATAAAATTGACTTAAGTTATTCCTTATTTATAAGCTAAAGTGTCCATACTTGGCTTCTAATTTTCCAATGTGGGACGATAAGTATGGCTTAAAATCTCAAACTTTTCCATATTTATACATAAAGTTATTATACTTCTAAACTTTTTCAATGTGGGACATCATTTTTAGGTGTTTTTATTCTATTTCTTCTCCATCTACTCTTTTCTTCTTTTCTCCAATCTTTTTTGGATTTTTTTATAGAAAAATTATATGGAGACACCGATTGCTACCTATATTTGATTAAAATCAAATTCAACTCCTCCCCAAATCTTAAAAGATAATGTATTATCTCCCCCCCCCCCCCTTTTTTCCATCTTCTTCAATATTATGTATGCAAATATATATTTTTTTTCTTTTCTCTTCTTCAATATTATGTATCCAACTCTTTTCCTTACATTAAGTTGTTGGTTTTTTTACATATATTTATTTAAGCTTGCTTTTATTTTTATCATATTTTTCTTAATTAATTGATACATAATGATTGGTATATTATGTGTGTGTGTGTATATATATATAAACATAAATATATTAGGGTCCGGGTTAACCGGTTATTTTAATCCGGTTCAACCGGTCGGACCAGTGACCCAATGACCCAGTAGCTTGAACGGTTCGATCTCCGGTCCGGTTCTGAAAACATTGGGGGCTTACAATTTAGACGCGCAAAAACCTTTTACTTTTATGATAATTTGTTTGGGTAAACACCACTTTTGGTCTTTTAAATATGTCATTTATCCACTTTTGATTCTTCGTATTTTTTTCTAATCAAATTTAATGTCTCAAGTTTTGAAATCTCATCACTTTTGATATATTCTATTAAAATTAACAGATTTCTTTAAAAAAAGAAAAACTAAAGCGGATTGAATTGGGATCGAATTCATCTGATCGATTTAATCCCTCAATTTTTGAAATCTCATCAGTTTTGATATATTCCATTAAAACTAACGAATTTCTTAAAAAAAAAAAGAAAAAATAAAATGGAAAAAAATAAGATGGATTGAATTGAGATTGAACCCACATCTTCATTGTAGCACAACAAATATTTTTACCACTTAATCAAGTCTATTTCTTAATATTTTAGTCACCAAAATATTACTTAATGCTCAGAACAAAGACTCTTCATATGTTATTGGGCAATAAATATTCTTGTTGTGATGGAAAAAATTTAAATTATATTTAACTGATGTTTAGAATATTTTCAACACTGTTTTTACGTATTTGATGATATGATTTATGTATTTTTTTTTTTATGACTTTTATGTCTTTCTTTATGTATTTTTATGACTTTCATGACATTCTTTGATGTTTGCATTATTTTGATTGGTCATATTTTAAGTTTTATTATCAAGTATATAAGAGTTTGGGGTATTTGATTTTGAAATTTTTCAACATGATTTTGAGATGTTTTTAACATTTTTTTGTTTCACTATTTTGGTTAAGTACTATTTTATTTATTAAAATAATTAAGAAATAGGCTCGATTGAGTAGTAAGGGCATTATTTTGCTACAATGAAGATACGGGTTCGATCCCAATTCAGCCCATTAGCCGTTGCGGTATGCTGTTACTGCGTGCATATAATAAATAATCATTTATATTTTAAAATATATTATAAAAAAAGTAAAATATATAAATCAATATATTGTATTAAAAAAAAGAAAAAAACTAATTTATTAGTTAATGTACAATTTGAAAAGTTGAATAAGGTAGTTATCAAGTAGTTGAAGGGTATTTTCTACTTCACAAAATATTGGTGCGATAGTGGCATTAATCATTGTTTGTGAGTTTGAATGGCCTTTTTTTATATTAATAGAGATAACTAGTTTTATAATTTTAAAGTGACAATAATTTTATATAAATTGTTATCAGTAGTAATCAATGACACAAAAATAAATATAAATTTGTCAGTAAAAATAATCAATGAAACATGTATAATTGTACAATCTAGTGGCGACAGTGAAGGTGTTACTAACTAACAATAGTGATAATTTACATAAACTTCTAAATGACCAATAAAGTTTAGGAAAATTATATTATTGCAAAATTAAAATTATATATTTTTAATTACAACTTTGAGTTACCACCTAATGTTTTTCCATTAATGTGTATTTTTTTTTATTTATCTATAGTATATATAAAAAAAAAGATGTTAATAGACACAAAGTGACGGTATTAACACTACATACCAATACTTTGTGATACAAAAAATACCTTTCAACTAATAGACAACTAACTTTTTAAATTTCACATGTTCTATATTAACTTAACTGTCAAATAAATATATTTTATATATTTATAATATATTTTAAAATGTGAAACATGAATTACTATATGCACGCAGGAACAACGTGTTATGATACAGTTACCACCCCTGAAGTATTCATCCTACATTTACAAACGACAATTATTGACATCGCTGCACTAATTTTAAATATAATAATTACACCTCTAATTAGATAATTTTATTTTTTTTCTTTTTTCTACAAAAATGACTCTATGTTATTTTAACATGACAACACAAATTCTCTTGTTGTGTGAATAATACCTCAAGTTTTTTTCTTTTATTTTTTTTAAATGTGACTTGTTCATTTATATATTTTATTTTTATTTATATTATATTTTATTCTTTATTATGTTTTTTATCGTCATCAATTATATGGACGTAAAAATAACGTGGCTTCACGGGTAGTTTAAAAAATAAATGAAAAATCCGTACTACGCGCAAAGGGTGGCATGAGAAGATTCAACAAAAAAAAGAGATTACGTCAAAGAGATGATGTATAAAGGTCGTGTTCTGAATTATTATGTGATGATAAAGTCATCTTCTGTGTAATTTCCTGAGGAGTTGACACGTTACATCAAGAACAATCAATCCTACCATTAATGTTATAATAATAAAAAATAATATTGATGATAAAATATCAATCACCAACCATAAAATTATTATTAAACATATATATATATAAATATATTGATTAATGAATATTTAATTCTCATGCTATATAGTTGTAAGAATTGTGTGTAAAGTTATTATTATAGATAATTAGAAACAAATTTATAATAAGGATGATTATTTATTGTTATTGCATCGTCACTGTGCACATGTTGCTAATTATTTTAAGTGATAATTATAAGCATAGTGTTTTGTCATTAATTTTTCCTGGTGACATTTTCAGAAAATAATTGTTACTATTAAATTTACGACATTCATTTTTGTGTAAAAAAAAGGTGATAATATTAAAATTATCATTTTTAATTTTCTCTCTTTATAGTAAAAAAAGAAAAATAGATGAAGACATTTGCAATTGGTGAATCATTAAATATATAACATTAATTATATGCAATAAATATAATTTTTATTTCTACATAATGTATTGTGATATATATATATATATATTTATAATTGAACAACTGAATCTGATGGCTATCATGAATTCAGTACAATGTATTTATAGCCAATATCATGAAATTCCGGGACAGAAAAAATAATACGACAGAAATGAGAGAGAGAGAGAGAAAAAAAAATCAATTATTCTTTTTCTTGCATATAATATTAATTTAGTCCATATATAAAATACCCACCAAAGTGATAACTTGAGTCTGGTAAAATTGCAAACTTGGTCCCATAAGATGGGATGATTTTAAAAATAGTCCCGCACTTTATAAAATTTTAAAAATAGTCCCATGTTTAATTAAATTTTGCAAAATAAGGACTTTTAGTTGCACATTAGTCCCACTCATTATTTGCCGTTAAAACATAATGGCATATGTCAATTAAGTCTCTGTTAACTGTTAATAAAAGGTGGAAAAAATAAGTTTGCAACTCACGTGCTTGTTTTTTGAAGGGATATTGCATTTCATTCCCAAAAACCTGATTTCGTCCTCATCTCTTCTTCATATTCACTTTTTAAAATTTAATAAGTATTAAGAGAAATTAACAGTTTTTTAACATATTGAGATTGAGATTAATAATAAAATTATACTGAGAAAAATTTAAATTAAATTACACAAGATATAATGATATATAACAATTAAATAGATGTTCATCAACTGATCGGGAAAATGTTGAAGAGAACCTGATTGGGAAAATAGATGTTATATCTTGTGTAATTTAAATTTTCTCAGTATAATTTTATCATTGTATTAATCTCGATCTCAATATATTAAAAAACTGACAATATCTCTTAATGTTTATTAACTCTGATAAAATGATGAGGATGAAATGAGGATTTTAGGGAATGCAGAGCAATTTTCCTCCAAAATAACAAGCTCGTGAATTACAACTTATTTTTTCCACTCTCTATTAAAAGTTAACAGAGACTAATTGACATCTGCCGTTAAGTTTTAACGGCAAGTAAATGAGTGGGACTAATTGTGCAACTAAAAGTCCTCATTTTGAAAAATTTAATCAAACATGGGACTATTTTTAAAAATTGATAAAGCGCGGGACTATTTTTAAAATCACCCTATCTTATGGAACCAAGTTTGCAATTTTGCCACTTGAGTCTCAAGTCCATATTAAAATTATAGCACTTTTCTTTATTCTTTTGTGTGAATTTTACTTTTGCCCCTTCAACTATATGTTCATAATAACACTTTGCCCTCTCAACTTATGTATATTTCGTTTTTCTCCCTCCAACTAAAGTAATACAACATGTGTAATCTACGGCTCATTTATTATTTTAATACAAAACAATAAAAAACTAATACAATTAGTATTTCAACAAAAAGAATAATATTAATAGTGCAAGTCAATATTTATGAATTTGAATTCGCAATTTATTTTTTAATTTTAATATAAAGTCGAATTTTGAAACTTCGACTTCAATCGAAGTACAAAGTACAAAGTTCAACTACTGAAGTCGAACTTTGTAAGTTCGACTTCAGAAACCGAGCTCACGTGTTCATTCGACTTTTTATTTTTATTATTTTTACAATTTAAAGTTTAAAATTTATTTTTATTAATTTAATAATTATAATTATAAGTTTAATTAATTATATTTCTTAATAAATTTAAAATTTACATATAAAAAATACAATAATTACAATTACTAAAATTAACCATCCGTCATTTTAGAAATACAATAATTACAATTATAATTTTAAATTATCATTAATAATTTAATAATTATAATTATAATTATATTCTTAACTAATTATATTTATTCATTATTTTATTTATTATTATTCTATAGACATTTTAATAATAATTAGCAATAATGAATTTTAAAATTAATTGATTGAAAAAAATAGAATCAAACTAATTACAAATATTATTTATGATCTATGGTGCACACATAAACTTGTCTTAAATTAGCCTCTCTTTGTTGGGCTTTGTCTTTCACGCGTTGATGTATGAACCGTAGATTATAAATAATATTTGTAATTAGTTGATTGTATTTTTTTTAATAAATTAATATTAAAATTTATTATTTCTAATTATTATTAAAATATCTAATTAATAATAATAAATAGAATAATAAATAAATATAATTATAATTATTAAATTATTAACGATAATTTTAAAATTATAATTTTCAGAAGTTGAACTTTGTACTTTCGACTTTATATTAAAATAATAAAAAAATACAAAATCGCACTTATAGAGTTCGACTTGCACTATTAATATTATCTTTTTTGTTTAAATATTAATTGTGTTAATTTTTTATTATTTTATATTAAAATAATAAATAAGCCTATGAATGAGAGTTGACTATCATGTAACGTGGTACGTAGGACTATGTATAGAATTATAGTATTTGTAAACCTATATTTTTTTATTCTTGAGATTCCATAATATTATTTTAGTGCCATCTTGGATGATGCATGTATTCATTCTTGTGGGCATGGTGACTATTAATTATTAACTACAATTATGTAATCATTAATTATTAAAACTAGGGTTAAATACACTTTGCCCCCATGAATTATCGTTGATGTAACATTTACTCCCTTAAATATCAAATGTAACATTTAGTCCCTTGATTGGATAAAATTGCCCCTTATGCCCTGAATAATGATATATTATTTTCAATATTTTAGTATTTTTACACATTAAATCATCACCAAATTATTTTCTAACTATTTTTTTAATATGTAAAGCATTTAAATTAAAAATGGTATACTGAGTTAATATTTATAATAGATACACAACAATATAATATCTCAATAAAAAAATCTTTTACATGAATTTTTTTTGTATATTCATTTTACTCACTCATTACTTAATGTCTTTTTGTGTTTTTATTTTACAATTTAAACTATTTATAAACTCAAAATAAGTAATGAATGAGTATAACAAATACACGAAAAAACTTTCATGTAAAAGATTTTATTAATTTGGTAATAAAATTAAGTTATAAACTATTTAATTTTTTAGATAAGAATGAATAATTACATCTCCATTTTTTAAATATATTTTCTTTAAAAAAATATGACAAAATAAATTTATTAATCTTTTTTTTTTCTAAAAGTGTTTAAATTTTGATTAAGCATATATATATATATATTGTCAATTTTTTTTCAAAAATATATATGAATTGTCGGGATATTATATTTGTTGTGTATCTATTATATATATTAACTTATTATACCATTCTTTACTTATTAAAAAATCTTTTTAGTTTGAAAATAATTTGGTGATGATTTAATGTGGAAAATACCATAATATATTCAAAATAATATATAATTATTCAAGGCATGAGGGACAATTTTGTCCAATCAGGGGGGGTAAACGTTACATGTGATAGTTTAGGGGGTTAAATGTTACAACAAGGATAATTTAGAAGGGCAAAGTGTATTTAACCCTTAAAACTACAATTATGTGATTATAAAGGATTTGATATTCATAATTTTAAATCTGTTTACAATATAGCCTTAGATAAAAAAAAATTAAATAATAATATTAAAATCATCACTACTTATAATTTATAAGCATTCAGCAACAAAAAATTTATTCATTGGATGTAACGATTTTAATCCTAGCAGGAAATTATTGATATAAAAAGAACGTGCATAAAAATTGTCAGTACATACAGTAATAAATGAAATAATATATGTTGTTGTTATACAGTGCCACCTACAAACATACAATGATAAATTTATGCACAGTTATTGTCATTAATAATTATATTATATAACTTATAATAAATCGATAAAAACTAAATATTATGTTTTAAATAAAGGTTTTAATAAAAAAATCAATATCACCAAAAACAATTCATGGGAAGATTTTGCAATAAACATATTTTAGGAGTTACGTAGGAAAGTATTTCATTGTGTTTGGTTTTCTTTTTGGAGTGTTTTGTTTTGTTTTGTGGAGATAGAGAGAGAAAAATAAAGATGAATAAGTGTGTGTTAGAGATAGGTGTATGTTTGGATTTGTTTTTAGAGTTAATTTTAAATAGTGTAAAAAAATATATTGTATGTATTATGTTGTATATTGGGAGACAAAAAACACTGTTCATTGTCAAATCATGTCATTTATATATATTTTTATAAATGTATATAGTAATATTTGTTTATTGTATGTATTATGTTGTATATTGGGAGACAAAAAATATTGTTCATTGTCAAATCATGTCTCTTTTATATATTTTTATAAATATATATGTATACAATAATATTTATTTATTTGTAGGTGAATTAAATTATATAATATATTATTGTATAGGAGAATGTGAAAATTATTCAAAACACCTAGTAAAAGTGTTTTGGACAATGTTATGTTTGGTTTTGTTTTCTAACCATCTCGAAGATGGATAGAAAACGAAACCAAACAGAGGGTTTATGTCCCGTCACTGCCCAAGTTATTTTTATCAGAGGGATTTTTGTTACTTTTCATATTTTAAAAGGTGAATACGACTTCGATATATATATAGGGGTGCAAAGTGTATTTAAGCCATAATTGAGGGGGCAAAGTGAAAAAACAACCCTTTTGTTTTGTGTACTAAAATAAGACTTGAAAGACTTTGAATTCCAGGGTGTATATGGGGTCACACGTTAGTTATACTTGTCCTTAACATCTTGACTTATCAAGTCAACGCGACTCAGTCTTATGTCATAAGTCAACATTTTTTATTTTGTTTTGAATATATTTATTTAAAAAATAATAAAATAAAACAAAAATGTTAACATCAAAAAGCACACCATGGTAGAATTTCCTAAAGGTCATTGCAAAGGGCATAATATTACAGCCACCTCCCTTGATATTTGACATAATTATAAATATCTTATTATTGTTTGAAAAATTATAAATACCTCTATGAGATTTGTAATTTTTAACCAAAGGCATGAAATTGATAATTTTGCCCTTGAATTTTTTTATTAAAATAGTAGAAAAATCAGTCGAGGCAAATTGCATTATTGTTCCTCTGTGTAAAAAACTTAAAAAACCTCTCCCTATGCATTATAATCCAAAAAATCTTTTTAAAAATTAAATAAAAAATAATTCAGTGCATAAGGGCATTTTGGTCAGTTCAACCATAAAATCGATGAAAATGGGCTATTTGTTAGATGGTTACAAACCTTAGGAAGGTGTTTATAATTTTTCAAACAACGAGAGGTACTTGTAATTATGTCAAACCTCATGGGACGTAGTTGTAATTTACACTTATGATATTGATGATTGGTTATCATTGGCGTAATTAATTAAATAAAATAGTGAAAGAAAGATTAGTAAATAATTTCTAGAATTCCATACCAAATATAACTTTTTTAAAAATATTTAAGGAAAATAAAAATATACGCGACTACGTAGATGTAATAATAATTAAAAAAAACTAATAAACACAATTGATTAATTGATTGATGTAGGCACTCATCCTACATTAATTGCAGAGAAATGGACTTGAGTGACCCCAAGGACTCCCCTTCGAAGCGAGGCATCTTTACAAAATAAAAATAAATCAGAATTGATAATACTTCGCACAATTAGGCATTGATAACGTCGAGTGCCGCATTATTAATATATCAAACTGGTTATGAATTTCAATTTGTGTTGATATTAAAAGAAAATGATCTTAGTTTAATGTTGAGTAAAAAAAATTAAAATTGTGTAAATCCCTTTCATTGGACTTCATAAGTGAGGTTAGGTACAAAAGTTGTGTACACACGGCATAAACAATTGTACATAATGCTATATTCAATTGTAAGGGGTGTGAACGTATCATGCAAAAGATACAAATCCTCTTCTCCAATAGTTGGAGTGGAAAAATTAGTGTTAAAAAATTAATACAACTTCTCGATGTTCCATTTGAGATTGATCGATAAAAGTTTGTTTGAATTCAATTCTTTAATTTGAAAATCAAATTCAACTTATTAATTTTTCGTTTTATAAATTTGCAAATTCGACTTGGGCTTGATTCAATTCTAAAAAATATAATAAAACATATTTAAAATACCAAACTACTCAAGCTTGACTCGCGTCTGATTTACTTGAAGCTCGTTTGAGCTGGATTGATTATTAATTAACCAAACTCAAATGCAAGTTTTGTTCACGCCACGCAATGGTTGTCGCTAGTGATTTTTACGAAAATGGCTAAAATATTTGCCATGGCTAAAAACCATGACGAATGTTTTTAGCCGTGGCAAATAAATATTTTATGGTAGAAAAATTAATTTTTGTATCGTTTTTTATTTAATCGTAGTTAATAATAGTTATTTACCATAACTTTTAGTCATAATGCAAAAACAAAAACAAAAATAAAAGATGAAAATATCAACTCTCAAGGAAGAGAAGTGAATTCATGGAATCACTTCACACGGCATTAAAACGCGACTTTGGTGTTGTAGAAAGATTGGCCCAGGACTTACTGAAGAGAAGCCCAACAGACAAGGACGGCCCAAAACCTAAAACCCGGCGGCCCATTCTTATCATCCGACCCGAACCGACCCACTCACCTTTAGATCCACTCAAACCTTAACCCTTAGTCATTTGTTCTCTCATTTGTTCTCTCATTCACTTCTTACTGTTGTGCCGCTGTAACTCTCCCTCTTTCCTCTTTCACCCACCTCACTCTCCATCACCGGGATATGGAGGAGATCTCTTTCCATAGATCTGCCTCCTTCCTTCAGTGGAGTCAAATGATCCCATCTTTACACAGATGGAGGATGACTATAAAAGAGACTCCCATATTCCATCGAAAGAGACTAGAATAAGTTTATGTTTAAGATTCAGTTCTTGAGACTAAACCTCTTTGTGAAACCCTGTGCCTTTTTCCTGAGTGGGATTCCTGTGGTGGCCTTTGGTGGTCGTGTGGCTGCTGGTTTTGGTGTACGGTGCAACTGTTTGTTGAGTGCCGACTTCCAGTAGTCGCACCCAGTCGTAACTGGTTCGTGGCTCTCTGAGCCTGTTATAAAAAGGATCTGTTCCTATTGTTGTTCATCATTGTTTATTTCTCTTTTAATTTCTGATATTCTGTATTACCCCCAAAACGTATTGTATTTATAAGGGTTATCGAACCCGCTCCCCTTTTTTGTAATTTGTCGTTTAAGGATCTCAGTGATCCCTCTCGTGGTCTGTCCACATTCAACAGTGGTATCAGAGCCGGTCTTCACCGGTTCTGGGTATAGGTGACGTTTTTAGTAAACTTCTCTAACTCTCAATTACTGCTTTATATTGCTTCGTGCTACTGCTCAGTAATAACCATTTGTTGGTGGTATTATTCTGTGTTGTGATATAACTAATCCTGTTTAGTCCCATATCTTGCTTGGTGCAATTCTGCTTAGTGCTATATCCATATCTTGCTTAGTGCTATTGTCGGTTGTTAAATAACTCTGCATCTACTGCTTTGTGCTACGTTTCCGCTATAACCATCTGTTGGTAATATTGTTCGATATTTATACCCTGCTTAGTGCTCTATATCTGAGATCTGTTGCTCAGTTTGTTGTTTCTCTGTTGGTTACATTGCTGAGTGCTCTGCTTCTATTGATATATACTGTTTAATATATTCTCCTTAGTGCACCGGTAATTTCCCTCTGATCCCTCACTTGGCTGGGTCCCGTGAGACCGTCGGGTATCTGGTTGAGATTCAGAGGTGTCTCTTTGTTACTACTATAACTGTGTACTCCAATTTGATATTGTGTGTGATAATCCATTGGATAAACTTTGTTTAGTTTTTTGTGAATCTGTGTGATATCTCTATTTTCTATGGCTGGTTATAATTTGCTTCCGTTCGATGGTAAGTCTGACTTTTCTATATGGCAACAAAAGATGAGAGGTATTTTGATTCAACAAAGAGTTTTCATAGCCATCGATGGTAAATATTCTGATAATTTTTCTGAAGAAAAACAAATCGAGACTGATGAGTTTGCCTATTCTTCTATTATCTTGAATTTGTCGGATTCTGTGATTAGGAAAATAGGCAAGCAAGAAACTGCTAAAAATCTGTGGAATAAGTTAGAAGAGCTGTATACTGAGAATCCGTTGCCTAGTAAGCTTTTCTTGCTTGAGAAATTTTTCCGGTATAAGTTAGACTTGTCCAAAAACATTGATGACAATCTTAATGAGTTCACAAAACTAGTTCAGGACATTAAGTTAACCGGTGATAAAAACATAGATGACTATACCCTAATTATCTTGTTGAATGTTATACCAGAAGAGTACAGTGATTTTAAATCTGCTATCAAATATGGTAGAGACCACGTGAACCTTGAAACTGTTATTAGTGATCTCAAGAGTAAGGAAATGGACATTAAGGCTCACAAACCTAGTCAAAACCAATTTGAAGTGAATTTTGTAAAGGGAAAGACTAGAAACTCTGGTTACAAACATAAGAGTCATAAAAAGGATGATGAGGATGGAGATGATAAAAAGAAAGAGAGGAAGTGTTATAATTGTGGGATTAAAGGGCACTAGATTAAGGATTGTAGGAAACCTAGAAAAGACAAAAGGGGCAGAAATCAGGACAGTGACGTAGAAACAAATGCTGTTTTTCAAGATAACCAAGGAGAAGTCTACTAATTTTTCGGGTCTGTTGTCCTCTTTTTCTCGTATACCTTACTAACCCACGTGTGCTAGTGAGTTTATCTGTCTTGCAGGTACCAACAGAAGAAAGAAGGACTAAGGCGATGATGATATGCTCGAACCAGTTATCCTTGGATTAGCCGTTCCCTTCGGTTGGGTCTTGGTCCAAGGTAGAGAATGTTGAAAGATTGGCCCAGGACTTACTGAAGAGAAGCCCAACAGACAAGGACGGCCCAAAAGCCAAAACCCGACGGCCCATTCTTATCACCCGACCCGAACCGACCCACTCACCTTTATATCCACTCAAACCCTAACCCTTAGTCATTTGTTCTCTCATTCACTTCTTACTGTTGCGCTGTTGTAACTCTCCCTCCTTCCTCTTTCACCCACCTCACTCTCCATCACCGGGATATGGAGGAGATCTCTTTCCATAGATCTGCCTCCTTCCTTCAGTGGAGTTAAATGATTCCATCTTTACACAGATGGAGGATAACTATAAAAGAGACTCCCGTATTCCACCGAAAGAGACCAGAATAAGTTTCTGTTTAAGATTCAGTTCTTGAGACTAAACCTCTTCGTGAAACCCTGTGCCTTTTTCTTGAGTGGGATTCCTGTGGTGGCCTTTGGTGGTCGTGTGGCTGCCGGTTTTGGTGTACGGTGCAACCGTTTGTTGAGTGCCGACTTCCAGTAGTCGCACCCGATCGTAACTGGTTCGTGGCTCTCTGAGCCTGTTATAAAAAGGATATGTTCCTATTGCTGTTCATTATTGTTTATTTCTCTTTTAATTTATGATATTCTGTATTACCCCTAAAACGTATTGTATTTATAAGGGTTATCGAACCCGCTCCCCTTTTTTGTAATTTGTCGTTTAAGGATCTCAGTGATCCCTCTCGTGGTCTGTCCACATTCAACAGGTGTAAACCCTGAATGTCGCAATCAATCGAAGGCATGTAACGTAGTTACCACTCCAATTTGTCAACAAAAATTAATAAAAGATGTTGGATTTTATTTTAAAAATAAATTCCTATAAATAAAATAAAATATTAAAACTCATAAGATGTTAGAATATTTGACATAATAAGCTCTTTATATTGATAAACGATAAAACAAAAAGGACAAGATATATATCCTATGGAGTATGGATATGGACATGGACACAACGCCACGAAAAATTTCAAAAATTTAGTATACAGCATGACACTGACATTGACACAACAATATAATATATATATATATATATATATTATTTTATCTATATTCTCAAAAAATTAACATATGCAGTATGATTTATATCAAAATATATAACACATGAAGAAAAACAATAAAATTCAACAATAAAATAAAAACATAAGCATGTGTTATATCTAAGTTCTTAACCAAATAAATTGCTTCAAAAATATACATAATCATGTTATTTTAAAAAAATAAATAATTACCCATCTTCCATTAAAGTACACAATGGAAAATTTTTAATTTTTCAAATTAGCTACATCATCGTGACCTTCTCGAGATTTTTCAGTAACTTCATTCACAAACAAAAGCGGAACGAAAGAGAGAAACAAAAGAGAGATCGAAGAAAATAGAAAAGAGAGAGAGAAAGAAAACGGGAAGGAATTAAAGAAGATATTTCAATTTCATATGATAACTGATAAGTGAAGTTTTCTTTTTTCTTTTCTATGTCAGCCACTAAACTTTTTTGAAATTATACCACCAAAAAAAAAAAAAAGTTTCAATTAATGTGTCGGGCACATTGTTTGGCATGTCGGACACCATGTTATTTTTTTATGATATATTTTCAGACACACAAATGTCATGTTCGACACGTGTCGAATACTTGTCCAACTCGTATCGAACACTGCACAGGGTGATTTGTGAAGTGTTTGTGCACTATAGATGCTACCGATCAAATAAGTAGCTATTTCTTGATATATTTTATATCTAAATCTTTATAAAAATACGTTGATAAATATTACATATTGATTTGACTCTAAATAAAAATTTAATAGATAATTTTTTTTTTCTCATAAATGAAAAACAGAGGAGTTATTAAAAGCTTCAAAAACATACCTTACAATAAGCAGCAGAGGGTGGACGGAACTAACTGCCTTACATGCTCTCAATATTTTTCATTACAACTATTGATATATGAGGCATTTAAATGTTCGATTTTGCTGTAAATTTGGAGGAAATTTTCTTGATTGAAACCCCAAGTATAATAATATACCAATATGTGACTTTCATTTTTTTTATATATATTTACATATACGGAATGACATATGATCTATTTATACAATCATTTCTGCCTTTTGAAAAATTATACTAGGGTTGATAAAAAGAATAATAATTTAAAACCATCTGAATCAAATCAAATTGAAACATTTTTTATGATTTATCTTTCAAACCGTAATTCTAAATTTAGAATAAAACCGCACCACATATGATAATATACGAATATGTCACTTCCTCTTTTTTTTTTTAACTAGTCATCGTGACACGCACTTCCTGTGTGCATTTAATAAATAATCTTTCACGTTTTAAAATATATTGTAAATAAGAATATAAAATATATAAATCAACACATCGCATTTAAAAAAGAATAAAGAAACTAATTTAAAGGTATTATCAACACTGATGATGTCCTCAAAATCCTTCATGAACTCCAAGCCCAAAGCACATTCTAAAACAGCCCAACTAGCTACTAGCAGGCCGGCCGAGCAGCAGGGAAGGTAAAAGCCCATAAATTTACCTCATATTTTCACTGAACTGGCAATCAGCAACCAACTTTCGGAATTGGCTCCATTAACGGCTATGAAATTGACTCCTTGTGCAGTCATTTGAGGTCAAACTTTGGTATGCTTATTCAACAATCTCTTTGATAATTACACACTCTCACACTACTTTTACTATTTGCTAGCTTGTTTGACCTCACTTTTACACAGATTCTATTACTCACACGAGTTATCCTCCATTAGTCTTCACAAATTACCATTGTTCTCACTTTATTTCAAGTTTACTTTTATTTTGTACTTTACTGACTTAAGTATCGGAGTGCTAATATTTCTTTGTAGATTAGTTCCCCCAAATCTTAATATTCTCTTGAAAGTCCTTCGAAAAGTACCTCAAAACCCAAGTACGCATCAGACATAATAAAATATTTGATTTAGTGGTCTCACAAACTATCGATTGTGAATGAAAAATATCATTATATATATATATATATATATTAGCATAGAATATAGATAAGCTAGGGTTGGGATCTTACGTTGTAGGGAGTAATGGTCAAAGAAGTTGCTATGAAAATGCTCAATGGTAAGTTACTAAGAAAGTGCTCTATGATTTGACACTTTTGTTATTTGAAGATGATGCAATCTGCAATGCTTTGCCACAAAGTTGGCAGGGTTTCCTCTACCAATGTTTTCTTTTATAGAATTTTTATTTATATTATTATATTAATATTTGAATAAATTGATAATTGAACAATACATCGATTCAATCAATATATTAATATTACTAAAAATTATGAAATAACAAATTACAATAAATAACATAAAAGTGAAACAACCACTCACACGCCTAATGGGATTCAAACTCATAACATCAAACTAAGTAATGAGACCTCAACCTTCATGACCTTTCCTCTACTTATGCTGAGTAAAAAAAAATTATAAAAATTTAGAGCGTTTGAAAATAAAAATTGAAAAACGAAAAGGAAGGTTAAGTTAGAGTATTTAGAGAAAAGCTTAATACATACAATTTCACCAATAACTGACAAAAAAAAAATTGATTTGGAGCCCTGTTCGTTTGGTTTTATTTTTTGATTTTTAGTAAAAAAATATGTATTTTCGATTTTGAATAAGTTTTCATGTGAAATGGAAATATATTGGATTACTTAATGAGATTATATTTTATGTTGAACTGTGATGTCAAATCAATAAATTTTCAATGAGAATACACATAAATAAATATGTTTTCACTTTAATCACTATTTCAAAAATTAAAATTAAAAACTGAAAATAAAAATACAAACAAACTTGCAATTGCTTAAAATAAGTGTATATGGTCTTATTATTGAAAAAAGTACTTTAAATTCACAACTTTTAATTATTTTAATTATATTGATTTAAGCCAAAAGTTATAATAAGCTCCCTATCAAGTGCTGTAACTTATTTACAACATTATAC
This sequence comes from Sesamum alatum, assembly GCA_034509735.1. Lineage (NCBI taxonomy): Eukaryota > Viridiplantae > Streptophyta > Magnoliopsida > Lamiales > Pedaliaceae > Sesamum > Sesamum alatum. The sequence goes on along the minus strand of JACGWO010000001.1, from coordinate 45,859,279 downwards.
ATGTTAAGTTGTTTTTCCAAAAATGTCATTCTTCATTTTTTTTTACTTCTCATTGATATATTCAAACACTCGCAACATTACCGCTTAATTTATAATTTTGTTTAAGAAAAAAAAAAAACAACTTATTTCCATATCAGAAACAGAAACTATTTCAAACGTTCCCAATAACTAAACTTAATTTAAAAAATTCAAATTTATAAATTAATTGGAAATAAAAAAGCCTGTTCATTTTACTTTCAACAAAAGGAAAACTGATAAGTACTTAAATTAAATTATTGCGAACAACCCCCTCCAATTGTATACGAAGCATAAAAGTAGGGTTTTTTCAGCAATTAGTCAGCCCATAAAATGGCCCAGCCCATGAACAAGAACAGATGGCTGGGTCGGTCCATTGTACACATTCGTAGATAATAAGGGCCCATGTTCTTGGGAGAGCTCAGTCTGATCCCACTCATTATGCCCAAGCCCACCTACATCTCATTATTATTTATGATTTTATGTATAATATATTTTAAAACGTAAAAAATTATTTATTATAGGGATAATTACATAAAATTCTGTTGTATTTTTGGTTATGTACAAAAAAATTCCTTTTGTTTTATTAATATGCAAAAAAAAACTGTGTTATGTTAAATTTAGCTCATGTGCCACTAATGCATGTCGTTAGTAACTTTTGATGCTGTTAATTTTTGTTTTTTTTTTTTATCAAGTTTTCAATTTTACCCGCTATACATTATGAGGCTGAAGAGTAAAATTTTTACTTTCACTTTTGAAGTGAGAGAAATGGAAAGAGAGAAAGAAAGGTGAGAAATTAGGGTCTTTTTACTGCGTGGAATCGTACAACTGAGAAACTTGTTTTCTTGTGCGATTAAATGCCAAATTTTAACATACCAACATCTTTATCGGAGTATTTTGAGGCATTTTAGAGAATACGAAAGGTGATTATTGAAAAGTCCGACGATAAAATTTAAAGTTCTTTTGCGTACTGTTATAGATCTGTAAATAACTATGAGGTTTTTTTTTTTTTTTTTTGTTTCTTTTGTGAGACCGAGGAAAGGATTTAGCCCAAGTAGGGGCAATGTATTTGGGGGTCCTGCAGTATAAGGTACACAAACTGAATTTGCGCTTTAAGGGTTTTTTTTAAACATTTCATGTCTCTTTTTATGTAGTTTTAAATCCAATAAATTAGGGTGTTTTTTGGATTGCTTTTGCTTCGACTTGCTAAAAGTTGTCTCTGGTCTCCCCAACATTGAATTCTTTATTTTGAACTGAAAATGGTAGATACAGTGTGTTTTGTCCTTATTTATGGTTGTATTATATGTTGTAAATTGTAGTGGTCCCCATTGGTGTCAGTATTATATTTGGTTGTTGTGACTAAATATGTGACATGTTCTGACTAAGTCTGCGATATTAGTCTAATTGGTATTGTTTAGTATATAGATTAATATTAATTTATGTGATATTGGTTTATGATATTAGTGTAATTGGTACTTACGGTAGTGCAATGTGTAATTAGTGATCAGTCAAGTGATGATAAATTATTGTATATGCAGATAATGGTGCTTGGTGAGTATGCTGATTTTGATATATGCAGGGGGGGGGGGGGGGTGTTAGAGTGGGTACATAAAGTTAGGTATGTAGGAGGTACAAGGATGTTATTCAGTCAAGTTGATTTAGAAAGACTATATTATGGAAACTTATTAGACATGTATGCTAAGACTGGTGAGAAAGGTTGAGTGTCCAAATATAGATAATGAGATTAAAATGTTATATGGGGATGATGGTATAAGAGGTTGAGTGTAGTCCCTATTTATTTTGAAGAGAAACAAGGCCCTTTGCTTGCTTTAGATACTCAAGGAAATATTTTTCCAATTGAAGGAAATATTCATTCACTTCCTTCTATTGATATCCCTCAAAATGACATAATATCACCTGAACCCCAAATCCCTAAGTTCCCACAAATGCCTGAAATACCCCAAAAAATCCCTGAGGGCAGTGAGGCAGGTGGTGGTGGTGGTGAATGGTGATGGGGTTGGACAAAGAGACAATGAGTAGAGTGAGAATTTCTTAGATTTTTTATTATGAGTCGGGTGAGTTGGTGAGACATCCACAGATTTTGATGCTATCTCTTTTGCATCAGAATGCCCTTCATGAATGTTAGAAGATTTTGAGGGACCTTTAGATGATGATATTTTTTAGATTAGTGGTCCTAATCATGCAAGAGAAGTGTTTAAAACACTTAGATCATGCTTGAAGGATTAAAAAAAAAAAAAACGGAGGCAACTGATCAACAGAGAAGAGAGGAGAGGAGAAATATGGGGGATGAGGAGTGTTATAGTAATGGGGCAATGAAAATGAATTACATTCATTAATTGGGGGGGGGGGGGGATGATGAGGGGAACATGTATGATGAATGGGATGAAAATATGGTTTGGGGTGATGTGGAGCTGCATGTGGTGATGAAATTTCCTACAAGGCAGAAACATAGGGATGTGCTAAGGGATTAGGTTGTGAGGAGGGCATAGGTCTGAAATTCATAAGAATGAAAAACACATCATCATTGCTTCTTGCAAGAATGGCCATGAATGGAAGGTTTATGCATCCTCAGTGATGAAGGAGACCACAGTTAAGATTAAGTAATAAAAGCGGTTCATTCATGAACACACAAAACTGAAAACAGACAGAGCAAATTACATATATTAAAATGATTGAAAATTATATCAGAGATAATCCAAATGAGGGGCTTGTTTCTTCAAAAAAAATAAAATTAGAAGGGACTATCAAATTGAAGTTGGTATTACTAAGGTGTAAGATATGTTTTAGAATTGTGTAAAGGGAATGTGAAACAACAGTATACAAGATTGTATGATTATTGTTCAACTGTTGAGAAACATAACCCATGAAGCACATTAGTGTTGAAAGTGGACAGGGGTTAAGTCCCCTAGTACTTGAGAGGATGTATTTATGTTTGAGTGGATTAAGGGATGGGTTTTTAGATGGTTGCAGGCCTATAATTGTCCTTGATGAATGCTTTTTAAAAGGCTTTACAAGGCCAGTTATTGTCAACAGTAGGAAGAGATGACAATGACAATATATACCCCATTGTTATGGCGTATGTAGAGATTGAAAAATATGCTACATGGGAATGGTTTTCGAATCTATCGCTTAGAGACATAGGTTCTGCTGAACAGAAGGGTTGGGCATTCATTTCAGACAGGCAAAACGGACTGCTTGAGAGTTGAGGCAGTCTCAAATCTTGGTCCAACTGCTGAACACAGATTCTATTTGAGGAATATGTATAAAAATTTCAAAATAAAGTTTAAGGGGCAAGATTTAAAATATATATATATATATATATATTTGAAAGGCTGCAAGCACACATAATGTGAACAAACACCTAAGGGTAATGGTAGAAATTGAGAGGGTGATTCCAAATAAGGGGAAGGGCAAACAACATCTGGATGGCTCGATGACATGATGTGAAACACTGGGCGAGATGTTTCTTCCCATCCAAAACAAAGTGTGGTCTACTTGTGAACAATATTAGTGAGTCATTTAATTCCTACATTCTTGAGGCTAGGGAACGACCAATAATAGACATGTTTGAGTCTATTAGAAGAAAACTAATGACAAGAATACAAATCAAAATGCCTTTAGATGGTGGTGAATGGTGATGGGGTTGGACAAAGAGACAATGAGTAGAGTGAGAATTCCTTAGATTTTTTATTATGAGTCCGGTGAGTTGGGTGAGACATCCACAGATTCTGATGCTAACTCTTTTGCATCAGAATGCCCTTAATGTATGTTAGAAGATTTTGAGGGACCTTTAGATGATGATATTTTTTAGAGTAGTGGTCCTAATCATGCAAGAGAAGTGTTTAAAACACTTAGATCATTGCTTGAAGGATTAAAAAGAAAAACAGAGGCAACTGATCAACAGAGAAGAGAGGCGAGGAGAAGTATGGGGATGAAGAGTGGTATAGTGATGGGGCAATGAAAATGAATACATTCATTAATTGGGGGGGGGGGGGGGGGGAGGGGGGGGATGATGAAGGGAACATGTATGATGAATGGGATGAAAATATGGTTTGGGGTGATGTGGAGTTACATGTGGGGATGAAATTTCCTACAAGGCAGAAATATAGGGATGTGCTAAGGGATTAGGTTGTGAGGAGGGGATAGGTCTGAAATTCATAAGAATGAAAAACACATCATCATTGCTACTTGAAAGAATGGTCGTGAATGGAAGGTTTATGAATCCTCAGTGATGAAGGGGACCACATTTCAGATTAAGTAATAAAAGGGGTTCATTCATGTGCACACAAAACTAAAATCAGACAGACAAATTGCAGATATTAGGAGAAAATGATTGAAAATTATATCAAAGATAATCCAAATGAGGGGCTTGTTTCTTCAAAAAAATAAAATTAGAAGGGACTGTCAGATTGAAGCTGGTATTGCTAAGGTGTATAGGGACAAGAGATATGCTTTAGAATTGTGTAACGGGAATGTGAAACAACAATATACAAGATTGTATAATTATTGTTCAACTGTTGAGAAACATAACCCATGAAGCACATTAATGTTGAAAGTGGATAGGGGTTAAGTCCCTAATACTTGAGAGGATGTTTTTATGTTTGAGTGGATTAAGGGATAGGTTTTTTTTATGGTTGCAGGCCTATATTGATCTTGATGGATGCTTTTTAAAAGGCTTTACAAGGCCAGTCATTGTCAACAGTACGAAGAGATGACAATGACTTTATATACCCCATTGTTATGGGGTATGTAGAGATTGAAAAATATGCTACATGGGAATGGTTTTCGAATCTGTTGCTTAGTGACATAAGTTTTGCTAAATAGAAGGGTTGGGCATTCATTTTAGACAAGCAAAATGGGCTGCTTGAGGCAGTCTCAAACCTTGGCCCAAATGCTAATGAAATTGATGCGAAACATTGGGCAAGATGTTTCTTCCCATCCAAAACAAAGTGTGATGCACTTGTAAATAATATCAGTGAGTCATTTAATTCCTACATTCTTGAGGTTAGGGAACGACCAATAATAGACATGTTTGAGTCTATTAGAAGAAAACCAATGACAAGAATACAAATCAAAATAGAGGTAATGAAAAAATTCAGTGGAGTTGTGTGCTCTAACATTTTCAAAAAAAATGAGAGGCAAAGGTATGAAAGCAGAAACTATTTTCCATCTTGGGCTGGAGAGGACAAATTTGAGGTGCAACATTTTCTGGAAAACCTTATTGTCTATCTCAATAATAGGAATTATAGTTGTGGGCTGTTCCAACTTGTTGGATATCCATATTCCCATGCAATAGCCTCAATCAGTTATCATAGGCTGAATATTGAAGACTATGTAAATGAATATTAAGAAAAAGATGCATACATGAGGGTATATAGGCACATGATCAATCTAGTGCCTGGAATGCATAATTTGAAAAATCATGTTTGGGCACAATTGATCCTCCATAAGTTAAAGTTAGGGCAAGAAAGTCCAAAAAATTAGAAGGAGTAATGGGAATGACATAAGGGACAAAGATGTTGTGTCAAAAAAGGGTCTCATACATACATGTGCTAAATGTCTTGTGAGGGGGCACAACAAAAGAAGTTGCAAGAATCACCCTCACCCAAATTCAAAGTACTACAAGGTATGCAATATTTACATTCTATTTTTACTGAATTTAATATTCTTTGTCTGAATTTTGCTAATTTTGTTTCAGGCACCACAAGATGACCTAATTCCTTCTTCCCAAGTGCCTGAAAATACTCACACAGATGCATCATCAGTACAATTCTAAACTTTTTTTATTATTTATTTTCCATAAATTTACTCTTATTAAAGCCTAATTTTATGTTTGCAGATCCCTATGCCCACAAGGACATGTCACAAGCAGGTTCAAGCAATTCACATCAAAATCAACAGCCTAAGGTACAATTTGGTTCACTTTTCATGACATTTACATATTCATTCTATTTAAGGAATTTAAATATTCACTATTTGTTGTAGGTGTTCAGTCCTCTAGAAACAGAAATTGATCTTGTCCTTAGTCATCTAATGGAACACACATAAGTATTAACTGAAACTATAATTATTTTTTTATTAATTGAAACTATAATTATTTTGTAACTAATTGCACAATTACAATGGATGCATGTGCTTATACAAGAAGAACATTTAGCTTCCCAATCTGTACCTAGAACAAGACCTGTACAACATGTATCAAGAGGCAGGAAGCAGTTCAAGCCTGTTTTAACTTCCACAAGACTGCAACAAAGAACAACTACCGGGCCATCATTTCAACTATTCAAGAGACCCTGTTGTTCCACCACTAGGCCATGTCTGCAAACACAATTTCGACAAGCAACTGTGACATACAAGCTTGGAAGTAAACATCAACAGAGCATACTTTTAGATCCTCAAAGGGCACAAATGCAAGTCCTCAATTCTAAGTGACTAGGATATCCATTGCATTTTTGTAATTGTGTTGTGCACAAACAACTTGTGTATCTCTTGGTTTTGTTCTTTTATTGTGAACAAAAAAAAAAAAACAAAGGTCAAATTTTTGAGTTCTGATGTTGTGTGCACAAACTACATCTGTGTTTGGGCGATTTTGTCTGTATATAATTGAAAACAGAAACTTCATATATAGCACATGTTTTGTTGTTCTGGTTTATACTAGTGTGGTCAGTGTATTTCATGTTGCTAGATTATAGTGCTTTCCTAACTTAATAAAGTAGGACTTTATTTGACGATTCAACAAACATATATTACATTAAAATTCATGGACTACATATTAAGACCAAATTAGGGTTAAATGCAAATTACCCCCCTGTATTTTATGAAATGTTTAAAAAAAGCCCCTGTGAAAAAAATTTTGCCATCTTAGCCCCTATGTTTTTAAAAAGAGAGCAAAATACCTCCCTCCGTCTTGCGGTGCGCGCACATCACGTGTCAAAATTGTGACTGGTTTAAGATTTTTGGCATATAAAATGTCTGAAATGCCCATTCTTACACCAAATAAGTGCTTCACATCTCCCTCAAAATTGTGGCCGAGCTTAGTTCACCAAAAAATCTTCCTCCTTTAAATTTTTTTTTTCTGTCTTCGTGATTTTGTTAAAAAATGTCCGAATTTTCGACTCATTCTTGTAGAAAAATGAAGGGCAAAGGAAATGTGAAGCAATATCTTGACCTAAAGTACCCATCTACACCATATTGTATGTGCCACATGAAGGCTGAGCTTCGTACGGTTGAGTCTATGAGAAAACCATCATTTGGTCAGTTGTATTATTGTTGCAGATTTCGCCGTTGCAATTTTTCCCGTTGGGCTGAGCCCGAAAATGCGGTCTGGGTTCCTAGTGGCATTCCGGTGAAGTTTTGCTTGAATGGAGGGTCTTCAGTGGTCGATTCTAGTGGAATGGACAAAATTTTTGAAGACAATATTGTAGAAGGAGAAGAAGTTATTTCTACGATATCAGATGTTGGGACATCAAAAAAACATGTTAAAGAGAGAATTTATTGTAATAATATTTGGTGTATTGTTAGTATGTTGTTGTTGTTAGTGTTGATGCTTGTTTTGGTTTTCAACTAATTTGAATTTCGTTGTAATGTAAGTTATGTAATGTATGAAGACTCTTTCATTTTAATTGGATGTATTTTTATTTTTCACAAGCATTTGAATGCATAAAATTGGGCATTAAAAATTTGAACAGACTGAGAATGAAAATGTCCAAAGCTGGGGATTAACAATCTGCAGAAACTGGGCATTAAAAATTATAGAAACTGGGCAGTAAAATGTGCAAAAACTGGGCATTAGAACTCTGCAAAGACTAGGCACTAAAATGTATAAAAACTTGACAAAATTGACCATAAAAATGACAAATTGTATTAAAAAAACCATTGGCATTGAGCTAGACATTTAAGCAAAACCATTCACACAAAAAGGTCAAACCATTCGGACAAAAAATGCCAAACCATTAAGACAAAAAAAGGCCAAACCATTCAGACAAAGTGTATCCGAAACTAGGCAAATCCTACCCAAAAGTATGGATTTGCATCCCAAAGAGTAGCCCAAATCATTCTAGTAGATACATAAGTTAGTTTGTACATCCAAAAAGGGCCAACTGATACCAAAAAAAGGCACTACATAATGAATTTTCATGGCTTCAAGGTCTTCTACTAGATGCCTTTTGGCTTATATTCTCCAGTACTTGTATAATTGTTGGCTTTTTCTGTCTTGAGGGCTTTGAGACAACAGCTGCAGTGTTGGAACTATTAGGTGCACTGGAACCTCCAATATCAGTGTTGGAAATGTTTGTTTGTGGTGATCCAATCAAGGCAACATTCCTTAGACCTTGATATATTCTACCTTGAGCCTGCATTCAAAGGAAAGTATTATAAATGAATGAAACAATTGAAATTTTAGTCTATTGAAATTAGGGTTTTATTAGTTACCTTTTGTTGCAGACTGTGAAGTGCAAGCAGTGGTTGTGCCTTCCCCTCCAGGTGTTTGTTGATGTTGCCTGTGCAATTTCATGATAGTTATGTAATAATACTGCAACTTGTGATCCACAACCATGTAATAATAACTACTTACTTTTGATGCAACTTGTGATTTTGAAGCACTGGATGTGCCTTTCCCTCCAGTTGTAGGTTGTTTCTGTCTCTGTCAATTATGAAACTGGTAGTAAATATTTTTGTAAAATGCAAAATATTGTTTAAAAATTGTCTAAAAACTTACTTTTGGCCTTAACTGGATTGACTGTTGGGTGCTTGGTGGACAACCTGAAGAAGTCATTTCTTCATGTACAGGTGCAATGGCAGGGGCAGGAGCATTGCCAGAAACCTTCAGAGTATATAGCAATTTATCAGGCTAGTACAAAACTGTACATAATTCAAAATAACATACAATGATTTGTACAAAACTGCTTACCACATTCAATGGGGATTGTGGATGCCTTGATTTTGTACAGGTCCCTTTATTATGCCCTGGTTCCAAGCAATTTTTGCAAGTATGTGTTAGCCCTTTTCTTGTGGAAACTGATCTTTGAAGCTCATCTGGCCCCCTCCTTCTCAGTTTTGTGGGTCTGCCTTTCTTCTTTTTTATCTTAGGGGCCACAAGAGGATCATAGCCTGTTCGTGAGTACTCCTTTTGACCAGGTACAACATGTATCATGTACTGATAACACCTCAGATACAGGGGCTTCTTGTAGCAATCGTCAACATAATCTTCAATCTGGTCCCTTCTATCAGCAATGGCAGCATGGATATGCATTCAATTGGAACATCCTACAACTGCAAGTCTTCTTGTCTAGGTCCACCACATATTTGTCCAAAAAGTGGTCAAGCTCAAATTCATTGCCCCCACACCATCTACTATAGCAGTGCCTTGCCAACCTACCCTGTTTGTTAACCTTCTTCAAAATATTTGGACAGACAACTCCAGAATAATTTTCCATCCCCTGCCTTTTCTTTTGCAATCTAGTCATTAGTCTAGTTCTTATCCATTCCATCACGGTGATGACTCACACAGGTTATTGACAATGATATCACACTTTGACCTCACAGGGAAAAAGACTCTTGACCAATGTTCAAGGGGTATTTTGCTTAGCCACTCATGTGCAATTTCAGTTTCTGGATTCACTTTAGGATCAATTTCCTCTATTTTTTTCATAAAAATCTTGAAGTCATACTTGTTTGCAGTTGAAGCTGCCTTCCAAAAGAATTCTTTTAGTTGTGCACCCTTAAGTTTCAATTTGAAGTTAGCATACATATGTCTTATGCAGTATCTGTGTTCTGCCCCAAGTGCTAACGCCTTCAATGCCTCAACCAACCCTTTATGTCTGTCTGATATAAAATTCCATTTACTGGTACCCAATTCCTCAATGTCCTCCAACAACTCCCCAATAAACCATGCCCAGTTTTCCCTGTTCCCCACTGAAACAATAGCCATTGCAATTGGCCACATATTATCATTTCCATCCCTACCCAAAGTAACTAGAAGCTGACCCCCAAAGACGGTTTTCAAGAAACAACCATCCAGACCTATCATTGGTTACACCCCTCCAAAAAACCCATTTTCACAGCATTCAGATTGTAATACATTTTTTCAAACACAATGTGGTCTGATGCTTCCACCCTTCTCAAAAGTATTTTACTTCCTGGATTATGTGCCCTCACTGTCTCACAGTAATCCCATAACCTTGTATACTATACAACATCTACCCCTCTGATTGGATCTAGAGCTTCTCTTTTAACCCTCATCACCTTCCACCTATTCACATCAACCTTGCACTTTCTCATGATTGTGTTTTTTAATTGGTCAATACCAATATTTGGATTGTCCCTAATTGCACCCTCCATCTTTCTAGCCAAATATTTTGCTTGAGCAAGATTGTTGTCATATGTCCTAGCACAAATAAGTTCCCCTTTAAGAGATTTGATTTGGAAAGTCTGCTCATTTTGTATTGGGGAGGCATGAATCCTCCAATTGCACCCTTTCTTACATTTGGCTGTGATTCTTTTAATTTCATTTCTGATGTATTCTGGATCATACCCATGCCTAATGCACCAATCCCTAAGCACCTCTCTGAAAACGTTCCCATTTGCAAATTTCATTCCCACAATCAATTCAAGAACTATTTTTTTTGTTATATCTTTATAGTGAGGATGTTTAATTGTTTCAACTCCCTCTTCTGGCAAACTCTCTAGATCAGACTCATCACCTATGTCAGAAAACCAGTCCCCCAGTTCTTCATTTAAATTCAATTCTTTTGTATTGACATCAATCTCATCACCTGAATCCTCAACATAAGTAGCTATTTGATAATCTTCATCTGAAGAATCATCAAAACCTGAGCATTCACTGTCACTCATGTCATTATAGTCTACCTCAACCCTCTTTCTTTTGCCCTTCATTTTCTCAGATTGCATGTTTTCATTACCAATTTCTTTATTAACACCCAAATCCTCAAACCCCCGGCCCCTACCAATGTTATTATTATCTACATTTTCACCCTGTTGTTCAGTTTCATTAGCCCCACATTCAACCTCTTCTTCAATTTTATTAGCCCCAGTTTCAACCTCTTCTTCAATCCCAGTTTCACCACCCTCCCCATTACCCCCCCTGCCCCTCACAATTATCCTGCCTATCAACAGCCCAACACCCTCACACACAGAATTTGGACCAGCCTTGCCCCTACCCTGCCCCTCACCATCCTCCTGCCTATCCCCCTCATACTCAGAACCCTATCCCCCACCACCATCATCAAAGTTTATCCGCTCCAACAAATACCTAATTTCAGCCTCTTGTTGAATAGATACCAAATTACCCTGACTATCTACCCTTTGTATGGGTTCACCATCTAATTCCTCCACATAAATTTCCACAGGAATATCTAGGCCTCTATACTTATTTTCCAAATATATTATGCATATGTCAGGACATTCATTATTTATAATTCTTAGGCCTCTTTCCAGTGGTTGACTAGGTACTTTGTAATAAAAATTCAATACATTTTTCTTGCCCCCACATTTTCCATACATGCATCCTAGTTCATATAGCCCCAGAAAGTCAAGATCTACTTCCTCAAAAACTTTTTTCATACCCCCTACATATTTTGATTTTGTATCATCCAGAAATTTACCACCATACCATAATATTATTATGGTATTCAGTTGACAGCACAAACACAAAAAAAAAAATAAATAAATAAAACAGAAACCAACATCACAATATACCCAATTGCTCAGTAAAGAAAAAATAAATAATTCAATGAGGGACCACATGGAGCAATATCGCAACACAGGGGGACAGAATACAATAATAATTGAATGGGGAACCACATGGAGGGGGGTGGGAGGGAGCATTATCTTTTTCATGAGTCCACAACACATGAGCCATATTAAAGAAATTCTCAGACATACATAAACAACAAAGCAGAAACACCAACCATGTCCTTTTCACATTTTCAACTATAAAAAAATCCTGAAAAAATTAAATAAATGGAGGAATCTGGGAACATACCTTCATTTCAACTCAAACTTCAATTTTTAACCCTTTTTGTCGGTCTGTCTTCACCACCAAACAAAACTGAACCATATAAAGAAGTTAAAGTACGAAAATATAAAAACTTTAACAAATCGTAAACTATAAAAGTTGTTTCATACCTTCTTTACTCGCAACTCTAAAAAGCCTCAGTCAACCAAAACAAAACCCTACAGAAAAAACTAGGGTTTTTCAAATAAAAACATAAAAAAAAGTGCAAAAACTAGGGTTTATCAGTATACATACCTTCGTAATGTGCTTTTGATGCTTTTTGTGAAGATTTCACGTCGAGTGCTTCCTTCGGTTTTCCTTCGCGTCGCCTCACAGGTACGAAAACTAGGGTTTTCTTCAAGCTTCAGATCCCCAAATTGAATAAGGAGGCGAATTGCTGGTCAACACACAAAAAAAAAAAATACAAATATAAGAGGGGCATTTTCGTCAAATCACCTAAAGTCTGACGTTAAAATATACTAGGGAGGCAGTGTGCTCTCTTTTTAAAAACATAGGGGCTAGGATGGCAAAAAAAATTTCACAGGGGCTTTTTGAAACATTTCATAAAACACAGGGGGTAATTTGCATTTAACCCGACCAAATTACCTAAATAATAGTACAAACATGATAACCGAAATTACAATAAAAATGATTTTTAATCCTTTTTTGACCTCCAATTTCTTAAAATTATCTGTCAGATCTTGGCATATGGATAGGACATTTGGAACATCAGCATGCATTCTCTCCGTCGATTGAACCTCTTCTTCGAATTTAGGAATTTGCATAGAACTTGAGCTAGTAACGCTGATAGGATCTAACCAACAAAATAAAATGCATTGATTTGTCTTACAATTACGAAAAAATTTATGTTCACTATGCCCTACAACTTTAATAGCTACATTTTTCATACAGTAACATTTGGGATTTTTGTACATCAAATTGAGTTTATCATCCTTACAAGATCTCTTAGATGTAAAGGACATTCTATAACACACACAAAAAGAAAAAAAAAATAATGAACTAGTATTTACAAATTAAAATTTAATTGCAAAAAGAAATATAACAAGCACATGAATTTACCTGCAAACTTATGCAAAAACACCATCTATTTCTTGATTTTTATGGTTGGTAGAGTAAATATAGCATATTGCACATTTATATAGATAAGGAGGGGCATTTTGGACTTACCACAATATTTTTGGGTCCAAGCTCAGCAGAAAATATTTACACTCGCATAATTGTTGCGTGTATGTCATGCTTCATCTAGTTGCTTTTTTGTACAATTAATATAGATTTTTTTTGCGTATTTCGTTAACACAACGGGTTTTTTTTCCAAATTTAACAAAACACAGCTGGTATTTATGTAATTTTTTCTCTTTATTATATAACAACGTGTTTGTGATATGATAGGGGTCGATTTGTTCTCCCTTTTTCAAGAATTTTTAAGAGTTGGTGTTGCGCCATATGTTTATTTTAAGAATTTAAAATATAATTAAATTAATATTCACTTCAGAACTCATAGTATATATATATATATATAGAGAGAGAGAGAGAGAGAGAGAGAGAGAGAGAATTGAAACTTAAAATGGTGGTAGGTGAGCTGAAAGCAACACCCAGTACAAAAATGGTAGTAGTGCTACTCACCAAACTTGTAGGCACTACTCACCAACTCACTTTCTTAAGCACACCCACTCTGCATTTTCACTCTCTGAAGGGATTAAGATTGAAAAATCTGTTGACTACTCTGGTGTAAGTGATCTTCTATTCACTCTTGATGAAGGGATTTCTTGGAAGTTGAATCTTGACAGCCCTTTTTAGATGCTCAATCAATCTGTTCTTAAGGAAGGAATCATGTTTTCTTGAGAAAATGGATCCAATTGGAGCCCTCCAACTAGATTCTTGATTTCTGCCTTCTTTCATCTGTCAAGATTGAAGTTTTTTTTCAGTTCTTGTTGTTCTTACACTAGCCTGTGGATCAATGTTACTTACTTTTACATAGAATTCTGGAATAGTGCAAAAGATACATACATGTGATTCAGTAGCTGCATTTTTACGAATGCTGGATTACTTGTGTGTTAGGAAAATGTTGTGTAATTTGATTGTAGGAACTTGAATATTCTGGATTGGATCAAATTTATGGGTGGTGTGAAAGGGTAGTGACAAATAGTTCTTCTGCAGTATCTCCTGGATTGGTACCATGTGTTTCGAGTCATAAACATGCTCATTGCTGACTGCATATTCGTTCGAGCATAACATATGAATTGGTACCATATGTTTATCGACCCATTGCTTGTAAAGCGGTTATCTTGAACTAGCCTTTGAATGCCGTGCATTCCCATGTAACCACAAAAAAAAAATGATAATAAATAAAAGAATTCCCTGCACCATACTCTCTTCTGCACAAGTACCCAGTAGCCTTTCCATCTTTTCCTGCTCCTTTGTGCTGCAACTGATATTCCTGAAGTATTTTTTATCTTTACCTGATATATATCCAAGTCCGAAGTTCTTGCCCTAGATCTTATAGTATGGTGAATATCACAATGATTATTTCTAAGCAAAGGCCATAATCATTCCATATAAATGTTCATGTCCTGGGACTTTTTATAGTTGCTTTGACTGAATTTCGATTTGCTGGCTCCCAATGATTGTAGGTCTTCCTGTTGTTTATCTTTTGGATAAAGCTAATTGATATTCAGATGGCACAGGTGGCTGAAAATCCAAATGAAGAGGTAATTTTCAGCTGGAGTTTCAGTTTCTCATAGTGCAGAAGGAACTAAAATTGATTCGCTCCCCATACTTTCACATGTTAGTTGCATTTCTTTTAGCAAATACCTCTGATGATTTGCCTCTGATATTGCTTGTTATCTGCATTTCTTCCTTAGGTTGTTCTTGGTGAGGAAATAGGCCATGTAAGAGTGATTACTTTGAACCAGCCTCGACGACTGAATGTTATTTCATTTGACGTGGTATCTTGAGGAAATTTATCCCAAATTCAATTCTTTTTCAGATTGCATTTTCTTATCTTTTTTAAGGCTTATTGAGACCCTCCTCAAAATCTCGGACTAGGTTGCTTTGCTGGCAAAGTTTCTGGAGAAGTGGGAAAAAGATGATGAAGCAGAACTTATACTCATCAAGGTCGATTAACAGCAAAAGCTCTTATATACCGGTGACATTTATAAATGGCCGTATAGAGTGGCTTTTATGCAATTGTATCTCAAAGGAGTCTCTAACTTCGGTCGACAATTTCCACACAGTTTAGCTCAAAGTTTCTCATGTTTTCTTAGGGATCTGGGCGTGCTTTCTCTGCTGGTGGGGATTTGAAAATGTTTTATGATGGAAGGACATCAAGTAAGTGAAGTTTCATAGGAGATTTTGATAGCATTCTTCTCTTTGAGATTAGCGGAAGTTTACGTTAACGTTTTCCTTATTTCTTCAGAGGATTCAAATCTTGAAGTGGTTTATAGAATGTATTGGCTTTGTTACCACATCCATACATATAAGAAAACAGAGGTATCAGTATAACTTACATCATCAGTAAAAGTAAAAGGTCTTATTTTCAATCAGTTTGTAAAGTCCATAATAAGACTCGTGTCATTGTCGACGTTGTCAGGTTGCTCTAGTTCATGGAATTTCTATGGGTGGAGGTGCATCCTTAATGGCCCCGATGAAGTTTTCTGTTGTCACGGAAAAAACTGTTAGATGGATATCCCTTTCTTCCATAATCCATATTTTGATATTTTTGATCTTAGTGGTTTCACTTGTAACATGCAATCAATGTTTACTAGGTTTTTGCAACTCCAGAGGCAAGCATTGGGTTTCATACTGACTGTGGTTTCTCATACATGCTCTCCCGCCTCCCGGGCATCTAGGTAAGCCGAAAGAACTATTATTGAGCTTTTGCTTCATGAAGATGTCTTCTTTCTCGACATGTGGTTAATTTCATTAAGTGCTTCATTAGGGGAATTTCTGGGCTTAACCGGGGCGAGACTGAATGGCGCAGAACTGGTTGCAGCAGGGCTTGCCACTCATTTTGTCCCTTCCGAGGTTAGATGAAATTCTGCCAATATCATGGCACTTCAGGTTTCTAACAGTGCGTTTGGATAAAAAGGATTTGAATTTGTGGGAATAATTTAGTGAAAGGATTTCAAATGACTCCACAACAAAAGAATTTGAAATCCATCAATATTCCACAAAAACATAGTTCAAAATGGCTGTATTTTTCACACCGGTCAGCTGACTGATTCTATCTGTACAATTTTCTTTGCTTAGAAAATGGCAGAGCTAGAGAAGCGATTGATAGGTTTAAACAGTGGTGAAGAGAACGCTGTCAAATCTGCCATTGAGGAATTCTCGGTTAATGGTCAGATTGATGAAAACAGTGTCCTGAACAAGTAACGTTGCTGAAATTGTTCAAACTCAGTAAGACAGTTCATTTGTTGTCTTCACAAATTCTCAGGAGTTACATGTCTGGTTTACATGCAGGAAAACAATCATTGATGAGTGCTTCTCCAAGGATTCTGTGGAGGAGATCATAACATCGTTTGTGAGTTGGCCTCTAGGAACCTCGTTTCATTATCTTTGTATCCTATAGATTACGTAGGTGAACTATATTTCCATTTTCAGGAAGCTGAGGCGAGCAAGGAAGGAAACGGTTGGATAGTTGCATTCCTTAAAGGCCTAAAGAGGTCATCGCCAACAGCCTTAAAGATAACATTGCAGTCGGTAATATTTCTCCCTGATATCGACCAAGATTGCTAGAATAATATGAATTTGTATACTGGAACAATTTTGCAATCCATGGATCCCGTAATTTACTTTGATACCATCCAATGACAAAATTCATAGCGATCTTCTCCTCGTTTCCATTCAGGTGTAGATAAAGGTTGAAGCCTTATTTTTAGTGTTTAAATGTGTTCTTTGAGCCCTTTAAGGAAGCTTACATGTTGGTGTCTGATGTTTTGATTATGAATATCTAAATTTTGTCGTAACAGTCAATACCACACACCTATCACATAACTCCATTTACACATATCAAACACACTATTCAGGAAAATCTTCACTATAATAAGCATAAATCCTCATGTCATGTTTACATTATTTGAAGTGTGGTTGAATTCATCTTTAGCCTGAAGCTCATCTTGATTGTTGTTTAGATACGTGAAGCGAGGAAGGGGACGTTGTCCGAATGCCTGAAGAAAGAGTTCAGGATCACAATGAATATTCTTCGATCTGTAATATCCCCTGATGTTTACGAGGTTTCTACTTTTTCTATATCTGATTTACATTGTCCATTTTCAATTCTATTGGCTTCATCTGAATGGCTTCTTCTTCTTCTTAACAAGGGTATTAGAGCGGTTACAATCAACAAGGATAACGCCCCCAAGGTACGTCCTGTTTAGAATCTTGAAGGTGTTTTGAGAGAGAGTGATGAGAGAAATTTAGAAATCCAAAAGAACCAACAAGTTATTTGGTGCCAAGAGCATCAAGAGAACTTCCATACACTGATTTTAGCTTCTCTTCTTCTCCCAACCCTTAAAACTTGTTGTTTCAGTGGGATCCCCCGACTCTTGGTAGCGTGGACGCAGCAAAGGTCGACCAGGTATTTCAGCCGTTTGAACAAGATTTTGAGCTCAAGATTCCGACAGGAGATGAGTCTAGGTTAGTCTTCCTTGAACCCGAGATGTTGTTACCTCGTGATTTTCTCGTGATATGATGCTTCAACTGTTTTTGCAGGTGGGAAGGAAAATATGAAGATTCACCATATGCAACTTTTTAAGTGAGTCAACAACCATACATACGCAACACAATATCTTAAGAGGTTAAGGGAGAGTGGGGATGATCAGACAATGCATAAAGAGTTTCCAAGTGAACAGATGTTTCGACTTAATTGTTTGTCATTCCAACAATAAAAAAACGACATGTTGCGTTGTTATGATTATTCACCGAACTCAATTACGAATAAAGTAATTAGTTCTTGATCTTTTTCCATACAATTCCAGGCACTTTGGTTTACCTCCATTTTGAAAAGGGTATGTACAATAAAGAGGACAAACAAAAGAGATAACCAACTCCATATTTTCAACATGCCAAAAGTCATAAGTTCTGCCATAAGTAACTCAAAGAGTGATGTTACACTTTGGAGTTTTAATGTGGAAGAAATTGAAGGCATAGAAAACTAGAGCACAAAGCAATCCTTTTTAAGGGAAGAAAATACTTTATCCCCGGAATCCAACATATATACAAACCATAGTCCAACCCAATTTGGGCATTATGCCGATACTAATCATTTTGTCAGTTAGAACTCTAATGAGGCATCAAAATCACATTTGGAATAACTTTATTTTATAACTAAAATACAAATGCAATAGCACCTGCTGCGTGTAGGTCTAAAGAAAAATGGGTTTAAGTTAGGATTTTTAACAAGAATGTAAAAAGAACATCGAATGCCTCTCTATGTGCTGTATAAGAAGACATAGGAGGAGGATGCAATAAGTCACAATAACACTGCAACCTCATTACATTAATCACATTACTCACCAAAAAAACAAAAAAAACTTTTACAGATGAGACATTGAATTCTCTCCCAGAACCAGTCTTATCAACAAACTCTCGCATTACATAAAAGACGTGATGGAGAAGGAGAGGTTAATCAGGTTAGCTTTTGCTTATCATGGCAAAATGCATAAGACGACCCACCATCCAGTTTTACACGCAACGCCAAATCTCACCAGCAAAACCACAAACAAACTCAAAGAATGATCACCAAAGAGATCAGAGTGAGCAAGACTAAGAAACACCTTGGAAGGACAACCGGTCTCGTAGAGTATCGAAAATTGATGCAGCAGCAGCATTTTGTGCAAAAGTAAGTTTTAATCGCCCAAGCAGTTCACCATCCTTCGCTTGAGATGCAGCATCTGCAGCTTCCTTGGCCATTCCAATTTTAGCATAAGCCTGTTGTTGAATTACAGAATAGTCATCGACTTACTTCCACAAATAAAGCAGCACACTTTGCTAGTAAAAGAGATTAGACAAACTATCCAAAATAGCATGTACTTGTTGACTCATAATGCCGTTACTTACCTCAGCTCTCTCTCTTGGATCAGCAAGTTTTGGAATATATTTAAGGGCTTGGTCTTTCTCACCTGCATCAACACAAGCCTCCACAAATGGACGGTAACCTACAGAAAGCACGATTAAAAATGGTGAAAAACATGATAATGAGGGGGGAGAAATTAGAACTCAACCATTCTCAAACCACCAAGAACGGTCGAAAGTTACAACTCAGACACATGCCAAAAGCATGATCCAATCTCACCCAGAGTAAGCTACAACATGAAACTAATGGTTGAAAAATTCACAATATTTATTTCTCCTTAGGCTTCAACTGGAAAACACGACAACACAACCACCTTATGCAGAAAAGCAACAAAGGCAAAAAGGTCGTAAATGTATGCTACCGACTAAAACAATATCTATAGAAAGATGATTAGCGGATTCAAAATTCCAGCAGGAGATGCCCATTTTTAACTTCAAGCAGGTGGCATCTCTTGTTGGTTATGGCACACAGAACAAGCACTAGCCAAAAGATCAAAAAAGAAGGTTCGTTATTCAGGCAAGAGAAGGCCCAAAAAGAGTGAATCTGTCTTCTCAACAACATAAACACATTGAAATTTTACTCCTCAAATCGTTTCATCTCACATGTAGGAGAGTGTTTCGACCAAAAAAGTTCAAGCAAACGGCACTTTCATGTATCCCAGATTCTTTACCCAACAAGTGCGTGCAACAAAATGTCAAGAAACAGAACTTGAGATGATCCTGGCAATACACATGGAGCTAATCGATGATAGATCACTCTTTCAAGTTCTTTTCCTCTAGATGAATAAGATCTTTATTATTTAAGGCCAACATATTGTCACATACGACAAGATTAAAAAACATAATTCAAAAAAACTCTAACTGCAGCAATCATAACATTTTTTCTACTGCAGCAATCATAACATTTTTTCTACTGCAGCAATCATAACAGAAGACTAGGTTATCTCATGTAGATCATATTCCAAGCATACTTGTGTATCTTGCAAGGTTGCAAGGGGATATATATATATATATATATATATATATTACATACATATAGATATAGATATAGGTATAGATATATACTCATCCTGTGCAAGAACAAAGATTAGGTCATGGAAACAAACCAAGAAAACAGAAATGTTTAATTATTAAACTAACTCAACGAAAAACACTGACCAATTGGTGGCCTCTTCTCTTTTGAAAATTTTTCCAGCGCATCCCAGTCTCGAATTGTTGCCAGAGCAAAGACTTTAAGCCAATACCACCGCTTCTCCGAAACCTGAACCATGTTCATGGTATTTCAGAAAACTGTTTGTGATGAAAATAAACTGCATATACACATCTATGTATGAAAAAGAAAGAGAAAGCTTGAAAATATTTTTTGCATATATTTGTGACTTTACTGTTTAGTAGGAGCAAAATCTGGATTGTACAAACCTTAAATTCAGTTTTAACTTTATTAGCAGCCCGATGATTTCCCAAGACAATACACGTGCGGATGGTGTCACTGATACTTGAATCCACGAAAATTGCCTGTTTTGTCGTCACCTCCAATTCATGTTGGATTCTGCAGTTGCTTGCGAAGGGTCAGTGTTCAGCATCTCATTGAAAAAGGAAAGAAACAACCAAGAGCTGCAAAGTGGAGAGCGATAGAGATACTAGAACAGATTCCACTGGTTAACAGGAGAACATAACTATCATTGATCCAGGGTTCATCCCTAAACGTGGCGAGAAAAGATCCTTTTTTCCAGGACATCAAAATCCTTAAGCCTATCAACTGCACAACTAAATCCATATAGTTTAACTAGATTGAGTTTATTTTCATGACAAAATGCTAAATTTCTATCACATTTCATATCACTATATTCATGCAACATGAAATGGCACCAATGCAGCAGCGCCTCATCCCATATCAAAGAACGAATGATGTAGGGAAGGAGAAGGTTCGTATTTTGGCAGTGAGTGCAGGGATCCGCAAGACCAAGAGACATATGAGAAGCATGACGTAGTAGATAGAATGATATAGGAACCTTCAGGAGTTAGGGAGTTAAAACTGGTAATGATTCATGGAGTTATTTGAATGCCCAAAAGTGCCAATCACTATGATCACCTTAACAATTTTGCATGTTCCTCAGCTGCCTTAGATTCAAACATGTGCTCTTTTGTTTCCGTAAAAAGATTATGGGCCTTTTCAATTAGTTTTATGCGTGGACCATGAAGAGGGGAGCCTTTGCTCGCCATTGGATTCTTTGCTAGTTCCCATGACTCTTTCCACAACAGAAAAGCTACATCCTGAAAAATAATAAAACCTTTCATTACAATAGAAACTGTAGAAGTGAAAAGGCAAAGAAGACCGAAATATGAATAATCATGCATCTTGGGATTGGAGAATACACTGACTAATGCAAAAGTGAATTAGAATCAGATGCAAGATAAGATATCGTACGAGCTTATTCAAACTTTAAGGAATGGAAAAATATGCTGGAACACAGAAAAACTGTGCAAGGATGAGTCACTTAAAAGTTTGTCAAAACTCAAAAGTAAATTCCAACTCCATCAGTTCCTTCAAGATTGCGACGAGTAAAAAGCAAAATTACAAAAGGAACAACCAAGATGTAGGTAGATAAAAATTTCCTTCTGAAGAGAAAGACCACAACCCATTAATTTTGGTCCTATCAAATGTCAGCTGGCCATAAGACATTCTTGTTGATCGAGGAATATATATCACCAAAAATTATCATACTGACTTTTTAACAAGTAGATATTTATTTACTAAAGGCGAAAGAAGAGACACCATAAATCAAATAAACATGAATTAACCTGAAGTTGCCCAGTGGAGAGAAAGAAGTCCTTTAAGAATTCATGCTTATAAGACCTGGAGGAAGACCAAAAGATTAGAAACATATACCACGTCACGGAAGGAGATTTTCCTCCCACTGCATTTCAAGGTAGTTTGGGAGGATCAATAGTGTCTTACCGTGCATAAGTAACAAAAAGATCGCGTGCAAGTGTTCTGGCCTGTATTGTTGAAAAAAACTCCAATGGAGCTCTCTGCAATGTTACAGTTTGCACTCAATGGACTATAATCAAGAAACATCCTCTTGAATTCTATATAACGATTGCTCAGCTTACAAAATTTATAACAACATTTATTTTAAAACTCATAACACACCTTACGCCAGATATGAAACAGGACAAGATAAATAAGATCAGTATCACCACTTTCAGTAGCCTTCATAAGTGCAGTATCTTCTTCTCCAATGCTCAGCAAGAGAGGAATCTGAAAGATAGCAATTTCATTACTTACAGAGTCCCTAATATCTCCAACTTGTATTGCTTAAAAAGGGATGACAGTGGTTCAAGGATAAAAGCTAATCATGATACATAAGATCTTATAAACATGTAAAGAAGAACAAACAATCAATTCTGTATAGAAAATGAAACAAGAATAGGAAGGCAAACCCAACTCTACCTGTTTGGACGAACGCGGCTCATGTTCAACTAGCATAGCAGCTAATTTTCTACGCCCACTCTTGTCAGCATGAGCAGCAACAGCGGCATAAGATATTCCTTTGCATAGCTTGAGCTGAGGGTCCAGAATAATTTTTTGTCATTAAACAAGTGCAGTTAAAGAGTTGAAGTACAGGCCCATGCACTAGAGTTTGGTATGTTTGATGGTAATACTTTAACCCAACTAAACACGGTCAGGTTGGTAAAACTAAGCTTCAGCAGCACGGATATCCTTTCAAACCTAAGATATTCAGGTTGGTTGTGTTTAATTATCTTGAGCTGAGGGTCCAGAATATTTTTTGTCATTAAACAAGTGCAGTTGAAGAGTTGAAGTACAGGCCCATGCACTAGAGTTTGGTATGTTTGATGGTAATACTTTAACCCAACTAAACACGGTCAGGTTGGTAAAACTAAGCTTCAGCAGCACGGATATCCTTTCAAACCTAAGATAATCAGGTTGGTTGTGTTTAATTATCTGGCCTTTAAGCCGGTTGCTGGGTATTGGCCAGATTTTGAATATTTGCCACATTATTTATTTTATCTCATTTCAATCATATGTAATATAGAACTAGAACTAACCACCATCAGCTGAGTATTGACTATATAAAACAGTACAGCTGCTACTCTCAGTTTTTTGAATGGCAAGTAATTCTGCATCATAAAATGTTGATGTCATGAACACAAAAAACATGGACCCTGTTACCAGATCTGTTCCCTTATATGCCAGCACAAATCACAACCCATTTGTAGCTGCATCTCAAATAAAAAGCAATAAACAAAAAACGAATGGATAAATGGAACCAAGCATGCGGATCGCTGTCTAGGTCATCAAACAGAAACTAAATGCTGACTATGAGAGACATAATTGAGACTGAGAACTCCATCTCAACCTGGGATTGGGGAATTGGAAATTTTCAAGTGTTGATAAAGAATAAATGTCAATAGAAACCGCAACCGTGTTAACATGCAACAGACACACACACATGCATATAGATGAGAGTGGGTCACAACCTGTCATCAGAATGAAAAATCCTGGGTTCTAACATCAACACTACCTACGACAAAATTAAATCCGACAGGCCTTATGAGGGTTAGAACAGTTTGACGGATAAGCTTCAAGTGGACTTACATACACACCTGTCACCTACATAGAATCAACAAACATAATGGCTACTAAGAAGATTCTAACCTTGTCGAGTAAGATCTCAAGAAGGCTGGAATCAGGAATCGCTGCAGATGCTGATATCTTTGTACAAGTCCAGTGCATTAACACGACTTCCTATTCAAAGCGACAAAGTCAAAATAACTTCAGCACAAGTGCAGTGAATTACTCTATCAAAACAGTAGACTTCATCAGTACCCTATCATTATTATCCTTTCTGGGGGAAACTAGACAACCTAGCATTAATCTGGGCATGTAACAATAATTAGCGTTGCATACAGCTTTCATTAGAGGCATTAAACTGATATGACTTCTTGCATCTACAGAAATCCAAATAGTTTCAGGGAGCATCCTTCATCAAAAAACATGTTGAACATAAGGTGAAAATTGAAAGTAACTATTCTAGAAGGCGGACCACCCAGGCATTGTGTTTTCTACTTACAGGCACATAAAATACAACCTAAGAAATACTGACAAAACCAAGATCAGAAAAGAGTATCTAGCAAAATGAGATCCGGAAACATTCCTGACACCTACAATAAGCAACTACGCACACCTATAAGCACGCCCACACAGACACATACGCAGAGAGGAAGAGTGGTAAAGTAAGATAATTGAAAATCAGTTGATTCCTGTACTCAGAACATGAAACTTCTCAAAACTACAGATGCACAACATGCAATACTGATGGTAGCAAAAAATCTATTGATCAACCAAGTTCTCCTTAAGTCAGAAGAAAGACTCGTCATTTTTTCCGTAGTCTCAACCAATTCCTAGAAAAGCTTTATCACTCCCCCCACAAAACTGAAAAGAAATAGTCAAGCGACTCAAGCCTTGGTAAACCTCATTGAGGTCAACCAATTTCAGTTCAGTCTTTATTTCAACGTTGATAAAAACAAATTCAATTAATTCGTAAATGCACTCATTGATAAAATCTAGTTATTCGTAATAGTTAATATTTAAAAGCTGCACATTAGCTTCTTAGTTCACTGAAAGCAAACATCTTCATCATCTGCAGAATAAAACTATATGATGCTAATGAAGAAAGAGCCAAGTTAAGTGACTTACTTGGTTCATACCAAGGTATTCTGATATTCGTAATGCTAAAAGGTGTTTGTGAGCATTAATCAGACGATTAATGAGAACGGAGGGAGTAAGTAACTGCAAGGAAACATAAGGGGGAAAAGAAAAGATCATTTCCAAGATGGAAAAATCAGTATTTTAAACTTCAAGCATGAAGTAGTACGAACTAAGACCTTGTACTGCTGAATGCTTAGAGGAATACCGATCTCGACATGGCGTACAGCATTTAAGACACGCAGCGTTTTACACATCTCTTGTATGCTGTCACGTTGAAAATGGCTGCCAAAGCCAACTGGATATCATTACCAAGAAAAAATCAGAACATAATGTTCTTTTAGGAGCATGAATAGCAAACGTATGACAGAACTACAGAACTTATGCAAGAATCATTTTTGCACGAAAAGTTTGTTAAGGTAAGAAATCAGATAAATTATGCCTTCAGTTTACTAATACCAGCAATGCATATGATGTTACTTACAATGAGGATCACCACATTTGCACAAACTGATAGCAGAGATATTTGTTACCTTGCAAAGAATGTTACTTAGTAAAAGGTAGGATTTTTATTGGCAAGTGGAATGCCATCTCCCAAAATTTCAAATGAAAATTGAACAGACACATGAAAATCTTATAATGGCAAGGAAGACAAACTGAAAATTTTATTGGCAACATCCCAATGACAGGTAATAATTAAAAATACAGTAGGTAATAACATCAATAGAGGCGTATGTTTCATTCCTTGAAGAAGAACGAGAAAGCTGAGAATAGTTCGTGCAAAGGATTCATACATGCACATGAATCAAATTTGAGTATCAACCAACCTAGAAAAGGTCTGTCCATAGCTTGCAGCTCTCAGTAGTGTCCTTTGCTGTGAAATATCAAATTCATAACCAGCAGCATCAATGCAAGCCTCAACAGCTTCAGGCAATGAAGAGCGGATCAATCTCAGATTTTCATCAGCCTGGCAGATTATAGGAAATTAGTATTCCCTAAGTAACAATTCTACATATATAGTTTATAAACCATTTCTAAAAGAAAGCTAACAATCACTGTTAATCAGCCTACTACCATCATCTCACACCTTTCTGCAATAAACATTTGACTAAGTCTTACATATATATTATATTACATACATATCTTCAAGCTCGGTTTTGACTTTAAGAGCAGTAGCTTTTACATATGATAGCTTCTGCAATGAAAAATCATTACAGTGATACACAGTAATGTTAAATGAGGTCCCCTTAGAAGGCAAGATAACAGATCAAACTGAATATCAAGCAAAGCGCAGACTGAACACAAAAAGGAGTTAAAAAAGAGGCGAGTGGATGGCCATCATGTCAGTGTCAGGACAACATCACAGCAGATGTATCATGATGATGTCTGGAGTAAGAATATTTTAATGGAGGTTGACTACCTTAGCACTTCGCCTATCAAAATGCTCCAGGGCGTCATACAACAAAGCAGCAGGTAGGGTGCTTCCAATCTGAAAGATAGATACTGTAGAGTCTGGAACCCGGTGCAGAAACTCCATGCTTGTGTTAGATAGTATCCGCACGCCATCACATTCTGGGATAAGAATAATCGGTTCATCATAAATGTAACGTACTGGATCGCCAAATGGGCCCACCATTAATAGCATGTCATCCCAGTAAAGTAAGACACTATCCAACCCACACCAAGCTAGTTGTTCAGGAGGAAGAGCTGACTGTACACGGAACAACAGAAAACATTAGATAGGCTACAACATGTGGTCTGAATTGACCTAAAGAAGTACTTGAGAATAGTGTAACAAGTTATAATTTTATGCCAGACAAAGCACAGAACTGTGATCAGTGTAACCTGACTTCCCCAACATGTGTTCATCTCGGGGAAGTGAAGTAGCAGGTTCATCAAACAATCAGATTAAGATATAATTCTGATCTTAATCTATGAATGCAATCTTATAATTAATCACCCAAGTAATAGATGACCTCATTTGTGTTACTTGAAATCAACTTATGAAGGAAACAGTAACATTATTTATTGTTATTTATTGATGAATGGCGAAATCATAATATCAAAATCATTTACTTTAACGTGCACATAGTCCCAAGAAGAGGGTTGCATCAAATGTTCAAGAGACATTTAAGATGCCTTTTAAGATGAAAACAAGAATTCTAAAAATAGCACAACGTTTTGGGTTTTTAACTAATATGCTACATAACTAAAAAAGCCAATCTTGACACAGATATTCAAAGAAGGTGCAAAATTCCATCAACAAGACATCCCAAGAAATATTTCTAATGCTTAAGGTTTTAAACAATGCAAGCAGAGATCAATACCTTCTTGATATATTTTACAGCTGAAAACATTGCAAAATCATGTGAAGTATTTTCTCTATTCCTGTGAGGATAACTGGCAATACAGAACAGAAGAAATCCATAGCTCATCCACAGTTGGCAAGTCATTAATGCCATTTATGTGGAAACATTATAATCATAATGCAGCAATCATCCCAAACAAGTTCACCAGTTACCAACTTACTCACACATGGAAGTTTTAGATTAGCCAGCACTGTCGTTACATTCAGCCCCATGACATTATGCACGAGGAATCAAGTTAATTCCACTAATGCCGTTTTGAATAATTAAAATTGAACCAGATAAAATCTTAACCAGGAAGCAAATAATCATCTATACCTCACACGCATACTCGATGATAACCTCAGAAAAATCAGTAGACAAGACCAGAAGCCTTCCATCATGGGTGAATGAGGCAACAAACTCCCCTTTCCTCGAGACTACCATCTTCTGAAAAGGCCCCATCTCCTCAGCCAGAGGCTGCACCAAATCCTCTTCCACCAACAACACATGGTCTCCAACCCCTACCAACACCTCCACGTCACCTGATTTCGTATACTGGGGCTCGATCACCGCAATACAATGGGGAAGCTCCTCCAAATTACAATCTGCCAATTTAACCGTCTTTGGAACCTTAAAATCCGGCACGGCAAAAATCTCAAACGCCTCGTTGATGCAAACGACGCCATTCCCCCAGAAGACGCACTCGACGACGCTGTTGTCAAAGCACTCTTTGCCCAACGAGAAGGTACTGACTAACTCGGCGTGGATATTGTACGAATAAACGGTGCCGTCCTGCGTGATACAAATTAGGGTTAGGTCATCGGTCCACGACATGCCAATTAGGCGTCCACCAGGATTCTTCCACACAGTTTCGGATATAAGGCGGCCGGAGGAGGTGAAGATACGAAGCTTCCGGAGAGCGGACTCCGCATAGAGCTGGACGATCTTGGCGTCGTCGCGGATAACAGCGATGGGGCCGCCGAATGGGGCACAGGCGATCTTATTGCGGGTAAGGTCAACGTTCTTCCACTGCATCTGGTAGAGCTCCGGCTTCCGGTAGTACCGGTTGTAGAGGAGTTGCCACTCCGCCGCCACCGCAACTCCCGCCATCTCCACGAGAATAATATATCAATTTTTGTTTTTCTTCGGGCTTTTTAATTTAATTTAGGTTCATTTGGATCTGCAAGCATTGCAGTGGGAAAGAGAGGAAAGACGAAAAGAAAAGAGGAATTGGGGGGGGGGGGGGGGGGGGGGGGGGTTAAGATTGAAGAAGAGAATTTAGAGGAAACGCGACTCTAATCATACAGTGGCGCGATTACTACTTAACCAATACATCCATACTTAATTATTAGGTGGGACTTAAAGCAACTCTTTTGGCATCTCGCTTATTTTTGCTCTATCATTTATATTAATTTTTTATTCTGTGATGAAAGAAAATACTTTTGTCGTATGAGTTTTTAAATACATAAATTTAATCCTTGATTTCTTTTTATGTTTTAGATTTTTTTATTAAAATATTAGTTTCAATATTTTTTAAGGTTAATTATATTTAGATCCCTCTAAAAATATGAAATTGCACTTTCACCCAAAAAAGTTTTAAAATTACACTTACACCCCTTCTGAAAATTCACCGTTTACACCGGACCCCCTTTCGTTGGGGATTTGACGAAAAATGTTGGTATTAACAAACAAAATTATATAAATTTTTAATTTTTATCCCTCATTTAACATCCCCATGTAATAATTTTGTACTTATAAAGAAAAAAATATAATAATGTTAACTCATTCTCTATATATACATCACATTTATCCCTTTATAATTACAAATATTCATAAAAATATTAAATAAGGGGTAAAATTGAAATTTTTGTAATTCTTTTTTTTTTTACGTAAATATTTTCCATCCAAACTCTAACGGAATGGGGTTAGGTGTAAACAGAGAATTTTTAGAAAAAATGTAAGTATAATTTTAAAACTTTTTTAGGAGAAAGTGTAATTTCGCATTTTTAGAGGGGATCTAAGTGTAACCCTATTTTTTAATAATCTCATAGTTAATTTTTTTTCTCACAACCCACTACTACATGTTTCTAATTTTTATAAATTTCCATATTTTTAATAAATACACAATTTATTTTTCCTATCTCATCTCATTTTATATTTCTTTCTTCTTACTGACTTCTTTCTTTCTCCTCCCATAACACTATGTTTGTTTATTTTCAAAAAATTTATTATTCTCTTTATCTCACATCATATTTTTTTATATGCTTAGGGATCGCATGCGACAATCACCAATTTATTTTTAAATGAATTAATTATTTTTAACCCATCCCTATATCATGAATTTTCGTAACTACCTATTCAAAGTTTTTTCCTCATGCATTTTATTTATTTTTGTCCAACATTATTTATTATTTTTGTTTGTCAATTTTTTTTAATTAAAATATATATGTTAACTTATTATCTTAATATATATTTGTAGCCATGCTTACTAGTACTAATTCTTTATCTATAGTTATTATAGATACAAAGCGGTAGTTTTTATAGTACTACATCAATTTATTATAATATCAAAAAATGCCATTGAACTTCCCAACTCATGTAATTGAATTACCTATTCAATTAAGTTCCTTTAAAATATTAATTCCATTTAATTACATGTAATCAAAAATTAAATTTACTCCCATTTTGTATAAGTTTATTGGTAATTGAATATATACTATTATAAAGAGAATGAGTCTTATAGATACAAAGTGGTAGTTTTTATATCACTACACCAAATTATTATAATACCAAAATGCCCTTCAACTTCCCAAGCCATATAAGTGAATTAACTATTCAATTAAGTTCCTTCAGAAATTTAATTTTATATAATTATATATTCTAAAAATTAAATTTACTCCCATTTTATTTAAGTTTATTGTCAATTAAAATAGAAATAACATATTGCTATTCGTGTTGCGTGTGTATATAATTGTCATTATCAATATAACAAATATTTTATGAAATTTTAATTTGTAATTTAATGTGAGTAAAATATATTGATAAATAATGTTTTAGAAAAAAATTTAGACATGTTTTATACGTGAGATTTAAGGCAATGATATTTTTTAAGATACAAAAATAAATTATGACCTTCAATAAAATAAAAGTATTACAAAAAATTATTCAAGCATGTACTGCGTTCCACAGTTTCTATTAATAGTTTAAAATGTGAAAAAAAAAATATTATATGCACACAGAAAACAACATTCCAGGATGACTAGTCTATCTGTATTGCTTCTTAAGTGTCGGAATTTTACATATTGATTAAATTATCGTCACACACAATTATTTTATAGAAAATGATAATTTTTTATTAATAATATTTTAGTTATGCATATTTAGAATTAATAGAAATTATCGATTATGATAAGTTCTATATTTTAGTTTTATCCCATTCCATATATTTAAATAAATATAATAAAATTTTAAATTATATATATACATCAAATGTGCTTCGCTAATTAATATGTACTATTATATTATACTTAAAGAAATTATTGGGAGCTATATCAATAACTTGAATTTGAATCTTTATTAAAGTGTTTAATGAAATTAAATATATATCTGTATCTATAATTATCTATCAATGGATAAGAATAATTATTTTTTTACTGAAAGACCAGGTAGAATGAGATTTGAGAATATATTTAAATTAGGATAAACTACAGTTACCTCCCATGAGGTTTGACATAATTACAAATAGTTTTTTATTGTTTGAAAAATTATAAATATCCCCCTGAGGTTTGTAACCATACAACAAATAACTCATTTCCATCCATTTTATGGGTGAACTGACCAAAATGCCCTTATGCAAACTGAATTATTCTTAAAATTTTTGAATTTTTTTGGACTACAAAGCGCAGGATTAAATTTTTTTACACAGAGGAGCAATAATGCAATTTATTTCGATTGATTTTTCTACAATTCTAACTAAAAATCCAAGGGCAAAATGGTCAATTTCAAGCATTTAGTTAAAAATTACAAACCTTAGGGGGTATTTGTAATTTGTCAAACAACAATGAGATATTTATAATTATGTCAAACCTCAGAGGAGCTGGCTGTAATTTATTCTTACAATTTTTTGTGAAAAGACCTGATAGAATAATGACGTATTTCGATTTTAGGCGTGATAGTTTTTTTGTACGAAAAAGATGAGGTACAATAAAAATCTGTTTGGATGAAAATATTCGTTGATGATTTTTTGTTTTACAAAATACGTGATATTTTGTAATAGTTTGTTATATAAAAAGATACAATAGAATGGATTTTCTAAATTTATGATCAAAGCTAACAAAAAAGTCCCAATTAAAGTATTAAACATTAATTTAAAAGTTAATATAAAATCGAAAACGAGTGTTTGAAAATGAAATTAAAGACCCAATGATGGGAGGGACATGAACAAGAGAAAAGGGACGAAGTTTGTTATATTGCTAACCCCACCACCCATCACCCAACCACACATCTTGTTTGATCTTTGTTGTCTCCACCATCCAATTCCAACCATATTAATTTTTGGGTTAATTAAAATAAATTTTTGTGTTTTCAAAAATTATAAATACCTTTATAAAGTTTGTAATTTTTAACCAAAAATTTAAAATTATTCATTGTGCCCTTGTTTTTTTTTTCAAATAATAGAAAAATCATACGAGTCAAGTTATAGTATTGCCACTCTCTGTAAAAAAATATAAGAAATATCTCTCCGCGCATTTTAGTCCAAAAATAATTCAGAAAACTTTAAAACTTAAGTAAACAATTCGATTTGCATAAGGGCATTTTGGTCAGTTGACCAATAAAAATGAATTATTTGTTAGACAATTACAAGTATTTGTAATTTTTAAACAAGCGGGAGGGTATCCGTAATCATACCAAATTTCAGGAGATGTCATTGTAATTCACTCTTTAACTTTTTTTTTCCAATCAACTTCTTTTGTTCGAAGGTAAATAGAAACTCTTTTGAATTAGATACCATTATTTTAATTTTTTTATGTTTTTTATAAGTTTAGATTTCATTCAATAAAATTGAAATAGTAACTTATACGAAAAGGCCCCGTTTACTTGGGGTGATAGAATTTAGATAGTACAAATAAACTTTGGGATAATTGTTGACATTTATACTATTATAAAAGGAAATTCTTTTATCGTATCAATTTTTGAATGTTCTAATTTACTCTTTAATTCATTTTTTTTTTTTTAAAAAAAGATCATAATAGTAATTTCACTATCTTTTAATAACTCTATAATTAAAATTTATTTATTTATTTTCTTAATCCACTATCCATTTTTTTCTTCACCACTTACTTCGTTTTTATTTCTTTACACCTATTGTTTTTTTCACAATTTTTTTTCTCTTTATTTTACATCATATTTACTTTTTATATGTTCGTGGGGACCGCGTGCAACGACGACTAGTTGAGTTAAAAATGATTATATTAAAATGGCCCAATTTTATGTTTACTAGTATTAATAAAGTAATGGATATAAATAGAGTAAACATCATTTTTGGTCTCTAAACTATGTCACTTATCCATTTTTGGCCCCTCATGCATCCTACTCATCAGTTTTGGTCCCTTAACTTTAATAATTTCATCAGATTTGGTCCCTCCGTTAACTTTTCTGTTAAAACTAATGGACTTTTTTTATTTTTTTTAAAAACAAACCAAATTTGTGACCAAGAGGGTTTGAACTTGGGTCACATTTTTAACAAAATTATCCTACTACCACTGGGCCTAGTCTTTCATTCAAGTATTTATCACCCCGAAAATTACTTATTTCCTTCTCTGTAGCAGCCCCAAGTTTTTTTTTTAAAATTTTTAAGCCTCTCAAATTTTTCAAAACGTTTCTAAAGTCCTGTATCAGCCCCAAAAAATAAATTTAATACAAAAATCATAAAAATTCCATAAGACTAATTCTAAAAAACTCAACAAAAATATACAAGTCATAGAAACGCCAGTTATTGTGAAGGGAGACATGAATTTCATCACCTTGCCAAATCTCAAAGCTGTACTTGAAAGTCAATCAAAGATAAATACACATGAAAGGCCAAGTGGAAGTGAAAATAAGGAGAAGAAAAAAGACAATCAATAAATATTTTGAGAATTAGTCTTGTGGAATTTTTATGATTTTTGTATTCGATTTGTTGTTTGGGGCTAATACAGGACTTTAGAAACGTTTTGAAAAATTTGAGAGGCTTAAAAATAAAAAATAAACAATCTTGGGGTTGCTACAGAGAAGCAAATAAGTATATTTTGGGTTTATAAATATTTAAACCATAGACTTGGCCCAGAGGTAGTAGGTTGGTTTTGTTAAAAATGTGACCCAATTCAAATCCTAGTAGTTACAAATTCGTTTTTTTATTTGTATTTTTAAAAGTCCGTTAATTTTAATAGAAAAGTTAACAGAAGGATCAAATCTGATGAAATGATTAAAGTTGAGGGACCAAAACTGATGAGTAGGATACATAGGGGACCAAAAGTGAATAAGTGACATAGTTTAGGAATCAAAAATAATGTTTACCCAATATAAATAATATATCGTTTACTTTTGACTATAATTTGATATTGATATGTGGACTAACTTGATTTTTTCCAAAATGCCCCATACCGTTTTCAGCTTGCACTGTTTATTACAGGCCAAATATTGGACTAGTCAAGGATAAAAACATATACAGAAAATTTGTCCAAAATGTGTGGGCTCGAGCGCATTGTAAACCCCCACCTAGATGGATTTTAAATCCGCTCCATTTTCGTTTTAATATCGAATTAGCATGATCTACACAAGTAAACAAGACCTAAAGGTATACAAGCTCACGAGTACTTAATAAATCTTTAGGCTTAGAGTCTAATTGCATGTTTTTCTTAATTTTTCCCTTTTAATTCTTTAAAGAGCTAATCCGAATAATAAAAGTGGGCGTGTCCCACGCCAAATATGGAACTAATTACATAGCACGCAATTAGATGAATAATCAAAATAAGTTATGATTTATTAAGGGATGTTTGTAATAGTTTCTATTTTTTTTTTTTATCATGGGAATAAGTTTAAAGAAAGTTGTAAGTTATGCAATAGTAAAAATTGGGAGTGTTCGAAAAATAAAAATGAAAAGGTAAAAAAAAAGGGTAGAAGTTGGAGTGTTTGGGAAAACAATTTAAGGATTGGAAACGCTTAAAATAAATATTTCTCAGCTTATTGCTGAAAATAAGTTGAGAATAATATCTTTTACCTGTAACTTCTATTTTTGAACTGCTTAAATCAACAAATTTAGTAAAAGTTATAAAAAACTCATTACCAACTTTTGTAATTTATCGGCAAGATTGAAATACTAAGTTGTTTTTACAAATACTCAAACTTCAACTTTTTTTCTTCTCTTGCTTTTCACTTTTATTTTTAGACATTCATAACTTTCGTTGTTGCTTAACTTACGATTTTTGTCTATTTTTGAATAATTTCAAACATGAGTTATTTTTTCAGAAAATGATTTAGTTTCACCTTTTAACTATTTTGCTAATCAACTTTTCAAATGTTTTTCACTTTACTATTAGTCACTTATTTTTAGAATGATTTAAGATTGGTATTTTGAAAAATACAAATCCATCCGAACAAACTTATAGTAGCCAGTAGGTCACACTTGCCTTTACATGCTACGACATTCAATATATTAAACGTATCAGAAATTAAGAGGACACGTGTCTAATCTTATTAAAACATCTTATAAATTTGGTCTCATCTGATAAGAATTGTTGCACTTTTGGTTCTATGCGTTACATGCTCAGCACTTTTGGTGCCATATAAAGAAAAAAGTGTTGCACATGGTCCCAACTCCGTTTAAACCGTTAAGTAAGGGACAGAAAACCACTTTTGAAAGATAAAAGGTGTTTTTTTATGGTTTGAAAATCACTAGACTTCTTGG
The DNA here is from genome assembly GCA_034509735.1 of Sesamum alatum. Classification (NCBI taxonomy): domain Eukaryota; kingdom Viridiplantae; phylum Streptophyta; class Magnoliopsida; order Lamiales; family Pedaliaceae; genus Sesamum; species Sesamum alatum. Next base: position 45,824,111 of record JACGWO010000001.1, on the reverse strand, counting down.
AGGGAATTTATCCAGTTTTGGCGTTATTTTCCTGCATCTCATTTTATAAAATAACAATTTTTCTCACTAAATTTTGCAAAAATATAAGTTGCATCCTTATGATGGATTAAAAAAAATGTCTCTGTAAATTAGTTTCAACAGAGTGTAATATGCAATTTTGTAATGATATTATTATGAAAGAAATGTTAAATTATGTGATTGCAAAAATAAAAAAATAAATAAATAATAAAAGAACTGCAAAATTCAAAAGAAAAAGAAACCAAATGCTTGAAATTTTTTGGCAATGTAATAAAGTGCCTTTACTTGAATTTGATTTTGTAATTAGTTTTCGGGCATATCTGTAATTTTTTGTAATTGCAAATATTGACAATTCTTTTGGAATGTAAATTGCATACCTGCCATAGTTGGTAAGGGGTAAAACATGACTAGATTTGTACATTGCAAATAGTGAATTTTGGCTCAAATGCAGTCAATTCATTTTTTGCTTTTAATTTTTCAGTGCTTTTATTATTTTTTGCAGTCATTTTAATTTTACAATCACTTAATTTAATCTTTTATTCATAATAATATCATTACAAAATTACAGATTATACTCTGTTGAAACAAATCAGCAAAGGTTTTTTTTATTTATTTATTTATCATAAGGGTGCAACTTATTTTTCTTGGCAAAATTTAGTGGGAAATATTGCCTTTTTATAGAGTGAGATGCATGAAATAGCGCCAAAATCGGATATATTTCCATCCAAGAAGCCTAGTGTCTTTCAAACTATAAAAAGCCACATTTGACCTTTTTAAAATGATTTTTCATCCATCACTTAACGGTTTAAACGGAGTTAGAACTAAAAGTGCAACACTTTTTCTTCCTATGGATAAAAAATGATGAGCCTGTAATGTGTGGGACCCAAAGTGTAACAGTACCTATCGGTGAGACCAAAAGTGTAATTTTCCCTGAAGTTTATAAGATGTTAGACTTTATTAATAAATGGACATAATAAGATTATATAGTTTTTAAGATGTTAGATCGTATTTTAAAAATAAGTTCTTAAAATGTTTGGACAAAATAAGATTACAGAGCTTACAAGATGTTACTGATTATAATTTTATAATTAATATGATTTAAATTGAAATGTTGTATTAAAATTTCAAAATAAAATTAAGAACTCATTACCTTTTTTTTAAAAGAGCTTATAAACTCATAATATTTTATTTTTTAATCTTATAAAAATCTTTCTAAAAAGTTATTATTAAATATTTTTTAATATTTTATAAACTTTCGAACATCTTATAAAATGTTCTGAAGAGTTATGAATCTCATCCAAACACCCTTTGAGTATGAGAAATTCAAATTGAATTATAAGTCCTTGTTTGGTTTTCTACTCAAAGTTTTTTTCTTTGTCTTTAGGAGATTTTTAACACAACTATGTATACTCTAAAACTTTTTAATATGTTCGATTCTGTATCTTATATTAGTGAGAAATAGATAAACATAAATCAAAACACACCAAAGCGCATGTTCTATAAAATTATTTTTTAATTTTTTTTTAATTTTTTACATGTAATCTCAACTTCGTCAATTGAGCTAGTAAGAGTGGCAATTGGATCGAGTTCCCAACCCAACCCAAATAGTGCAGATTCCAAAAAATGGAGATTGGGATGGGTAACGGGTCCCAAAAATTTGGACGCACCCAAAGCCCGGGGGCAGGAATATTAATACTTTTTTTTTGATAAATATACCTTTTCTATAACTTGCCCTAATTCTCCCTGTTCTCTCTCGATTTGTCGCCCTTGCCTTGCCGCTCTTTCTTTTCTTTATAAAAAAAGAAATAAGAAATCGAGTCGATTGGGTCAAACTCACCTCAAGGAGTTTTATAGTGGGACCCGTCAGAATAAAGTCCAAAACGGAACGAGTCCTCGATCTGTCCCAGGATTGGCGGGACAAGTCTCATGTCCACCCCAACTAGCGCGTTGCCACTCCTGTTCAAAGCTAGGCCACATTGACCAGTTTCCTTCAAATCCCCTTTCTCATGAAATAATAATAAATTGGGTAAATTACAACTACCTCCCCTAAGGTTTGTTATAATTACAAATACCGCCTCATTATTTGAAAAATTACAAATACACCCCCTGAAGTTTGTAACCATCTAACAAATAACCAATTTTCATCCATTTTTATAGGTGAACTGATCAAAATGCCCTTACGCACTGAATTAATTTTTATTTAATTCTTAAAAAAAATTGAACAACAATGCGCAAGGAGATGTTTTTTAAGTTTTCTACACAGATGAGCAATAATGCAATTTAACTCGATTGATTTTCTATAATTTTAATAAAAAATTCAAGGGAAAAATGGTCAATTTCAAGCCTTTGTTTGAAAAATACAAACCTAAGGGGTATTTGTAATTTTTCAAACAACGAAGGAGTATTTATAATTTTTCAAATAACGAGAAAATATTTATAATTATATCAAATTTTAGAGGAGGTGACTGCAATTTACCCCAATAAATCGCAATCCTAAAATTCCAAAAACGACAAAGCTACCCTTGGGGCATTTTTCCTTAGCAAGCTAGGTCTCGTGTCCCCCACGAGTGGGAAAATGGGGGTATCCAGACAGATCCAGCGCCCCAACGTACGGCTAACGTTAACACCTGGGCTGGCACAAAAACAAGTAAACAAAAAGTCAAAAAGCCCCCTCCATCACAAGGAAAATATGACCGTTATAGATCCGCCCCTCCCGTTGCCAAGAACAAAAACCAGGCGCCCTTCAAATTCACTAATCATTATTAGCATTACATCACACTCAATCCCACCACCTTAAATCTCTTACCAATGGCAGCAAACCCCTGACCAGAACTTCTACTTCTCTTTTCTCTCTTACCGTTCTTCTTTGTCTTTGCTTCTGTCAAACGTCGAGTTTGATCGAAGTAGCTGAGTTTTCGAGGTGGGTTTTTGATGTGCAGTGAGGAAATGGCGAAGAGTGGCGGAGACGAGATGAAAAATGAGGTCTTGCTGCAGGTGGTGGAGGCACCGTCGGCGGGGAGGAATCAAGATTGCGAGAATCAGAGTGTGAAAATGGAGGTGGAGACTGAGACCCAACATCCTTACGCGTTTCATGTTTCTGGGCCGAGAAATGTTCCTTCTATTAACTGGAGGGACCTAATCAATTCCACTTGGTCAGTGCTCATCTTCTCTCTCTCTCTCTCTCTCTCTCTCTCTTTCTTTCACTTTGATGTGAGATTTTGGTGTTTGTTTTAGTGGGAGTGTGTGTTTTTCTGTGTGTTGGGTGAATTCTTGATTGTAGGATCGAACAGATGTTTTTTGCTGCTGGTTCAGTTGTTTGGATAGATTTCTTGTTTCTTTCTTGAGTTTGAGAAGCCGGGGTCTTTTCTGCAGTTGTTCTTGATGAAATTAAGATATGGATGATGGGGTTTTTGTGTTGGTTGAGATTGGTTTTTGGGTCTTGAATTGTCTTAGTTGTGATTGAAACAACATTGTAGAAGTAATGGTTTAAAGGAAATGAAAAGGTCTTATGTAGACTCAAGATCAATTGCACTAGTAACAAGCTGTGAACTTGGATGATTATATGGAGTTTCATTGTCTTCTGCAGATGGAAATGTGTATCTTTTGATTCGATTCTAGGTGATCATCTGCGAAGAGTGTGTGATTTCGCTAGATTTCATCGTTTTCTTGCTTGAAATCTCTAGATGATGGCTGCCAAATACATTGAGAGAAACGATAGTATCGATCTTTAGATGATACTTGGAAGATCGTTTTTAGATGCTTGAATTGGGAGACGTAGTGCGATATTTTTGTCCGTGGGAAATTCTAACCTGAACTAGGTTTGACCAAACCTGAATCAATTATATACAAGTGCAATACATTTTCCGTGCGATTGGTGTATAGTTTATGGAAAGCATATTACACTTGTTCTAGGATTAGTTTGGTTCGGCCAAACCTGATTCGGTTAAGAATTTTACTTGTGTCCACTTTCTTGACTAGACGTTCTTACTTGTTCAATATCAAGTTCTCATTCAGAAATTCAAGTTCATTTACTTGGCAGTTTGGATTGGAGTTGATTTTTCCTTTATAGTTTCAAGAATTAACACAATTTGATTAAATGGAATGAACAGGAAGGACGGCAATTACAAGAGGACGGTAATTGCCTGCTTTATACAAGCGGTTTACTTGCTCGAACTCGACAGACAAGAAAACAGAACCAGCGACAGCGCTCTGGCCCCTAAATGGTGGATACCGTTCAAGTACAAACTGGTTGAGACCCTGATAGACGAAAGAGACGGATCGATATTTGGGGCGATACTAGAATGGGATCGAGCAGCTGCATTGGCGGATTTTGTGCTTATGAGACCGAGTGGAGCGCCAAGGGCCGTTTTGGCGCTCAGAGGAACGCTGCTGAAGAGCCCAACAATTAGACGGGACATTGAGGACGACCTACGTTTCCTAGCTTGGGAAAGCCTGAAAGGATCAGTCAGATTCAGTTGTGCGTTCAAGACGTTGAAATCAATCTCAGAAAAGTACGGGAGCAGCAATGTGTGCATAGCCGGCCATTCTTTAGGAGCTGGTTTTGCTCTCCAAGTCGGAAAAGCACTAGCCAAAGAAGGAATATTCGTGGAGGCACATCTGTTCAATCCGCCCTCCGTTTCACTAGCTTCAAGTCTAAGAAACGTGGGGGAAAAAGCCGGGACGATGTGGAGGAGGGTGAGATCCATGCTTCCAGCATCAACCACCGAACCTCCAGCCAACATCAACGAAAGAACCAAATCAACAACACTGGGATCAAAGCAGTGGATACCTCATTTGTACGTGAACAACAGCGACTACATATGCTGCTACTATACTGATCCAGTCGGGACAGAGAACAGCGATGCTGACAAGGAGAATGCTAAACCGGCAACAAACACACCCTGCGCTGCCAAGCTCTTCGTTTTCTCAAAAGGGAAGCAGAAGTTTCTTGAGGCGCACGGTCTGGAGCAATGGTGGTCGGATGAATTGGAACTGCAAATGGCTGTGAACAATAGTAAGTTGATCAGCCGGCAGCTGAAGTCGCTGTACAGCCTCCCAGCTCAAGAACAATCACCGGCCAAGTGTCGATAACGGGCTAGCTTTTTGTGTTTTGAAGAATTGACTATATAATACAGGAAATAGAAAGAAGGGGAAGCCCATGCTGCTCTTGATATGTTTATTTTTTCTGTGTATTGTGTTACTTACATTGGGACAATGTTCTTAACAAGCAGTTCATAAATGAAAATATACCTGCTTAAATTTTGTGTGTTAATAATTATTTGATTAATTTAAATAATTTTTGCATACAAATTGTTAATTGATTTTCTTGAGGGAAGGCAAACTTTGTGTGTTAGAAAAAGTGTGGTGGAGTTGAAAATTTTCTGAAAAAAGGGTGAAAATAAAGGAGTGATGATTATTTCATTAATTTAATTTAATTCTTAATTACCTTTTTTTTAGGGAAGTAAGAGATGATTTTATGTAAATAAAATAAAATAAAATTGCAGGAGTTGACAAATTTGTGAAAAATGGCAAAAGACTCAAGACGACTCCACTGGGGATCGAACCCAGAATCTCTGGTTCCGTAGACCAGCGCCTTATCCATTGGGCCATGGAGTCCTTGTTGACAAATTTCCACGCGTGTTAGTACATTATCTGTAATTACCGTAGAGCTTTGCATCATTAGAAGTTAGAACTAACACATGCGAGTTTTTTTTTTTTTAAATGAAATGTCAATATTGAATTAATTCAATACATAGATATTGTATTTAACTATATTAATATTCTTAAAATGAAATCTTTTTAATCATATGGTAGTGTGTATATATATATATATTATTATTATTTATTTCCATCAGTTAAGTTTTATTCAAAGAAATAAACCATCAGCATAAAAGCATTGATTATTGATTCACCTAACACTACCAAAAAGAAGATCGATATATTGGAACTGAAGATTTGCGGGAACAAATTTGATGAATATTACAATGGAAATTTTCACAACAATCATTTAAAACAGGTGTTTTTTTTATTCTCTCCCAACTATAAAAATATTCATTGGGAATTGTCATAGTAATAAGGGATAATTACGTTTACCCCGTGGTCTATAATTTATTTATATAATTATTTTTGTCTTTTACATAATTATAAAACCACCCGTAACAGTGAAAAAGTTATAGCGGTAGTTTGTGTAATATTTTTGATGTTTCCAAAAAGTATGGATGATCTGTGTAAATAATATTGATGTTTTTTATGGGTGTATATGTAATTTTAGGGTGAAATACAATGATTTTTCCTTTTGACATAATTATGGATACCCGTCGTTGTTTTAAAAATTACAAATACCCCCCCTGAGGTTTGTAATTTTTAACCAAGAGCCTGAAATGATCCATTTTTGCCCTTTATTTTCTTTTTTAAAAATTATAGAAAAATCAGTCGAGACAAACTACATTATTATTCATCTGTGTAAAAAACGTAAGAAACCTCCCCATCCGCATTTTTGTCCAAAAAAATTTAGAAATTTTTATAATTTAATTTGCATAAGGGCATTTTAGTCAATTCACCCGTAAAAATGGATGGAAATGGATTATTTGTTAGACGGTAATAAACCTCAGGAACGTATTTGTAATTTTTAAACAATAAGGGAATATTCGTAATTATACCAAACTTAATGAGAGGTTATTATACCTTCACCCTGATTATTATTTATTTATTTTTGTAATGTAACTTATATCATATTTTATCACCAAGAAAAATATTATCAGAAGGGTTCTCAGTTTTCTACACACTTCATTTAACATATACACGTTATATTTATGAAGATGACATCATGTATTTTATTTAGTAAAATAATTTATACACATAATACATGTGTATATATTATATGGAATAGAAGACGTCACAATCCACTCCAAAACTTCTATTTCCTTGCAGAGCTCAAGGTATCAATCAAGGTTGCAGTACTATCTTCAAAATTCTTACATGCATGAATGTATAATTAAAACAGACAGTCATGTAACAACCACTACAAGAAAAATACTTAATAGCTACGAATAAATTTGATGTTAAAATTAACGTCGAGCTAATCAGCAAGCAGAATTTTCATTGCTAATCTATACAATTTAATATATATTAAATAATTCGTTGTTAAATTCATTAGCAAGTAAATTTTCCTTGCTAAATGTATAAGCAAATAAATTTCTTGTATTAAATAATATGAATTTGCAACAAAAATTTTACTTGCTAATTAGCTCGTCGCTAATATATATATTTCCGTTGCTACCGAACGTATTTCTCGTAGTGAACGTTAAAACCTAGGATGTTTGTAGAGAACCAAGATAAATAATCCAACATAAATACAAATCTGGCTCCAGCTGAAAAACAGCTTTAATTGACAAACTCAACCCTAAGATCTCATGTTAATCATCGTCAAACATGAAATATATATACATAAATTCTTACAAGAGATATACACGAAGCAACCATAAGATGATCAATACAGCCAGACACGGTACGTGTACAAGTATGTGATGTGATCCTATGGGAAATTTTAACCCAAACCTGGTTCGGTTGAACCTAAACCAATCATATAGCAAATGTAATACATTTGCCATGTGATTGGTGTACAGTTCAAGAAAAGTGAAAAATCGCATAGCAAATGTATCACACTTGCTATATATATGATTGGTTTAATTCGACCAAACCTGATTCCAGTTAGAATTTTCCGTGAACGAATACACGTATCAAGAAATTCACAAACTGCATGCAACTTGCATACGGTATGTGTACGTAAATCTTGAGCGGAGTATACTAAATTAATTACCACAAAATATGCAAAGAACCAAAAAAATTATTTCACAAAATGAACGGATAATGTAAACTTTTACGACATATACACTAATTAATCAATTATATATCTCATCCAATCTGTACAAAAATTACATTACACAAAGTATTATACATCTCCTATACCTCTGAATATAAACAACACAAATACCCTTATACTCGATCGACCGGAAACAATATACGTATGTATATACGTACATATATACACACACAGACATTTGTACAATCATATCAAACTAGAGAAATCATAGTCATAAACACAGACCTCTTGCTGATGAAACATCCCACACGAAGCATCATTATAATTATACGAACCCGAGTGATCATCGTTCTCCACAAGCAGTAGTGACTCTAGATCCTTGTACGATGAAAAATCAAACGTTTGATTATGATCAGGCTGTCCTAAGTTCTCCATCACATAGTTGCAAGAATCCGGTGCTTGCAAATCCGGTGATCCGTCCAAGGGGGTGCTGAAACACGATGAATCGAACGATAAGTCCAAGCTGTTGTCCTGATAGACGTGATCTTGAACGTCCATGAAGGGTAGCCCGGATGGTGGAGATGCAGCAGAAATGGAAGGGTAATAATTGGGCGGGGATGAGACCGGGGAGTTCCCGTTCCCGGTGAGTTCTTGGACAAGCCTCTTGAAGTTTGAGGAGTCTGTGATGAAGACTTTGGGCCGTAGGATCTTGATCAAATTGTTGATCTGTTGCTTCTTTTCTTGCTTGGGTACTACTGTTTGTTTCTTGGATGGTTGGATGGATTTCTTGCCCATGTTGTCTGAATTAGGGTTAGGGTTTGTAGGTTGTTGTCTGAAATGGAACAGTTTGGCCTTGAGAATCACTCCCAACTCTCCTTGCTTGTAACGGAGGGATATATACTAAGAGGGTTGTAGGGATTACAATCTTAATTATGTAATTAGTTGTAATTAATCAGACAGGAAGATGCCGAAAACGATGTTTATTCTACTAATTAAAATTAATAGTAATTGCTTAACCATGATTATTTACTACAACCCTTTTATGCTTACGTCGAACGTCAAGCTAATCAATAATATGCCGGGATTTGTACTTATGTGGACGTCGGTACGTGACTTTTATGAGGGTTAATTGGGAGGATAATTAATCAAAACGTACTGATGTCGTCCCACATTGAATGGAGATGAGAAACTTGAACGGCTTTGAGCTGCAGCTCTGCTTAGCAATAACTTAAATAAGGGCGTTCCAGCGACATTCAAGTTGAATGTATACGTATTTTATACATCTGACTCGTGCGTATAAATGAAGTATAACATGCCATATAAATTTAAAATAAAAAGTCCAATATGAACAAATACGTATATATGCAATATATATTTATAGGGTTAATTATACTTAAACCCCCTCTAAAAATGCGAAATTACACTTTCCCCTAAAGAAGTTTCAAAATTACACTTACACCCCTTTCGAAAATTCACCATTTACACCTGACCCCCCTTTGTTGGAATTTTGACGAAAAATGTTGACGTTAGCAAACAAAATTACATAAATTTTTAATTTTAATATTCTCATGTAATAATTTCGTACTTATAAGGAAAAAAAATATAATAATGTTAACTCACTCTCTATATATACATTACATTTATTCCCTTATAAGTACAAAAATATTAAATGAGGGACAAAATTGAAAGATTTATATAATTTTTTCTTTTGTTGACGTAAATATTTTTCATCCAAACTCTAAGAGAAGGGAATCTAAGTGTAATTAACCCTATATTTATTATATATGATGGATTTATGAAGGTAATTAATTAAGGTATATATAGGGAAAATGACATGATGATGATGATGAAGATGAGGTAGAGCAGCATTGAGGGCACGCTGATAAACTATTCACTACCTTGTCTTCTTCTATTATGTGTACAAAAATTTTTCATAAATAAAATAAATTTTGTGATCTTTGTACTATATGTTAAATAGATAGAATTGAAAATGCAATAAAATTTGAAATAAAAAATTCAGTCCAGGACGTAAAACATGTGTGAACGTGAATTGCCCAATACCGGCTAAGAATTTATCTTTTATTTTTTTTTCCCTCTACCTAACAAAGACAAGATATATATTAACTAGTTAATTAATTAATAAAGTCAATTTAATTAATTAGGTACGTATGTGTATATCAATTATAAATGAGGAAAAGATGAAGACATTTACATTAGATGATGAAGTAGTAATTAAATTGGTGGGAGGTTGATTTGATTAATTTTGAACATGATATCATATTCATCCGAATCTTGAGTTTTGGCGTTGGCTGTTTTTCCTCTATTTCTTATTACTCATTCGCTATCAACATTCTCCCAACTTTAATTATTTCAAAAATGTAATCATAATATAATAATATTACAACAACATTTGCTATTCCTATTCCTTTCACACACACACATATATATGATTAATCATATGCATTTTGCTATTCCTAAAAAATACTGAACAATGTGAAACATATCATATCAGCGTAATATAAATCTCCGCTACGGATATTATATAATCAACATTGTTCGGTGGTTCGTATTTGGCCCGGACAAGAAAACCCTCATGGCCACTGTATTTGCTACGGTCGTTTAGATGCTGCGCCCGGTATCTTTATGCATAGGATGCATAGTTCTATGAGTGGCGAAGCCAGAAACTTGATTTACCCTATCAAATTTTAATTAATTAGTTTGGTAGATAATATTAATTCATAAAAAAATTAAATAAGTACAATGATATAAGTATAATTAATTTTTATAACTATTATTCCGACAACAAGGGGCATGTTGAAATTTACAAGTAATAAATTTTGTGATCTCTTAATAATAAATTTATCAGTTCCTCAAAATTAAAGCTTACATTTACATGATCATAATTTTTTTAAATAAAATTATAATCAATTTTTATATCTAAACTTGTTTATTTGTCCTGAGAGACCTGAATAAAAGTTACTAACTAAAATCATGAACAACTAATTTAAACATTCGAATAATGAATATTAAAATTAGACATAAATAATAAAATTCTTCCGATCGATTCATACATTCTTTTGGGTGCTCTCTACAAGAACCCAAAACAATCTAGAGAAACTAAAATTTATCTTATTTAATAAATAAAAAAATTACAAAACTATCATTGATCGAATATCGAAATATGTAAATTCAAAATCAATAACAGAAAACATAAAAGTAAGAGGAATTTTAAGAAAAGTCATAACCAGATGTTGAGAAAATCACAAGATAACAAACTTTTCTTCTTGGCTAAGTGGGAACCTTGTGGTTCTAACTAGCGGAGAGAGGAGAGAGACTAAAAATGGAGATGTTGAAAAAATTATTCCTTAAGCAAATTAATGTGAATTTGGATTATTATTATTATTAGGGTAATTACAACTACCTCCCTAAGATTTGGTATAATTATAAATACCCCTAATTATTTGAAAAATTACAAATACCCCCCTAAAGTTTGTAACCGTCTAACAAATAACATATTTCCATCCATTTTTATAGAAAAACTGACCAAAATGCCCTTATGCACTGAATTATTTTTTATTTAATTCTTAATATTTTTTTGGACTACAATGCGCAAAAAGAGGTTTCTTAAGTTTTTTATATAGAACAATAATAATGCAATTTGCTTCGGCTGATTTTTCTACAATTTTAATAAAAAATTCAAGGGCAAAATGATCAATTTCAGGTCTTTGGTTAAAAATTACAAACCTCAGGATGGTATTTGTAATTTTTCAAACAATAAAGAGGTATTTGTAATTATGTTAAACCTCAGAGGAGGTGGCTGTAATTTACCCTTATTATTATTTTCTAATGGACAAGATAAGTTCAGGCCTAGGGTGAGCCCTGTTGGCTGCTAGGGCTCGGCGGGGCCAGGCTCCGGCCTCGAGTACTGCATCGACAAATCCACTTTCATGTTACATGTTTACCAGAACCTATTCCTTTATGTGCAAATCCATCCAATTCTATTACACATACATCCCATCAACAGGATAAATGTTGTTCTATCTTTAGCTTTGACCATGGAACTTGTTCTTGTCATCAAGCCTAATGAGTTGAGTCTAGTCTCACAAAATGCTGTAATATGCCACAAAATTGTCCTGTTTCCAGACAAGTGAATGTCCTGCTTTTTGGAGTGTGCAAGAATTGAGAATGTCTGACCAAAATTCCTCAGTTAGATCTTTCCTCAGAGAGAAACTACAGGTATGATCAGTGAACAAATCTATAAATGTATTCGGGCGTGTACGATACAACAGAGACATGGTTTCAGCTAATAATGCTCTTTCCCGTGCAGACGTTTTTCTTTATTTGCTTTGGTAGTGTGATCAACTATTGACATGCATGTGAGATAGAGCAGCACCAACAACGAACAAATATTCATGAATTTAATCTACATATATCATATCATATGATTCTTTTAATTAAAGAAAAAGTTGCTACAGAAAAAGAACCAAAACTAGACTTATGATGCAAAATCGGGCATTAATATTGACATAAGGGCCCGGAGGGGGAAAAAGAAGAAGATTGAGAGAGAGCGTACCGTCTGCAGCTGAATCTGTTGGAGGCCAGATTTATCAAGAGACTGTAATTACTTGAACGAAGATATTCGTCAACATTACGATTTATTCCCTGTTAAAGATTCACCAACTTTCAGCATCAAAGGATAAACAGGACTGAACTCCTTGTCTCCTCTGGCCCTTACTTTTGCAGCATAATCATCTAAAGTTGCTTTGATGCCTTTCCATATCTGATCTTCCCCTTGGGAATCCATCCACAACGAATACTGCAGAGGCGTAAGCTTGTTTCTTTGTAGAGGAGACTGCAGATCGTCGGGGGCCCGTGAATAGAGATGGTGAAGTATGACGCTTGGGGGAAGATCTTGAAGAAGTGGAGATGATTCCAGTTGAGATGTTTCCAGGAAAATAACGGGCCGGAATGCTCGGAGGGCCCGATATGGTGCACCAAGCTGTTCTACTGGAAACAAGTTTTGGCCTACTGCTAATTCAAGTTCCGCCATGTCCCTAGCCATTCTCAGTTTTCCTGATTCTGATAACGGTCTAACGAGTGCCGCATGTCTTATGAAGAATGTCAAAACCCTGGAAGCCATGCTCCTTACTAGCCTTGTGCATATAGTTTCTGTTCCGACAGAGACAGCTCCTGAAGAAGGCAAAAGCCTGGACAAGAATTCGGTCCGGAAGTGAAGAATGCTTTTCTGCAATTCTTCCATATACGGGGATGCATTATTATCCATAGCAGCATCCAAGCCGAGAGTGCTGAAATTTTGCTCATGAATTTGCAAGATGCAGGACTCAAGGCGATCAAGCATGGCTTGAAATAAGGATGTAACTGAATCACCAGCAACACCATATATTGTACCAAGAGCGGCGGATAGAACATCGGCAGCAACAGTGGGCAGTCCGGCTATCATGGACGTTATGCGGGTATGAACTTCTTGCAGATGTTGACACAACGTGAAGTTCTTCAGCTGTGCTGGGTTCGCAGCACCAGTTACTTGGCGTGCTTCAGGGCCTGTTGATATCTGCCATGAAAATTAACTTTAATTTAGAAGTTCAACAAGAAGTCAAACAAATCAATAGCATGACAAGGGAAGCGCACCAAACATAATTCACAAAGGGAGAACACACAGAATTAGGTGCGTACTCGATAGTAAAATCGTAGTCAAGTTACCACCAACATTCCAATTTGGCAGCGACCAGCTGATCAGATGGCCAATATTTTTTAATTGACAGAAGGAAATTTCCCAATAGCATGTGGACATCAATTCATGATGACAAAGCATGTTAACAAATAAAGTCATTAGCTGCTGCTTCTTTAAATTTGTGATTTGTTACACTTGATGTTATGTGTTAGACCACAAACCCTGAACCCACTGATTTTGGCTCTAAAATTTCCAATACAAAAATGTCGTTCATGAAAACACTGGGATTCAGCAGTGGAGTGGCAGAATGATGGGAGCAACCAGGGATCGGGGCTGTATTTGCAAAAGGGGTCTAACTAAACTGAACATGAGAAATCTGGTCAAGTTTGGAACAATAGAAAAGGTAATCTCCACGGTTGGCAAATGGCATAGTTAATCTCATGATTCCTGGAAGGGAGAGACTTCAAGTGCCAATCAGGAGGAATTTGCAGGTTAAATTCAATTAAAGGGTACCTGGTATTCGGCTCGTTCTGCAAGTAGAAGCAAAGCTTTGCTGATTTCACGCAAGACACGAAGAGTCAAATGCGCATCTAGCTGCACAGCTTCGATTTCTTCCTGAATGCGTGATATAATCCTCGAGATATGATCTTTGGATGGGACACTCCCACGTGACATTGGAAATACAGAGTTTACAAGATCTGTCAGTCTGCTTAAGCAAAGGCCTAAAAATGCTGTCTGGAAATTCTCAATGGCAGCTACCATTTGTTCCTTGCCGTCTGAAGTGAGAGCTGGTGGAACTCCTTTGACATCTGTATCACGAGAAATTCTTTCAAGGAGGTTCTCGATCATGGTTAACAACTTCGGATACCCAACAGTAAATATCTCCTTGACAAAGCTTGAAGCAGTGAAACCAGACTTCATTTGGCTTGCAAAGGATTTTACTAACGCATCCCAAACACGTTCAGTTAACATTTGATCACCTTCCTGAGACAGCATAAACAGCAAACTGAGGTATAGTGGCATTATACAACCTCAATGATTTCAAAAGAAATAGACATAAACTATGTTACAGCTGAGGGAGGAATCTAATTTCAAACTGTAGTTACCCATCTAACGGGTGTAGAAAGGATGCTCAAGCTTGCCTCATTCAATGATAACCCAATATAGGAATGAATGAAACTAGACAATTCTAAACAAAATTTCAAGTCCATTACTGAGATAATTCAAGCATTATCTCATTAAGTATCAAATCCAAGAAAAACTAACAAAGCACTTGAATTTCACTCAGCAACGGCATTTAGCAGCTTTTCACTATGTTAACTACAAACAGGCTTTGGAAATACACCCTCCTTTTTACAGTCCCTTTGCCTTCATTACCAACCAAACACAGGAAAGATCTCCAACCCCTCCCCTCATCCAATTGCCCTTCAAATTTTTACTAAGACACGTATTTACTAGGATAATGGAAAGGAAATTACAGTTTAACATAAACATGCCTGGCAAACGTAATCTGGAAACAAAGGAATGCCCTGCTCTAGTAATTCAGCTCATAATGTTAACTGTAAATTACAACTACCTCCCCTGAGGTTTGGTATAATTACAAATACCCCCCTCAAATTAAAAATAATTATGTAGTCCCTAGACGGAGATGTGGAAAGTACTACTTTACCCTTGCCGAATTTTTTATTTTTTCAAAAAAAAAAAAGTTTGAGAAAATGTAAAGAATATGTGGGTGGGTAAAATAAATAATACATTTAGAATATTAATCCGTAAAAATATTTTAGAAAATTCTAAAAAATATATAAAACTATAAATTATAATCCACAAAGGGCATCTTGGCCAGTTTATTACAAAAATTGGATGGAAACGTAACGGAATGGGCTCGTTGTTAGACAGACGTTAAAGTCAGGAGGGTCTTTGTAATTTCCCAAACAACAAGTAGGTATTTGTAATTTTGTCAAATCTTAGGGGAGGTGATTGTAATTTACCCTAATGTTAAATGATCACATGCAAACAACAAAGGAGATAAGTTGAAGGAGCAATGAATAAAAAAACCAGAAGTCAGCGCCGAACGTGTATTTGAGCCATCAGATTTTATCACAAGTAGGGTTCACTCAAAAATTTACCCACCCAAACCCTGGAAAGGTACATTTTTATCCGAGCAATGGTGAGACAGATAGCATTAGGCCACTAATTTGAATGTCAAATAAGAAAATAGAATTTTAGATGGTGCATCAGAGAGTAGAGCCTTCAGCCAACAGATCAACCCACATGATTTATCAAATACCAAAATAGATAGATATTGCAGTTTACAACTGAAGTATAATGATTTAAACTCACTAGCCCTAATAGACCAGAGACAGAATTATGGTAGAGACAGATCATACGCTGTCATAACTTTGGGTTTTAACCTCTAATATGCACATGCTAATTTCAACATTTACACACTGCAATACAGAAGTCACATTCTAATGTTCACAGAGAATCAACACTGTCCACATTGCAAGCATTATAATGCTGAATAAACAGATATGTATTAATCTCCAAAACAGATATGCTTATTAACATATTCCACATTGCAAGCATTATTATGCTGAATTAAACACAAAGTAATGGAAAATCTCTAATCATATTCACCAAATATACTTCACTAGATATCTGAAAGCAAACAATATCCACAGGGCACAAGGGTTCTTGATCTACTAAAAATGAAGTCATTCTGTAGCTACAGATCATTCTACTGAGCACATTTTGCATTATACCAAAAAACAGTGCTCATGGGTAACAACTAGTTATCCGGAGTAAAACAGTATGCTAATACTCATTAGTCCATCCCCCAAGAAAATACCTAAACTCAAAAGTTCCTTTTTAACAAACCAAAAGAATATTTAGACATTATACATGAAAAGTAAACTAAAATAATCAATGTACAACACTGTCTGTTCAAGGTCCAATCTCCATTACCATCAAAAAGTCATTACATAATCTTCATGAAAATTTTCTTCATTTTGATCCAAAAAGGAAACATAAGCATACAGAACCTAGAGTCCCAAAAGGTACAAAGTCAATTCGGAGGTCGTAAAAAGTTTACCCCTGATGTCCACCCACTATGTAATAATGCTTCATTAGAATCATTACAATGCTATAAGTGCATAGAACGGAATAGGCCACAATATGAAATCCAATTCATGTCTATAAGATCAGAAACACAATCAGCTTCTGCTAATAAAAATTACAGTAGCAATGTGACTAGTTCTTTGACAGACTCCCCATCTCCAAAAAATTGAGAGAGCATGCATTCTAGGTCATGACCTTACATTGTCCAACAAACAAAGTCCAAAGCAATTACATACGGAGCTAGTGAACACAAAGTAGATTGGTGTCAATTTTTCAGTTAGACATTTCCAAGGGAAATATATAAGCATAACTCAGAAAAAATGATATATGAAATATTTAGTAGTCCTTCTAAAGGCACTGTCATAAGAATTCATTCGTTCACCAGGTTGTCAGCACAATTTCACTGGATCATTACCCCCATGTATATTGGTAGGAGCTAAGAAACCTTCTATGAACATTGTCACACCAACGTTTTTCTCTTCCCAAGACAACACTATTATCAATATAAGTGGACACCATCAATTTTAAAGTTAACACTCGCCAGCATCAAATATACGAGCACAAGAAATCGCTCAAACAACAAGAACAAATACATATATAAGAACTCTTCTTTTAATCAAGAACAAAAATAACTTCAGAGACTTCACTTGCCTGCATGACCTCATCCAGCAGTAGCACATGTGTGAATGGATCCCGTTTCTTCGACAACACCCTCTGCAAGTGCCAAACCGCAAGCACTATCGAATGTAACTGGTCCATACAACCACTCAGCCTCTGCCAAAGAGCCTCCCTTGCCTTTGCCCCACCACCAATTTGTGGTGTCCCATGTCTCTGCACCCCTCCTGGACCTCCACCACCATACCCCCCACCTGAAATTGCCTTCATATCCAGTGCATTACTCACACTCTTCACCCCCATTTGCTTATACTTGCTCACCAACCCATCCACTGTCCCCCTCAACTCGCCCATATTATAGAACACTTGCAAACCCAACCCCACCTCCGGTTGATTCAGACTCTCAAGACCCTTTTCCAATACCTTCATCCCCTCTTCTCTTATTTTGGAGCCGATCTCAATAACCCATTTCAGCTCAGCGTCCACTACATCAATTCCTGATAAATGGGACTCGTTATAAAGGGTCAGAATCTCATAATGCAGCTGGGCTGCCTTGGAAAGATCCCATTTTGAAGCATCAGGCTGTGAATCCACAAGGTTTCTTAGCTTGTGGATGAGGCGGAGAGTTCGGAGAGTATTCTGAAGTAGTAAGGAAGTGGAGTGAAGGTTGTTAAGCTGGTGGGTCTGTGCGGAAATAACACGGTGGGGATCGGAGAGCTCGGAGCGGGCATGACGGACGGAAGACTGGAGAGAGGAAATGGAGGAGCGGAGTGAGGAGAGGGACGATTCTGCGGATTTAACGGATGAGAGCTGGTGGAGGAGTTCCTGGTGGCGGGAGAGGACCTCGTGGCGGAGCTGGGTGTCGAGGAGGCGCAAGCCCTCCTGGAGTTTTTCAATTCTCGAGGCGGCGGAGCCCGAGGAGAGGGCGGCGGAGGAGAACTGTGTGGGGTTGAAGTCAGGGGACAGAAAGGCGGAGAAGATTGGGTCGGAGGAAAAGGTGTCCAGGTGAGATGGGACAGGAGAGAGAGGAGTTAGAGTGGCTGTGGCTGTGGCTGTGGTTGCGGTTGTAGTGGCGGCGCCGGTGTTCTTGAAAGTGGGAAGGCGCTGGAGCGGAGATCTGGACATGGCCGCCGGAGAAGCCATGGTGTGGGCGGTAGCACGATCTGCCGTTGTTTACTCGGTCTAGAGATTTGTACCAACTGCACTAACCGTTGTACTCCAAGAAAGTTCTGGTTCATGTAAAAATGCAAGCAACCCACGCGACGAGCAAATTACTGAAAATAAAATAATAATTTATTTTTCTGTATTTTTTAAAATAAATTAATTTACATTCCATATTTTGTAATATAGAGCATTTTAACTCTTTGTCTAAGGAGTTAAATTGCATCATTTTAAGGACAAATAAAAAGATAAATCATTATATTTTTTTTCATAAAGAGGTAATTTGCGCATTTACAATATCACAAGAAGGTAAATTGCATTAAATCCTTATAGTTTATAACATACTAAGCTCTCATTTGTTTGGCAGATATACGATCTACGGTGAAAATTATAATAATCATATTATATTATTTAAAATGATAACCAACCAATATTTTTATCTCTTTCTTTGTTGGGTGATTAGGTGGATAGTTTCTTTTTTCTTCAAATCGCCACATTGACATATTTAATTTCAATTAGTTAAATTTTATGATTTTCCAATTTATCTTACTTAAATTACATTATATGCTATAATGTAATAGTTTTAAAAGATTAAGTTATGTGTAACACACAATGTAAAAATAATTTATGTCATTGTGATTATCACTTCTGACTTTTAAATTATAAAAATTAATAAATGTATTTATTTTCAAATAATATCTTCATTTTTCTAGACAATAATTATAATTTTCTTTATAGCCAATCAAAGGTACTCCATCACTTTATTTATTTATTTATTGTAGTCTTTCTTTTTAGAGTTTTGGTAAATTTTCAAGACATAATTCTCATCTTGGTCTTTATTGTTATAGTGGGAAAAATATATCGGTGGCATTATATTCTATGTTATTGTAGATTAATCACATATACTTTTGGGGATAAGGTAAAGATCAGATGCAAGCAAATATTTAAATATTGATATTTTGATGTGCGAGAGTTTTTTGAATATTGAGTAATCTTCACTCATTAGTCAAAATATTCAAAATTGTAAACCAAATGAGTCATCTTCAAGTGGATTGTTGAATGATAAATCTCCATTGAAGAAAATATGTATTTGACGGTAATATGATATCAATTATTCTCCTATATATTAAAATCGTTGAAAACTACAATATATTTACTAACGTCTTTATATCTCACTATATTTTCAAGATCAAATTAATGATCAAAACACAAATTTGGAAAGAAGTTTGTAGACGTGTTTAAAGTATATATTGAATTTATTATACATTGTTTCATATTTATGAAACTTTTTTTTAAATTTAAAAGAATACGTTTGAACTTAAATGACATGATTAAAGTAGTTGTCATACATAGTTGTTCAATTGCTATTATTTCAGTTTGAAAAATATTTTTTTATAAGTAAAGCACTTATAAGAATTTATATGATGCAGTTGTTTTATTTTGAACCATATTACTTTTATGTTAGATTTGTTAATCCTGAATTAATGTATATAACAAGAATTAATCTATGGTATCAGTATTTTTTTTAAAAAAACTTACCATAGATACAATTGTTACCAAAAAAAGAAAAAATTAAGCATACAATTATGACATTCACATATAATAGCTAATACAAGAAATACTGTATTAGCAATTTCAATAGCCAATAAAAAGTGAATATAGTTAATAATATCTCAATATAATTAATTCAAATAAACTAACTAATTGATATTAAATATGAAACTTTTAATTTAAAAATTATCGATCCCTGCAACGCAGGGGTTAGTATGAGTTTTACTAATTATTATAACTATATTGAACTAATTATGCTATAATATTTTGAATTAATTAATTCAATATATTCATTTTCAAATGTTTTTTTAACACCAAAAGGAAATGCTAGTCTTTTTATTACTTAAAAAAGTTTCTAATACAAAATTATAATTTATTACTTGACCCGCTTCGCACCCGAATTCAATCGGTTGGACCTGCTAGACCTGATTAGAATTAAGACTATCTTAACTCTATAAATATGAGACAAAAATGTTATCGAAAGATTACTCTCGTCACAAATTTATATATACATATTTTAGACTCTAAAATATTCAAACTTTCAAAATATATATTCCATATGTATACATTAAAACATAAAACTATTTTAAATTATTATTTTAATCTATAAAAATATTATTTTATATATTTATAAAGTATAAAGGGATAATTACAATGCCCTTTCATGAGTTTTATTTGCACGTAAATCTCACATGGTTTAAAAAATTATGTCTAGTACCCCGACGTTTACTTTCGTCTACAAATAAATCTCTCCATCAGTTAAAATTAGCGGAATTTGTTAATATCAACAAAAATATTGAATGAAAATCCATATTTATCCCGATTAATTTATTAATAATTTATTGCATATAAAACAAAACTTTTTTTTTGATCAAACTAACTTTATATATCTTCACATATTAATACATGTAAGAAGATATATCTTCACACTTAATAGTTTAATTACAAAAAATTTGTTTGGTGAATTTCAACTTACGAAACGATCTATTTATTAGACAAAAACAAACATCATCAATACTAAATGTTATTTTTAAAACCACAAAGAATTTGCATATAATCACACCAACCTCATGAGAGGACAGTGTAATTATCCCAAGTATAAATAAACCGTACCGTACACAGCAAATGTAATACACTCATCTTACTTACAGTAAAGCTTGAGTTGGACCAACAAACGTGATTCAGACAAAATTTTCAACATGGAATAGTGAAAACAAGCAAGAGAAAAGCAGCCTAATCAAGTATAAATGGGGCTAATTTCGTGAAGAAGAAAATCATTCCGTGTGTAAACTACATGTACAAACCCAAAAATCTTGCCAATCTGCTATAAAAATTGTGTACTATCATTACTATTTTCACCTACGCGGCGTCGGCCTTTCGGGCCGGCGACGACTGCGAATTTCCCGAGCAACGGAACGATGAAAAACTGGAAAAATTAACTGTAGGATGTCTTGTCCTTCTTCCCTGCCAAAATCATGGAAATCTGGAGACCCCTACTGAATGCCTGGTTAAAGAGCAGCCGTGTTTGGAATTCTGAGACGAATGGGAACCAAGATAACACAACGATGGGCATGAACACGACGAGTCCCATTACGGCTTCGTACGCTCTTGACAACTCCATCACTGAATCCCAGATTCCGATACCCTTGAAACACGGTCTGCATGCTTGTGCAATCTGCGTTTGGGAGTAGAAGTTGAGTGAATAATGATTTATTACCATAAAGATACACGCCAAACAATACATAACAAGGCCGTCGTGTAGTCAGGAAAACGCACATTTGCATAAATAATGCCGGGGTGAGGTTAGTTGATGTATAGCAATCGTAGCGTGTAGTACTTACCAGAATAAGGGCCCATCCGGTGGGCATGAAGGCCAAGATAGCAGCAAATAGATCACTAACAGCGAGACCACCGACGGCAAAGAGTACCGTCATGACTGATACGAATCCGAGGAACAACAGTGCTTTTAGAATCCTGAACATAAGCTGAAAGTCGGTACCGAATCTTCGTCTTCCCATCGACACCATCTGTCAGGAAAGTATGTTATATATATCAGAAAAGATGAACTCAATCAAACAGGGTTGTCATCTTGAATGATAGGCAGCATAGTTCAATCTAATAACGGAGAATTTGAAAGAAGTGCACTAGATGACAACCCTATTGAGTTAATAGGAGAGTTCGTCGAACTTGAAAACAGCGGACATACCTTTAAAACGAGGAGTACGGTTGCCATAACGAACCAAGACAGGCCGTAAACCTAGGGAGATGATTCCAAGTGGAACGATTAGTGCATAAGAGAAGCCAAAATAGACGAAAAATGAAGACGGAGATGATTGTAGTAGTCTTTACCAGGATTTCTTTGTGGCCGTGTGATATCTTAAGTTGATAGACAATCCCATATTGGTAGATGAAGAAGCGAAATGCGAGGATAATTTCCAGCACTCGACCCCGTATATTTGTATGTTTCAAGTGTTCCTGTTCTTCGTTCCACCAGGATTCCCAACTTTTGTCGTGTGCAATCCCAATGCCACCACGGTTTCCCATCCACCTCTTCCAGTCCGACCAATCATCCACCGTTTTTTGCCACTCGAATCCAGATGGATTGAAAACAAAAGGAGCAAATAACCAGGAAGCGACAAGGAACCACATTGAAAAAGTAATGAAAAAGTAGAGTGACGAACTGCGGTAGGAGTGGCCGTAGACCTCATAAATAATCAACAGCATGAAAAGCTCTAACCCTTTTACAAAATGACTACGAGAATACAATCTGTAATTATCGGCAAACTTGGCATGAAAAACAACGAAACCACGACCTGTAGCTCGGTATTTGGAACCTCCGTGTAATATTGTTCTACCATAGTAATGGGCTTTCGTTCCAAGCTGAAATGTAAAGAACACAGATGCCAACTGGAGCTGCATAACGATAAAATCACCGATAGCACTGCGGAACCCTCTTTCGAGGCCGATCTCCATCACCATGGGTAGCACAAGTAAGAAGCCTAGCTGAAAGAATGACTGGGTAGCTAAAGCTTCCTCAAGAGCTTTACTCTGACGAACAGATGGATCGTCAAGAATTCGTCTTTCCAACCCACTTAAGACCATGTATAGTCGTCCATACAAGAACACGTAGACAGTCAGCACAGTAACCTGAACAAAATTCTCAATATCGGTTATCAGAAAGATACATTCTCAGGACCATATCTAATCTTCCATATAAAAACAAAGACAGGTATTAACCCTTTCATTAATCGAATATAAAAGCTTAATTAAGCATATATATACATATATATTCACCAAGGATGAACAGGTAAGATAAGTATCATCATTGAGAAAGGCCGAATCAGATATAATACTATTCTCACATACAATGCTACTGAAGCAAAAGCCGATACAGATACACGCATGTATACGCCATTTTATAAAACTGTGTCATGTGTATCATTTTGAGAAAAGATGATCAGACATATAAGTAAATCCACATACCATGCTACTGAAGTAAAAGCCAACTGTGGTGAAGTAGAAGGACAACATTCTGTAGAAATCAAAGCGACGTCCAAGCCGATAGACATCTCGACTAAGCGTCTGTTCTCCATTCCCATTTGCAACCTTTGCCTCAAAGAGAGATATCTGATTCATACCAACATCTCGTCCCTTGCCTACTTGGATATATTCATGATGTGTTACATAGCCACCTCGTAGTGTTGAATTGTAACCTGAAGGTAATAACTCAGTAACGCATCGTACATAATGAAAGACGATATTGTGTCTCTTGAAAAACGCTTCAAAACATACCAGAAAATATGTCTTCACTCAAGTTGATTGTCCGTGAAGCTTTGCTTATACCCCCTCTTGTCAAATGAAAGATTCTATCAAAAATATCAGGATGGCCGTAGTGGAACCTTACCCTGCAGAGCGAAAGCGACAATTTGAAAAACGGAACATGCTGATACCAAACCAACTCAATATCAATTTGCTCAAGCTATCTACTCATGGCATGTGGACTACCAACACTGAATTTGATAGAAGAAACAGTAAAATAGGTAAAACATTACTAGTAACAGAGAAGCTTCAAATGGATCTCAATGTAGTCAATATGAGACGATCAAGATCAGTCTTACAGAGAAAATTTGCAGACTACAAACATAACTACCATGGCACATCTCCAGACGAAATTTCAAGGGTAAATTACATGGACACACCTTGAGGTTAGGCCAAATTACACGAACACCTCCTGTCTTTTGCGAAATCAGTTACACCCCCCGAGGGGTGTTAGTGTATGTTTTTCAGGAAGTGTGTGTTTGTATAAGCTTTACCTTTTAATAAGTGGTGTAGTTGTAATTATAATTATAAGCTCAAGGGGTTTAGCTGTAATTTCGCAAAACACAGGGGGTGTTTGTGTATTTTGGCATAACTTCAGGGGGTGTTACTACAACTTACCCAAATTTCAATTAATGGGTAGTGAAGTTCTGAATGGGAAGCAAATACTCTAGTTTGCTGCCACACCAGTACATTCGCATTGCATAAGAAATGACAAGATGGTGACCAATACATTAAGAGAAGAGAAACGAATACAATGACAAGAAGCTTGTGAAATGCAGAGTGACTGTATATAAATTTAAGCTGGTTACAGAAATTTGAGATAAATATCCACAAACCACCTCTAGTATATATAGATATTTATCTCAAAATTTATGGTTAAAAGTAATAGTAAACATATTTCACAACATCTTAAACAATTTAATATGATTGAAATAGAAATTTTAAGCCAATTTCAAGAAAAAATTCAATTTAAACAACCGGAAAGTCACCAAGGTGTATATTCATGACCTGATACCATTATAAGGTAACGAGTATAACTTCAATTCTAGCCAAGCTTAGCAATAAGTCCTCTCCAAAAAAGTCAAAAATTTACACAAAACTTGTAGGATATACTAGATGTCTAGCACCTGTGCTCGAACTGATTGTCAAGAAGAGCAACAAGTTTCTTTGCAAGTGACTTACTGATGAAACTTAAAATCTTATCCACATATATATCAAGGACTAACAGGTTACATAATGAATATATGAACGTAAATTGCCCTTTTCAAAAGGTTGTTACTGAAGTTTATTATTGTATGCAATCAACTGTCTCTGAATTTATTGAAACTGGTTTTCTCATGTTCAAGTTTTTTTAATATCTTTTTCATATAAATACTTTCTTATAAAATATTTCAATTGTTTTGCTATTAGTGTTAGTGCTTGGGATATCTAGAAAACTAGAAGATTTATTTAGTAAAAAACATAAAAGATCAATTGTATATTTTGTCATGTCGTTGCAATAATTTATAGGATAATTTACTAACCAACAGCACCGCGAAATTTGCCATATAACATAGAATCTCTCGATTTTGAAAATTCATATTGACATCCTCCATACTCATATTTTACACAACAAATTCCCATCTTCAGAGAGGAATTTGTCGTGTAAAACATGAGTGCATGGGAGTGTCAATGTGATTTTCAAAGTAATTTTGTAATATGCCCAAATCTGAAGGGATGTTAATAAAATGACCCCCCCCCCCCCCCCAAAAAAAAAAGGAAAGAAAAGGCATCTAATATTTCATTCAACACTTCACTAATTCAAAGCTATTATTCATATGACTGTTCACACATACATTTCTAGATTTTTTTGAAGTTTATCAGAAGCTAGCTAAAAGAATATCTTCTCTAAGATTCTGTGGCCGTTTGTCATAGTGCAGGTTTTTATTCTATGGAAGAACATAATAGAAATAGCGCCTTTTTCATTTCTTTGAACATCCAAGTAATATTGCAGACCTATTAAACTTTCATTAAATTAGTATGAATGAAACCAAGGGTTAGATTAAAAATAAAATGTCTAATCAATAAAGACTCAATTGCATATTGACTATCAAGTTTTTTAATCTTTTACATACTCAAGCCAAATCTTTAGGAGCATTAAAGGGTTATTACAAAATCTGAAAATCAGTGGCAGCAACAAATTTAAGAATAACAATACAACACCTGTATGACCAAATAACTGAGCACACTATGGTAAGAGGAATCACATTTACCTTAAAGGATTTGCCAGAATTCTTTGTCCAATTGTCACAAAACTAGTTTCTTGATTGGACATGAACCAAGCGAGTGAAGAAACACTGTGACCAATGGAAAAAGGTTAGCATATGCACAATAGTTTGTAAAATACATTATTCTGTACTAATTAATATACTTTAGCGCCCAAAATCAAAGTGCAAACCTTCCTGTGAAAATGTGCTCCCTTAGTCCCAATATTGTCGGTGTTCGTTGTCCATGATGAGTTTTTAAAAATTCCTCCAAGACATTGCGCATCTTGAAAGATTCCTCAAAATAATTATCCTGTGGCAAAATAATCAATCATAGGTTAATGTTTAATGAAGTGGGGGATGATCCTCTTTCCTTACTTGTTTTGGGGCATGGCAGAGGAGGAATGCTCGGAGAAGGAGAAAGATCACGAGAACGAGACGGGAAGTTAGTTCAATAGCTGAAAATTGAATTCCAAAACATTTTTCCTTTCGAACGGAATAAGTTACAGTTGAAGCATCTCTTTCTGAAAGTAGTTTAGTATTATGGAAAAAGTTGAAATTATATATACACTGAAAGTAATTCCCACTGTTGTATTTGCACAAGCATTTCCTTCCTATTTTTGTTCAAAATCAAATGAAGGAACCATTCCTCAGTACTTTCTTGGCTAAAATCCAAGGTGCAGGCAAACCGTATACAGACAAATAAAGAGAAGGTTACCAACCTGATTCATGTCTATGGTTTGCAAGGCTTCTCCACGGGTGAAAATGATAGCATGATTTTGATTCTCAGGCTTCCCTTCACCAATTTGTGTTGGAGGACCTGGAAGCTTGATACGATATATTTCCTGTAATTTTCATGTAGAACCCATCAACAGTTAAGCAGCAATGATCAAAGCAAGTAAAAGAAAGCTCAAATCGAATCGAATACAATAGATTTTCTGCAGAAATGTTACAGCCAAAGATCTGTTTGCTGCAATTCCATTATGGCTATTCTCATACCTCATCCAACTTCTCTCCTCCCTTGACCAACACAGAATAATAAACCTTCTCGGTTTTTCCGTTAACTGTCTCCTCCCTTTCGTCTATATAAGCAACACGTAGAGATGGATACCTTGAAGATACATTGAAAATTTGAATATTGTCAAGAAACCAGATCAATCTATAAGATTTAAGAGCTTACTCTTTACATTGGAACTTACGTCAACATAAGATTCAGAATATTAACATAACAACTCCTGTCTTGCGCATCACTCGACTTCTTCTGAGCACCATAAAGCTGACAGGACACAACATAAGTGAACTTCAGATCTGCTAACGCTTGTGCCTGTTCCTTGAGAGTTCTGTAGTCTCTATGATTTATGTCAATGGCTCGATATCCACCAAAAATAGCTGCGTGCAAAACACGAAGGTTTAATTAATAAATGGCTCCATATATAAAAATAAAGATTTAACTAATAACAGAAACAGACTGGAAAAGGGGCAGAAGTATCAGGAATGTATTGAGAGATAGCACCAACCATTATCATCAGCAAAATCCAAAAAGCATTGCAGTTCCAGAGCCTCCCGATAGTACATCATGCCTCTCACTGATGATTCACCAAGAAAACCATAAAAACAAAGGCCAAGGGAAAACATAAATCATCTAATAAATTGCGCGTATGTTGGTCTGACCTGTCCGAGCAAGTGTCTGACCCCTGTAAGATACCCATTGACGATCTAATTCTGACCGATCTTTGTTAGCATAACCAAGTTTGGGATCTCGGATCCGCTCCTCGTAATTTTTCCATTCATCTTTGTAATGGATAATAAAGTTGAAGGGGTCAATATCTGGCAAGAGTTACTGTACAGAAACCGAGAATTTTAAACTCACCAGGATATATCTTCTGAAGATAGAACAGGGTTGTGATACCATCCTCATTTTCCTTGTTAAGCTCCTCTGTTGAATAAAGAACGGGTTCTCTATAGTATGGCGTCAAAACACTGAACATCATAAAACATTGTATTATTTTAACTAAAATTGATGAAGAGCCAAAACAATAATTATGTCTTAATAATCTTCTATTTCCATTGACACAGTAACAAAGTGAAACAGGAAATCAGGAGATATCGAAAAGGTTGAAATTTACTTTTTTTATAAGAATACAAACAGATATACTAACATGTTATCAGAAATGATAACAGAGAAGAACATTGATGTGGCACTATCACTCTAGCTTAATTCCCCCAATTATGACTCTAGCCTATGGATGCACAATATTTTGTTTTTAAATGACCGGTGCCTTTGGATTCTTGGATTTATCATTTCATGTGGATGAAAAGAATAATTCCATCTTTAGATCAGAAATATGAAAAAACAACAATAGTAGAAAGAACGATTTCTGAGATTTTGCAATATTCAGATGGTAAAACCCTGAGATAGAGTGAGGCAATCACAAACTCTAAGTGCATCTCTTGAAAGGAATAGTGGGATATTAAAACTCTATTGCTTCACAAAGACAGGCATAAAAGTCCCATTACTTTCCAATGCACTGCTAATGATCTCCCTCCCTTTTTTGATCACTTAATTGAAGAATGTCTTTCTTTTCCATGTGTATAAATATTCTTGTTCTTTTCTCCCGTCATCTGAATACTACATTTTTTGAGCAACAAGCAACCCCAATGTTTATTTTCCCTTTATTTGGATCTAAGCCCAAATTTTAACACATCTTTTGTAACTTTGGATTACCCCATATGTTACATGAGTAACAAAAATGTACGAAATTAAGAGAAATATGAATCAGCAAACAAGTGACTGTGGGATTTTGAGATGAGAACTAACCTAAAAGAGATCATGTTCCGAACTTTGGGGGCACTAGGCATGGTCATAAACAAAGAGTTTGCAAAGAAAGTAATGCGCCGACGAGCTTCTAAATTCGTGGGCACATTGATTGCTGATTCTTTTACGGTCAAAAGCAAATGAAGCCTGACAACCTGTATAATAGAATGTAAAACAGAAAGGTAAGAGAACACAAGAAAGAGGGGGAAAGTGATAGAAAAACAAGGCAGAGAAGACCCGAAAAGTCTAACAAAATCCCAAGGGCCCAGTACCTTTTCCATCCAGGACCTGCTTTGTGAGAGATCAATGTTTACCCTTTCAAACTTCTGCTCTCTTTTTTCATCTTGATGGAATGTGTGGGTTTTTTCCAAAACCCTACAGAAAGAAGGAACATCTAAATCAGAACATGCCAAACTAACAATTAACAACAGCTGCCAACATAAATTCTCTTCGAGACATACTCATGGCCGTTAGTCATTACATCTTGAATAATAATCTCTATTATATCCTGGAGTTTGTTTATGATCTGAGATCTATATAACTGAGCATCCTCGTAATCAGCCATCTGCAGATATAAAAATAATCGATATAGCACTTGATAGAGAGGCACTCATTCACTAGAATGTATTAGCAAATGAACTTAATTATTCAACAAGCATCAAAAGATAGTACTCACGAGAAGGTTTAGAAATTTGTCTAATTTATCACTTAATAGAGGCAGCCCACTCATCTTAAAATCCCTCAAGAATCTTCGTTGCTGGATGCTGTTCTCCACTTCATAGCATATTTGCCAAATAATTCTAAAAAGGCAGAAAACAATTTGAGAAACAACTCGTTTTAGCAGGAAAGAATTGTAATAGAAAGGTACGGTACTCATAGTATGCCTTACTTCTTGTCCCCATCATCTAACAGAAGGCCAAGTAGCACATCCCTCAGTGTCTCGTAGCATTCAATTATAGCAAAATACATGAAATCATCGTTCTTAATTTTCCTGAATAGATCAGCATCATCCTTCTCCTTGAAATCTTTTGCCATATCCAAAGCTATTGGAATCTAATATCAAGTATAAGGTAATGAGTCTATTGTGGAACACGTGCGACAATCCAAGGTGTGAACTAGACATATTTTACCTTACTAGCGAGTAAGAAAGGAGGCCACTGGACAACAGAGACATCACCTGATGAATATGGCACAAGAAGCAGATTTTTCTCCCTGGAAAATCAATGATATACAAACATCATCCATCTGTTTTAAATCATGTCGAATATGCAGGTAAATAATAGCGTCATTTCTTTCAATCTCAAAGGAACCGTTACCAATGGTTTATTAAATCCTCATTTCTCATAGACAATATGAATTCATTCCACATCTGAGAGAACTTCGCAATGTTTATTCTTTCCAATGTATCATCCTGCCATAGCAGATTCAGGTCAGAAAAGAAGCCAGCATCTAAATGCCTATAGCTTATAGTTAATAAGACTTACATATTTTTAGTAATCAATAAAATTTCCATGCGAGATCTCACTACCATTAAATATATTCCAGAGGGCCAAAATGATAACAAAGAAGATCTAAGATAAAGTGTATTACCCGCTGATGCCGTCTGCTTTCATCTTTGGAATATGGAACAAGACGTTGACTGAAAGCTGAAGGCACAGATTCAAATCTCGCCCTTAACATACCAAGTGTTCTTATCTAGAATCAGGAAAATGAACACAAAATATCAAGGAAAATTTTTATGGCGTCGCCAGGAAAGTTTATGAACTTATCCGACCTTATGACAGTACAAGAAGCACTGACCTCTCCAAGGTGGCTGAATGCTCCATAGATCCCACCAACAACAGTTGAGAAGATAGCATACCATATTTGTGTATCCATGAAATAGACCTAAATGCAATTAATTTTTTTCATAGGAGTTGAGTAGACATTTTAGTAGGAAAGTTTCATATTGATTTATATTATGTTCACATACCAGAATAATTGGAGCCCATATAGCAATAACAAGAGGGAAGTTATAAGGGACTGCATCAAGCCAAGTTACTGATTAGGTCACAACCTTAAAGAAAGACTCGGAATAAATTGTCAACATGAAGAAGATGTTACCATGTGGAAAGAGTTCATGCCAATCATAGCTACTGACAGTGAGACTCATGATTGACCTTGTTGGGTCAATTAATGGTAATATCTAATCAAGAAAAAAATGAGTCAAACAAGAGAATAGATATCTTTGCAAGTAGAAATATGAAAACTAATTGAAAGAATGCATACCACTGTTAAAATAATTGTTGTTTTACCCTTTCTAAGGCTCACCCGGATATATTAGACAAAACAGAAATTAGAATTTTGATAGTTTTAATACGATAAACACAATGTTAATTCAGTTTATCATATTCAACATTAGAACCTATGTTGTGTAACTTCTGAGTATACATCTCATGATACTAATTCATGCTACCTGGCAGGTTAGATGATTTTACCACTCAATATGACTGTAAAATACATATTTAGAAGTTCCATTTATGCACGGACTTTCTTAACTTTATTCGGAGAGAGAAACTTTATTTGACATTGTCCATTCCCACCCCTGCACTCAGAGACGTGCCGAATGCCTTTTATTCTATTAGATAAACTATACGTACATCATCCTGCTGTTCACCTATTGATTTTGGTTCAGAAGTTCTCTTCCCAAGCTTTTAGATGCACGTATAACTAATCTGGATGAAGAAATTATCCAAAAGCCATATAGGAAAAAAAAAGTTCATGCATAACAACCTAAATCCTGGGTCATCTCCCCCATCAGTTCATCTATACATGACGGTTACATTAGAGGATAGTTTTGACAAATAGATATCGTTTATATAAACTAAACTCAAATCCTGTTATACTTGTAACACACTTCACTCTCATCCTCAAACTAACAGGAGTCTGTCACTCTGTCTTCACAAAATAATGCATAAAATGTAACTCCCTGAGTTATAACCGCAAGTATGAAGACATGTCCAGAAAAACTAAGGGGAATAAATTGTTTAGAATCCTATAGTTTGAAGAAAAAAGCATGCACAACGATGACGAAGATAGTCAAGAGTTTAGATAGATGAAAGTTATGACATATACATTGGTTGCCTTGCTCAAAGTCCCCTACTATTAAAATCCACCTGTTGTCACTGATCAGAAAAAAAAATTACCTCAACATAATAGCTGAATGCTAGCTTGCTTATTAGCAGAGTGATCCAAAAGAGCGTGTACCTGAGCAAGAAATAAGATTGCTCTCAGATGGAGGTAAATGTGGGAGCTTATCTCAGAATTCCTTCAGACATAATCTGTGCCCAACTGGCTAGCATTGACTAGATACCAAAAAAAAGAATTATGTGTTCAAATGCACACAATTGCATATATGCACTGATCTTTTAACATGAATTGTAAATGAAAAAGCAAAATATAAGGAGGTCAAACTTCAAAGAGACAAGAAGAGAAGACGCAACATGTAACACCATATTACAGATCATCATGCACACTGGACACATGAATGTCTGTATATAGGCTAACAAAGAACATCTTCTATCTTACTTTAGAAGGGAGAACATGTCTTCATGCATTCCTCTTCCAACATACAACTTCGGCTGGAATTCAAGGACACATTAATCCATTAAATACAAGATCATAATCATCATGAACACAAATTTCATGGACTTACCTGAGCCCACCACATTAGAATGGTTATAATACGCCAGTTTGAACGTTCCATGGTTCTCCGCAGGAAAGGGAACAGAAATAGCAAGGCGGCTAATATATTAGGTATCAAGTAAATTGCAATTAAGTAATTATACAATGATTGTGTCTGCCAATCTGCTCCCAAACTATTGAAGAATCTCAATATCCCACTTGGATTCTGAAAAGATCTAGAATATGTCACTGGCATGACTACAAGCCAAAATGCAGCAGCTGCAAATTTCAGGAGATACCGGAGTATCTGGCCAAACTTCAGGCTCCTCCAGGCATTAAAACTAAGAAATATATCCAAGAAAGCTGCAGAAAGAGGGTAGAAATGGTATGAATCTGTTACGGCTGATATGAAGGAAGCAGAGATAACTCAATTAACAGAATTGCTACTAAACTGGAAATAGTATACCAGGCAAAGGGGACAGAAAGAGAGGCATGATGAAAGCTACTTATGGTACCTCGCAAAAAATTCAAAATGGCAGCCGTAATGAAGATGCTCAAAACACTTCGAACTAAATCCTCATCAAAAGGCACATCTGGGTACACACGTTGATGCCATGCAATGATTATCATAGCCTGAAAGATACAGAGTAACTGATAGTTAAGAAACTGTAGAAGACAAGATAGATCAAACAAAAAAGAATGACGAACATAAAGAAAATTAAAACACAAGCTCTAGAGAGTTGCTCTAGAAAGCTCATGCTCACCATTACAGACAATAAATCAACTAAGCTAGAAAATTACATGTGTTTTTCTTAATGTCATAGCCAACCCTCTTGCTAGCCAAACTCCTCAACTAAAATGCAAAAATCTCCATAAAAACACCTAGGAACAACCTCCAGACACCAACTCAGGTCCTTTGCATGCTAAGCTCATACTTTTTTCTATTTGTAAACCGCGCCATACTTAAATCCAGTCATCACAACTCTAAGCCTAAGTATAATACCTGAGAACATAGTTCTAGCATGTGGAAGCAGCATTGTGCTAGAGGCATAAAACAGCGGTCTAGGTCCAAATAGATTGTCTTAACATATTCAAGTTTGAAAGAAACAAATTCCTTCTCTTTCTGATTTTGTCTCACCTATCTTTTCCACTCAGGCACTGAGAAGTTCATTTCTCTCTAATTCTTCCTTGAAATACATTTGTATTCATATGATGACAATTCTTGGCATACTTAGAATGTAGCATCATCAACATTCAGTAGTTTTGACACTTATCATCACCAAGATTCAACAATCTGTATCTCTGCTCTTTTCCATCTAGTATAGCTTTCAGAGTTTGTCTTTGTCTTCTGGAACATTTCTCTATTGCGTATGTTTTCTTTTCAATACATGATGCATATGTATAACAGGCTAAATGACTTGTTTCTGGACTGGCTTCCTATGAGAAAGGTGAGTTGAATTAACCTGATTTTTTTAGAATGATACATGATGCAGAAAATGCAATTTGTTACTCCTGCCAACCGGAAAAGATATTCAAAATAACAGTTGCTTGACGAAATAATTTGGATATCTCACTCTCCTCTCCTTGCGGATATATAATCTTTGGGCTTAGCATTGTCTCTCTTCTTTCCTTTTGTTAATCATTATTTTGCTTTTTGCTTCAATGGAACTTCTGTGTCTTTTTCCACCTCTATGAGACATGGAAGAATTTTATATACAAAGATTTGACAAATAATAATAAAGTACACTGGTAAGGGATTTCGGTCATTTTGAATTTCCATAAGCAATTTCGATTTAATAACAATTGTGATTTTTCCTTTTCTTCTTTTTCATTTTCTATAATAAGAATGGTGATTTTTTATTTGCAAGTTTCTAATGCCAATTCTTGTTAACGAGCTTATTCTTTGTGGCATTATTACAATTGAATTAATTTTCTCTTTTAGTACTTTATTAATCAGTATATTTTATTTCAAAATTTTCAACATATTAGCCATTTTCTGTTTGCTATGATTGTAGTTCACTCCCAAACCTACTAACATCAGTAATCTAAAAATATAATTATATACTTGCAATTTACTCTATCATCAACCTACATATACGACATTAATCTAAAATCGTACCTTTGCTCCTTTATTTTAGCTGGGGACATTGTTGGATAATTTCTACGTATTTTATACAAATAGGAATCTAGAATAATTTATTTTACTCAATGGCATTCTTTTGCTAAATTGTTACATTTTATAGTAGAATTTTGTTTCAGTAACTAATGTTATTTGTCAATAAGCAAAAAAATTTAAGAATATGGATATATTTTTGCGATTGAAACAAATCTTGTATGATTTACATTTTCTTATAGCAAGCGGCGGTGTAGGATTGATATTTTGATGTACAGTACAGATATGGATATAGATATACGCATACATAGTTATTGTGTTTAAGTTTATGTGTTCAGAATTAAATTATGTGGTACAAATCCTTATATCTACAGCAGACAGTTCATTCTCATTTTGAAGTAGGCATCTAAATCCCACATCTTTATGTTTTGTGTTCTTTCTGAGCTTTTCTTCTCCATTTGTTCCCTATGTACTTAAACACTAATTATTAGTCAGAAAATTAACTGATGATGAACATAAACCGAGAGAGAAGAGTTCAGGTGATTCAAGGAAAATACTGTATAAGGGAAGATTAGAAAAATATTTTAGCAATTTAGAGTACCTGGAGAGCCAATATAAAAAAGATCCACATTCTGTCGAAATCCCTATAAAGGTGCAAAAACGTACGCACTTCAACAAAATTTGTCTTGGGTTTTCTGTTTCCTACGGCCTGGTTGTTGCCCTGTAAACTCATGTGAATTAGTATCAATATGTGTAGAACTTACAAAAAAAAACTGGTAGAAACAGGAAAGAAGACCAAAATCTGATACACAGACTATTCTATTTGCAAGTGAAGCACAGCTATCATCAGAAATCTGAAATGGCTCATCAAGTATAGTTCTGGTGGTATTAGTACAATATTGGAAAAAGATATCACTTAAATAACAGCATCAACACTTCACAGTGATCAAGATCTCTGGATCTAGTTCATACGAAATAACAATTGTTATAAATGGTACCTCAAAACGCTCTCAAGTATTACCCTGTCATCGTTCCTTTTATATAAAGAGCAATTCCATGGAAATGGCAATAGCATGAGAAAATTCTTAGTGAGTCATGAAACCCTAACAGCCAACATAATCCAGTGAAATGCATCCTAAGCATACTCTTACAAGAGAATGGAATTTCTCAATTGATTCCATCATTTACTATTCAACTGTATATGTTTTTCAAAAACTAATTGTTGTTGGCCGCATTAGCAAAATAAATAATTGATCATTCCTTTTTACCAATCAACAAAATCATAATGGTAATTCTAATATGTCCAGTATACCTACGCCTTTGAGAAGCATACAAGAATGCACATAACATAACGAAAACAATGGACAATAAAATCATGTATTTTTGTAGATTGTATGAAATACTTGGTAGAACATTACAGATATATTCATCAGTTAATAAACTGTCACAAATTTTTGTTTGAATAATAGCTCTTCCCATAACATGCATCAGAATACATCTAACAGGACCTTATTGCCAAACTATCAACTTCCTCCATATAGAACACGACAATAAAGCTGAAAAACCAGCTTACTTGTAATTTTTTCCTCTTCTATATGGTTTACCATCCGAGTATAGTTGTTAAGAAAAACAAAACTCAATCCTAAGTTAGTGTAGGATAGGATATAACTAGAGATTTGTTGAATACAGTGCCGAGGAAAAAAAAGGACATGATAAGAAAGCCTGTCTATTTGCACATTAATTGCATGTTACGACCGCATGTTACCTTATTTGCTGCCTTCATAACATCTGAATGCACGAAAAAATCAGCTTTCCGATCCATAGGCCACCCCAACTTAAAACACTTCTCATTCCTGAGATTGAAGAAAAAGGCAGGACAAGAAAAGAAAATAGATAAATAAATCATAAGAAGGATATCAGCTTTAAGTAGATAAGACAGGTTCTGATAATTGATTGAATTACCAAAAGTATTCATTGAGATCATCATAGTTTCTCCATGCGGAATGGCTTGCTTTCCCGTTTTTGTTTCTTCTGGCTTCCTTTAGGAATAAAGATGGCAAATTAGAAATCAAAAACAAATTAAATAACCAAAAGTGGAATGATATGGACTTACCTTTTGCATAACCTCGTAAATAGGTGTCACAACATCCTTAAGAAAGGATTCCTCTCGTGGTTCTGTTTGATATGTACCTCCAGTAACATGTTGGACATTCCCAAACAAAGTTCCATACATCTCATTTGCCATCTTGTATTTGGAAGAGAGAAAGAGTTACTTTTGCACAAAGGACACAGAAATAAACCGAAGATAGATGTGACTAAATAAACTAATGATCAAGAACAAGAATTAACCATCGGATAAGCATAAAAACATGCATGACTTGTATTTGATTATTGTAAAAAAGTGTATCCACTTTGTACGAATCCACAGAAGTTTTAAGCCAGGAGAGAATGCAAGTTGAAAGCAGCTTTTGATAAATACAAATCTAATCGAGCAAACCTGTTGTCCAATACATATAATGCATAAAATACTGAATTGAATGACAACCACATTCAGAATCATAAGTTCACACTCTCACTACATGCTCTCTGACACATAAAGTGAATTCCTTTCCCAAGGACATATATTTGCAGATTTAGACTGAGTGGCAGCAACTTAATAAATACAATATACTCTCAGCAAACCAAAAAGAAAAGAAAATTTTCTTAGCACTAGTTACACCAATAATTATATGTCAAGGAAAATATAATTGTCATATTAAGGAAAACATCTAGGAAATATAATTGCCAAACAAGGAAACATACATGGTGAAAAATATAGCATAGGCACTCTGGCATAAATCGAATGTTTGAAGCTTCACCCCAGATAAGGAGATAAAGTGCAATGTAAAGAAGCTGCGACTGTTGCCTCCTATCACCCCATGGACACCTGGAAGCGGAAAATGAAGAACATATGTATGATTATCACATGGTTATATGATGCACTAATATGAAATATTAGGGGATAATATAGAGCCGTAAAGCAGCCAACTTACTCCAGATTTGGTGTACAGTGCAAGTATTTACACCACGACTGATAATTTTTGAAAATTTTGTCCATCAGTTTCTGAACAGTATTGTTATCCAACTGCAGTGACATTTATCATCAACATAATTTATTCATTAGGAAAAGGAGAAAGAAGTGGTCTCTTGGAAGAGGGGTGAGCATAAGATGTGTCCCATTTATCTTTGATTGTTGCTAATAAGGAATAAATGAAACTTACAGGCTCATACTCCTGAAGATTCTTTTTCCTGACATCCATATTAGCAAGAAGCAAAATCAAGTGCTCCCGCTGATTCGCTACATTTCCTTTCTTCAACAACCAATACAGAAACAAACGATACATAGTCAGAAAAGTGAGGCCAATTTAAGAAGCGCAAAGTAATAAGAAGGTGAGCAATCTTAAGAAACAAAAGTAATAAGAGAGGAAACAATCAGAAAAATAAAAACGAAATATGGTCAGTAAATTGGCTCAACTAACAGCATCAGAAAAGGCACCAGAAAAGAGTTGAGAATAGATTTCATGTATGTGTTTCACAAAGAAGGAATGCTAAAATAATTGCTATACTTTACCATTGCACAATTACAGGTTCATTTTCGTAGTTATTTCAGACCATTTCATCCATTTCATCAAATAGTCCTCTTCCTCCAAAATTTAACGGATTCGTGATATAAGTCAGATAAGTCAAGATGCCTATTGCAGTTCCTAACTCCCAGTGTCTGTTATATTTACAAGGAGATTAAGTTCCCTTCCTTTCCTTGCATACTTGCTTCTATGAGACCAAACACTTCCATCCTACCAAATGGAGCCAGAAAGGATAGAAATCTTATAGTGCTTTGGTCTAAAGAATACTTCTTGGACCAGCCCCACTTGGCACCCGCAGTGACCAAAGAGATCGATCGAAATTCTTAGCAGGCAGTAATATGTAGCCCTCAAGTACCATATTCAGCTACATGTATCAATAGTCTAGATACACTTCTTCACCAGTTTGCACTAGTGATGACAAGTGCAACACACATGAGTCTAACAAGAAATTAACAAATTAATTGCAAAGGCATTGTTACATAAGGGTGTGTAGGAAGACTATTTAATATATATATATATATATATATATATAAGGTGCCAAGTTATCCCATTCAAAAAGCAGCATATAGTTACATCAGTATTACTGAAATTCCGACTCTATTCAACTATCCATTTCACCAATGTTTAAAATCTAGAAGCCAATTTCACCAAAGCTATGGAATATCAAATTAGTAGCACAGATATAATAAATTACCTCCTCCCTACAGCAAAATAAAGGTATGTAAAGGAAGACATAAAGTACGATGGTACATAAGCGTCAAGGTAGGCACTAAGCTATTCAATATGTTATCTGCGATAATGGGCATCATGTGAGTTGATAATATCAGAATTATCAGTGTGTGCCCATGTAGAATACTTATTCCTTGAGAATATTTTAGAGAGAGAACGTTCAATAACAACTAAGGATTTTTAGAAGAATATCCAAAATATGAAATCTAAGATGTAATATAAAATGTGAAGAAAATAAAACTAAATGACGGATGAAAGGTGTAACAACTCAAGTTAAGGCTCTAGCCCGAACAACAAATTAAATATCATTAACTAATTTAAAATGCTTAAGCCCATTTTGAATAGATAAGAGCTACAACTCCTTCAAATCAGGCAAACATTCTCCCATAACTAATGCGCATGATGTCAGAAATATACCAATTCAGAATCTCCCCTCATTGTAGTTTGTAGTCATGGTGCCTTCTCTGTAGTACAACACTTTATTCAAGAAGATAGCACCATAGAGTTGAAACTACTACTAACTTTAAAGACTCAAGTTAGATCTCTAGCCTCATCACAATCAGATAGTCAAGTGCCAAAGCTATTTAAGCTATGTGATTGGGGAAAGGCTAACGAAATCCTTTGGATAAAGTTAAAGAGTAATGCTTTATAATACGTTATAGGAGTATTAAAGTCTACCTGGAAACCAAAGCGCAAAGCAAGCCATTCAAGAATATCATTTACTGATCTCTCCTTTCCTTCAGGCATATGAAATGAGGGAAGATTATCTACACTACGAATAGCTCGAAGTGCTGCTTTTATCTGATCATGAATAAAGGAAATGCACTATAAGATAAATTACATACAATACTTGTGAATCACATATTCATTTCTAGGAGCCAGCAAGACTACTAATTCAGATGAATATTCATAAAAAACCTCAGGGAGTTCCATGATTGCTGGTTTAACACCAATAGCATATAATGGGAGAATGTTGTAATGCTCATACTGTTCCTTTTTCTCCTCAACGTCTTTGGCATATCTTTGCGTCTGCATTTAGCAAATTAATGGAACTCAATTATTTTCCCAGGTTCCAAGTGGGCCAACAATATAAAATTTAAAGTTCCACCCAAGCAATGGAATTCAAACCTCATCATCGACTTTGGATGAAGGTACTACCGTCCTAAGCACATCATACAACACAGTTGCAATCTGATAGATCTTAGCCATCTCCTCCCTTTAGATAAGAATAAAAAGAACATTAAGGTGAGATAAAAAAGTAAAGTAAATATTCCAAAACTTTTAATAAGAATAACGTTAGCTCGAGATA
Source organism: Sesamum alatum (assembly GCA_034509735.1). NCBI lineage: Eukaryota > Viridiplantae > Streptophyta > Magnoliopsida > Lamiales > Pedaliaceae > Sesamum > Sesamum alatum. The sequence continues at coordinate 45,783,821 of JACGWO010000001.1, read as the reverse complement.
TAGCCTCACGGTTTTTTGGTATATTGCCCCTCTCTGATGTTTTTCTCATAGAACATCTGATAATATTTCTGGATTTCTCTAGGATCATTTTTTGCAAGAATGGGTTTTGTTTCTTCTTCTTCCTGTAACCATTAAATTTGATTAATGAATCTACAAGATAAGCAATCAAAGAAACACGCAAAATATTTACAAAAAACTACTCCATATATGAGTTATGTTGAGTCCAACGTAGATTGATGTTGCTTATTAGAAATTCACTGTTTTCTTTGTGATCCATCATTATAAGTTAAATTCCACAACCATAGAAATCACAAAGTATGGTTCATGTGCTGATAAGTGAAGAAAAATTAGATTGATTTTGTTAAATTTTCACATAGAGCATAGTATTGAGTCTCGGTAAATTTTTTAGTGTTGTAGATATCTAAAAGATTATATGAGATTTCTTACAAGGAAGAGACTAGTTTAGTATCAAAGTCTTAGCAGAACTTGTTTATTACTATGCACTTACAAAAGCAACTTAAAAGAAATTGAAAAATACAACTGGTACGTGTTTGCACTCACAGCACTTAACTAGAACAGAGAGTATCATTGCATGCCAATTGATGATGATTGATGCTAATTTGTCTATGAAAACTCAACCTTTTTGACTAGGACAATCCAAATTAACTTTTTTTACAACCATCAACTTGTATCGTAAAAATTGGAGGATAACTTTCTACCTCGGATCTGTACTTTATGCAGATACGGAACTTGACAGGGGGTTGCATTTGCAATAATTATGGTTTGTGATGGGCTTAACTTTTATCCTTTTCTTCAATATTTTCTTCTCACCATAATTCCACCATCTCAATATATACACTGGGGAATCTTATCTAAACTTGTCCAATTCCTTACATATGTCTTTGTGTTCTTAAACTAAACAATGGATCTTAGCAGATGCCCACCAAATTACTTATAACAGGTGCTAGTCCACCGTATCCATGAGTTGATCTAACTTCCATCGTAGCCTACCAGTGAAAATTCTAAATCTAGGAATGATTCAGCAACTAGCACAGAGAAGGAAGACGTATAAAATATTAGGAGTGACAACATAAATTGGTCCAGAACGCAAAGAGCCAAATACAGAAATATGAATATAAAACTAAATTCAACAATATCAGGTCTACCCTTTCAAGTCTGTGTAGTAAATACGTCTTAAACTGCCGAACACCCCGCCCACTTGATGTCGGATCCATCCGATGCGCTTTCTCAAATGCATGGAAGCGGCCTAATCCAGGTATTAAGAAATAAAAAGACATGAAGAACTAGTTAACGCTTAAGCATGATAAGCAAGAAACCATCTCTTATTACAGGGTTTATTGAAATGACAATAATTGATCAAAATCTTGTATAAAAATTAGAAACTAAAGACCATAAATTGCACACATGCAGCCTTCTTATGCCTTAACCTGATATGATTTGATATATTCAAAGTTGAGGTAAAAATGACTTATAGGTAGGATAAAACCAAGGTTATGCAGCTTGAAATTACCACCCTGCTTCTTTAATCCCTAACGTCTATCTGAATTCTGAAGATATTTTCAATCGGACCCCCAACTGCTTAAAAAGTTCAACGACCATGTCCGTAACGATGAGAACTTAAATCGCGATGCTTAAAGTCTTAATCAGATGCTTCTTTGATGAAAGAAATCAATGGAGACCTCTAAACAAAGAATTGACACATCTAACAGCAGAGAAGATCCATACAATTCGAACAATCATGACCATTTCTATTCATTTCTAGTTCAACCAAAATCTCCAAATTAACAAATATCAAACCACCCTTCATCCAAAGCAAAAAGTGAAAAATGAAGCATGAAAACAGAGTTCCATGCATGATCAATAACACTAATAAGAGTGAGTTTTCACTGTTATCTTACATAAATAAGCAACCCGGGGGTTTTCCTTCTCAACTTCATTGGCCACACGGAGGATAGGAGCAATGGAAGCCAACGACGACGGCACCAGCTCACTGTCCACGGCGGCGTTGTCGTCGGCGGGGTCCACCATAGTCGGCGCCCTCGTCATCCTCCTCGACAACGATCTTGGTGGGCCCACTCCATCCTTGGTCCCACTCGAACTCGCCATGCTAACACCACTCCCCTTCCACTACAGCCACACCACCACACCCTGATCTCTCCTCCTCTTCTTGCTTCCCTGAAACACGAAAAAATATCGCCACCACCACCACAACCCTTTTCCTCCCGGAAGTTTTCCAGCAGAGTTTTCACTTGGGAAAGCGTAAATGAACATCGTAATCAGAGTATATATATATGTGTGCATGTATAAAGATAAAGATACACAAGGAAGATACTTTGATTGAAGAAGTGGGGCAAATCTTTAAATATTTTTTTGTTTTTCGGCTCTCTCTTTTGCCTTTTGGTTTCTCTGGGAAGAAGGAAAGAATGTGGGTTGTGAGAATTGAAAAATCTTTATCTGCTGTCTGATTGCTGATGAACGCTTTTTGGTGTTTGCTTTGCTTTTTGGTGGGTGAGTAATTTGTTTGGATGTTGTGAAAGAAATGGGGTGCTACTGTGTGTTGTGTGTGTGAATATCAATCAGTCACTTTATGGGTAGTTTATTGAGAAATCAGAGCGCACTTTGCTTTGCTTTGCTTCAGACAAGCACCTTTGACGAGGAAGACTTGCCGAGGAGGACTGTATCTGTCTGTCACTCCGTTCGTCTCCCATCACTACTCTGTTCCCGCCCTCGCCGTTCCGTCCAAGAACTAATTTCAAGTCAATTAAAAAAATAAAAATAATTTCAAGGTAAATTAAAACGAGTTTTTTTCTAAAATTTGGTATAATTACAAATAAGTTCGTTGTTTAAAAAATTATGAATATAATTTGATGAAATTATGCAATACTTGACTTAAAGTCTGACATTGCCGATTTTACCCTTATTGTATTTTTATTTTAAAAAAAAGAAAAAATATTTAAAAAAATAGACAAGATGGATGGAAAAATTGAAAAATTATAAAAAAAAATATCCACTTAAAATTTTTTGAAAATAATTATATTTTTGATCTATAATGCACAAGGGCATTTTAGTTAGTTTACTATAAAAATGAATGGAAAGTAACGAAGACGAACGGATTGAGTTAGTTGTTAAACGATCGTTAAAAAGAGTATTTGTAGTTTCTCAAACAACAAGGGATAAATATAATTATACCAAATCTGATAGAAGGTAGTTGTAATATACCCTAATTTTAAAGTTGAACTGAAATGTCATCGTCAACGACCAAAATGAGTTTTATTTGCTTTCTTTTTAATCCTTAATTATAATATATAGTTTTAAGCAAATAATAATTTTAGAAAAGAATTAAAGAACCTTTAAGCTAAAAAATATTTTTTTCTCAAAACCATCCCATGCAAAAAGAATGAGTATCTTAAGAAGCAAGATACCTTGCCTTGAGAAACTAGACAACATAATCCCATAACTTTAAACCAAGTATGCCCCCATTTTGAGGGATTTGAAGTTGTAAAGTTGGAGTGGGGAAATATGATTTTTTTTATTACGATTAATTATTATGATAAAAAAAATTATGGTGGATATTAATTAATTAAAGTTGTACAACGACTATTAGCAATTATTTTTGTAAGCGAAGCACAAACATTTACTACAATTAAAATATATAGCAAATATTTTGACCATAGAAAGAACCATAAAGAATGGTAATTGACTACGATCAAAACTTAAATTTTCGCATTGACTTTGATACGAGCATTTATGTAATGGCAACATTCGTGCTTGGACAACCTAATGTATAAACATCACTTTGTGGGCCATTAGCAAGAGGAATGGCCCATGAAGCCCATCATTATCTTGAGAAAGTATGGATGATCGCCATGTGTATGAATCGGATGCAATCTTATAAATCTTTGATCTTTTAGTATCTTGTTCAACCTATTGGCTGCATTGGACGTCGGAATGTCGCCATGGGAACGACTCCCTAATCTTGTGTTTTCAGGTTATTCCCGAACCTTAAAGTGTTGGATGAAAGCCAAACTTGTGACCCCGACCCCCCGACCATGATCAGATTTGTCTAATTGTATTAGATAGTATTGATTTATTGATGATTATAGTGTAGACAATAATTATTTTTTGTTGGTGTGAATTGTGGTTTACGGACTACATTTAGGTATATTCATATCTCAATAAATGATACACATAACTTAGATGTTAGGAATATTTTTGTTTATCGTATTTATTTAATGCTCAAATTATTCTTGACCTCACTAATTTAAAAATTAATATCACAAAATCATGCATAATGAAGAATGAGGTCTGCCTAATGTTAGAAAGGCGGGAAAGTTATAAGGTCACATGCCCAACTCTATTCCCATTTTCAATACTTAGAACACTTTTTTTTTTAACATGTTTTACTTTTCCAATATTGGTTTCAATTATACCAAAGACAATTGATTACTTAAAGAAAAATGTTTATGGTGAATAGAAGGTAGAATTAGGTTAGTAATTAAAAGCATTTCTTAGATAGTAATGAAAATATAAAATCCAACTGTTATAATTCATAATTAATTTTAGTTTCATTAGTTCTTTTTGAATTATTGAGTTCAAATAATAATATAAAATTTTAATATTGATGGGGTCTAATAGGGAGGGTTTTAAAAGAACAGAAACATCACTGGTATGATTTCAAATGTCAAAATAGGATTGAGATTTGCGCACTTTTTTGTGTTGGGTCGTATCTGACCTGAGTTGGAATCATCACAATCGACCACTCAACACTTGTAAGGTTAAAATTATGACACGTGGACGGGTTATTTTCATTTTAGTCTCTATGTTTTAAAATAAGTTTTCAAATCATCTAATTTTTATTTTTATTTTTTAATTTCATCCTTCCGGTGGAATTCCAACCAATTTTCCAGTCAAAAAATGGTATTTGTCAGAAATGTAACTAAAAACTTTGATAAAATATGCACAATTGTAAAAGCATCCCTCTGTTTTCAAAATTAATTTCAATTTAGTTATTTATGACGGTTGTGATTTGACCGTTTAACGACCACTATTGATAGTTGTAATTTGGCGTTTTGCCAAACATATTCCCTTATGATAATTTTTTTCTGTTTCTGTTTCTACATTTTTTATGTTTCGGTTTTTTCTGCATTTTTTATGTTTCTATTTCTGTATTTTTTCTGTTTTCAATTTATGTTTCATTCACTTTATTCAGTTTTTTGTTTCACGTATGTTTGAACAAGACCTGAGTATGTAGCATAATGGTTGGAAGAACATTCTGATGATGAAATATTCATCTGTTGTCTGTTTTTTGAAGATGTTCTACAACAACACATGCACAAATATTTTTTGATGTGTTGACATAGTGCAAACACTTTCATCTCAAGTTTTTTTTTTTTTTTTTTTTTTTTTTTTTTTTTTATGTATTTTGGCATTGTAGATTTTGTTGTATTTGCATCAAATTCAGGTTTTGTATTTACTGTTTCTTGCTTGTTGTTTACAAGTTCAGTCATTTAATATAGGTTTAACAAAATATTAAACCGGGAGTATGCCTAAATTTTCATACCTAAATTATGATACGAAAATTGCAATTTTCCCCTGAATTTTTATTGTTTTTGTTAAATTTGATTTTTGCATTTCGTTTCTAATTGCTCCATACATTTTTATAATGGAGTATGTTGGCAAAACGCAAATCATAACTATCAATAGTGGCCTTCAAACAGTCAAATTTCAATGGTCATAAATAACTAAATTAAAATTGTTTGAAAACAGATGGATACTTTTGCAATTGTGCATATTTTACCAAAACTTTTAGGGGCATTTTTTACAAAAACTATTTTTTGACCGAAAAATTGGCCAGAATTCCACCGGAAGGACGAAATTAAAAAATAAAAATAAAAATTGAATGATTTTGAAAATTATTTTAAAATAATGAAAATAACTCCATGTGGACACATACAAGTATGGACAATTTGGTCGTGTAAATACTCCAGAGCCATATGGAGCCAAGGTATGTCATTGTCATTCATTGTGAGAATATTTTTCATCTTTTTCCCTCGATATCGCACCCACCCGGCTAACTTACTTAAATATCGGAAGATTTTAGTTAAGGATCTCTCATCAAACCTAAAATTTGTTTGTTTTCTCAGGTTTCAAATACTTATCCAGATTGGACTACCCCCGGGATTATTGCGATCTTGAACCGGGATCAAATACGAAATCAAAAAATAAAATAAAATTGGAGAACATAAAGATTATATTTTTATAGTGTTCAGACAAATTTTGAGTCTGTAAAAGTAGATTAAGAGACAAGAAGTATATGGACAAAATGAATTTTTATAAATTTAAATAAGAAAGAGTTACAATATCTGAGATGTAGTTATCCTATGTTTTTTCTCCCCGAGTGTAGATCCAAGGGGTAATGTGTGTTCTTAAATCGGATTACATGTCATCTTGAAATCTCGTATCAAAATCTTAGGATTCAACGCCAAAGAAGACGTGGAACCTTCATCATTGTAGAGCTTTGCCGTAACAAAAAACTTCTGTACTTTCTTTTTACGGTGGATTTGTTGTGTGTATGTTGTCACTTATATATGGTGAAGACTAAAGCCCCCTTTTCATAGGTGTGAGTAGGGTTTAGATAGTTTGAGCTCACTTTTGTTGGATTTGAACAACATGAATTTGGATATCCATCAACTAACGAGTCGTGCTTCAATATGCTTTGACCCAATTAATCAATCCAAATAGAAAAATCTCATATATTGGATTGACAAATAAAAAAACATAAGGTTAAATTGTGGTACGTGTTTGTGAATTTATTATTTTAAAAATGAAAAAAAACCCCCCAAATTTATTACAAATATTTATTTAAAATCCAAATATTAGTAAATTTATTTTAATTTTTAATAAATAATTTATTCTAAAATATTTTGAATTCAACACGTAGCTTTGAGAGGGCAAGTGTTATAGGTCATACTCAAATGATCTCATGGCTTAGGTCTACATTTTTCTAGTGGAGTTGTGCTTTTTATCATCAATCATCGCAAAACTTCTTTCCCTTTTTCTCTTTTAGCGACATTTCTAGTGATAAGGTGAATTGATTTATAATACAGATAAATTATTTAAACTTTAATAAATTTTTTACTTAAAGTTTGATGTGAACGTTAAATTTTTTATTTGAACTTGACGTGAACGTCAGAGAACTATCGTGAGAGAGATCTTCAATAAATTGAAGACTCCGGTACATTATTGTTGCTGGTATAATATACATCGTATTGGTATATTATGATTATGATTTTAAAAATAACATTTGATATTAATATTCAATTATACATGTAATTATGTTAGGAACTGGTATTGTGTACAGATTGATATTTAGTTACATTCTACTTTTACATATAAAGGCGATTCATATGAAGTATCCATTTAAAACATGTAAAATAAAATATAAAATGGAATAAAACTTAAAATAAATAATTCAAGTTGCTTTATATGAATGTTTTTAATAAAATTTTAACCAAAAACTAATAATGTTGGTCCCAAAAGGGGACTTGTTTTCAAATTTATTCCCATACTATACACAATTAACAAATTGTATTTCAATGTGTATTTGTTTTTTTCAATTTTAGGATACAAATGAGATTTTTGTTAAATGCTTAACGGTTGATGCTAATTCTGTTAAGTGACTGTAAATTTGGAGGAAAAAATTAGTGGAAAAGATTTAGGTAAAATTATTTTAAAATTATCAAAAAATAAAAAATAAAAATGGGGCGATTTGAAAACTTTTTTGAATTTAAGCGGGTAATTTTTTTTTTAAAAAAGGTGTTGTCAACTGAAGACGGGATCTTCCCGTCTTCACATCAAACCCATATCCTTTACAACAGCACCCCCGCCCCCCACCCATTTCCTTTAGGGTTAAATATATTTTACACCCCCAAAGTATGTCACTCCCATCAGTTACCCCCACCTAAACTTCATAAACCTTCACCTACCCCCTTTCTTTGAGATAATCATTTAAATTAAATAAAAATGGATAAAAATACCCTTAATTATTAGTATTATGATATATTCACTTCAATGTCCTCTATAGTAAAATATATCAATCAATCTAACTTAAAATTTTATTCAATTGCGGTATTTATAAATTAATGTTGGATTAGTATAAAATTAATTAACTACAAATAAATATTTCAAATTTGAGTATATAACTATTGATTTAGCAAAAGTTTATAACTTTAATAATTTTTAATTAATGAGTAAAAATGTATTTTTGCGTATTAAAATTTTACCCACCGATATCCATACTCACGGGTATTTTTGGTTATAAGCTCTACCATACCCAAACAAATTATTTCAATCGGTAATTTGTCCGAGTCTAGATCTAATATAAAAATATTAGGTATGGGTTTGGGAAAGAACTATGAAATAGACCTGGGTCTTGGAATTGTCCACCAATTGACAGGCATACATGTTGTACATAAGATTATGTTAAAGGGTGAAAATAGAGTTACTATTTGAAAAAAAAAAAAAAAAAACCTCATTAACCACCAAATTACTTCACTTGACATTTGGGCGTCAAAACAATAGGCTCGACGACACTTGTAATATTTTTTTCTTTGAAATTACATCTAGTGTAATGCACAAACACAAGTTTATAATTTTTTTAAATCCATCATTACTAACATTGATTTTATCAATATGTGAATATCAATATTAATTTATTATATCATAAGTGTATAAAATTTAAGGTCAAATTGATTTATTTATTTTACTATAAAGGGTATTAAAGTGAATATATAATATTATTAGATAGTCAAGGGTATTTTTGTTTATTTTCATATAATTAAGGTTTATGAAGTTTAGGAGGGTAATTGATGAGGTTGATATACTTTGGGGTGTAAAATGTATTTAACCCTTTCCTTTACAGCCCCCCCCCCCCCCAAAAAAAAAAAAAACTCATTTTATTTTAAAAATTATTATTATTAGAATGTATTTTTAATTTAATAATACATTTAATATTTTTACTAATATTGTGAACAAAGTATATATAAAAATAATATTGCGTGTTTCTTAATGTTCTGTACAAAAAATCGACAATAATTACATGAATTTACTCGAAATAATGACACCAATTAAACTTTTCAAAAAAATAATTATTATTAGAATGTATTTTTAATTAAAAAAATAAATTTACTCTTTTTATTAATATTGTGTGCAATTAACAACAATAACATTGTGTGTTTATTAATAGGGATAATTACACTCCCCTCCCTGAAGTTTGGTATAATTACACATAGACCCTCTGTGGTTTGAAAATTACATCTAGTACCCATGAGTCCATCTAACAAACAGGTCCCCCTGTTAGTCAAAATTCACCAAGTTTGTTGATATTAACAAAAAAATTAAATAGAAATTGATATTTAACCTCGATTGACTTATTATTGACTTATTGTAGCTCAAACAACTTTTTTTCTGATTAAACTACCCTTATAACGGTGGAGAAATACTTTTTCATATGCATTATCGTGTGAAGATATATAAGACTAGTTTGATGAGAAAAAGATTTGTTTGACTTACACTAATTCAGTGATAAGTCAATCGATGTTAAATAACGACTTTCATTCAGTTGTTTTTCGTAATATCAACAAATTTGGTGAGTTTTGAATAACGGATGGACCTATTTGTGAGACAGAAGCAAACATCAGGGGTACTAGATGTAATTTTTCAAATCACAGGATACGTGTAATTGCACCAAATTTTAGGGGAGGGGAGTGTAATTATCCCTATTAATAAATACGCAATGTTATTGTTCTTATTGTACCCAATATTAATAAAAATATTAAATTTATTATAAAAATAAATTTATTTTTTTTATTAAAAATACATTCTAATAATAAATATTTTTTTGAAAAGTTTAATTGGTGTCATTATTTCGAGTAAAGTCATGCAATTATTGTCGATTTTTTGTACACAACATTAAGAAACACGCAATATTGTTTTTTTATATACTTTGTACATAATATTGATAAAAATATTAAATATATTATTAAATTAAATTTGATATTTTTAATTAATTTTTTTTAATAATAATTATTTTAAAAATACAAAATGGGTTTATTTTAGGGGGGGGGGGTGTAAAGGAAATGGGTTTGATGTGAAGACGGGATCTTAGCTGACAACACTTTCTTTTTTTTTTTTTTTTGAAAATTTACATGGAGACGGGATTTTCGCTTAAATTCAAAAATGTTCCAAATTGCCCAATTTTCAAATTTTTTTGACAATTTTTAAATAATTTTACCAAAGGTTTATTCCTTCTTTTTCTTCGTATAAATAGCTAATTGTTTATAATGACTTATAATGTAATGTATATTATATATGTTGTTATGTTAATAATGCCTAAATTTCCATTAAATTCATAAATAAAAACTGCAATAATCGAAATCAAATTCAGAATTTTCAAAAACATAAATTGTATTAAAGAAAGTTGGATGTTTGATCAACAATTACAAAATATACATTTGGTTCCAATATTTATGAAATTGTTCGTCAAGCCTTTATATGAAGAAAAAGAAGCTATTTACAACTAATTTTTATATGAAGGAAAAGAAGGAACAAGCTTTTCCCATCAAAATTTCCCTTCAAATTTATAGTCACTCAACAGAATTAGCATCACAGGTAGTATTCAATGAAAATCACCTTTGTATCCTGAAATTGAAAAATAAATGCACAGATGGAATGCAATGTGTTAGTTATAATGTACAGTATAAGAGCAAAATTAAAAATAGGTTCAGGGCCTATTTACATTCGTGGATTGAGTCAAATATCCAGCCCAATCCGTGATAATTTTATGTTTACTTTCTTTTTGAGAAGCACGTGATAAAACATATGGGCCCGGGGATTTTTGTAAAATTGCTTGATAAAACTTGTATTAATATTTGGCCCAAGAGGGGGGGGGGTATAAATTTCAAATATGGCCCAACAACCAGGATTAGCATTAGTTTTGTCCAAAATACCCTCCAATGCACCCCCTATGCTGCTGAAAACCCTTGTCCAAAATACTATTTTGTGCACTTCAACTAAAGGAGGCCATTGATGGGCATTTTAGTAAAAACCAAATTTATCCATCATTTTATTTTGAGAAGTAAACCTATGATTATATTATCTCACATTTTAACATTCATTTTATAATCCAATGTAAATATAATATGAGTACTAACACCTGTTCTCTCTCCCTGAGTAGAACCTCCCCGTGGAACTGAAGGTCTTTCCTTCCCCAACCTCTTCTCAAGACAACGGCGGCGAAGCAACTTCCGGCCACTGTGGTCTACCCCCGTCCATCCCAATCATCTGTCCCTCACCTAATTCCTCCCCCCCTCCCCCCTTTTACTCCCCTCCAACATTTATTCAACCCACCAACCACCTGACCCATTTAATTATGGAAGATTTAGAACCAGTCCACCTACTCTTTGACAAAACCCTCCAAATCGATCTATCTGACGATGACATACCAGTGCCAGATGATGCAAACCAAACCACCAAATTCCCCATAATTGCAAAAGTCCTCAACGAAAAACCCCTAAACTCAAATGCCATCAAATCAACCTTGTCCAACGCCTGGAAAATTCCACCAAAAACTCACATATACTCCATAGCTCAAAATACCCTTGTGTTCCTCCTTGACAATGCTACTGACAGAGACCGGATTTGGAGCCAAAGTCCATGGTTGTTCCGAGGAAATCTCATGGTATCAAAATCGTGGTCACCTGAGGAAGCCCTTGACGATGTGGATCTCACAAGAATACATATATGGGTGCAAGCAATTGGACTACCTGTCATGCTCATTAATCGAAAAACTGCGGAAAAAATTGGAAATTCTATCGGAACTTTCATCAATACCGATTTAGAATCTGAAAATCAAAGATGGAGGAAAGCCCTCCAAATCAGAGTTGAGATTGCCATCCAAGAACCGCTGAAAGATCACCTAATCATCATAGGACAGGGAGACAAAAGAAGCATTATCGAAATCAGGTATGAAAGACTTGGTGATTTTTGTCATGTGTGTGGTGTAATCGGCCATAAACACTCTACCTGTACCAACCCCCTGACCTCCAAGAACCCGCCTCCCACCCCTCAAACCTCCGAAACCACCCCCCCAAACCGATTTGGACCATGGATCAAAGCAGAAAACCAAATGATACCAGATCCGTTCATCGCCCTCTACAAAACAACAGCCCCAATAATAAAAATCCGACAAACCACCACCCATCGGAAACCTACCGGAGCAAGCTGTCCCAAACCCCAAATCTCACGCAACCCAATAGGCGGGAAACCATTCAGGAAAAATATCCTACCTACACAATACCAGATCCCACAACAGATACTCACAACGAAAATCCTTTCCCTTTGTGGAAACTGTCTGAATTAAATTCCCCAGTCACCAGCCTGCCACCTTCCCCCAATATCCGAAACAACTGTATACCCTCTGTCAACCCCTGCCTCTTACTTCTGGACAAAACCCTATATACACCAACCATCCAAATGGGCCAACCCCTCGGCCCAATTAGCACTTTTGAGAACCTTGAGTCCAAAAATGCGAGCCAACCACAATGACTGGTATAGCCCATAGACCAACACATCCAAAAAATCCAAATGACCCACTGAACCCAACCACCTCTATACCACACTCCTCTGAACCAAGGCTCAATGGGCCAGACCTCCACACCCTCTGTATACCACCAAACCCACTAAAACAAAATGATGAACCTCCAGCTAAAAATAAGACCTCCAAGCGCCCCCCACTCACCATATTGAATGGCCCAATCAATTCAAAACGGAACAAACTACTAGCCTAAGCCTCCAACAACTGAATGTTCAAACCTCTGAGAACTCCCCACCCCCTCCGAACCAGCCATGGCTGAATGCATCCACCACGCATGACAACAATCACAAATTTGTGATTGAGCTCATCCAAGAAAGAACCACTGTCCAAAAAGATAAAAAAATCATCAGAATGCGGGAGATGGCTAGAAATAAAGGAAAATCCACAAGAAGCTTACAAGAAATCCCAAAAGTCGAACAGTCTACTTGCTGCCCCAATTCAGACACCGAATCAAGTGAAATACTCTACAGAACCACTATCAAGGGCCTAGAGGGGCTACGGGAGTGATACACATGAAGATTTTAGCTTGGAATTGTCGTGGGTTGGCCCGGCCGGCGGCAAGGAGAATGCTACGGGACACTCTTAGAACTCATCGCCCAGACATCCTGTTTCTCTGTAAACTCAAAACCTCAAAATTCGATAAGATTTCTTCCCTTCTTCAGACCTGTAATTTACCACTTTTTGAACACTTTCCTACTATTAATAAAGCCGGGGGCTTATGTCTTGCCTGGAATCCTAGCTTAAATATTACTGTTGATGTTAGTAATTCAGGGCTTATCTCTGTCCTCATATGCCTGAATGCTGAACCTATTCCTTGGCAATTTACGGGGATTCATTGCCCTGCTATTTCTATCTGCAAACCTGCTTTTTGGCAATCCTTATATGACTTGTCTTCCACTTTTGATGGACCATGGTTGGTCATGGGGGACTTTAATGCTGTTTTGTCTCAAGAAGAAAAAAAGGGAGGAAGGCCTTTTGTTTCTACCTCTGGGAATAGGCTGAGTGAGGACCTTGATGCTTGCTGCCTAATTGACCTTGGTTTCTCAGGCCCGCGTTTCACTTGGAATAATAAAAGGCCTGATTTTGCTAATATTCAATCGAGAATTGATAGGGGAGTTGCCAATGCTGAGTGGTGTCTACTTTATCCTAAACCAGTTATTTATCACCTTCCTGCTTTAGCATCTGATCACTGCCCCCTTTTGCTAGACACCCACCCAAACACCCCAAACAAACATAGACCATTTTTCTTTGAAGAGTGTGGTGCCGTGATTTCTCTTGTGAAAATTTAATTGAATATACTTGGCTTCAAAATTTTGCAGGTGATCCTTGTGTTCGGCTTCACAAACTTCTTAGGACACTAAGAAGTAACCTTAGACAGTGGAACAGACTTATCTTTGGCTGGTGTCAAGACCGAATCAGTGAGCTAAAAAAGAAGATTGAAGAGGTACAAAGCATGACTCAAACGATGGAAATTCTTGAAACCGAACAAAACCTCCAATGTGAACTTGATGAACAACTCAAAAGACTCGAGAAAAAAATGGAGGCAAAAGGCAAAGCAACAATGGTTGGAGGAAGGAGATGCAAATACCAGATTTTTTCACGTCACGGCCATCCTACAATCTAAAGCCAACTTCATTCACTCCATCCAAAACAGACATGGTGAGGCGATCACTGATTGGGAACTCATTAGTAATGAATTCACTCATTATTATACATCACTGTTTTTTTCCGAAATCACCAATCCCCATGACACCAATGCTAATTTCCTACAAGATTTAATACCTTGTCTAGTGTCGGAGTGTGATAATCAGGAATTCAGGAGAATCCCCTCCCATGATGAAATCAAGGATGTAGTCTTTGGGATGGCTCCTTTGAAGAGCCCTGGACCGGATGGCTTCCCACCTTACTTTTTTAAAAAATTCTGGCATATCGTGGGTGGCCAAGTCATAAAAGCTATATTGCACTTTTTCAACACAGGTCGGCTCCTACCTGCTTTAAACCACACCTATATCACTCTCATACCAAAAAACCTTAAAGTAGCAACAGTTGACCAGTTCCGGCCCATCAGCCTTTGCAACACGACTTATAAGATCATCTCCAAAATCCTGGCAAACAAACTCAAACCAGTCCTTGACCAAATCATCTCCCCCCTCCAAACAGCCTTTGTCCCAGGAAGGACCATCAATGAGAACTCTATCATCACACACGAGCTCATGCACTACCTCCACAGGAAAAAAGGTAAAAAAGGTTTCATGGCTATTAAAATTGATCTTACAAAAGCTTATGATCGTGTTGAGTGGCAGGCTTTGACTGACTTGCTTAAACACATTGGATGCTGCCATGAAATGATCAAATGGATATCCGAATGCATCTCCACACCGACATTCTCATTCCTCATCAACGGAGCTCCTTTCGGTTACATTAAGCCAACCCGAGGAATACGACAGGGAGACCCTCTCTCACCTTACATTTTTATTCTGATGGCTGAAATTCTATCCCGACTTTTAATGATCGAGGAATGTAATGGAAACATCAAAGGAATCAAAGTGTCACGAAATGCACCTGCCATCTCTCATCTTTTTTATGCTGATGATCTCACAATTTTTTGCAGGGCCAATGAGAGAGATGCAAATGTTGTCCGTGACTGTTTGGCTAAGTTTGAGAAATGGTCGAGTCAAAAGATCAACAACCGAAAATCATTCGTTCACTTCAGCCGAAATGTACCAAACAGAGAGAGGAGAATTCTGCTTGAAACCCTTGGAATGTCGGAATGTAATCATCAAGCTAAACACCTAGGATTGCCATTTTGCAAACCATCATCATGCAGCCAGGTCTTTGAAGAACTTGTCGATAAAATGTCAAGGAAGCTTACGTCGTGGAAAGCTAAGAACCTCTCTAAAGCGGGGAAGATGGTACTCATCAAATCGGTTGCTCAGTCACTCCCAGTCTACCAAATGTCCACCTTCCTAATCCCCAAGAAAATTTGTAAGAAACTGGACGCAATCACGAGGAGGTTTTGGTGGCAATCAGATAGGAATGAAGCAAATAACCGTGTTCTGGCCCTGAGGTCATGGAAAAAGCTCTGCCAACCGAAAAGTGATGGCGGATTGGGCTTTCGAAAATTTGCGGATTTCAATCAAGCTCTCGTCGCAAAGATTGCATGGCACCTAGTTCTGAAAACTGATAGATTGTGGTGCAAAGTCCTTAGTGCGAAATATCTGAAAAATGATTCTAACATGCTCCCCGAATTGCAAGATAATGGCGCGTCATGGATATGGCAAGATGTCCTCAAATCGGTAAAGATCATTAAGCAAGGGGCCTGTTACTCCATCTCGGCACAAACTACAATACAAATCTGGAGCGACCCATGGATCCCATCCATCCCTGGTTTTACACTGCAGCCTCCAACAAGCACTGATCTGGAGTGGCCCACTCAAGTCTCGGGACTGATTGACCAACAACATCTTCAATGGAAAATGGAGCTCCTTGAACAAATGTTCACCCCAGACACTGTTCAAGAAATCAGAAAAGTTCAGATTCCAGACTCAATGGAACCCACAGGCCTGTTTTGGGCACCCTCCAAGTCAGGAAAATTCTCGACCAAAACAGCATATCTTGCAGTTAAGGAAACTGCTCCAAACCTGAATGCCGAAGATGGATTGATAGGAAAACGAATCTGGTCACTTGAACTCCATAACAGGCTTAAACTCTTCATATGGAGGACTCTTTTTGACACACTCCCAACAAGAGGTAAACTCCTTCACATTTTTCAGATTCAGGATACTTATTGTCCACTGTGTAATTTTCAGGAGGAGGATACAACCCACATATTCATGCGGTGCCCCTTTGCAGAACAAGTTTGGATGCTCTCTAAATGGCAAGTGAGACTTCATCGATGGTCTCACTTGTCAATTAGAGAGTGGTTCCTACATATCTCAAACAAGGAAAACCGCATGAACATGGATGAAGACGACCAACGGGAGTTCGTTACAGAATGGGCCATCACCCTTGAAGCCATTTGGAGAGCTAGGAACCAAGCTGTCCATGGTAAACAGAGCCAATCACCAGTAGAAATTGCCAAGATCATTGCATCGAAAACCGATGAACACCTTAAGAACCAAGAGAGGAGGAAACCTGAGCCACAAAGCAACTGTCATTGGATTCCTCCACCTGAAGACTGGACCAAAGTTAATACTGATGTTTCTTTCAAGGAAAACAAGAGCTTTGCTGCCATTGCTATCTGTAATCAGTATGGAACCATCATTGGACTGGAGGCGCGCCAATTGTTCACGTATAATGCCAATCTTGCTGAACTGAGAGCAATCCGAATTGCGGCGGAAATGATGAACAATCTGAACGTTGATTTGACAATCTTCGAATCCGACTCAGCCACAGCAATCAAATGGATTACAGAGGAAGCTGGAGAAATCAACCGTGCGGCACTTCTTGATATTACTGAAATCCGTAGAATTTGGGGAGTGAGGAAAAATTGGAACTTTAGGAAAATCCCCCGACTCTATAATAGTTTTGCTCATGGTGTCGTCAAATGGGCCCATGGTGCAAATTGGGATGGACCAGTCCCACCTCCCATTCTTCTTGATGATGTATTTTGTGACCAAGGTCCCCCAACCTTGTAAACATTTGTCCTTGAATGAAATTCTGCTAAATCAAAAAAAATAATGTAAATATAATATAATTTATCACATTTATACATATCACAAGAATTATCATACATTTATCTATCACATTTTAATCCCATGTTAAAAAGTAAACAGGCCATTAAGGGACCAAAATAATAATTTACCCACACATGGAACATAGACCAACGTCATAGCCTAATTGGTTAAAACTAAGGTACATATTTTTCTTATATTTGAAAAAGGGCCCACTATTTTTCATAATGGTGTGTTCAGATGTTAGATTTTAATCAAAATATTAAAAATAATATACAAAATATTATTAGTTTACAAAAATTCAAGAACTACGCATAGCTAGCTCGTATAGGTAAAATAAATGAAACATTTTAAGAACTTATAAGAAATAAAATGTCATATTAACGATAAAAAGAAATAAATACTATGGATTATTTTAACTTTTACGTCATATTATGATAATGTAATATATTATTTTAAACGATGGGAAATTAATTATAATCTTGAAAAATTACGAATATAAATTAAAGGTAACCTTTTCAACCAATTTTAATAATACGAACGAAAAAAGTATTGTTAATTTGAATTCTATAAATATGGCTATATTTATTTTTAGGCAAAATTTAATTATTAGTCATGTAACTATAAGGGTGTTACAATTTTAGACATTTTCTATTTAAAACTCATTTAATCTTTTAAATATAATGAGGTTAATATATGTAGTGCGTGTCTGAACACATTGAATCCTCAAATATTTTTAACATCATACATTTAGTCCTAAGTTGGCTAGTAAACTGAAGTGTTTGGTTGAAAATAACTCGTGGTTTCCCCGTGCGATTGAGGCAGGTGAGATATGGATAAAACATTTGGGATGCTGAAAAGTAATTTTGAGGTGTTTGGGATACTAACTTCTGTTTTTGTAATTGCTATGAAAAATACTTTTAAACCAAAGCTGGAAGCACCTCGGGGGTGTTTCTAGCTGCTTTGGCTTTTTTGTAAATTAATTCAACTTCATTTTAGATTATTTTTACCCTCATTATAATAATTTCAATTTAATTTTTCCCTATGTAATTTATTGCTCATCTAAAGTTGATGTTAGAATTTTCAAATAATTTGAATAATTTATCACTAACAAAATATAGTTTCACATATTTAATATTTTAAATTTTTTATATTTTATTTTCTATATTATATGATATGTTATTCCTAAATCATAGAAAAATATAAATTAAATTGCTATGATTAATTATCTTTTTTTTGTCAATCGTACAAGCTTATTTATTGTGCATGAATGAACAATTATATTATATCATGGGAACATTATTGAATTAAACATCCAATTTTTCTATTAGTATTGAATATTTTAATAATATATATGATAATCATTTTGTAAAAAATTAAATATGAGATATACTAATTGAAATAAAATTTATTATTTTTGAGGAAAAATAATTATTGTAATCAAGAGATAAGTGCAAATACTAAGTAAAAATAACATTTTTTCAATATATGGGGACAAAATGGTCTTTAATCAATTAAACTTATTTTAGAAGTGTTTTTCCACAAAAACTACCCAATTTAGTTTCTATCTGTTGTTCACTTTTTTTCAAACACTACCCACTTTTGATTATGCTACAACTTCCAATTTTTTCTACGAAAATTAAAAGTAAAAGTTCTCGCAAACACACCCTCAGTACATCTATTCTCATTCCAAATTTCCCTCGTTTTCTGAAGCCTTAATTCTTATCTCCCCATCCAATGGAAGGCCTAATTCCTTCCTAGTTCATTAATTGAAGTCTAATTTTTGCAATTCAATCTTGTTTGCAATTCAATCTTGTTCGGTCATTGTTGACAAATTGGGAAAATAATAGGTTTAAGAAACCCTAATGCGTTATTAACGTTTTTGCTATGTTATGTGAAAGGGTTTTTACGTGTTTATTTAGTGAAACTTATGGTCACTTCAAATAAATTAGGGCAATTTTGAGAGTTGGAATAAAGAAACTAGGGTTTGAAGAAAGGGAGGATTTGGGGATTTAGGGATTTTGTCTAGTGGTGAAATGATGAAGCATGTTTAGGGCTTAATGCTCATTTTTTTTAAGTGAAAGCGATGAATATTATTGATTGAATTGAATCGATTACAATCAGCTCAGTCGACTATCAATTTCTAATAGAGATAATCACAATAATCATATATTGACCAATAAGACAATATCACATATAAATTAAATTTAAATGACCCCTTACTATTACAATATACAAACAATCTTACTATACAGTAAACTATCATTTTATGTATTGGTGGGGTTCGAACCCTAATGCTCATTCTTAGGTTTAAAAAAAAATATATGAAAATACGCACTTTTTCTCCATTCAAAATCTTCGGTTGTCAACCAATTTAAGAATAAATGTGTTAATTTTATTATATTCCATAGTTATGGACTCAAATTAAAATTTTGTCTTATTTTTATAATAATATTTGTAAATTTTTTTGTTTTTTATATATATATATATATTTTAAATCTAATAGTACTAAATTTGAAATTTTAATGTATTATGAATTGTATTATTAAAATAAAGTTTGTAGATTCTATTATTCTATACATACATTTTCAATTGGGACTTTGATTATTTTTATTTCCTTTTAGATTAAAATGTGAAAAATCCATCGATATCTTTTGCTCGAGTGGTCGATGATCCCTTGCTCGAGTGGTGAGATTGAGGTCCCACGATCATAAGTTCGTGGGTTTGAATACTACGAATATAGAGTGATTTTTAGTTTATATGTTTGTATTATTCCTTTGGTTGCTTTAATATTAATGTTGGTAGATCTAAAGATGTTGTTATGAGTGAAAATTATAATAGCAATTGATTGTTGTAAAAATATTGATATATGCTTTGCTTGTTACTAAAGAAAAAGGGAAAATTGCACGCAACACCCCTGTGAAATAGGAAAATTGCTGAAAACCTACCTGTGTTTTGGAAATAGCCTAGGAAGTCCCCCTGTAATTCAAAACCCTGCAAAACCCCAGACATTTTCCTATTTGAATTGACCTTGATGCCCCTTTTCCCTCCTACAAATATGCCCAACACATCATACCTCTTTGCAAGCACTTGGAGCTTTTACTGTTACTGTTCATACAGGTAAAAGAATTCCTTTGTGCTATTTATTATTGTTTTGTATTTTAATTTGTTTATGACAAATGAATATTTTATTATTAATACTTATTTTTTTTTTGTAGAATGTCTTTTGCATCTAGAAGATCTACCTCCAAAGATGGAAAATTTGATTTGAGATACAAAAATTCCAAATATTTTTGCCAAAAGTATGCAACAATTAGAGTAGTAGGTTCAAGCAAAGAAAATGAGGGGAAATTATTTTGTAAATGTAGGACAAATGAATGTAATTTTTTTTGTTGGTTGGACCCGATTAGTATTTCTAGAAAAGTTTCACAGTCAAGCTTAACATCGACACATCTAACAGTTGAAGAAGAGGTTCATTCCGAAAATGGAACGATGGAAGACAATTTTAAAGACGTATTATCCATTTGCCATGACTTAACTGCGAATATGAAGATGTTAGAGGCAAATCAAAAAATGATTAAGGCATTATTTGTAATTGTTATTGTGTTTGTAATTGCAATAGTATTGAAGTAGTTTATGTATTATTGCAATAGTACTGGAATAGTTTCTGTATTGTATGTAGTAAACAATGACAATTTCATGGCTGTTGAATGAAGTACTACCTTGTAAGCAATATATGTTACAACAACAGCTGGTTTCATGACAACATGTTCAGAATTCTCAAATACTGTTAACATTAAGCCAAAATGAAGTATCCAAAAAATATTCCAAAACATTGAAACAAACATTCTGAATTTCTGCCAACATGAGATTCAAAACATTACCAAAAACACCCACTAATGACAGACAAAAATTATCCAGAAATGAACACTCATTTATGTGGCTTGGCAGAACTTGATCCAGTTTTAGGACTTGGTCTATATGATCCAGAAATTGACCTAAGTTGTGAATTGAAGGTTGGCCTGATGGATGAACAACATTCCCTCATAAAAATGGTTGAACCTTCAACAACATTCTTCTTTTGCAATTTAGTTGTCCTTGAAATTGGATGTTGTTGCTTTCTTTTTCTTGGAGACTTGACAGGTGCAGGTATTGGCACATTGTGGACAGGCACCTGTGACAACATAAGCATAAACTATTAAATGGTTTGTTGAGATTGTGCGATTAAAAATTATATAAAAATAATTTAGTACCTGTGCTGTGTCATTGCCATGAGAATGTTGCACTGGAGGTCTTTCTTGTGAGGGTACTTGAAATGGGCTCCTGAATTGTGATGTTACATGACTTTGTGTTGAATTTGGGGGCCTTCTTAGTTTCTAAAAAATTACAAAATGTGGGGGCCTATGTGCAGAACTGGTGGGTTGGCTCAGAAATGGTCTTGGCATTTTTGAACTGGTGGGTTGACTCAGAAATGGTCTTGCCATTGTTGAATTGAGCAGTGACCTTGGTAGAATTTCTGCATTATAACTTAAATCACTCTGTGACATATTGGGAGGCATCTGGAAAGTTGAAAAGAGAATTAGGTAACTGCAATAGAACATTAATGAATTATCATCAAAGTTGAAAAAAACTGAAAATTATACCTCAAAATGAAAATGGTAGGAGGATCCTGCATCATATGTTGATTCAACATTATCTGAAAACTGGGAAATCTAAAGAACATATGTGAAATACCTCATCAGTTTGTGTAGATTGTGGCTCATTCACTAGATTTGATGACCCTCCAACCGCAGTCTGCAATATTCACAAGAATACATAAGTTACTGATTACATTAACAAAATTTAATCAAGTATGCAATATTGAAATACCTCAGTAGTGTGTGTGGGATGTGGCTCATTGGTTGGATGTGATGAACCTCCAGCTGCAGTATGCAATATTCACAAGAATACATAAGTTACTGATTACATTAACAAAATTTCATCAAGTATGCAATACTGAAATACCTCAGTAGTTTGTGTGGGATGTGGCTCATGGTTGGATGTGATGAACCTCCAGCTGCAGTCTGCAATATTCACAAGAATACATAAGTTGCTGAATACAATGACAAAAAGAAATTAAGTATAACAACATTACCTGTGTTTTTCTAGAATTGGGATGAGTTGGATTTGTACACTCCTCTTGTTATGGCTTGTTCTCAAGCAATTTGCACAAGTATGTGACAAACCTTTTCTTGAAATCACATTCCCTTCTCTCAAGTCATTGCCATTTCTTCTCTTAACCTTCTTTGGCCTCCCAACTTTTGTTGCTACATATGGGGGATCCACAGGTCCTAAAGTGGACACCTCAAAGTCATGCATTCCAGGCACAAGATTAATCATGTGCTTGTATACCCTTAGATATGCAGTCTTCTTCAGATAATCATCAACATACTCCTCTACATTAAGTAGTGATAACCGATAGCAGCTATAGCATGACAAAAGGGGTATCCCACAAGCTGAAACATCCCACAGGAACAATGTTAGTCCTTTTAGTAGACTATGTGATTTTCCATGAAATGTTGTACTTCAAATTTGTCTTTTCCTGCCTAGCTTGGAAAACAATGTCTAATCTCAAGCCTCTCTCTCTCACTCTTTTTTACAAATGTTAGGGCAGATGACACCTTCATATCTCTCCATACCCTATCTTTTCACTTGGATTCTAGTCATAAGTTTCCTCCTGATGCTCTCAAACATGTTAATGATGGGTTGTTCCATGGCATCTAATATATAATTGTTGAAGATTCTAATATGTTGTTCACCAGGGTATCACATTTAGTTCTTGAAGGGAAAAAACACCTTGCCCAATGATGGACAAGAACCTCACTCAGCCATTCAAATGTTGTCTGATCATTAGGCTTTTTTTTGGGATGTATTCTCTCTATCTCCTTCATAAATCTCAGATGTGAAGGAATTAGTTCCTCAGTAGGCAATATATTGCCCTAAGTATCAATTACCAACAGAGGTCCTTGTTTTTCCTCACAATAAATAGGAATTACACTCAACCCCTTATATGCCCTCAGTAACTCCCTTATACCATCATCCCCATTCAAAACTCTTATCCCATTATCCAATGTTTGCCCAGGTAAATAGTAATATATAACAATGTTTAACCCCTTACCCCCCGCCTTTACATACATATCAATAAGGTCCCCATAATATATTCTTTTCTTATCAACATTAGGCACCCAGACCCTACTACCCCCCAACATATCTTATTATAGGTACCCATTCAACCACCCCACCCACCCAAACATCAAAGTTAGCAAAATCATCAAGAACCATTTTCTGCAAATAAAAACAAACAACAAGTAACTCACCAGTCCTCACAACTCAAATGGATACTATTATTTAATACAAGTTGAACTGTAAAGTGGCACACTTTACAGTTGTAGATATACAATACAAGATTATTTAATACAAGTAAAACTGTAAAGTGCCACACTTTACAGTTGCAGATGAATATAATACAAGAACAAGGGACAAGTTTAAAATCAATGAGGGGGTGAGGACCAACAGATAAAAATGTCTTACATTTAACTCAGTCAACAACAAAAACAATATTAATATATAGTTCATGTGGGGACAACTGAAACACTTCAGCATTCAGAGCGGACAAAGAGACATAAGCAACAACATGGATAAAAAAACACAAATCTCTAAAAGCTTCAGTCAAAACAGTGTGTGGATAACAAAGAACAAAAAGAAAAGGGCATAAAGCATAAAGACATACCTTTTTCGCGTTCTTCAGCCCCAAAAACTTCAAAATCAGACGAAGCCTCCAAGGATTAAACATGAATAATGAAAAAGTAAAAAACTTAGTGTTTGAACATCTAACTAAAAAACATAAAAAAAAAAAAACTTAAACCCTAGAAATCGTATTACCTTAAGCGTTCTTCAAGCCCGAAATTGTCCCAGCAAAGAAGAAATTTCTTCACCCTTCAATCGTCACTCGATTATAAACTAGATGAACGTAACAATTTTTGTTGAATTTCACCAAAACTCTACAATCTACTGTGATTTTCCACAAAACGGTAAACCCTAGCACCTCTCTCGTTTTTTCTCTCAGTAAAATGGTAAATCTGAGAATCAACAGACGTTTTCACGCTATTGAGTGAGAAGGGCAAAATGGGAAAAGTTAAAAAAAATTTAATGCTGTTTGTTTTTTTAGATGGTTGTGGGAAGTGAGCTTAATTTTCCAAAACAGAGGGGGTTTTTAGGCTATAAACAAACATAGGGTAGTTTTTTGCGAATAAACCAAAACACAGGGGGGGGGGGGGTTTGCAAGTATCCCAAAGAAAAAAAACAAAAAAATTGTGAAAAATCCCTCTAAAAGTTGAACCGAAAATTCAAATCGCAGCCCCGGCCTCTGCTCTCGGCCCTCCGCCTCTCGCCACCGATGATAGGTACTCTGCAGAACCCGAGTCCGAATTCGTACCTGAACCGAAGCCCGTTACCAAATTCAATCCCCATATCAAACCCGAGCCCGAATCCGAATCCGAGTCTGAGTCCAGCTCGAGGACCGAAGTCTCCTTCCTTTGAGGAGGTGTCCAAATTTTTCTCGCTTCCACTCTCCGACGCTGCGGACTCTCTTGGTACTTCTCTGCCACTCTCTCAATCATATTGACAAACATGAAGCGTGCATGTCTGTATGTGTGTTCTATATGTATGTATCTACCGGGCTGTTTAGGACAATGGTGCGGTGTAAAGATATAATAGTATTTATTTTTGGGTAGTTCTGGGAATTCAAGAATGTTTCTCAGGAAAGGGCTGTGACCGATGGTATAGCCATTGTGGGAGGAATTCTAAACTAATGGGCAATTTCATTTGGAGTTCTTGCAATTGGAAATCTGATGAAGAATGAATTTTTTCCTTTTTGTACATTTCCTAGTGAAAAAAGTAGGCTAGTAGTGGTTTTGAGGCAAGAGTGTCTCTTTAGGGGTATTGTATTATCTTGAAGTAATAAATTTACTGTACTTTACTAGGAAGAACCAATTTTCTCAAGTATTTTATGGTAATTTCTTAACAAAAATTTACTGTTTTAAGGTGCATAAACTTTGTTGCAATACCTTTAGTTGTTAATGAATTTGGTTTTTTAGGTTTTCAACTTTACTTTGGTTTTTTGCTGGTTGATATGATTACAATCATCTTTTCTTTATCCAGTTTCTGACGCATTATGATTTTATGGGACTGTGTTTTTCATTCTGCAGGTGTTTGTCCTAGTGTTTTAAAGAAGGTCTGCCATGAAAATGGTCTCGTCAGGTTGCCATATTGAAAGGTAAGATTAACCAGAAAATGTAGCTTGTCTTGTAAGTCCGATCGCATGTTGATGTCTTATTGTATAATTGAAGGAAGATTTCCCACCAACCATGTTGGCTGAGATTGCTTGGTCCACATACTTGTGATTTTCACTTAGTTAATTTTGAGGGATTCCTATAGAGTAACCTTTATAGGCCCAATCCACTCCTACATAACCTGTTAATATGGGAATTGGGAAAAGGAAACAATGCTTTATATGAAGGTCCAGAAATCCGTTTCCGATGATGTGGATAGAAGTGTTCCATTCTCACTTATCAAATCCACACAATCCCTGTGCCCTTCCCTTCACCACCCCTATCTTGGGCACTCCCATGGCTCCTACCTCTGAGCATCCGTAGGTTAATGTTCTGCTACCACTTTGTTATAAGCCAAGAGTTCCATATAAATGTGGTTACCTTTTTACTCCAAGTTGTCAAAAGTACTAATCAACGCTCATCCTATTTGCTTGCCCTGAAGTAGCACTTGATATACTAACTTGTCATCAGTGTTACTCTATAAACATTGGTCTTTCTAGTTTCTACAGACTACGATATATGTGAATTTCCTTAAAGCTTCTCCTACACTGGAGTGTTTAGAAATCTAGGCTTAGAGGAATATACACTACAACAAAAAGTGGTTTTAGGGGCTCACTATTTGGGGCACTTTTAAAATTAGCCTCCAAACTAGTGTTATATGGACAATTATTTTTAAAAAGCCTTTATAGATTTCAGTCTAATTTTTATAGGCACATATTTAGAGATCCATCCTAAAAGCCCCTAAATATTTTCAGCCCACATGAAAGAAAAATTTTCAGCCCAATTAGTACACTATTGAATTTTTAACCACCAATAATTATTAAAAAAAACCACCAATAATTATTAAAAAAAAGGAAAAAGAACACGGTAGAATATTTGTTTTTTTCACAGCAAACACACCCCACTGACAGCCAACACCTTCCTTCTTCTTTTCTCAACAAAAAAAATCAGCTAAATCTCAAACAAGAGGAAATTGCTTGCAGAACGGTAGATAGTAGGTCTAATTTTTGGAGAGCTACTCGAGATTCTTGGAGAGTTTGGCACGAATCGATTGATTTTTGTTGGAAACATTTCTTAGCAGTAGCAGCCATTGCTTCAATCGAGAGTCGAGTTCGCCAAGCTTCAATTCAGGTGAATTTCTTTTGTTGACAAGTCGAGATCTGACCTATTTTGGGAAAAAAATATTGTGTGGAGTTTGCTAGAACTTTTGAACAAATTGCATTTGTTGACCTATTTTGGGGAAAAACTTAGACACGGTGAATTGATACTTGAATTCAGTTTTCAGATGTTGAATTGGTGATATTGGATCTATTTAGAGTTTATCGTAGGATAGCATTCTGCTGCTGAAAAAATTTCTGTGTGAAATTCAAGTATTCTGCTGCTGAATTTTCAGCAGCAGAAATTTCTGTGTGGAATTTCTGTAACTAGATTATGGTGGATGGGTGGCTACTTTAAACATATGGAGAAACATGTGGTGAAGTACAGTGTGGGGATGGTGGTGCATGAAGGGGATGAATGATGGTTAAGAGATGAATGTTAATGAATAAGACAAATATTTTGTTGTTAACGCATACTGGTGGCAGTTTGAATTGAAAGGATAAACACTATGATGATGATGACTGGTATGCACAATTGTCGTTGTGCATGCAATTGGAGGTTTTGCTGCAGTAGTGTGAGAAAAGAAATATGCAACACATGGATAGAAGCATAGGCATAAGGATTTGGAGGAGATAAAGTATAATTCTTACTCAGCTAAGTTTTTAGTGAAAAAATGGCAGCCTAGGATAAAATACACTGATATTCTATTGATACATCCAGCACACCATGTGCAAAGTTTACTGAAATTCATTTTCCTCTTTGTTATGAAGTAAATGGACCATAAATCGCGAAGAAAGTGATTTTTTAATGGATTTATCGAAACCTAAAGCATTCAAGACCTTTCTTTGGATTTAGACCGGTCCAATTCGTAATTTTCCCAATTACTTTGTGTTTCTCAAGGACTGGATTGAAGCATACGGGTCTATAATTTTACTTCTATTTCTGTTCTATTTGTATGGTTATGCGTAATGTATCTCTTCTGGATTTGATGTTCCTTTGTCACCTCAACTTTTGGAACGACAATCAATTGATCTATCCAGTGATTACATTATGTTTGTGAACTTTGCAGCTTATTACAGATGTTAACATTGTTGTTGCAATTGAAGCTATCCAAGCACTGGGAAATCTTGCCAGGGGCCTGAGAACCCATTTCTCAGGCAATTCTCGCTTTTTGTTGCCTGTGCTACTAGTTAGTATACTATTATGAATGTATTTGTTCTGAAGTGGTCTGCGATAGTAGGTGGGATATGGAGGAAAAGATTCGAAATTTCTCAATAATGAGTGGCAAGGTGTAGATATGTAATGAGGGTGATTTAGCCTTTTGGTGTTTGATGGATCCATGTGGCATTAAGTCTTCCATTTAGTTACAGATTCTGTACTTAGTTCCGTTACAATTGAGAGATGTCCAAGAAAAATCAAACTTATTAATATACCTTAGCTGCTAGTGTTTGGTGAGTTCTTTTGTTGGCCTGCTGCACACCATAGTCAAATTACTGCTCTCAATGCGTATCTGTTAAGTTGTTGTGATCTATGCCGTTTGTGAGCATGTTGTAAACAAATTTTCGTGTTCCTCTGAATTTTAACGAAACAAGAAAATATTACAAATAAATTCTTGAATTGAATTGGGTATTTTATGGGTGCGAAATCTCTACTTGAAAACCTCTGATTCTTCTTTTCAAGAACGTAATCTTTGACTTCGGCAACTTCGGAGGTGAAACTCGACGTTTGATCTTCTTTGACGTTGACTTTGACTTTGAATAACGTTAATTCGGGGGTCGTTGACTTGTTCCCAGATCAAACGCTATAAACTTGACGATATTTGACTTGGATTTGGGATGTTCTTGGTGGATTTGAGACTTTGATCTTCCGCCAAGGTGGACTTCTGTCTTGATAACGTTAATTCGCCGATTTTCAGACTTCTTGTCGAATCAAACGCTTGACTTTGGACGATTTCCGCGACGAACACCTTGAATCTTGCCTAGAACGCCGTGGATCTTCCTTGATTTGCTTGAGAGGATTTCGGGACTTCTTGAATGCTCTCTTCAATTGTATGTGTGTATGTTTTGAATGAGTTCACAGGACCCCTTTATATAGCTGTCAAAGAGGTAGAGTTGTAGTGAACTTGAACACTTATTTTGTATTATCCCTTTATTTTAATTTAAAGAGATAAATACATTAAATATTTGGGAAGACATGATTGGTCAATTTTAATATTATCTCTTTAATTTTTGTATTTTTTCAAAGAGATAATATAAGAAATATTTGTCACGATTTGATTGGCCGGAACACCACAATTTGACACGTGTCGACCGTTGATTTGATGAAGAAATATATATTAAAATATCAATTAATTTAACTATTTATATTTAGAATTAATTTAGTAAATTCTAAAATATAAATAGAAAAATATAATATAATTGATAAATTATATATATTTTCTACGTGTCGTCATTTGATTGGGTGCATAATTGATCGGTTGTCGAAGCCGTCAAATATAAATACTGATTCTAAACTGTAGTAGTCGTGGAACCAGGTCGAATCCCAAGGGAATTATCGATTACTTTCTCGATCTAGATGTAGTAACCAAAAAGGGGGGGGGGTATGAATTAAGTACTAATTATAAATGAACTAAATTAACAAAAGCAAGAGTTAAACAACTGAGAAGAGATTATAGATAAAAAAGTCCAATTCAAGGGGCTTCGTCTCACCAATCGTTATGTTTATCATGGATCACTAATGATTAATTCCATAACCAAGCATTCAACTTTGGAATTTATTAGGATAGCCGTAACAAATTCCTGTTTTCCTATCGTAGTGGATTTGACTCAAGCATCTAAATCCAAACTTATTATATCAAGACTGGGCACGATAGCGTTCCATATCTCATCAATAATAGCATTTGCATCAATGAAAACAGTTGAATCTAGATCAAATAACCGAGATAGCTGCAATTATCTAACCTAGTTATCTCGTCCCTACAAATAAATCATGCAAAGCACATAATAAATTTGCTCGCTACTCATACCACTCATTCATGACAATTACGGATCACTGAACTCATGGATAGCAATAGAATAATCAATATTGAATCGAATTGTCAGATCTATCAATAATAATCATTCCGTTAACAGTAAATCAAGACGAGAAATACTTGGCGACTAAACAAAATATTCTAGATGAAAGCATAAATTCAAAGACAGAGAGAGAACACGATGATCAAAAGATGGATTTTCTCTATGCTCTAGTCTCCTTTTTATAGCTGAGAGTCCCTTCCCTATGCAGCTTCAGAGTCCTCTTTTGTGCCAATTTCAGAGTCCTCCTTTGTGCCAACTTCGGAATCCTCGCGCAGATCTGGATGTAGGTTAAGGCGTGATCACGCCTTAGAGGTTGTTCAAGTCTGTCCATTCAAAAGTCTCCTTATCTTCCCACGCAGACTCGGATGTCGGATAGGGCGTGATCACGCCCTGATGCTTGTTGAAGTCTACATATTGCTGTTTTGCACTTTGATCACTTTTCTGTCTTTATTTGGGCTTTTTAACTCCTTTTCTTCACAACGGGTGAATCTCGATTATTCATTCAAACCTGCATAACTCGGCTAAAAATGTAAATGAAACCTTTAAAAACCATACGAGTTAAGCATGCATATGAGAGATGAAATGCACCCTATCAATAATTAATTTGTCTACACATGTCAATAATTCTTCGTGATTTGATTTACAGTCACATTTGTCCTTGTAATTATATTTAAATTATATTCTGACAGCAACCAACATTTAAAGCCCAACTTGTGAGGAAATATATTTTGAAGATGAATATGTGATAGTGGAATATGACTCTATGTTTCTCCTTGATTTTTTCTTAGAGATATTCAAAGACTTGGAGTTTAGACTAGAAGAATTATATATAATGGATAAGAGTTGGATTTATCAACCAAGGTAATTTTCTAAATTTTTTCTTTTTGCACTTCCGAACATGTGTGTAATTCTAATATTTGCTATTGAAATTATACTTCTGCTCAGCAGTATCAAATTCTGTGTGAATTTCAGCTGCAGAATTTTCAGCAACAGAAAATTCTGCTGTTGATTTTTCTGCTTTAGAATTTATGAAATTCTGCAGCAGCAAATTCTGAAGCATTCTGCTGCTGAATTTTCAGCAGCAGAAATTCAGCATCGGTGAAATTCTATTTAGAGTTGATACTTGAATTCAGTTTTCAGATGTTGAATTGGTGATATTGGATCTATTTAGAGTTTATGGTAGGATATCATTGTTGATCTAGACTTTATCTGCAATGATTCTGTTGTAGTCTTATTTATTTAATACGCCTATAATTCTTTTTCATAAGTATGTTGGGATATGCTTTTTTAAGGAAGCAACTAGATATTATATGACTGATCCTTCTTGTGGTTAGCTGCTATACTCCGATTTTTTTTTTCCATCCTCTGGATTAACAGAAAAATGAAGCATTCAGCAGCAGAAATGAAGCAATTCAGTAGCAAAAATTCAACAGCTGTGAAATTATGCTGCTGAATTCAGCAGCAGAAATGCAGCAGTGAAATTCTGTGTTTTTTTGTGTTTGGCTATGATTTCAAATATTATCAAATGTGCATTTGGTGATTATATTTTTCTTGCATTGTTTACATATTCTAGTATTTATCTTCTTGCTATGAAATTATTAGGGATACATCTGCATATGAGGAAGGTGTATTAAAGTTTCTTGATTTTGCGTTTTGTAACGTTGGGCAAAGTGGAAAAATTTTATGTCCTTGCAAGCAATGTGTTAATTGCTATTGGAGAACACGAAATGAGGTCTATGAACATTTAATTTGTCGGGGTTTTCTTACAAGTTACACTCATTGGACTTCACATGGGGAGGCGTCATCATCATCATCATCATCTTTTGTGCCTAGAAATTTTAGTAGCTCTGACGTGGATGAATCTGATGATATGTGTGATATACTTGAGTCAGCGTGTGGTATTCCAAGCTTAAAATGTGAGGTTAGTGATGAAGAAATTGAGCATATGGAAGGGCCTAATTTTGAAGCTAAAAAAATTTTACAAACGCCTCAAAGATGCAAAAAATGAGTTATACCCAGGTTGTAAAAATTTTAACAGGCTGTATTGTATTGTGAAATTATTTCATATAAAATGCCTTGGAAAATGGAGTAATAACTCATTTACCATGCTTCTCAAATTTTTGAAGCAAGTTTTACCAGAAGGTGAAACATTACCTAGTACTCTATATGAGACTAAAAGGTTCATTAAGGATTTAGGTCTCCACTATAACAAGATAGATGCTTGTCTAAATGATTGCATGCTTTTTTGGAAAGAGTCTGCCAATGATTCTACTTGCAAGATATGTGGTGCCTCTAGGTGGAAGAAAGTAGAGAGCCATCTTGATGAAACTTATATGAGTGATGATGTTGCTAATAGGAAGGGTCATAGAATTCCTGCCAAGGTTTTACGACATTTTCCCTTAGTACCAAGGTTGCAAAGGTTATACATGGCATCAGAAACAACTTCACATATGAGATGGCATGATGAGAGTCGATCTAAAGATGGGAAGTTAAGACATCCAGCAGATTCTCCTTCTTGGAAAACACTTGATACAAAAATTTCCAATTTTTTGGTGAGGAATCACAATAATGTTAGGCTTGGACTTGCAACTGATGGCTTCAATCCTTTTTAGACAAACAATACAACACATAGCACTTGGTCTGTTCTTCTTATAGCTTATAACTTGCCTCCTTCATTGTGCATGAAAAAAGATTTATGATTATGTCCGTGCTTATTGAAGGCCCTTCTGGACTTGGCAATAACATTGATGTATATCTACAACCGTTAATAGAGGAGTTGAAGGAATTATGGAAAGTTGGTGTGCAAACTTTTGATGCCTCAAGTAATTATACTTTTCAAATGCGGGCCGCACTCCTGTGGACTATCAGTGACCTTCCAGCACATGGAAATTTGTCTGGATGGAAAACCAAGGGGCGAGTGGCTTGTCCTTGTTGTAAAATGAGTACACGCTCACGTTGGTTGAAGCATAGTCGAAAATTTTGTTATATGGGGCATCGACGCTATTTACCAAGAAATCATAAATATCGGAGAGATACCAGTCACTTCGATGGAACTAAAGAAACAGAATTTCGACCTCCTTTATTAAGTGGAACCGAGTTGTGGAATCAGGTACGTGGTATTGAAAACAAATTTGGAAAACATGTTAATCCCAGAAACAAGAGAATCAGGCTAAATAATTTAGCAAACACAACTCTACATGGAGGATGGAAAAAGAGGAGTATCTTCTTTGAGTTACCTTATTGGGAACATCTTTTGTTGCATCATAATCTTGATTTAATGCACATAGAAAAGAACGTGTGTGATAGCATTATTGGGACCATCATGCAAATTGAGGGAAAATCAAAGGACAATCTGAAGGCTAGACTAGATTTGCAAGGAATGGGGAATAAGAAAAAGACTTCATCCACTACAACATCAAATCTGTAGGAGGCCGATACCCCCATCACAGTACACAATGTCGTCGGGCCATAAAATATATTTTGTGAAGTACTTAAGACAATAAAACTTCCCGATGGATATGCATCGAATATCTCACGTTGTGTGAATATGACACAACACAAGCTTCAAGGCCTAAAAAGCCATGACTGTCATTGATGCAACAATTATTGCCTGTAGCTTTTAGAAGAACATTACCTAATAATGCAAGATCTGTATTGATTGATTTATGTGGTATCTTCAAGGAATTTTGCTCCAAGGTTTTTTGATACAACTGAGTTTGAACGGATTGAGTCACGAACTATAATGACACTTTGTGAGCTTGAAAAACTCTTTCCGCCATCTTTCTTTGATGTAATGGTTCACTTGGTTATTCATTTGATTGAAGAGGCAAGAATAGTTGGTCCAGTGCATTATCGTTGGATATATCCAATTGAAAGGTACAAACTAACTAAGAATCTTTTTAGCTTTTATTTTTGTTTCAAATAATGTACTCCAATCGATCATGATAGTTTCTGAAAATATAGGTATTTGGGCCATTTAAAGACTTATGTGCGCAATAGAAGTCGTCCAGAAGGTTCAATTGCAGAAGGATATTTAGCTGAAGAGTGCTTGAACTTTTGCTCAGCTTTTTTAAATCATACAGAATCAGAACAACCATGCAGAGATCATGATTTGAGGAGAAATTTGTCTAGAATTTAAAAGTCTATTTTCTCATTGGTTGGCTATAGTTTGGGAAAGACTGAGTTATTTGTTCTTGATCAAATAACAAGGTTGCAAGCACACAGATACGTGTTATTTAATTCCCACATTTTTCGGCCTTTTTCTTGAGTAATTCAATAGCATTTTAAGTAAAGTATTCTTTTATTATTTAGCTAATTTTATTAAAATTAATTTATAGGGAGTATCATAGTATACTCAGAGTTCAAATGCCATATGCACAAAAAATGGAGATTGATCGCATTCACCAACAAACTTTCCATACTTGGTTCAAGAATCAGGTAAACTTAAAGTTGCAAATACTTATGCTATAGTTGATAAATGGGAATGTAAAATGATAAATGTTTTGATTTTTAATAATTAGGTCGAGAAGCTATCGCTTGCAAACAATGGATTAGTGAATGAAGACTTAAAGCGGTTGGCTCGAGGACCAAAAGATATGGCTAAAAGGCTCAAAGGATTTGTTATAAATGGTGTCAAGTTCCACACAAAATCCTATGAGCTAAATAGAAGAACTCAAACTAGTGGGGTCATGGTGAACGCTAAAACATTAAGCTATGCATCATCTAAGGATAAGAATCCTATTGAAGGAGTTGTTACGTACTACGGTATCTTGAATGATATAGTAGAATTGGATTATTATGAATATTATAAAATTGTGTTGTTTAGATGTGATTAGGTGGATATTGATAAAGGAAAGAAGGAAGATGAGCACGCATTCACACTTGTAAACTTTTCTCGGTTGTTTCACACGGGGTGAACGACTTTCTGATGATCCTTTTGTGCTTGCTTCTCAAGCCGAGCAAGTATTTTATGTACAAGATCCTGTAGATACGAGATGGCATGTTTTTAAATAAAATAATATTAAAAGGATTCTACGACATGCTTGGGAATGAATTTGTTGATGATGTTGCTTTATGGGAGAGGCTTGACAATGTCTGAAGTTTATATCATGTACAAATTTTCAGAACTGTTAATCTTTTGATTTTATGTGCAGAAGTTTATCATATCTGTAAATTTTACTTTCGAATTAATGACATTTCTCATGTAATACAGGATAGTACAATAAGATCATGGTGCATAGTCAGTCTCAGCATCACCGTGACGCTTTCCCTTCTCAGTCTCAATATGGTATGCAGATTTTAGTGCAAACATAATCATTATATAAGGTGTTATTTTTTTAATTTCCCCCCCTTTTTTTTGTATTCAGGTTCTACTTCTACATCAAGGACTCGAGGACCGACTTTGGGTTTGAAGACATGGAAGAGAGCTGGTAAATAAATAAGTATTTTAAGTAATGAATGGGGTCAACAAGTTGGAGATGATTATGTTGAACTTGAGACCTATCTGGGAGTATTAGCTCGGAATAATCAACTAGCACCTTTAACTTTCAAAGATTGGAGAGCTGTATCGTCGAATCTCAAAGAACTTATGTGGTCGGAAATTGAGGTATAATGTATATCTATTTAGAAGTATACATTCTGATTTTTTTTAGGTTGATTTATAATGTTTATCTTTATTTTGGTGTAGAGACATTTTAATCCTGGTCTCAATTTGAAGAGGCACATTTTCAAGTCTATTGGAAAGAAGTGGAAGGATTACAACTCAAGATTAAAGGCTACTTATTATGACCCCAAAGTAAGTATTTCTGAGAGAGTTGCCAACTTACCAACAAGGGTTCATGAAGACCAATGGTTAGCCATCAATCAGTACTGGGATTTTGAGAAAGGAAAGGTACATCTCAATAATTTATTGAAATTTGTGTCATCTCTATAAACTATCTTTTATTGTGAACGCATGGGTTGATCAAAAGTGCGTTTTGTTATAGCTTATGTTGCCTTTGTACTAATATAGAAATCCAGCGAGATGGCTAGAGCTAACCGTTCTCAACTCAAAATGAGTCATACAACAGGCCGAAAGAGTTATGCACGAATTCGTGCTGATGAGGTTGTTAAACAAAAAAGTTGATTAATATTCAACTATATGCATCATTTGACATTATTCTTTAATTTTGCACAGACAATGAAGAGTGGGGGCTTGGTTCCATCATGTGCTGAAATCTTTCGTATCACACATTCAAAGAAAAACTAACAACCCGTGGACTTAAAATCGGAAGAAGTGATGGTATGTTTTTTCACTTAAAATATTTCATTTGAAATTATCGTATTTTAGCCTGTATTACCATAATTAGAAAAGACTTTTTTTTTTTGTCAGATTCAACTATCTGCTATGAACTTGATCAATCAGAGTCTTCCCAACGTGTTGCTTCTAGAAATGATTCTTTATCCAAGGTCTTAGGAGAAGATCGTCATGGATATGTGCGTACATTTGGACTTGGTCCATCACCTTCTGATATTTTTGGTCCACAACCAACACGGATGGAGTATAAGCGAATAGCAGAGCAAGCAATTAGATCTTCCGACGAACGTGTACATGCCATGGAAGAAAGAATGCTAGGTATGCAAAAGAAAATTGAAGAGATGGCAATGCAAATGCGATCAATGAGGATGGCCATGGAAAACATGCCAGGTGGACGAAGCGATACTACACGCCGTGTAGACTGCACAGTTGCATTTTCACCAATTTTTTCACAGGTTAAGATGCATTTGTTGCTTTTATTTGTTTTCTTTTTTGTCGATAAAAGGTTTGATATGTTTATATATATAATTTGTGGCTAGATGCATGGAGAGCAAAATGCAATTGAAGAAATGACTACACAAATGCAAATGCAGTCAACAAGTAAGAGCCTACCAACATCTCATTCTCGGCAACGGACACATCCTCCAGAGTTAACAAAATCAAGCACATCATCATTTCTTCGTGATCAGGTATGATTCAATAAGATCGGATTAAAAAATTAAAACCGAACTGAATGCCAAATTTCGAAAAGAATTAAACTTGAATGCTGAACCAAAGTTTTCAATTCAGTTTTGGTGTGTATTTAATCTTCAGTTCGGATTCGATTTGATTGGTTTTATGAGGAATTATGCAGCAAACTCATTGAAGGATCAATAGATGTTTTGACATAGTCACTTTACCTATTGTCAGTACTTGTTTTGCGTCAAGAAACTATTTCTGCCGTAATTCAGGAATTAAGTTCAGAAACGGTAGCTGATTTTGTAAGTTGTAACAGTCCAACACCTAGTTCTATCTGTTCTCGTAACTTAGTAGTGGTATTTATGCAATTCTTGCTTCTTTTAATAATTCTATTAATCCATATATAGGATAGCACCTCAACAATGCAAGGGATGTGTTCCCAAGTGCAGACACATTCAGTTCAGCCTTCATCATGCACCCAATTGTTACAAGTAATATTTATTTATAGTTATAGTTCTATTTGTCATCTTTTTTTAGTTATTGCAAGTAATATTTCTTTTGAGTGTTGCTAGTTGCATAAAACATTATCCAAAAGGAAGAAAAAGCATGAAGGCAAGAAGATAAAGTTCAAGGTTGATATAAATGCGATATCTTTTATTATATCTTAATGGTTAACTCTTTTTATTTTGATTCTCTTGTAATTCTATGATTTATGTTGAATAAATGAATTGTATCTAGGCAGCGCGAGTTGATTTGCTGAATTTCAAAACTCCAGAAGAAGTTGTAGCACAAGGTCGAGTTATTAGTAAGGATCTAAGTCAAGAAGTTGGAGGATTCAAACTAGGACCTGACTTTTGGGAAGTTTACATAGAGGTAGCCATCAAAGAGCAAGAATTTCTTATTAGACCCCGTGGCCAATTCTCAACAATTAAAGAAGTAGTTGGGTCAACAATTGCATGGCCATCCACTAAGGTAATTCCACTGGTCCAACATTGGTACTTTAGAATTGACTAGAGTTTTATCCTTGGAAATGTATTGTTGCATGTATAATTAAAAGAACATATTTTGCCTATAGGTGGTTGAAAAGAATCAACATTCATGGCTTCTTTAAGGTGACTGAAAGGCTAAACACGTGCTTGAAAATCAGTGTACAAGCAGGCCATTTTTGACAATACAGTCCTTGGTTTTGGATCTGTATGACAGTACAACTTGGTAGTTTGCTAATAATTTTCCTTGAGGAGGAACATTTTTTTTGTTAGATTTATGTTTGTGTTTGTACTTGTTGCACGTTTTGTGTTTGTGTTTACAGTAGCATCACAGCTCAATTTCGAATTGTGAAATTTGTGCATCTTGATCAGAGTTATAGAGGGTCTCAATTCTTTCTTTTAAAATTATATTCAGAGTTATATTTTAATGAAGTCAATCTCTTTGTGAAATTCTGTTGCTGAAAATTCTGAGTAGAAAATTCTAAAGCATTCTACTGCTGAATTTCACCAGCAGAAATTTTTGTGTGAAATTTTGCTGCAGAAAATTCTGAAATTTCTGTGTGCAATAAATTCTGAAGCATTTCAGCAGCAGAAATTTCACATTTTGCTGTTGAATTTTCAGCAGTAGAATCTGAAGCATTTCAGCAGCAAACAGCAGCAGAAATGTGTGAATTTCTGCTGCTGAATATTCATCAGCAGATAGCAGCAAAAATGAAGCATTCTGCTGTTGAATTTTCAGCAGCAGAAATTTCTATATGATCTTTGATACAATATGATTTTTGCGATGGAGGCATTTGACAAGTAAATGTCTCTCTTGAGATGCTCTATGGCAACTCATTGTTATTTTGAGCCTCCAAAAATAGGTTATGGAGGCAATAAAAGAGCCTTTACAAAGTGGGGAAAGTGCCTCCATAACCTATTTATAGAGGCATTTTCTTAGAGTGCCTCTAGATCTTTTGCGACCGTAGCTGTGGAGGCTTTTTTACTTTATTGCCTCTATATGTATTGGAGGCAATTTTCATAGATGTAGAGGCACATAAAATAGCCTTTAAAACTTGATATTGTACTAGTGATATTTGCACCAAGAATTTTCTCGCAAGATTTTGAATCTTACTTGATCTAACACATGTAAGATGATTAATCCTGGCATCTTCTGGGATGTGGGAATGAATGTCGTAGTTTGGTAGGGATCCTAAATTGCCCTTTCTTATATGTTCCAGTGCAACACCAACGTATATGAGTTGCCCTGTAATAAACATAATGGGGACTTAGTCCTTTTATCCATTAGTAAGCCCTCAATAAGTGACTATAGGATGGAACTCAGCGAGTGATTATGTGAGTTTCATCCTATAGGATGGAACATATAGAGATGCAGTCATTTCTATCTTTTGAGTTTTCGTGAACAATGTCGATTTTAGCTAAATTTGTCACAACAGGTCATTAGCTTTTTTTTTTGGAAAAAGTAATTGAAGATCTAGTTTCGTTTAGGCTTAGAGGCTGGCTTTGTAGTAAGTTTTAATTTTTTATACTTTGTGCACCACAATAGGTCTCATGTACAAGCCCAAAGTTTCTGGTGGTAGTATGGCCTTTTCCACCCTATTATTTATTACTATTCTTTAGGAGTTTAATCTCGTGCTCTTCAAATGACTTTGGCCCTACATTAATTATTATTATTATTGTTGTTATTATTATTATTTTATTTGGGCAAATGTCATATTTGGTCCCTTAAGTTTTCGTTAAGAATCACTTTAGTCCTTTAAGTTCATTTTTTGACATTAGCATCCCTAAACTTTGGTTTTTGTCCCAGTTTGGTCCCTCTGATCATTTTCCGGCGAAAATGTGGCCGGATTTTGACTTTTTAGGGGGTAAAATGGTCAAATTAAGTTTGATTTTCTCACTTTAGTCCCTTAAGTTTGTAAAATTATCAAAATAATCCTTTTTTTAGCCAAGAAATTATTTTTTAAAATTTTTATATGCTGAAAATGTTTTAATTATATTGTGTGAATAATTAAAATTTTGAAATCTTGTAAACATAATAATAATAATAATAATAATATATTGCATAACTTAAAACAAAATAGTTTCTTTTTTTTTATTTTCTGAAGTTACAATAAAAATTAAAATTATGAATAAATTTTACAGAACTTATATAATATGAAAATATAATAAAAAAAATTTAAGTTAGTAATTTTTAATCTTAGGACTTAAAGATAAGTCTAAGAACATAAATTTTAACAATGTTATGAAATGTTAAAATTTGAGGTTTTGAACAAGAAGTTGGTGAAATGTACTTGTAGCAGGATTTTAAAGCATCTCCCAAAAGGCAATTGGGATTTCTGCATAAAGACGTGACAATTGTGTGTTGTAGTCTCAACTCTGCCATATCAATAGATCAAGCAAGGTTAGAGGCGTACCTATCAGGAAACCACAAGCACATCATACATTCACATATCCTCATCTTCTGGTCTTTCATCAGGGTATATATGACTTTCGGCATAACGTTTTTCATCAGGGTATAATTTATTTCAAGAGATTCTTATAGACATTTTTCTATAAAATGTAATTATATATTTATAAAAACATCTTATGATAAATTATATATAAATATATATATGAAGTCTATCAAAAAATCTGATTCAAAAGTATATTCCATCAACTTTCTATTCTAAACTCTAATCATTCAATAAATATTTTTAAAGTTTAAATTTTCTAGACTTCTCTCTAACACTTAAGATAAGAAAAAAATATTGACATAGATTTTTTATTATATTTTTCAATTAGATAAGTTTG
Organism: Sesamum alatum; assembly: GCA_034509735.1. Lineage (NCBI taxonomy): Eukaryota > Viridiplantae > Streptophyta > Magnoliopsida > Lamiales > Pedaliaceae > Sesamum > Sesamum alatum. The sequence continues at coordinate 45,743,185 of JACGWO010000001.1, read as the reverse complement.
GTAAAATTAATTCATAATTTTGATGTTTTTTTAACTACTGAAAATGAGGGGAAAAAAAAGAGACTGCTTATTTTAAATTAAGCAATATGTGATTATTATGTTTACAAGAGTTCAAAGTTTTGATAATTCACATAAGATAATTACATCATATTAAACAGACAAAAATATAAAAGAGTTATTTTTTCACTTAAAAAAGGACTAATTTGATAATTTTATAAACTTAGGGGATTAAAGTGAAAATCAAACTTAGATTGACCATTTTACCCTCTAAAAAGTCAAAATCCGGTCACATTTCGCCGAAAAACGGTCAGAGGGACCAAATTGAGACAAAAACTGAAGTTTAAGGATGCTAAAGTCAAGAAATGAACTTGAGGGACTAAAGTGATTCTAAACGAAAACTTAAGGGACCAAATATAGCATTTACCCTTTTATTTTTTTTTGGGTGGTGGTGGTGGTGGTGGTGGTTAGGGGTGTATACATAGTGGACGAGTTAGAGTGACTAAGATCTTGGACAATATTTCAGAAACTAGGAAGTCTCTTAAAATGAATTTGGAGTCTGCAAGGATAATAAAGGTAGGACGCCAAGGTTTATCCAGGTGAAGGATTTTAAATGCTTGCAATAAATGCTTTCATAGATACTAATTTGAGTAAATTGCGGATACCCCCCCAACGTATGGGGCGATTTGCACGTTGCCCCCCAACTTTTTTTTACATCTAACCTCCCAACCTTTACAAATTTTTGCACGTTCCTTTTTTTTTTTTTCAAATTTCAGGCGAGTTGGAGGGTGTATTTCGGCTGGGTGAAATGCACGCGCCCAATGCTGAATAATTGAAGGGCCTTTTACGTAATTTCACCCCATTTTCCCACCAAAGCACCTGGTTATAAAGGAAGCCCCAAAATCATTTGCCCTAATTTGGTTTTCAGCGTGTGAAGAAGAGAAAGGAGGAAGCTTGCAAAATGGAAGAAAATTGCTGGTGTGGTCGTCATGCTGTGAAGAAAACATCTTGGACAGATCTCAACCCAGGCCGAAGATATGCCATTTGCGATAGATTCAGGGTAAGTGAAGTTCTATTGAAGAACTATAATGATTTTTGCTCAAGTTTTCATCAATTTTCTATCTTTTTTGAGGTAGGGCATGGGGGGTTGCAACTTTTTGCCTGGATTGATCCTCCGATTTGTGAGCGGGCGCGACAAATTATCCCAAGCTTGCTTCGAAGGATAAACAGGCTTGAAGAGTAACGAAAAAAGATAAGGAAGGAGAAACTGATGTGGCGGGAATGTGTATTTGCTTATTTTTAGTGTATTTTATGATGTGAAAAAGAAGAAAGAATGAAAACAAGGGAGTTTTTAGTGTATTATAGGGTTATGTTGGCTAATGTTAGTTTTGGTAAAGTTGTAATTTATGAATGAAAATGTAAGTTAGTTCCCTATGTACCTGTGTAATTTATGTTAGTTAATGTTATTGCCCATGATATACCTGTGTAATTCTAAATGCAAATAAGAATTCTGGTAGTGGGGAAAAACCAAACAGAACTGGAACTTGGGCAACAAAAACTGAAACTTGAATTTCATTGACTTAAGGCATTGTTTTATAATGTTCACTGGACATTCAGAAGTAGCCAACCAAGGTTGTACATATGTAGAAATTAACACCAAATGTTCCAAATGTACCAAATATGCAGAAATTAACACCAAATTAACACCAAATGTTCCAAAAACAGGCAAAAACAGAGGCATTCATCATTATTGATTGTAAGCTGGTGGTAGCTCATAATGGTACTCCTGATCACTGCATTGTTGGACTGGATTTGTGGTGATGTTAGACATTGTTTGAGATGGAAAAACGGCCGATGGACCTTCACTTGATGGACTTAGACCTTGGGAACTTGGGAATCCTTCTTTGCAACTTGAGACCTTGGGAATCCTTCTTTGCAAATTTTGTTGGAACTTGGGGATCCTTCTTTGCATCTTGCTTTTTTGCCTTTGATCTAATCACCATCTTCTTTCTTGTTCTATTTGGAGACAACGGTCCAGTAACTGATTTTTGACTCATAGGCAATTCTTCAATTTGAATACCTTGCAACTAAACATTAAATTTGAATGTTCATCTTAGTGTAAACTCAGAATAAATATCACTAAAATAATTTTAGTTACTTACTGCCGTAGTGCTTCTTGTTAATCTAGTTGTCTTGTTCACTTGTTCCTGCCTTGCATCTCTTTTTCTTTTGACTTTCTGTTGCAAAAAACAACAAAATCATAATAATGGCATAAAGGCACTAAGTTACAAAACAGAAATGAAGTCAAATTACTCTGTTTTTTTTTTTTTTTTTTCTGCTGGAGGCACATCAACATGTTGCTCTTGAAACTGATTCTTCGGGTTTTGAGGGCATGTTCTTGAGTTGTGACCTGCAACACCACATATCTTGTAGGTCATTTTAAGGCCTTGTCTTCCCAGCTTACCACTCTTCTGCCCAGAATTTGTGACTTCAACTTTCTTCATCTTTGATTTTTGTTTCATTTCTTCAAGTTCTTGTGGAGTCGTCTTTCTGTCTTGTTTTTTCGGCCTACCTGGCATCCTCTCTATGATTGGAGGCAACAATGGCTTTCTATCAGACTGAGGCCACTCTTTAGGTCCATGTAATGGCATCATTAAGTGACTGTAAACCTTCAAGAACACATCCTTCCTATAGCATTCATCCACATAGTCCTCAGGTTTGTATCCCGTAAAAAACATGCCAGAAATCACATGTGCACAAGGTATCCCAGTCAGCTGCCACTTCCTACAGCTCCATGTCTTCTCAGTCAGATTCAATGTGTGTTTGTCACCATAACACCCTTCAATCTCAAATTGATCATGGCCATTCCAATGAGCAATGTATTCCATGCTTTTCTTCTTTAGCTCTTCCATCATTTTTTGTATGTTTGGACACAATTTTCCTTTTTGCTTTCTCATCTGATCCCTCTTAACATAGATCCTCTTCATTAACATCATTCGAATTGTCTCCAACATATCAATAATGGCCTTACCCCTTGCAGCCACAAGTGTGGCATTAAAATTCTCACATAAATTATTCAATAGGATGTCACATTTTGATTGAGTTCTGAAGTAGGCCCTGGACCACTGTGCAGCAGGCCTTTTTGCTAACCATTTGAAAGCTTACTTATCTCTTTCTCTCAATTCACATAATACCTTTTCGAAATCAACAATTCTTGTAGCCTTTGCAGCTTTCCACAATATCATTTTTAAAACTAGGCCTTTATGTGCCATCTTAAAATTGTTGTACAGATGCAGCACACAAAATCTGTGTTCACAATGTGGTAATAACATATCAACAGCATCTATAAGACCTTTTTGCTTGTTTGACATTATTGTCCACTTGTCACTATCAGTGGGGATTTCTAAATCATTCATCAACAACTCCATAAACCAAAGCCATGTATTTTTTTTCTCCTTCTCTACTATTGCATATGCAAATGGATACATGCAATTATTGCCATCAATCCCTATTGCACATAGTAGTATTCCACCACAAACAGTTTTTAGATGGAAACCATCAAGACATATTAGTGGCCTACAAGCATCAAGTAAACCAGATTTTAGAGCATCCCAACAACAATAAAATCTTTTGAAATGCAGATTACCCTCAACCTCTGTTGTTTTAATCTTGACAGTGGTATTAAGGTTGGATTTCACAATCTCTGCAGCATACCTCCACAGCATACCATATTGTTTATCTTCACTCCCTACAGCCATTTTAACAACCTTCCCCTTGGCTCTATATATTTGAAATTTACTGAACATTAACTTGCACTCCTTTTGCATTACTGACATCATTGAATCAACAGACCAATTTAGATCACTTCTTATCCTGTCTTTGTATTTGTTATCCAACGACTTAGAATTTGCTGGGGATACCCTCTCAACTCTAGTGCATTCATGTACATTTTTCAGTATCTTCACTTGCATTGTGTCCTCTCCATGAATTTTTGAAGCAAATATATACCAAGGACAAGATTCATGTTTGCATTTAACTTGCACTTTATTCTTATCATTTTTGGTGAAGACAACATCTCTTGCATTAACAATAGAATGTTGCCTCATTGCATCTCTGAATGTTTGAGTATCAGGAAAACATAGGTCAACCTCAAACTGTGGGTCATCATTATCAAGATTCAAGTTAAATACAGAAAATCCATCATGTTGGATCACTTCTCTACCTTTAGAAGATATTTTCACGACTGACTTTTCCCCTTCCCTTGTAAACCACCCCAATCCACTTCTATCCCCCAATCACTGACTTCATCACCCAAGCCCATTTCACTATCCACCAACACATCAGAATATCAGGAATTATTTCCTATAGACTGTTCATCACTGCTCTCCGTACAATCTCTATCATCTTGTATCCCATGCAGATTTCCTTCACCCAACTCTTGCACATCTTGTTTATCCACCATACTCCCATCTCCTACCCCCTGCCCCTCTTCAACTCTTTCACCCTCTCCACTTTCCTCATTAATAGCCCCCTGTTCAACTCTTTCACCCTCTTCCCTTTCCTCATTTATAGCCCCTTGTTCAACTCTTTCACCCTCTTCCCTGTCCTCATTAATAGCCCTTTCAGAATATCCCAAACTTTCATCAATATCAACACCCCTCAAACTAGATTCACCTTGACTTCTTTCTGACTCATGCCCATGATCTAATAATATCCCAATCATTCTGTCCTCATCAACAAAAATCATTAGTTCTAAGGTATGAATATCTGTGCTCATCATACTGATAGAGTTGCAATCATTTACGTCATTCCTACTGTAATAGAATGTCACTAGTTTTGTGTCTATATGCAATTCTTTGGCCATTTCATACAGTTCGAGCAATGACATTTCATCTACTTCACAATAATCAAAATGAGCTATTTTCCCCTCCTACATACACCATACGACCAAATTCACACAACTGTCCACCATAATGCATTCTAATAGTGAAACATTCACTATTAGGACCTGCAATTTGAGCAAAAATAATCAAACACAGTAAACCATATGCAAGACATGTTTCACTCACAACATAGTACATATTACTTTTAGTGGTCCCATACTCAATATTAAAAGACAACAGAGTACATATTCACACATACAAACAAAAACAAAATTCAACCATAGTGCTCACAATAAAATATCATTCACAAGTACAAACTTTTTCACAACATTAGTACAAAGTTTACTGCCCCAACACCATTAGATTAAACTAATACTACTCGCCATACAGTCAGTAAACCACATTGCACGCCTAACCAAAAAATATAGAAAAAAATTTGGGGAAAGCACTTACCGTAGTCGGGCGTTTGTCTTCTAGGTGGTATTTCATCCCCATCTTCTCTTCTTAATCTCCAACCCATAGTAGAAGTTCCTGCAAGGCCACAGGAGTAACAGAGTTAGGGCAAAAGTTTTGGGGGAAAATGTTTGATTTTTATAGTTGGATCTATTTACCCCATTTTTTAACTGAGGTATGCGGACAGATGGGGAAATCACAAATATGCCCTTCAATTATTCAGCATTGGGCGCGTGCGTTTCACCCAGCCGGAATACACCCTCCAACTTGCCTAAAATTTCAAAAAAAAGGAACATGCAAAAATTTGTAAAGGTTGGGCGGTTAGGTGTAAAAAAAAAAAAAAAAAAAAAAGGTTGGGGGGCAACATGCATATCGCCCCATACGTTGGGGGGGGGGGGTGTCTGCAATTTACTCTACTAATTTTATGTGAGTTGTAAACATAGTGGACGAGGATCTTGGACTGTAATTCAGAAGCTAGGAAGTCTTTTAACTGACTATCTGGATGCAAGGATAAAAAGGTAGGATGTCAAGGTTTATCCAGGTGAAGGGTTTTAAATGCTTGCAGTAAATGCTTTCCATAGAGACTAATTTTATACATGGGTGGGCTGTAAACTAAATATGCTTTTTGCTACCAATTTTTTTGCTGCGCCAAAAACGGCATAGCAAAAGCAGCTTTTTGGTGCGATTTTTACTCCGTAGCAAGAGTTTTAACAACAACGACGACGCTTTTCTTTTTTTGCTACGATGTTATTTTGTTACAAAAAAATCATAATTTAAAATAGAAGTTGGTGGATTGAAACGATGTTGTTTTATTGTTTTTGTAACAAATATGTGGTAAGTGTAGCAAAAACGTTGGCACCAAAATGAAAATTTATTACCTCTAATTTTTTAATAACTAAATATAATTTTTTGAAAAAAAAAAAATCCTAAAGTAAATCAACATATTCTTAAAAAAGAAAAAGGTTTATTAAAAAAGCTAAACCCCTAAATTATACCCACAACCAAAAAATCCCCAAATTGAACAATACATTTTCCTTCTTCTTCTCGCTTTTCTTCATCACTTTGGTTCCCTTGTCTTTAGTCGTCTTCTCTTCGCGGCCGCTCTTGCCGTTTCCACCGCTGCTCGCGACGTCTTAGCCGCACTTTTTAGCGTCGTCTTTGTTGGTCTCAGTTGTTCGAGAAATCGCCCTCCTCTGTTCATTGTTAGCTTGTTCGAAGAAAACTAAGGTATTTCTCATTTTTTTTGGTATTTCTTGAGCTTAAAATCGCACACAATCACAATATTCAGTTAGTTTCTTCAAGTTATCAGTTTGTATTTTTCATTCTAAAAACCCAGGCACACACGATACGTAAAATGGTTTGGGTTTTGGGTTTTGAGATGAAAAGTTGTTGGAGAAATATGGATTTGAAACGGAGAAAGTTGTGGTTTTAATGTCTATTGCTTGTTTAAAATGTAGAAATTTATGGATTTGAATGGATAAATATGTGGGAATTCAGTTTTGAGATAAGTGAAAATTGGAGAACCTAGATTGGAATGGAGAAATTTCTGCAGCAAAATTTTCTGCAGAAGAAATTGTTCTGCAGCAGAAAATTTTGTTGCAGAAATTCTTTTCGTTGCAGAACAATTTCTGCTGTAAAAGAATCCTGCAGCAGGACAATTTCTACAGTAGAAATTTCTGCAGCATAATTTTCTGCATTAGCACAATTCATGTTAGTTTGAAGTGATGCTGCTTCAAAAATTCTCCAGTTATCTTTTGTTGAGCATCAACTTATACTTGTAAGAACGTTGACATTTACTACTGCCTACTAGTATCTTTGTTCTTTTCAGTCTTGAAATAAGATGAAATCATACTTAGAATAAAAAAGTGTTCAAACTACCATAAGAGTACCTCCATCTTCTATGCTTAGCATTTGTAATTTTGTTTGATCTAGATTCCTTTCACCATAAATCCTGACCTGCTGCTGTGATTTGATTTCTGTTGATAGACAGAGTAATGTGTCTTGATTGTCATCATGACTGCATGTAAGTAGTGTCACATAAAAGCCACATAAAAGCCATTGGAAAAATGACCCCTAAAGATAGCAAATGATGAAGAATTTTGTACTATTACAGATGCATGTTTTCTTCACACACTCATTAGATTTTAAGACTTGCAAATATGAAGGCATTCATGCAGACAATTATGTATATTTGCTTATCTTGCTGACTGCTATGGCATTTCCCCGTACAAGGAAAAGCAAGTTTTATTTCTTGATTTTAATCTTTGTTTCTTGAATTTTCTAAAGTAGGTAAAGAATACTTGACTTTATTTTGATATGTTAGGTAAATGATGGTGGTAAAGGGCAAGATGGTCGAGAGAACTTGTTTTAGTTTGCTTATTATGTATTTTGTTCAAATTTTCAAAGTTAATATTGCTTCTTGAATGTTTAATTAAAAGTTATAAGTGATAGTTTTCTAAATTACATCTATATTGCAGAATAGTTAAAAGAGAAATATGTGTGTTTTAATGAATGTGGCTTGTTCTGCTGCAAAAATTTCTGCATTAGAATCATTGTTCGATGCAGAAATTTCAGCAGCAGAACAAGTTTCAGAAACTAGTTAGAGTGACGAGGATCTTGGACAGTAATTCAGAAACTATACAATTAGCTTAGACATCGTACTTACTTCTAATGTTCTAAAGCGCGACTCTCATGTCCATCAGTGACAAGATCAAAAGTCATCTGTGGTTCACTGAATCCCTGACCAAATTTACTGACAACTATCCGATTTGATGTGAATTCAAGAACCAATCTGGTCTTGTAGTAGGATGCTTAAAACAAATTTGCTTACTGGTAGTGCATTTTCTTGTGGACGGAAGGACAATCATTTCATCATTCCTTATGTCATGTTATAATACTGATACATTTACACTTCCCATGTATAGTTAATTATCCATGTGAACTAGCTCAAGATTTTGCAATCTGTTTGCTGTGATGTAGTTTCTCTCTGGAAAGAGCATTGAAGAAATTAAGAAGGATGCTGCGATAGAAAAAGAGAAGCAACTTGCTGAACTAAAAGTTGCTGGAGAAAGGAAGGGAACTTTGACAAGTTCAGCTGTATCGTCATCTCTGTAAGTTTATTTTACTTTCTGTCATGCACACGAATGATATTTGCGAATTTTAGGCTGAATGCAAAGTTGAATCCAGTTCCAAGTTGTAAATTATGTGCTGCTTAGACAAAGCACAAGTGAAAATTCATCCAAAAGCTCCATAAGATCTGTAGTAATAGGTTACTCTTGTGTGCCATCATGTCTTACTTATCTTCTCCGCTAAGTCTTACAAAAACAGTGTATTTCTTAAAAAAACAGCAGAGATTATACTACTTGTATAATCTTTGTTCTCCTCCAACTTTTCTTGTTATTGCTTGTTTCTCATTGTAGGATTTATGTGCAAAATTTCTTCACTTTCTCACCTAATTTTTGTTTCCATTTTTACATTGTTGGGGTTATTTTGGCTACATGTAGAGGCCCTCACCCTCAGAGCACAAACATTGGCTCTTCACAGGAAACTTCAACTTTACGAATGCTTCCACAGCAGCCCACCAAGGATAACCAAATCGAGACTTCACTTAATATCCATAGGTCAACCATGAACACAGCGAATTCAGCTACCTTGGATGAATTTAAGTACGGATTCCCATCACACGGCTTATCAAGTGTCTCGTATAGATGGTGGGGAAGCAGAAGTGACAATGATAGTACTGGTGATAGTCAGCAAACTGGCAGTGAAGATGCTGAGGAAAGGAAGCAACAAGGTAAGGATTCCGTGGATACTGCTGCTGATCTATCATCAGCTGATGGGAAGCAACAAGGTAAGGATTCGGTGGATACTGCTGCTGATCTATCATCAGCTGATGGTGAGCAACAAGGTAAGGATTCCATGGATACTGCTGCTGATCTATCATCAGCTGACGGGGAGCAACAAGGTAAAGATTCCGTGGATACTGCTGTTGATCTATCATCAGCTGATGTGGAGCAACAAGGAAAGGATTCAGTGGATGCTGCTGCTGATCTATCATCAGCCGGAGGGGAGGAGACTGAAGGGAAGAAAAGTGAAATGGATTCAGGTCCCCAGTGGGCAGTTTTACTGTCTGCTTCGAGGAAGAGAGCAGCCAAAGAAGGGAAACAAGCTCTCAAACTCGGCGTTTACAAAAGATACAACGTGAAAACTCTTGATCGAAACAAAAAGATGGCGCTGCTTCAGATATTCAAATCATCTTTGCCTTCTGACTGGGGAGATATATCCTCTGGAAGTTGAAGTTTGGATACAAGCAAACGGTCTTCTGATGTTACAAACGCAAATCTCATTTCGTTCTTTCATGTTGGTAGCAGATGATTGATTTATATATTTGAACGAATAACAAGGATAAACAGTTAATAGGCTTTAGATACCTGTCTCTTCGTCGTTTCTGCAGAGTATATCTGCATTTATAGATACTCCATGTTTCTTTGTTGGAAGCCTACTTGAAAGCATGACATATTACTGTATCTAGTTGGTATCTTTCAAATGTATGTGGTGTTGTGCATCTCAATGTTGAATCTTTATGAAGCTGCTGAAAGAGTTTGTCCTCTGTTAATGCAGGCAGAAAATGGGAAGAACATGAAACTGAACTGATATACTGATCTCATCACAGGTTTTAGTGCGGATCTGGATCGGCAAAACTTGAACCAATCATATGCCAAGTGCAATATATTTGTTATGTGGTTGGAGTACAATACAGGAAAAATGATCAATCATATAGCAAGTATTTCATACTTGTTCTATGATTGGTTTGGTTTGACCAAGAATTTTCCTTCGTTGATATCAAAGAAGATACAATATAGGAAAAAAAGATCAATATCTTGAATTTATGTCTTTGACCAATAGGAAGACATAAATGGGCTTCTCTAAAGATAGGAAATATGGAGATTGAATTTTAGTTCGAATTATGACCGTTCAGATTTAGATCAATAGTGTATCATACTTATAATATGATTGGTGTATAAAAGTTATGGAAAGTTGGTGATGACCTTTTACCAATAATTTAAGACAACTATTGAGCTAATGGCCTAGAAGTAAGTGGAGTTAAGACAACTCATAGCAGTATCGGAATACGATATAATCCCTTCTTTACTTACCTATAGGCGAGTGATCACGAACGAAGGATGAATAGAGGCGTAGTCTGTAGCCGACATAAGCCATAACAGGAGTTCGAGTTTTAGTTACTCCAAGAACTACAGGGAATGCCATAGTAGAGTTAAAGCCAATAGTCGTAGCAGCGAAAGCTGTCTATTAGAAGGTAGGAAAGGGAAGGCATTGTTGACATCTAATTGCCTTGCATCCCACTTACGTGAAGCTGCCAGAGCCGCGAATTGTAGTTGGCTTAATTATTGGGCGTCTCATCATACTCAATTCCAGGTTCTTGTAAGTATCCCTTTGCAACTAGTCGTGCTTTGTACTTATTTATTGAATCATCTGGATTTCACTTAGTATCCATCTACATTTGAATTAGCGGATCACAGGGCTAAGTCGAAGCATGCCCGAACCTTCTTTAGTAGTGAGCCGTACCGAGTAGCTCCTAGCAAGGGCTTAAAGATCACAGTAATGCCTGCCAACTTCGTTGCCTTGGGTACGAATGTCATGTTCAAAGCAGATTTCTCTAGACACCATGGAAAAGATCACTGATGAGCTCAGTCTCTAAGTGTGACATTTTCAGTTTCCTCCATCTGTGATCAACAGAAAAAAGACAACCAGAATCATATGAAGATTCAACAAGTGTTAAGTTTGAACCCCTAGGAATCTTGGAACCCCGCTCAATCAGGCCCTACTTAGTTTCCTTCTTTCTCCGAGGTTCGAACTAGTTATTGGACACTTGACTTCCTATTCCTAAAGAGATAGACTTGATCGAGGCGGATTCTCAATCTCTTAAATGGTGTAATGTAATCAATGATTCTCCTTGCCCTACTCCTACTTACGCGCTGGGTAACGCAACGCCTCTGTTTCGGGTACAGAGGCGACGAGGGGTGCTAACCCGACCACCCAACCCAGTAGGTCAGGGTCGGGCCGGCCATAGGTTCGAATCCTGCCACCTTTCTTGTGGATCATCTTGTGGTTACCGGATGATGGGAATAACATAATTTTGAAATGAGCACGAAATGTCAATATATGAATTCTTTCATTATTCGTTATTTCCGAGTCTTTTCGTTGCATTCACTTACAACAAGAAACAACCACCAATGTTTGGTGCAACACCTGCATTTTGGTGTATTCTTCTTTCTTTCCTTGGTCTTTCGTTCCGTCATATTCCTAATAACTTATCCAATTACAACGTATTAACCGCTAATACACCTTTCTTTTATCAAATCTCAGGGACATGGTCTAATCATGAGGGTAGTATTTTATCATGGTGTCGGATCCTAAGTTTTTATGGATTCCCTCTTTCTTCTCGGCAAAAGCTCTTTCTGTTGCCGCTCTTCTTTGTTTTAAAGCAAAGAAGGAAGTGACTTGTTCAGTTGTTCTTGTTTACGACTCTACTGCTATTGATTAATCCGTTGGGATTGGAATGCTTGACTTGCTTTCAAAGCCTTTCTAGGCTAACTCTTCACTAGGCTAGCGAAGGTTCGAAGACGGAAAGACTCAGTCAACCTGCAACTGTAAGGAGAAGAAGGTGTTCAATCAGTAAGGCAATCTCAGATTGAACGCATCCCTCGAATTTGTCAATTTCTTCTTGAATAAGGAGAGGAGGCTTGAAGTAACCTTTCAAAAAGAGATCCAAATAGGGGAAATCACACGGCTGGAGTTCCTCAAAGCTGAGGTTCTAAAGCAGCTAACCAATATGGGAATCTTGCTTTCAAAGTATCAAGACTGATCTTCTCTTTTCTTTTTTTTTCAAAAAACTGAATCTCGATTCAAATACAAGCAACTAGCCATGTTAAACCAATCTCCTCGCTAAGAACTGGTGGGCCGGAAGGAAAAAGGGTAGCAAGAACTCTGGCAAGCATGGTTGCAGTCAAAGGATTGAAAGCAGGCAGATAGAATGAGTAGGCTCTTTCACTAGAATCAATCCTCTGGTACTACTTCCTTTCTCTTTGTATATTTTCAGTCGATTTCTTCTTTTTTCTTTTCTACCTTCTATACAAAGTGGTCACTTACATGTGCCTTTCTATGCTATTTACATGCCTTATAGTCTGCTATTTAAGGAAACCCAATCCTTCTCCAATGCCCGTTAACAGTTTGCCTTATCGCTTTAGACTTGAAGAGAGTATCGATGAATTCACCAGTTCCTCTTTGCCAGGTATTCGCTCTTACCTATTCTTCTTTCTTTCTTGGCCAAGCATTTTCACTTAGAAGAGCTTTAATTAGATCAAGCAAGGCATGGCTGGCTTAGGACTTTACCGCTTGTTTCATCCTTTCAGGAGACGTTTCATCCCAATGAGCTACTTGTGCGGTGTCGAAGGAAAGACAGGGTGGACCTAATCCCCAGCTAAAGAATACACGCTAAGAGATTGAATAGCACTCAAAGGTAGGATTCCCCTCTTGCTACTGAAAGCATTCACTCTAGCTTCTGTCGGTCCCCCTTGGGTAATTGTTTCAACAGAGGCAAGGGTTCGATGCAGTACCACTGGACTATCCCACTAGCGATCCTACTTCAACGACATTCTTGTAATAAAAGTATCCCAATCCTGTAGGAGTGACAACCGTAGTTCCGATCGATGAAGATCTTTATTCTTAAAAGAAAGGGCCAAAACACAGGAACGATCAAAGAGAGGCCAAAAGGTGGGCATTGTCTCATATCGTGACATAGATCTAGCTGCACAGCAAGCACGGTCAGTCCCCTACGGCACGTCTTCTCGCTTTTCATGAATGTGTCTCCCCCTCCGCTTATGTGAGTTTGACCTGCTTGCTTCTGACTCCCTATGAGCTGTTTTACGACCTGACTTTTCAGAGGGTTGGCGGGACATGGGAGCCTTAGCTCATGCATCGGTTTTACCAAAATCACCTCCGCTCTCCCACTCCTTTCTATTCAAAAGGCGAGCAGCCCTTAAACAAAAAGGCCCTAAGAGGGCTCTTCTTTATATATTACATAAGCCCTGGTAGCCCCGAAAGCCGAACTTAGTAACTTGTTAGGAGTGGGGGTTGGCTTGCCCCTTTCTATCTTATTACTTAGTGGAAGGACGTGCAACCTAGAGTAAAGAGAGATGCGCAGGAGGTGTCTGCCGACTACCCAACTGACTCGTCGTAATCAATAGAAAGGAGTATTGGCAACGGCGGATTCCTAGAGTTTACCAATAATTTAAGTATTTTTTCATTAATGAACTTAAAATCACTTTGGGATAACTAATCTGTATAAAATGCAGGTGATTTTGGTATATTGAGAGGCAATTACAATCAAATCGTAAGAACCGACATGGAACAATGTTGTCCTAAAACAAAAAAGAAATAGTTTTCCATGTTGTCCCAAAAAGAAAGTGTTCAACTTTGTTACAACCTTTTTTTTTTATTACATAACTATCATGTTGAGTGGTGAGCCACCAGTGGATATTGAAAAACCTAACTTACTATTACAAAACCGATAAGAGCCTAAACGACAAATTATAATTTCAAAAAACCAAAGAAACTGTAAAGTAAAGGTCCTAACAATATCTAAGGCTCAGGGAGCCAAGATCCGGGAACTCACGGCCACACACAAGGCCGGCTCCCACCACCGGTTACTCAAACCACCACAAAGGCCGATGTCCACTTAGGACTGTCACACAGACAAGATCATAGAGAAATATAGGGAGTGCGAAATAGAGGGGAAGAGCTCAAGACAATTTACTCACGGTTTTTGCTTGTATCGAACACAAAGGGATGGATCCCCTTTTATACGACACAAATGTGAGAGACCAGAGACCGAAGGAGGCGGTGAGGCATGGTTCCAAAGCCATTGGAACCATGGAAGGATGGATGGAAACCAAGGAGACATTTCAGCGAGAGGGAGAGAGAGGGAAGGAATTACAGCGGCGGAAGAAACCCTAGAAGGGAAAGAGAAGACTGACCAACATCACTTAGGTCAAGGCTTATAAGATGAAGCGGATGGGCCAAAGCGGGTTTCGACTGGATAGGGCTGCAGACGGGAAAAGATGGATTTGGGCCAGTAAGTGGTGATAAAGAGTCATCAAAGGTGGTGGGGCATTTGGGCCCGTGAGTAGGCCTACCCGAATGGCTCATGGGCTAATTCCAACATACTCTACCTTGGACCAGGACCCATGAGGGTGACTGATGCCAAGGCCCGGATCTTTGACTATCATCATTGCCATTTTATTCTTTGGTACCTGCAAAAGAAAGAAAAGTGGGAGCAAATAGTTTATCGCAGATTTAAAATATCCATGACAATTAATAAATTTTTCAACAGACAGACATTTAGTCCCCATGTCTGAAGGGTTAGACTCGGAATCAATTTTATCAAGATGAATAAGTTTTTTTCCTACTATGTATCTAATAAAATGATACCTAACATCTATATGTTTAGTTCTATCATGAAAAACAGGATTTTTACAAAGCTGAATAGCAGACTGACTATAAGAGAAAACACTAACTTTTTGACTTAGAAAACCAATTTCTTTAATAAGACCTTCTAACCACAAAGCTTCTTTAAAAGCTTCTGTGGCAGCAATGTACTCTGCTTTAGTGGTAGACAAAGCAACAATTTGTTGGAGTTGAGACTTCCAACTAATGCAAGATCCACACAAAGTAAATATATATATATATATACATATGATGTAGTGGATTTCCTACTATCTTTGTTATTAGCATAGTTAGAATCAACGTAACCAACAAGTTTTACTCCATCGGGACACTTAGTGAATTTAATGCCATTTTTTAAAGTTCCTTTAAGATATCGTAACAACCATTTCAGGGCCTCCCACTGGGGAGAACTTGCATTAGACATATAACGGCTAAGACAACTTATAGCATATGCAATGTCAGGCCTGGAACATACCATCAACAACATAACAGAGCCAATAGCATTTGAGTATGGAACCTTTTTCATTTTCCCCCTATCTTTATCAGTTTAAGGACACAGATCTTTACCTAACTGAAAATGAGAAGATAGAGGAACAGAAGTTGCTTTTGAATCTAGCATGGAGAACTTTTCAAGCATGGAAAGGATGTATGCACTTTGATTCAAAACAATGGTGGAGTTCTTCCTATCTCTTTCAATAGTCATGCCCAAAATTTTCTTAGCATCAACAAGATATTTCATATCGAAATTCTTGCTAAGATTGTTTTGAAGATTTTTTACATGCGGCATGCTAGGACTAGCTATGAGCATATCATCCACATATAGAACAAGAAAGACAGGTATGTTATCATCATATTTAAATTACAGACAATGATCATAATTGCTTCTAGTGTACTTTAAAGAATGCATGAAGGTGTCAAATTTCTTGTTCCACTGCCGTGGAGACTGTTTTAACCCATACAATGATTTCTTTAACATACATACATAATCAGGTTTGGATTTATCAATGAAACCAATAGGTTGATGCATGTAGATGTTCTCTTCTAAGTCTCCATGCAGAAATGCAGTTTTCACATCCATTTGTTTCAACTCCCAATTAAAATGAGCAGATAAAGCAAGTAGAATGCGAACAGTAGTGTACTTAACGACAGGAGAAAACACTTCAGTATAATCAATGCCTTCCTTTTAGGTAAACCCTTTAGCAACAAGTCTAGCTTTAAACTTTTTTGAGTTTTCTTTTTGCTTGATTTTGAAAATCCATTTACACCCGATAATTGAACCACTACTAGGTTTTGGGACCAAAATCCATGTCTTATTATCTTTCAAGGATTTCATTTCATTTTTCATTGCACTTAGCCATTTTTCAGAATCTTCAAATTTTAGGGCTTCTTCAGGAGTGCTAGGTTCTCTAGATTCAGTGTTTAGTGCAACATCAAAATCACTAAACTTAGAGGGGAGACTAGGTACACGTCTGTTTCTGTCCCTAGCCAATAGGTAGTTAGTTAAATTATCACCAGGGTTCAGATTGTCTGTGTGTTCCTCTAGGCTACCCTCTACCTGTTGGTTATCCTCCTGAATTTTCTCTATCTGAACGAAATTCGGTTTTAATGGAGATTCTGTTTTATCTGGAGTGTTACAGAGACAAGGCATATCTGATTCGTTAAAAACCACATTTTTACTAATCAGAACCCTAAGATCAGGTTGGCTCCTAAGCCACAAACTATAACCCTTAACCCCATCCGGATATCCTACAAAAACACACTTCTGTGATCTAGGTTCAAGTTTATCAACACTTTGATGAACAAATGCAGCACATCCAGAGACACGTAAAGTAGACAGATCAACAGTTTTGCCAGACCATACAGATTCAGGAATCTTACCATTTAACGGAATGGAAGGGGATCTGTTTATGAGGTGAACAACAGTTAACACTGCTTCACCCTAAAGAGTTTTGGGAACTCCAAAACTGGAAATCATACATCTTACTTTTTCCGAAATGGTTCTGTTCATACGTTCAGCAACACCATTCTGCTGAGGTGTATAATGATTTGTTTTGTGCCTATTTATACCATATTTGTCACATAGCTCAGAAAAACTTTGGTTACAAAATTCCAAACCATTGTCTGTGCGTAAAGCTTTCAAAGTTATTCCAGTCTGATTTTCAACTAAGACTTTCCTCTTTTGAAAATGCTCAAATACTTCAGATTTGCACTTCATTAGAAACATAAAAACTTTTCTTGAAAAGTTATCAATGATTGATAAAAAATATTTGTTCGCTCCGTGGGTTGGGGTACTAGAAGGCCCCCCCACATCAGCATGCACATAGTCTAAAATGCTAGATGAGGAAGTGGGGTTGGGGTATGGGGTAACAGGAAACTGAACTTTATGTTGTTTTCCCATGATGTATTCTTCATAGAATTTCAATTTCTCAATGCTGTCATGCAATACACCTTCAGTTTTGAGAATTTCAAGACCTTTCTGACTGATATGGCCTAACCGTTTATGCCATAAAACAGTTTGATTATTCTCAACAACATTAGCAGAAAATGCATCATACTTGACAGTACACACATAACGATTACGTTTGCGTTCAGCTTTGAAAACAGTTAATGAAAACCTTCATAATTTTCATAACCCCCTTTCCCCATCTGCCCTTTAGACCTTCTTCCTCAAGAACGGCACATGAAATAAGGTTATGACTCAAGTCAGGGACAAACCTGACGTTTTTAAGAGTTAAATTAAAATCATTTTCAAAAGACAAGTTCACGTCACCAAGACCCAAAATTTCACAACGTTTTTCATTTGCCATTGAGACAGAACCATAATTCCCAGATTCAAACTTTGTGAAAACATCTTTAAAAGGAGTCATATGAAAAGAGCATCCAGAATCAATTAGCCACTCATGCATATTCAGACTCTGAACATTGTTAACATCACAGACCATGAAGACATCACAAGAACAGTCATCAGTAACAACATTTGCATTGCCATTAGAATAATTCCGATCTTTGTCTTTTCTAGGTTTCCTGCAGTCCTTAATATAGTGACCCTTAATACCGCAGTTATAACACTTCATTTCTTTAACCTTGTCATCACTGTTTTTATCACCCTTACCCCTTGACTTACTCCTACTCTTGTGTTTACCCTTACTGTGTTTTCTATACTTGTAATCAGAATTTCTATTCTTGGTTCTACCTATAACAAAGTTAACCTCACCCTGTGACTGGTTTGGTTTATTTATTTTGAGGTCCATTTCTTTGCTTTTAAGGCCACTAATAACAGTATCCAGATTTACATTGTCTCTACCATACTTAATGGCAACTTTAACATCACCATAGGAATCTGGTATGGCATTAAGCAATACTATAGAGGTATAATCATCAATGTTCTTATCCCCAATAAGTTTTATATCCTGGATTAACTTAGTGAACTCATCAATAATTATCATCAATATTTTTAGTCAAATCCAGTTTATATCTGAAAAAATTTTCTAGTAAAAATAGTTTACTAGGAAATGAGGTTTCTGTATAAAGTTCTTCTAACCTATTCCGTAACTCTCTAGCTGATTCTTGTTTCCCTACTTTTCGAATCACAACATTAGATAAGTAAGCAAATTCATCATTTTCGAGTTTCTTTTCCTCATTAACAGTATCAGCATATTTTCCATCAATTGCTTTGAAAACTTTTTGCTGAATCAAAATTCCTTTCATTTTCTGTTGTCAGATAGTAAAATCGGTTTTGCCATCAAACGGAAGCAAGTTGTAACCAGCCATGATAAGAAAGTAGTAATGGTAAACAACAGATGTAACAGATGCAACAACAAATGCAACAGAGTAATGATCAGAGGTTCCTCGTCCTATTCTCAACCAGATACCCCACGGTCTCAGGGACCCGACCACGTGAGAAATAAGGAGAGGGTTCGGCCTAGGTCCGGTATTTAGAAATAGGAATATTCAATAGCAGGAATATCACAGAGATAATCAACATAAATATCCAGAGACCGAATTAACGCAGAAGTATCACACAGATAATTCTTTATCACAAAGATATGAGACAGACCTAGGGATACCACAGAGTTACTCGAACCAGTAATTTTAAAACAAGTTTCACAGAGGATAAGGCGGAAGCACTAAGTACCGCACACAGCAGATATCAGCACAAAGTGATAATCAGGAGTAAGGTTAGAAATTTACCGTGAGGTCTTCGAGGCTAGAACCGGACAAAACCGGCTCTGATACCACTGTTGAGTGGTGAGCCACCAGTGGATAGTGAAAAACCTAACTTACTATTACAAAACCGATTAGAGCCTAAACTACAAATTACAATTTCAAAAAACCAAAGAAACTGTAAAGTAAAGGTCCTAACAATATCTAAGGCTCAGGGAGCCAAGATCCAAGAACTCACGACCACACACAAGGCCGGCTCCCACCACCAGTTACTCAAACCACCACAAAGGCCGATGTCCACTTAGGACTGTCACACAGACAAGATCACAGAGAAATATAGGGAGTGCGAAAGAGAGGGGAAGAGCTCAAGACAATTTACTCACGGTTTTTGCTTGTATCGAACACAAAGGGATGGATCCCCTTTTATACGACACAGATGTGAGAGACTAGAGGCCGAAGGAGGCGGTCAGGCATGGTTCCAAAGCCATCAGAACCATGGAAGGATGGATGGAAACCGAGGAGACATTTCAGTGAGAGGGAGAGAGAGGGGGGAAGGAATTACAACGGCGGAAGAAACCCTAGAAGGGAAAGAGAAGACTGACCAACATCACTTAGGTCAAGGCTTATAAGATGAAGCGGATGGGCCGAAGCGGGTTTCAACTGGATAGGGTTGCAGACGGGCCAAGATGGATTTGGGCCAGTAAGTGGTGATAAAGAGTCATCCAAGGTGGTGGGGCATTTGGGCCCGTGAGTGGGCCTACCCAAATGGGTCATGGGCCAATTCCAACATATCACATTTAATATAATTTACCAATACTCTCTACAGACCCGGAAACCTCAAGAACCATGTGCTCGAAGTGATCCATTGCAAGTGCATGCATGAATACATATATATATATATAGGATAAATTACAATTAGTTCTCCTAAAATTTGACATAATTACAAATACTTATTTGTTGTTTGAAAAAGTACAGATACTCCTCTGAGGTTTGTAACCGTCTAATAAATAACTAATTTTCATCTATTTTTATGGGTGAACTAACCAAAATACCCTTATGCAAACTGAATTATTTTTAATCTTTTTTGAATTTTTTTGTACTACAGTGCACAAAGAGAGGTTTTTAAGTTTTTTCCACCGAGGAACAATAATGCAATTTGTCTCGGTTGATTATTCTATAATTTTAATTAAAAATTCAAGGGCAAAATAGTCAATTTCAGGCATTTAGTTAAAACTTACAAATCTCAGGAGGTATTTGTAATTTTTCAAACAACGAGAGAATATTTGTAATCATACCAAACCTTAGGGGAGGTGGCCGTAATTTACCCTATATATATCCATGGCTAATTCATCTTTTTACTTCATATCCCAAAATAATTCATTTATCTACTAGTGCAAAATTCAAAATCTTTAATCTTTTAATCAATATATCATATTAAAAATCAGGATATATTTATTATTACTTTTAAATATTATCAAATAATAAAGGGCTTCATCTAACTTCCAAATCTTTGGCTAATGTCGGAGCAATCTGGTTCAAATCCGGGGCCCAAAATTTCGGTGGGGCGGGTTGAATTATTTGGATACCGTGAGCTTGATATGTGCATAGAGCATGCTTATAATCTCTTGAATATCTTATAAAAAGTTTAAAAACTTATAACTCATCAAAACTCCCTCTAAATCCTTTAAGGCCTTGTTTACAGGGAGATAGAGGATTGTGCGGCCTAGCAATGGTGAAGCCAGTAATTTGGCTTAGTCTTATCAAAATTTAATTACTTAATTTAACGAATAAAAAGATATTAAATTCATAAAAAAATTATATTTACTATAATAACCATTGCAAATTAAACACATACAATGATATAAGTACGGTTAATTTTTATAACATCCGAGAATGAGGGGTGGTTTGAAATTTACGAATAACAAATTTCTGGGTCTTTTAATAACAAATTTATCTATTTCTTAAAAATTAAAACTTACATTTATATAATTATAATTTTTTTAAAAAAAATCATGATCAATTTTTATGTCTAAGCTTATCTATTTGTTCTTGGAGATTTAAATAAGAAGTAATAAAATAAAATAATGAACAACTAATTTAAAAATTTGACTAAAAGTAATAAAATAAAATAATGAACATCTTTTGGGCGCTATCTTTACAAAAATCGAAAAAATGATTTAGAAAAACTAAAATTTATTTATCTAATGAATAGAAATAAATTGCAAAACTATCAAAATCAAGAAACAAGTTGGTCAAAAATCGAAATATATAAATTGAAAATCAATAGCAGAAAACATAAAAAGGAAGAGGAATTTTGAAAAAAATTATAGGGTTAATTACACTTAGACCCCCTCTGAAAATGCATAATTACACTTTCCCCCAAAGAAGTTTTGAAATTACACTTACACCCCCTCCAAAAATTTTCTATTTACACTTGACCCCCATTCGTTAAAGTTTGGACGAAAAATGTTCACGCCAACAAAAATAATTACAAAATTTTTCAATTTTTCCCATTATTTAATATTTTCATGTATATTTTTGTACTTATAAGAGGATAAGTGTAATATATACATATAGAGTGAGGCCAATATTATTATATTTTTTCCTTATAAGTACAAAATTATTATACGAGAGTGTTAAGCGAAAAGTAAAATTGAAAATTTATGTAATTATTTTTGTTAAAATGAACATTTTCCGTCAAAACTGTAACGAATGGAGGTCAGGTGTAAACAGAGAATTTTCAAAGGGGGTGTAAGTGTAATTTCAAAACTTTTTTGGGGGAAAGTGTAATTATGCATTTTCAGAGGGGGTCTAACTGTAATTAACCCAAAATTATAATATGATGTTGAAAAAATCATAAGATCCAGCACATTTTTCTTTTTGGCTAAGTGGGAACCATGAGTTTTAATTAGTGGAGAAATACTAAAAATAGGAATCTCGAAGAAAATATTTTTGGAATAAATTAATGTGAATTTTTGATCAGATATTTTTAACGAGCAAGACAAATTTATATCTAAAACTTGATAGACGAATAGCCCTAGGCTAAGGCCAAGCCCGATCGACCCCTGGGATTTGACAGGGCCTCCCTTCGCCACTGTGGCCTAGGATTGAATTTGGATTTTGGTTAGCATTAGGTGAGAGTTTTATTATGAATAATATATTTACCTTTTGTTTGATAATTTGCTCGAAAATTAGTTAATATATTGATAATGTGTTTATTAATATCCTTGCGATGAGGGTTTACAGTGGCTTTTGACAAATTTGCCTCTGGGGTAAACCTATTAATGGGCGGGTATTATTCGAATTCGAATTCATTATTTTTATAATAGATCCGGACCCAAACCCATTATTTTTATATTAGACCCGCACCCGGACCCGAATCCATTGTAATAAGTATTTCGGGTATGGATAGGGTCTAGACCCAAAAATACCCGCGGGTATGGGTGTTGAATGGGTAAAATCTATTATTATAAAAATTCATAAATATCTATTAACTTATAATTATTGAACTTGTAAATTTTTAATAGATTAATCGAGTTGATTTTACTTGTTATCTAAAATTCTTAATTCTTGTACATAATTTTTTTTTTACTTTTACGTATTGATATTTTGAAGAAAGAAAATTTGCCAGAATTTTTCATCTTTATTTTCATAGTGACAACTGTGAATTAAGTTTTTGATAAAATTAATTTGAATGTAAAGTGATAAGTCAAGTTAAATTAATATATGGTACTAATAAAATTTGTTCAAATTTGAATTGTAAAAAACTCATGAAATAAAAGTTGAACGGATTTTCAAATTAATAAAAATATCATTCTAAAGTTAAAATATAATTTTCATACATTTTTCTTGTTGGTTATTTAATTTGCATTCCTATATCGAATCTATGTCGATGTGTAATTGGTTAATATGATTCATTATTTGAACAAAATCAATATCGTTATATATATTTCAACAATATTCAATCTGCACATGTTAAAAGTTCAAATAATTTTTAATTTGATTTATTGACAGTAAATTCATGAAATATATTGAATAAACTAATTTAGTAATATGTTTCTGTAATATGATTTACAAAGAAACATGTATAATTAGTTTATTCGTTTTAATGTGTAAAACTCAATGGGTAAAACCCATAATGGACCCAATTAGTATGGGTATAAAATGGGTAAGACCCAATGGGTATTCTATGAGTAGGGTCCGAGTAAAATACATAAGTAATAACTATGAGTATTTATCGGGTTCGAGTCTGGGTAGGGTAATACCCGCCCATCGACAGGCCTATCGTGGGGTATCTAATGCAGAGGGTCATTTGGGGACACGTTGTGTCAGAGCATATAGGTAGTGTTTGCGAAAGTTTTGAAAAAATGATTTTTAGCTCTTGGATTTAGAAAAGTAATTTTGAGGTGTTTGGAATGTCAATCAACGTCTATTTCTGAACTACTACAAAGAACACTTTTAAGCTGAAGCTAGAAGCATCATGGTTTGGCTGTTGTAAATAAATTCAACTTTCCTTTGAACTACTTTACCCTCATTATGATAATCTTAATTCAATTTTATCCTTTTTAATTTATTTTCGAACTTGCTCATCTCAAGTTGATGTTAGAATTTTCAAATAATTTGAATGACTTATCACTAACAAAATTTATAATTTTACATATTCAATATTTTAAAATTTTTATATTTTATTTTCTGTATTATATTATATTTTTAAAAAAATCTAAATTCAATTGCTATGATTAATTAAAAATATATTTTTGACAATCATGCAAGTTTATTTATTGTGCATGAATGAACATCTATATAACACAGTGGGGATATTATTGAATTAAACATTCAATTTTTCTATTAGTAGTCAATATTTCAATAATATAAATGACAAATATTTTAAAAAAAAAGAAATATAAGATATACTAATTAAAATAAAATTTTTGTTTTAAAAAAATAATTATTATTATCAGAAGTGTAAATATTAAGCAGATATAGTATCTTTTTGTGACATGCGGACAAAATGAACCAATTAAACTTGTTTTAGAGTGTTTTTCCCCAAACACTACCTAATTTAGCTTTTATTTGTTTTTCACTTTTTTTTTACAAACACTAATCACTTTTAATTTTACTACAACTTTCAATTTTTCATACGAAAAGCACTTCTATAAAAGTAGACGTTTTTGCAAACACTCCCTTAATGCAGTGGGCCATCATGGTAAAATTTTGGAGAAAACAAGGGACAATACGAAGAATTAACGAACAAAAGTGGGGGTTAATATGGAAATGTGTAAAGAGGTGGGCTTTTAATCCGACACCAAAATAAGAATCGGGCCAATGTTGGCTGGATTCAAATCTTGGCACAATAGAGCCCAATACCGGGCCCTAAACATTATTACCAGGCCGCTAAAATTTTTTGTAAACGGGGGTATTAGGCTGGATTGGTGCGGATATCCAGCCCAAATGCCTGCCGGTAAATAAGGCCTAACAAGAATTATGTATTAAAGAATTTTTGACCAGTTTATTACTTCTCAAAAGTTCATTTTATATAAACAATTCCATGATTAAAAGGAGGAGAATTTAATTTTACAACAATGAGTAGATACAATTTGTAATTAAGTCAAATTTTGGGGGTGTAATTGCAATTTATCCTTGTGGATGGGGGGTTCGGAGGGAAAATTTGGTGGTGAAAAGCATGTAATGAAGAGAGGTGTGATGATGCAATGGACACAAAGAAGACAACAAATCATGAAATTCTTAACACACTGTCATCAAGACTGATTGATGACTAGTGTCCAGTCACCTGCAAGATTTCTGTGTCCACAAAGTTGAGGAATGTGACTCTTATTATTATTATTATTATTATTATTATTATTATTATTATTATTATTATTATTATTATTATATTTGGCCTATCCCAACTTTTACTATCTAGATCCACATATATTTAATTATTTTTGGAAAATAAAATAATAATAATACAGTATAGGACTACAATCCAAACTACCATTCAAACACTGCCATTTTGTCTGTGAACCCCAGTTTTTTTTTTTTTTTTTTTAATTACACGACTTTCACTTGTGTACTTTATATGATTTGAAAAATTATATTTAGTACTCTTAATTTTTATTTTTGTTCAACAATTGTTTCATATGTTATAATATTTATAAAATTTGTTGACATCAATAAAAAAATTGAGTAAAAATTCATATTTATAACCGTTTGACTTACAAACTTATTGTAGGTCGAATTTTTATTTTGACCAAACTACCATTAAAAGGGTGAAGATGAACCTCCTCACATGTATTAGCGTGTGAAGATGTATAAGGGTAGTTTGGTTAGAAAAGATTTATTTGACCTACAATGAGCCAGTAATAAGTCAATTTGTGGTAATACGACTTTTCATTCAATATTTTTGTTAATATCAATAGATTCCGTGAGTTTTGATTAATAGAGGAATTATTTTTTGGACGAAAACAAACATCGAAGGTCTATGTGTAATTACACTAAGTTTCAGGAGAGGAAGGTGTTATTTTCCCTTTTTTTATTATTTTTTGTTGAATGAATGAGTTATATTGCATTATAAATAACATTAATATATCAACTATTGCAACATGATAATCCATAATCAATCATCAATTATTATTACAGTAAACAAACAACTATTATTGAAATAGATTAATACTCACGCATATGTGGTATATGAATCTATGAACTCATAGTTATGGTGCTTCAATGGAATATAGCAACTGCTACTCCCGGGAGCAATAGCAATAGAAAGAAAATGAGCCTAGGAATTCGCTTACATCCTTAAGTGAATACCCTTGTGATAGCTCTACAACTCGCTTTTCTCCCTTGTGCTTCTTTATCGGACCGCCAACCTTTCCTCTCCTTGAAGTCGAGCTAGCTTTTCACTTCCTATTGTATTGAGCCCACATAACTACTTTTCTAGGTTTCAGTCCCGTCCCAGGTCTGCCCAAAAGGAGAATTCTGGGCTTTTTATGATCAATCACCATTATCATATCCCAACAAAAGGACAATGAAAGGTAGGGCGAATAATGCAGTAGGAACAAATTACAACTTTGCTGCTTGATACTGAAGGAATTTAATATATTCATCCTCACATACATATAGTTCTACGCTCACTACTGGTAGAAGAATTAAGAGGTGGAACATTTCATAAGTTAAATTGGGCTAGATCGATCCCTTTTTATGTTCTTCTTTTATTTGTGATTTGAGAAAATTTAGGTTGAATTGAATTGAATTTGACTTAATTATACAATCATTTTTTAATGAATTATGGTACTATACTTGTCATAAAATTGACATAAGTCCAACCAATTGCTGTGATCCAAATGACTAATTAATTCTATGAAGTTGCTCTTATCCAAAATTTCATGCACCATTTAGAGGATCCTTTTTCTTGCAGCCTTATCCCTAGCAAAGAACTAGCTAGCTTCTCTAAAAATGACATAAAAGCAAATAAAATACCACACTGATGCAACGTGTGTCGTGATTGGCGTTCTATTGTATGAGGTACTATTCATTTTGACATTGTATAAGTATCATGATTTATTTTGAAAAGGCAACTTCGGACTACGCTCAAACTCCTTGCGTGCAACCGATGTGGAATGCGTTCCTACATCATACCACTACAAAAACAATGATTTTTTCCTACACTATTAACCACGACTTCATCGTGGCAAATTAACATTATTATCAATGGTTAAATAAAATCAATACGAAAATTTAAATTTTTACCACAATTAATCAATATTTACCACGGTTTTTAGCTATCGCCAAAACATTTGTTCTTATTTTAGTTATAACTCATGTTTTAGCATCACTTACAAAAACAACGGCTAATGGTTGTCGATAATTTATATTCGCTATAATTTTATTTTTCTTTATCATAGTTATTAATTATATCGAAAAATCATATTTTTTTTTTTATTATTACAAATAACATTAATGTGTCGTATTCAGACAACCGATGCCGTACAAAGACATTATGAGATGTACATCATGTACTTAGACTAGTACTTTTCATTACCTCTTTTCTTGTTGTTTAATAAATAGCACGTACTATATGGCCAACTAGAGGTTGAATGACATATAGTTTTCGTTGTGTTCGAATTAGTTTTTAGTCGTTTTCAGAATTTCGCGTACGATTTTTGTTAATGATCTCATAAATTATTAAATATATTTATTTTTAATTATTTCATCAAATTTTTATTATTATTTTGCAAAAAAAAAATCACATACCAAACATGTGGTCGTTATCCAAAAGAATTATCCAAAAGATATGGAATGAAAAATATTATTTCTCTATCCGATTGAGTTTTTATGGGCTTGCAATTAATAAAATCAAATTTTCTCTCCTAATTTTTTTCAAAAATCATCCCAAAGTCTGCATTGTTCAGTCATTATTTCAATAAAAAATAATTATCAACTATTGCTTATAGGGTTAATTACGCTTAGACTCTATGAAAATGTGAAATTACACTTTCCCTGTAAAAAAATTTCAAACTACACTTACACTCCTGAGAAAATTATCTGTTTAAACCTAAATTGCTTCCGTTAGGATTTGGACGAAAAAAGCTGGCATAAGCAAAAAGAATTACATAAATTTTTAATTTTACACCTCATTGAACATTTTCATGTATATTTTTGTATTTATAAGAGAATAAATGTGATATATACATATGGAGTGAGATCATCATTACAATTTTTTCTTTATAAGTACAATATTATTATATGGAAATGTTAAATAAGGGATAAAATTGAAAGTTTGTATAATTATTTTGCTCACATCGGTACTTTTCGTCCAAATCCTAATTGAATGGGGTCAGGTGTAAACGAAGAATTTTTGGAGAGGGTGTGAGTTTAATTTCAAAACTTTTTTGAAAAAAGTGTAATTTCACATTTTTAGAGGGGGTCTAAGTGTAATTAACCCTTACTTATATGTTCGACCTATATATGTACAATTATAAAATACCGACTGTCGAGAAATAATTTTATGTTTGTCGTAATTATTTCTATTATTCAGAAATAATATCATCAGACACGTTGTTATCTGCTTTTGGTGCTTTTCAACAAATTTTAGAAATAATATCAAACGTTATATCTCATTCCCTCTCAAATTGACCAAAAGAACTAAAAAAAATAAAAATAATTTCAATCAATTTACTTCAATTAATAATATTTATCGTTTTTACTTAAAAAAAAACTCAAAACTTGATTATATAATATTCGTAACATTTTAATTGGAAATGAGTAAATGAACCATGATTTGGTCCGTATAGATGGGATTGAGACAGGAGATCATTGACCTACAATCAAAATATTTGTCATAGTCAAAACAACGACTAATAGTGGTTGAATTAGGGTTGTTCAGTTTAGTTACCCGAACTGAAAATGTGGAACCAAAATTCAATATGCGGAAATGGCGTACCGAATACTGAACGGTACGGTAAAAACTGAATTTTGGTTCAATTTTAGACCAAACTAACTGAGTATTTTCTTTTTCTTTTTAATGAAAAAATGCCTTCAATTTATTTTATTCAAAAGTACATGTCCAAACTCCAAAATAATTAAAATATAAAAATTTATAAAATAAAATGTACAACCAAAATCAAATCCAAATAAAAGTATAAAATGCATCAGTCAATAATACAAGATATTACGAATACAATTCAAATTCAATAACTCAATATTAATATAATCTAATTTCTTTAAGTTAATAAATTAAATTAATTAAAATGAATAAAATTAAGTTTATATATCATCTTCATTTGTTATGTTTATATATATTTATAATATAAATATATATATATATATATTTGAAAAAAAATGGGATTCAATTATTTTTTATTAATCGGCGGCAAAGGCCAAAACCGAACAGAAAGCCAATTTTTTTTTGTTTAAAAAAAATTCAGATATCGACTCGAATTTTTGGTTCAGTATTAGGT
This sequence comes from Sesamum alatum, assembly GCA_034509735.1. Classification (NCBI taxonomy): domain Eukaryota; kingdom Viridiplantae; phylum Streptophyta; class Magnoliopsida; order Lamiales; family Pedaliaceae; genus Sesamum; species Sesamum alatum. The sequence continues at coordinate 45,714,204 of JACGWO010000001.1, read as the reverse complement.
AATAACCGAGTTTTCAATTTGTTTGGTTTTTGGTTGATAAACCGAATACTGCACACCCCTACGTTGATTTTTTTTTTTTTTTTTTTGAAGTGAAGCTATGAACAACTTTTTTTTAGAATAAACCGGTTACAATAATTCATATCAAATACCTTATATCTAATAACTTTCGAGCAACTATAACAATATACTAAGAGTCATGAGGCCCTAGTTTCAGCAATTGAGTTAGGCCTCATTGGCCCCTACTTTGAATTAAATAGTCATGATTATTTAATATTCTCCATAATTTTTTACTTTGACCATAGCAATTAAATATAACAAAAATTTATATTTCTTCTAAAGAAACAATTACTTGTAATGACTTGTACACACTTCTGAGATAAATCATAAAATTAATATGATAGGATTTACAATAAATTCATCATATACAAATGAATGTGATTATTAAAGAGTCTTAATGATATTACTCATAATATTTTTTAAAATAATAGTAGTTTATGTTACTTTATTATTTTATTTTTGGATAGTTGTAGTTTATGCACATTAAATGCACCAAGTACATTTTATACTCGACCCCCACCAAATTTTGAATTGTTATTACTATAATATACCTATAATACGTATGTACTATATCTATATCATAATTTATATTTATTGCCACTAATGTCCCAACATTAATAATTAAGTAACCAACATTCATCAAACCAATAATTGGTCGAAAATTAATAGATCATATGGTTGTTGTTTAGATAGCATTGCGTTAGTTATAAGGAAAATTGAGAGGTTTCTTTTACCTTGTTATAATTTATTCTTATATATATTCTTGTAATAATTATATAGACTTTCTCGAGTTTATTGTTATTATTATTATTTTGACATAGAAGTGATAATTATATGAGTATATCAATATTTCAATAAATTGAGTAACCAAAAATTGACTCGGGCTTACTTAAAGTTTAATTATTTGCCTATATATAATTGAATCGAGTTTAATTAAATATTACTTTTTTTTTGGATTACAAGTGAACTGAATTTAAAGTCTTGCTACAAGAAATATGAACTATTGTCACAACTAATTACCATAGTCAAAAAGCAAACAATTATGATCAATAATAATTCATCGTCGCTTCACAAGAACAGTTGTTTTACCCGATAAGACTAAAATATAGCCCATAATTGAAAAACATAATAAATGCTCTCATAATTAAGAAACACGACAAATATTTTGGTCATAATTATGATCATGGTATTGTTCACTTTAACTTCATGAGCTTCACACGTTTGGTCTAAAAAAGACATTTCGCTAAGGAGACGAGGCTCTGGGACTTATAAGTCATTCAAACACCTTGTCTACAACTAATGTAGGATGTGTGCCAACATCGTCAACCTCCCAAATGAAAGTACTGGTACATGCATTTAGCATCATTCTCACAGACAATGCCAAATGGTACAACATACGACGCAATCGGGGCTCATTGCGCAAGGTATTATCTGCTCTGACTTTATGAGCTTCACGGATTTGTACTTGAAAATGTGTTTCGGTAAGGAGAACGGCCTTAGGGCTTATAAGCCACTCAAATTTCTCATTTTAAACTAACGCCGGACACATGGCAACATTATCAACGAATGTATTACACTCGCTATCAATTAGTCACTCTCTTCGAACTGTACATCTCAAATTTTCATTAGCCTCAATTTGCGCTATAATTCCAGTGTAGCTTATATCTTATCATACCAACTTAAAATTAAGTACCCTAAAATTACATATGTGCCAATGAAAATTGATGTCACTATGACATAATTTGATTTCCTTTTCAACAAAATAAAGAGGAAAAAATATAAATAAAAGAGAATGTGTCTTCTTACTAATGAGATCCACAATTTTAATACTATGGAAAAGCTATAAAGAAGAGGAGTTGGTCTATTTAAGAAAAGGGAAGAGATATCATATGTATCCCATGTTTTCTCCTTTGTACATAAAAGACAACAAACAAATTAATGTTCACATCAGAATTGTCATTCTATATTTTTATCTTTCATTTATGACAAAATACAGTTTTCCAAGAGTTGGTTCACAACTGGATTCAGCCAAAACTAAGAACAAAGACCACAATCATTGGTTTTCTTACACTCTTAAATATCTAATTTTTAAAAATTAAATTGGTCAATTTGCATTAAACTCCTTGGTGTTTTAAAAATTCAATTAAATAAATAAATCCCTCTATTTTCTTAAACGTAGCTCACTTGCACCTCTTCGTCAAATGCACCAAGTGGCGTTAATTTTCTTACCAGGTGACTGTTATGCCCTTACTTATTATGCATTACTTCTTATTTTAATGGTTGTTGGATCCAAGGGCGAGTGAAATCCACATTCTGTTAATTTCTAACGAAAGGGGTGTTTCATGCAAGATTTTCTAAAACAAACCGGGGGGGTTGTTGTTAACATATTTTTAGAACACAGGAGATGTCAGTTGTTCCGAACGTAAATAGGAGACCTACTTCACGATGATGTAAACAAGAAAATTAGCCTAAATTATGAATGTGCTTCAACGAAGAACTCACAAAAATGTCGGATTTCAAGAATATTAATAGTCAGGTACTCCATGGTACAATATATTCGGGGTCTAATAGACAACCGAGAGGTTTCTCGTATTTTGTTTTCGTTCATATTATCTAAAAAATTTATGATACTGCTTATGAATTGACTATTTTACCCCTCATCCGAGGATTATCCCTATTAAGCATATTAAATTATATATTTTCTGTTTGAGGTATCATTAACATAAACTACAGTCCGGTTTGCTATCAATAGATCAACCGGAAGGAATTGTAATGTGGTGGTATTCTGGTCTAAACATGAAGTCTGCAATCCGACACCAAAATGTGTTGTAATATGTTCTTTGACTGTCCAATTATTCCAAATAAAGCAGAGACAAACTGGTGAAATATCTAATCAATGAACAGTAAATTTGCCAAAACAAGAGGTAATTAGAGTATTTAGTGGACTGTATTTGATATGGTGGACCAACTTCCGAAATTTTTGGGTAAATTATGACATGCTGCTGCCCTGAACTTTATTATAATTATAAAAAATTTGTGGTTGTTTGAAAAATTAATTTTTTTTTTGAAATTAATGATCATCTAACAAAAATTCTTTCGTGACAGCCCATTATAAGGGGTATTTATTATACGGCCGTTAGTTTCGGGGGGTATTTGTAATTTTTCAAACAATGAGGAAAATTGTAATTATGACAACGATCAGGGGAGCCCGTTGTAATTTCCCTTAAAACGTAACATTAATGGACTTATTTGCGCCGCGACGTATATTTTATTACATGATCATATTAATATCTTAATAAATTGGACGATGAACAAATACATTGTTTCGATCAATACGTCGATATAATTAAGAACTATGAAATATTAAATTACAATAAATATATAAAAGTGAGACAAATACCCACACGTCCATTGAGATTCAAACCCATAACTTAAAACTACTGTAATCACTAGGCTAAGACATTATTGATTACCTTAACCATAATTGAGTAGCCCATATACAGTTATACCTGGGAGGTAAGATTCATTATTCACAAAGTAGGTTGATTTCATATTGGGCCAAGTATTATTCATGGGCATACCAAATTTGAAATAAATATATACGATATATCGTAATCAACCACAACAAATAGAATAAATTATATTGACATCCCTAAATTATGTTTAATTATATAAATATCGGGAGTATTTACAAAATTGTAAGTACAGTCTCTTATGGATGACGCGTAATTTACCTCAAAAAGTGTTTGTGTAGGTTTTGACCTCTAAAGAAATGCTGATGTAAATTACAGCTACAGTTTCAAATGGACACTGCAATTTTACAAATAAAATAAGATGTTTGTATAGTTAAATATAATTTTAGAACGTTGTCGTTGTAATTTATCCAACCAAATAATCAGGGCCTAAATAAAACCTACATCATAGCTAAACTTACACCTTTTTTTTTTTTTACAATTTTCCAAACATGCCCCTAACAAGATTGAAAAAGGTAAAGTGGCCTCCCACGTGCCATACATGTGGCGCACGTGCAATGTTTTTTTTTCCTTATTGTATAACAAAATAGATAAAGCATATGAGATGTTATCATGATTAGATAATACCCTTAGCCACCAAATTAATTTTTTTTTTTCCAATGAATCAATATTTGTGAAGGGATGGGATGGCCCACAACAGTGGACCCCACACACTAATCACTTTTAATTAACACTAAACTCATCCCATTATAATTAATTAATCAAATTAAAAAGTATATGATAAAGATGGGAAGGGAATGGTGTGAGTGATACTTTAATGGAAAAGGTTTATGCTTCAAATCAAAGACTTTGTCCCTCCACCAATCGACCCTTTTCCCCTCTACAATAATTACACTGAATAAAGCCACTTGTTTAGTTAGGACATGAATTGACGATATTACCCCTGAGTACCGTTGGAGAAAATTTTAAATTATTTCACATAGTCAAAGGTATAAATTAAATTGTGTTTGCATAATAGGTATAGGGATTAGATTTTATGTTTCAATTTTTATTGTATTATTTAATTTATTTAATATATATTTATATATGTTATGGGTATAAAAATAGAATTTTTTATTTTATTCAAGAGAATATGATGTATATATATATATATATTAAGACGGTGATTGACTGAATTTATAAGTTTTCAAATATTTTTAAATCTTATAAGTTTTTAAAAAAACTTTAAGTTGAATCCATCTTTTTTTTAAAGATCTTTTAAGTTTCTTAATTTTAATATTCAAAAAGACTAGGGACGTGCCTTTAGTACAAATCATACATGTCAAAATAGTGTACTGAATACCTAACTAAATTTTTTGGTTCGACTCGATAGATAATAAAAAACTTTTTTTATTTACTGAATTGTGCTCACCCCTATAAAAGACCAGAACACCCTCATTATTTTGTTAGCATTTATTTTTTCTCTTGATATAACTGATATTTTTCGCCCCACGTATATTTATTATGCGATTTAAATTTCTAATAGTTTCGTGGCTTTTTGGTTATTATTACAATACAAGAAGCTTATTACGCCAACACTCTAACATTTTATAAATTTTAATATATTATTTATTTAACCTTTTGAGTGATTAATTGTAAAATAAGATACAAATATTTTTAAAATTTTTAAGACCTCTTATAAGATGTCCGAACTTATAAAATTTGGAATAGAATATTTAATATGCCTTACTTCATTTGACGGTATACATATATAATTATGCTAAAAACTAAGGATGTGAATGTGGAAGATAAGATAAGTTGTAAGAATATGTATGCATATATAAAATATTTAAGAGGTGCACAAAATTTTTGAAAGTTGAAACCATTAATGATAGATAGACTTGGTTGACCTTTACAATTTTCTTTATTCTTGCATTCATCATTTTGAGATTAATATATATATATATATATATTATTTGTAGTGAACGTTAAAATATTGAACGTTGATAATTAAGATATGTCTAGAATAATATATACATTAATATTATACTGATGCGACGTAATTTATATATACAATTTTTAATTGCAAACGCATGTGGAGGTTTTATTATTATTATTATTATTATCAGTGGCGAAGCCAGAACGTCAGCTTAGCCTTGTCAAAATTTAATTAATAATTTTGATAAATAAAAATATTAAATTCATAAAAAGAATTAAATTACTATATAATGATCATAAATTAAATAAATACAATGATATAAGTACAATTAATACTTATAGCTATTATCCCAATGAGGGGCGGGTTAAAATTTACAAGTAAAAAATTTTGCGATTTTTTAATAACAAATTTATCCATTATTTGAAAATGAAAACATACATTTACATAATCATAAATTTCAAAAAGAAAATCATAATCAACTTTTATATCTAAGCTTATTTATTTATCTTGAGAGGCTTGAATAAAAAGTTACCAAATAAAATAACAAACAACTAATTTAAAAATTTGAATAATGAACATTAAAAAATCGGCATAAACAATAAATTTCTTCCGATTAATTTATACATTCTTTTGGGCTCCAAAAAACAATTAATCTAAAGAAACTAAATTTATTTTATATAATAAATTAAATAGAATTACAAAACTATCAAAAGAAACAAATTGATCGAAAATCGAAATATATAAACTGAAAAGCAATAATAAATAACATAAAAGCAAGAAAAATTTTGAAAAAAATTTATAACATGATATTGAAAAAATCATAAGATACCAATTTTTTCTTCTTGACTGAATGAAAATCCTATGGTTCTAACTAATTAAGAGAAATTAAAATGGGAATGTTGAAAAAAAATATTTTTAAACAAGTTAATTTGAATTTTATAATTAACTTTTTTAATAGATAAGACAAGTTTAAACCTAGAATTTGATAGGCTAATAGCTCTACGCTGGAGCCAAGCCCTGTCGGCCGCCAGGGCTCGACGGGGCCTGGCTCTGCCCCTGATTATTATTATTATTATTATAGGAATAATTGGATGAGGATGGTATTTCTGTTTTTAAAATTTTAGGCCCTTGCCTAAATTCTTTTCTTTTATTTTTTCACCATTATTTAAGAAATTTAAATACGTATTGAAATGCATGGGCCAACCATTTTTAACACTAACCATCATGACATGTTGTTTCTACGTGCATATAATAAATATTTTTTTTTATATAAATATATCATAAATAAGAATAAAATAAATAAACCAATACATGATATTTAGAAAAAAAGAAAAGAAAAAATAAAATACCAACTTTGGGTATTATCGACACAACATAAGATTTATTGTTGTGGTGTCATAAATATCGTTTGTTAATGAAAAGTACTTTTTTTTTATATTTATTAGTATAGATAATAATGTGATATAATGATGTTACAAATAATAAAGATGAGTTTCTTTTTTCAGCAATGTGATAAATGAAATTAATTATGAGTATTTGGTAACTCGTAGGTTCCACAATCATTTACTAGTGACTCATCAAAAACAAAACAAAAAGAAAAAGGGGAAATTACAACCTTTTCTGAGGTTTGACATAATTACAAATACTTTCTTGAAGTTTATAATTTTTAACCAAATGCTTGAAATTGACCATTTTGCCTTTAAATTTTTCATTAAAATTGTAGAAAAATCAGTCGAAGCAAATTGCATTATTGCACCTCTGTGTAAAAAATTTAATAAACCTCTCCCTACGCATTATAGTCCAGAAAAATTTTAAGAATTAGGTAAAAAATAATTCAGTGCATAAGGGCATTTTGGTCAGTTCACCCATAAAAATGGATGAAAATGGGTTATTTGTTAGACGATTACAAACCTCAGGGGGCATTTGTAATTTCTCAAACAACAAAGGAGTATTTGTAATTATGCCAAATCTCAGGGGAGGTAGCTGTAATTTAGCCAAAGAAAAAAGAAAGATAATTACATTGCCTTCCACTGAGGTTTTATGCAATTACATATAACTCTACATGATTCGAAAAATTATACTTAATATTCATAACTTTTGTTTTCTTTTAACAAATAGATCTATGAGTTAGTCAAAATTCATTGAATTTGTTGATATTAGCAAAAAAAAATAAAATCTATATTTACCCATGATTAATTTATTACCGACTTATTGCAAGTTAAACAAATACTTTCGACCAAACTACCCTTATAAGGGTGAGATATACCTCACCACATGCATTAGTGTGTGACGATGAATAAGGGTGGTTTGGTCTGAAAAAATATTTGTGTGACCTGCAATAAATTAGTAATAAACTAATATGGAGGTAAATATGAATTTGTATTTTTTTACTTATATCAACAAATTCGGTAAATTTTGACTAACAAAGGAATTTATTTGTTAGATGAAAATAAATATCAAAAATATTAAATATAATTTCATAAATTATAAAGATTTACGTATAATTACACCAAATTTTACAAAAGAAAAATGTAATTATAAAAAGAAAATCACTTTCAAGCATGAACTTTCACATCCATTAAATTCTTACGATGTTAGTTTTCCCAAAACTAGACTGATAAACTAAATAAATATCCAAATTCTAGCTCGACCCTTTTTTTTTATTAATAATACTTCTAGTATTAAATTCTCGAATATGTGCACACATATATACTGTTAGAAGTTGTATTCGACATATTTGTGAACAAATAAAGATAATATGAAAAGAGAAAAAGTAATAAAAAGCTACAAAATTTACATGGCTTGAATTTTTTTTCTATGATGATTCAAGTTTAGTTTCTTACTAGAATAGCTTCATGTAAATTATTATAAAAAGTCATTTATCAATTATTTATAGGGATAATTATATTTAAATTTCCTGATTTATGATCTGTTTGCACAAACCATTCATGCCTTTTGTATAATTACAAAATTGCCCTTGACAATAAAAAAACAGGGATAGTTTGTATGATGATGTTGATGTTTTTGAGGGTGTATGTGTAATTTTTCAAAAAACAGGGTGGTTTGTGCAAAGATGTTGATGTTTCTAGTGAACATGTGTGTAATTATTGAAAAGACAATGATGGTTTGTATGAACAAACAATAGACTAGAGGGTATGAATGTAATTATCCCTTATTTATACGGGGGCTTTCGCTGAGCATTGTAAAATTATAATTTTACTCCTGATAAAAGATTTTTGTTGAGGTCCAACCACCGACCCCGCCAACTCACCGCATAGTTGATTTCGGGATCGTTGAGGCTGAAAGTAATATCGTGGCATACTCCACACTTCAATATACATAAATACAACAGTGCTGTGATAAAGGTAGAAGTTCAAAATGAAATATCGATATTATAATTAAAGAACTTTTGAGTCTACTTTTCGCATATAATTAACGTGTAATATATATGTATATTTATTAGATGAAGTAATAGGGAATAATTATTGTGATACCCTTATTTTAATTTAGTGTAAAGTTTATTCAACAAAATTAAAATCAACAACATAATTGGGCATTGAAGTAGGGTTTATGCACAATGAATGCCAACTATATAATGGGTGTGAAGCAACACAACACTAACCCTTATTATTATACCTCAAATGGTCAAACTTCTCTGTTTGTGAGATAGCAAATTTCTAGATTTTTCAGATTATGAAGAGATGGACTTTATGATCCCCTCATAATAATGTAATAAATCATCATCATATCAAGACAAGGGACATTCTTGTAATTTCAACACTCACAAATCCTAGATTTGCTGTTCCCTCCTTGCCTCTTAAGGTTGACACTTGACAAACTCTCTCTCTCTCTCACAATCTTGAAAGATGTTTTTCTTTGGGAAATTCCTCTTTTGTTTGCTATAATTTTTTTTCTTCTCACTGCTATAAATGCAGTCTTCTATTAACCTTATTTTTGCTTTGCCTTTACTATTCACCCTCCGCTCTCTCTCTCTCTCTCTCTCTCTCTCTCTCTCTCTCTGTGGTTTCCTCCATTGCAAACCAAGCTAGCTTTCCAGCTTTACTGATGTGCTTCTTTTCTCCACATTCACACAACCCTACCTACCATTCTTAACACCCATCTCTGCTTTTTGTTAGCTCTAATTCTCTCCACCATTTGAAAGGAAAATCAAGAAAAAGAAGGAACTCTTCCCCCTTATAAAGATTAGATTTTTGTCTGGCATTGTTTGGGAAATAAATTGCTCTCTCATTTACGTTGTTTTTATCATTTTCTTGAGTTCTTTTTGGACCACTGCAGACCCATTCCCTTCTACTTCTAAACTACTCATTCTTCAGCTGCTGAACTTTCTTTTTGTACTCCTTTTTTTTTTTTCTTCTTTAATCAGTTTTCCCAGCTTTTTTTTTTGGTGGGTTTCTTGTATTTCATCTCTGCATTGGCGTATCTATGCTCATTGAGCCTCTGTTGGGACAAAAAAGTGCCCTTTCTTTGCTTCTTTGGGTTCTCAAGGAAGAAGATCAAGGGGGTTAAGTTCGGATCACTTGCTTAGGTGAGAGCTTTCTCTTTCTAGTGTTCTTTTTGCTGGGCTCAAATCTGTCTCTCTCTCTCTCTCTCTCTCTAGCTCTCTTTTTTGCTTGGATGATAAGTCATGTGTTCTTGATTTTGCTCTCGTTTATTCACCAAAGATTTAGATTTGGGTATTGGGATTAAAGATTCTGTGGTGTAGATTAATGGGTGGTTGTTTTTTCTGATGGATTTTAGAATGCTGTGTGGTTGTGTGATGATTTTGAAGTTTAGGTGGATTTGTTGAAAAAGGGTTTCTGTTGATTTCTAAATGCTTGGAACAATGTGCATACGTATGATTTGGTCGAACCGTTTTCTGGAGAGTGTGTAAGAAATGTGTGTAATTGCCTTTAGTTGGTGAATGCTGACTCTCTTGTTCTTGGCTCCATTCCTATCTTGGCTGAATTTGCTTCAGAACTTAATCGTCTAGCGGTAGTTAATTTAATGGAAAGATTTTGTTGGCAGTGGGATTGAAGTGCTAAGCCCGGACGGGGTTTGGCTAGACCTCAATCAATTATACGGGAAGTGTACGGGGTACAGTTCAAAGAAAGTGACCTTGGTTTGGTTCGGACAAACCTAGTTTGGATAAGAATTTTCACGTATAGCAGTTACATCTGCTTTCTTCAGAAAGTGCATTAGATACCAAGAAAAGTTAAAACCGAATTGCTAAATTCTTAGATATGCATTGCCGTTTTGGCGCCTTCTGATAACGTGTTGTGTTTTCTTGGTTATCCAGGATTCAATGGATTAAGCATTGTTCATAACTTGGGATACGGAGTTATCTTTCTATAATCCAAACTGCGGAAAATGTCGTCAGAAAGTTTGAACGCTGAATTATCGAAGAAATATGGAGCTCTGAAACTATGGGTTCTTATCGGCATATGCGTGGGTGCATTTATAGTTCTGATTTTGGGTATCTTGTCAATATGGGTCATGTTTCGACGAAAGTCTCGAAGGACCTTGGACAAGTACTCTCTTTGCCAAATCCCTAATGTTTCCAAAGATATCAGGGTAGACAGAGTCGGGGATCAAAGCGCCCACGATCATCTTGAAAGTTTATACTTGACTGTTAATGATAAAACAAGTGATAAGAATTCAGAGAAGTTTGTTCACTTGGGGAGGAGCAAATCAAGTGATATCGATAATATCAGCCAATGCAGTTCAATGTATCATCATGAAAGGGCCGGTAGCTCTCAGTCGGGAGAGGAAGGGAGTTCTGGCAATGCCCGGAAACACACATTGTCGTATGGGATTGCGATGCCTTCTCCCTTAATTGGTTTGCCTGAAATATCTCATCTTGGGTGGGGCCACTGGTTCACACTTCGAGATCTTGAAAACGCAACTAATCGTTTCTCGGTGGAGCATGTTATTGGTGAAGGCGGTTATGGGGTCGTTTATCGGGGCAGATTGGTTAATGGGACAGAGGTAGCAGTTAAGAAACTTCTTAATAATCTGTGAGTATACCTTTTACGTTTCCCACTTCGTTATAAACAAGCTTGTCTGAATACCATTTACGGTAGAGTTATAAATTGGATGCAGTGGCCAAGCGGAGAAAGAATTTAGGGTTGAAGTAGAGGCAATCGGTCATGTTCGACATAAGAACTTAGTTCGGCTTCTTGGCTATTGCATAGAAGGAGTTCACAGGTTAGTTTCTTTAGTATCCAGTTGGTTTTCCTTTGTTTATCTTCTTCATGTTTTTTCTACTGCCACTTTTATTACATGAGACTTTTGTGTGCAGGATGTTGGTGTATGAGTATGTAAACAACGGCAATCTGGAACAGTGGCTTCACGGGGCTATGAGACAACATGGTACCCTAACATGGGAAGCACGAATGAAGGTTCTACTCGGGACTGCAAAGGCGTAAGTCGATTTCTAACTCTGAACTACTTACATGCGTTTTGATTTCCTCATCAGCCATCAACTTTCAAGAGCATTATCGTTTACTTTGAAAATTGTGGAGTAGAGCCTTTAACATTTGGGACCACCCAATTGCATGTTGCCATTTTGATATATTGACGGTTTTTATTTCTTATAAGTATCTCGACAGCTAATCTCAGAGCTGTGAGGATTGAAGTTCCATCTGTCAAAATTAAATGGTATCTCACGTTGTTTCTGTAGACTTGCTTATTTGCATGAAGCTATAGAACCCAAAGTCGTACATCGAGACATAAAATCGAGTAACATCTTGATCGACAATGAGTTCAATGCAAAAGTTTCTGACTTCGGTTTGGCTAAGCTGCTGGGATCCGGAGAAAGCCATATAACAACGAGAGTGATGGGAACATTTGGGTATATGAACTTTTTCGGCGTTCTTTTTGCTTCTTTTATTCGAACCTATCCTTTTTGTTGCGGTTTCACTCATAATAATCTGACGCCTTTTCAAATTTCAGTTATGTGGCTCCAGAGTATGCAAATACCGGCTTGTTGAATGAAAAAAGTGACATCTACAGTTTTGGTGTTCTACTACTGGAAGCTATTACCGGACGAGACCCAGTGGACTATGGACGTCCAGCCGATGAGGTACTATTTCTTTTATCTGGTAATTCAGGTACTACTTTGTAAATGGGACGAGCCATAATTGTGTCTGTGACAGATTAATCTTGTCGAGTGGCTGAAAATGATGGTTGGTAACAGAAGAGCAGAAGAAGTCGTCGACCCGAACCTTGAAGTTAAGCCTACTACTCGTGCCTTGAAACGTGCACTTCTGGTTGCACTTCGATGTGTGGATCCTGATTCAGAGAAACGCCCCAAAATGAGTCACGTAGTTCGAATGCTGGAAACTGATGAGTATCCTTATCGCGAGGTAAGATTCCATCTCTAACTTGGAATTTATTTAAGCTTTCTCCACTCTAGTTTCCAAATATGGATTAGGTACTTTGTCTAACCTGAGCATTTATGTGGTATTATCCGTTAGTTTTGGCATATATTTGAGCCGTTTTTATTAGGTATAGACCATAAACGACAGAACCAACGGCAAGTAGTTAGTCTTACCTGAACACAGGCTTTCGTCCAATCTACGGTCAGGTTGGATAGATTCTGTTTGAAACTGAGCTAAGAGTTGGAACAAAACTGACCCTGTTCTGAAAAATTAATGTTATGTTTACACTACAACTTTTGTCGTCGTTATTACTAATTCCGACACATTGAAAACAATTTGCTTGCATGCATTACATGTTTGTTTATAAGACATTAAATAGATTCTTACTCGAACAACTTACTATGTAACGTTAGTTTGTACTAGATCCACTTCAGCCACCACACAACTATATTCTGTGGTTAGACGTCAGGCCTCTGATTTTCCTTAACTGCAGGACCGGAGGAGTCGGAAGAGCAGGACAACGAGCATGGACATCGAGTCGACAAAGGACGGTAGCGGGCCGGCTGAGTTGGAAAGCAGGATAGAGCGATCAGGGAGCCAGAAATCCGATACAACGGATAGAAACTGACAGACACATGACTTTCTGAGGGAGTGAATTATTGCTTCCCACCTGTCTGATCTTAGAGCTTCTCTATACTATTCACTTTTTCAAACTTTGTTTTCTGGAAAGATTCCGTCCTCCATGACAGAGTAATTGAACAAGGATGGCCCAGTTCGAAATCTTGAATCATCGGCAGCTCTTGCAGGGCCCGAGTTGTCGTCTACCGTCTACCTCTGAAACGACGAAGAGATAGAGAGGAGAAAGGTGAGCATGTTACTGTACAGGAGTTTGGCAGATCAATGGGCCATCTTTCTTAACATTATGATCATCATTTTTTCCTTTTTCTTTTATGGGTTTTTTTCAGGATCTTGAGGATGTTTTCCCTAAATATTTAACCTTGTCCCTTAATAGATGACTCTGTTTTATTAGTTTATCAATGTTCTATAGATCTTATATAAGTTATTGGGAGAAACTTTGTACTATGTAATGCATCCATCTCACTTCTGTTCTGCCATATTCTTTGCTGTCTTTCTTCGGACATTACCATATTCAACCAACACGGTTTGAAACCTTAAACACAAATGCTCCTCCGGTTGTAGGCCTAATCATGTGTATTTTGCTGTGTAGGTCTGTCAATGGATGGTAATATCTATGTTCAATCCATTATAGTAGTTAATATTCAGATTTTGACCCAATAGCTTTGTATTTTGCCTGGATCAAGATTTATCTATATATCTATATATATATATATTATAGGCTTATTTATTATTATAATATAATTTTTTTTAAAAGATCTGTGTATTAACAAATATGGTGCAAGTTGAACTCACAGAGTTCGACTTCACAATTGTTTAATTTTTTTTACAAAAGTTGAAGTTGAACTCCCTTGAGTTTGTCTTCCTCTTTTACTAATTTTATTTTTAAATATATATATATATATATTTATGAGTTCGACTTCTTCCCCAATTATCAACTATATATATATTTTAAATTTGAATATTTACAATTTTAATTTTTCAATTTAAATGGTTTTTACAATTTTTTGAATTTTAATTTTAACTAATAATTTAAAAATTACACCCAAAAATTTATATTTACACACAAAAAAAATGTTTAAACCAAAAAATTAAATCCAAATAAATAATTATAATAATTACAATTCCTAAAATGATTGCCTGTCCCACAAGTGCGTCGGTGCCGTTGGCACTGGGGTCTTCTTATTTCTTTACCCACATTTTTGTGTTGGCTCATCTTCCGCATTATCATCATTATCGACATTTTTATACAACCGACTTGACGATGTTGCAGAACTAGACTCCCCATGATCACGATATGCACCAAATGATGGAAATGGAATTGGTGAGATGTTATACTCTGGTGCATACGTTTGACTCGTGCTAAGGGCAGAGTCAAGATCAACCTGTCCATAATAAGCTTGTTGGCTTGGTATGTATGGAGCTGAATCAAACCAATCATTTTGTTGGGGTAGTTGAGCCATGGAGCAATCTTGATATACAGGTAGAGCTGTGTGCACTGTGGATGGACTAGCTATATCTGCTCCAAAAGTATCATCACCTCTAACTGAACTTATAGACATTCTACTACTGCTTCTCTTTGTTTGTGGGATGTGGATGGAGCATTATCTTGTGGTGCTGCTTGTTCATCGGGTCTATTCTCCGTCGGAAGACTTATTAGCATTTCACGAACATGGCCTATTCCGTCATCGATCCAGTCAAGCATTTGCATAGCCTCTTCGAAATTGGTTGGTCGAGGTCGCATACTTAAAGGAAGGGACTCTGCATATTGCACCTGAATCAATTTTAAAATAAAGAATTTAAATGTAAAAGAAAATGTGTGTAACATGAATTACGTTTTATTGCACAACTTACCACATATTGTCTACTTGATGCATGTCCTGGTTGATAACCACTCTCTACACGTCTATCAGTAGATGATGAGATGAATCGATGAGTTATTCTACCGTACCAATCCCAATATCTATTTTCTGTATCTCTTCCGTTGGAAACGGGGGGTCGGCGCACAATCGTTTCATCTCATCTGCCCCATCTACTAACGTATATTGTGTGATGAGTCTCCTTCTCTTTGCCCCCACGTGCTCTACGGGAGATGTTATGGAGGCTCATGTCCCGACTGTTAGGAATCTGTGGAATGTCTTGCCTCATTTTGAATTGGCGAAGTACCCGTTCAGGATGATGCATTTTCTCAATGGTATAAAAGATTAGAGGACATGTTGGTGTCCACAACTGGGGGTTGAACTCATCTGAGTGGGTTAGAATGTTATTCGAGTTCATGTCGTACGCCTGCCATAGAAACTGAAATAAAAGCAAAGATGTTAAATTAGTCGGTAACTAATAATCATAATTAAATATGCGTAATGATGAGTGTTGTATACCTGACCAGCCGTCATGCTATTTAGCATATCTCTAAATACCTAGACAGTCCACCGTACCGTGCGAGTGAAGTTGTATTTTTTGTTCCACGTTGCACCATACGGTGGTATTGGAAGGAGCCGATTATTATAAATTTGTAACGACTCCATCGGTAACGATCATCACCAAGACCGGGTGTTATTGGAGTGATCCGCGACCAAGCCCAAATATGCAAAATAATGTAAGCTTGTGTCAAACATAAAATATTACAATAAGTTAGTTAATGACAAATATAAATATTTAATGTTACCTGCACTAACTGCAAGGGGCCACCAATTTGGGCTTTGCCTTTGGTGTTGGCATTACACAATCACAGTACAAGAATGAGAGCACAACACTGCCCCGGCTATAGTTTCGGGTGGCGACAATTGTTGAATGGGAGCATAAATACTTTCAGCGGTCAAACAATGCATACGTGCTAAAATACGTCTTCTAGGCATTCAAACCGTGTATCGAATTGTTCCAATTCTGCCGCAATGTCATTAGTGTAGATGCAACACATTTATAGACAAAGTACAAGCACAAAATGTTGATTGCAACTGCCATGGATGAGAATCAACAAGTACTTCCTCTTGCATTTGCTATTGTTGATGAAGAATCAGAATTATCTTGGACCTGGTTTGTTCAAATGCTGAGCAAACATGTTATAAGAGGATGATCGGGGATGTGCCTTATTTCTGACCGTAATGCCGGTCTCATTCGAGCAGGAAAAGCAATTCCAGATTTTATGCCATCACAGGGAGTGTACAGATATTGTTTGCGGCATGTATGTTCTAATTTCAACAGTCGCTACAAGAATGTGGAATTGAAGGACCTTTGTTAGAGAGCTGGTTCTGAATATTAAATCAGAAATTTCAGTC
This sequence comes from Sesamum alatum, assembly GCA_034509735.1. NCBI lineage: Eukaryota > Viridiplantae > Streptophyta > Magnoliopsida > Lamiales > Pedaliaceae > Sesamum > Sesamum alatum. The sequence continues at coordinate 45,697,466 of JACGWO010000001.1, read as the reverse complement.
GAACCATGGACGAGATAAAGACGCACAAGTTAGAAGCATTTGTGCACTTAGACCGGATTGAAAAGGAGAAATGGACAACTTCTCACGATGGCGGATGGCAGTGCGGAATTCTCACAACCAACATGTCAGAGTGCATCAATGGAGTTTTGAAAGGGGCTCATCGCTTGCCTGTGACCGCAATAGTGAAAATAACATTTGCTCGTTCAGTTCACTATTTTCGTGAGAGGATGACAAAGAGTGGTGTCATGTTAAGAAACAACCAACTGTGGACGGACTTTACATACAAATTGTTCCGATGTTGTTTCGAAAAAGTGTTGAACATGCTGTGACGAGATACAACCAACATCAACAGTCTGCCTCAGTTGTAATAAAGCGTCAGACTGGACATAGATTCAACACTCACGTCGTTAAAATTCCCACGAGAGAATGTTCATGTGGCAAATGGAGTCAATTCGGCATCCCCTGTCACATACTCAAAAGGTATGCGCTACATATAGAATTAATGTCGCATTAATGGTTAAGGACTATTACGATTTAATGGCTTACAGGAGCACATATTCTAAGTCTCTTCATCTTTCGATGGGGGAATATTATTGGGATGTTCCAGAATTTGAGTTGGTCCATGACACTACTCTGCGTGGCATCATTCGTCCTGATAGAAGCCAAACATCACGTATTCATAACAAGATGGATTGGGCACAAATGCGGGATAGACAACAATACCAACAAAGAGAGGCATTCAAGACAAGTTAATGCGTCGATGAGGGGTCGTGGAAGAATAATAATAATAATAATAATAATAATAATAATAATAATAATAATAATAATAATAATAATAGTTGATTGTATTTTTTTCAATAAATTAATTTTTAATCATTTTTTGGTGTAAATATAAATTTTTGGGTGGGTGTAATTTTTAAATTATTTATTAAAATTAAAATTAAAATTAAAATTGAGAAAATTGTAAAATTAAAACTAATGCTGGTTAAAATTAATAAAAATATATTTAAAAATTAATAAAAAATATATGAACCGCTTTTCTGTAATCCAAAAATAACCTTCAACTGATATGGTAATCACTTTATTTAACTTTTCAAATTTTATATTAATTGATAAATCGGTTCTTTCTTTCTTTCCTTCTTTTTTTGTTTTAATGGGATGTGTTAGTTTATATATTTTACTTTTTTATAATATATTTTAAAGTTTAAAAAATTATTTATATGCACACAGGAACGGGGTGCCACAATGGCTAGTAGTTACACATTTATGAAGAAAAAATCATTAATTAAATTTATAAAATTACACCAAAAGCTAGTAGTGTAGACCGTCTGGGTTTAGATCAATTTAGATTAATTTTTTGACTCAACTTAATATTTATTATTTTTATAAAAAATTTAATCGAACCCCAACTTGACAATTATCAAACTCGCACTTCGCAATTGAATTGTGTGGGACGGGTTTAGATTTCAATTGTTCCAATTACATTAGATATATTTTACCAAAATAAGGATTATAAAAATTACAAGCAAAAGTTTACATATTAAACAAATCAACAATATTTAGGATAGTGGTCTGATTATTTGATAGAGAAAACAAAAAGATGTTTTGCTTTTCCAATATGAAGTCTATTCTTATGTATCAGGTACTAAATACAAATAGTTATCTATTGATTTAATAATATTTTTTTTGGGTGAAATCATTTAATAATATTTGATATGATGTTAGATATAATTAAACACGCATATATATATATTCATAAATAAAAAAGCTTTCAAATCAATTTTAAGTTAAGGAAGAAAGTGAATTTATCAAATAAAAAGTTAAGAAAATTTTGTAGTAAATTTAATAATGAAATGAGATTTTTAATTTTTTTTAAACCGATAAGATAATTTAAAGAGTTAAACTAGAAATTAATATGAATTAAGTATATAATAAAATTTTAAATATTTTTATTAATTAATTATTAATAAAATTTAATGTGCTGAAAAATATCTTGCATTAATTTGACTTAATGACAGAAATGTGTAACTTAGTACATTTTTATTATATATCACGTATTAGTTTAATATTAGGAACATAATTAGGAAAGATGTAGAAAATATTGATTGTTTATAAACACTTATTATGCAAAATTTTGTACCGTTAAATATTTATTTAAAGAATAATACGAAATATTAAAAAGATAGTAACTTTAAGGGTATGTATTTTTTTTTGAAGAAGATTGCGCAGAAATCATAAAGTTCTTATTTCAAATTAAATTATATAAGAAAATTGATTGCAAAAGTATATATAATATTAAAGTAAAAAGTTTAAGAAGTGTCGAAGATTGTTATTGTTATTGTGGTCGTTAAAATGTAGTTTATTAAATATAAACTTGAATCCGATTGTCAAAATATAATGTAATCTATATATTATAAAGGGAAGAGGGTTTTTAGATTCAAAATGGTATTTTTTATACTAGTCCATCAAATTATATTCTATACTAATGTAAACAATAAAAAATAAAAAGCTCATTTTTACTCACAAAAAATAGTTACTTACACCGCGGTACCAATTTTTTTATGTTAATAATACCTCTAAGTTGGTTATTTATTTATTTATTTCTTTTTTGAAATACTAGCCGCCGTGGCACACCATTCCTGCGTGCATATAATAAATAATTTTTTACACTTTAAATATATTATAAAGAAGAGTAAAATATATAAGCTAACACATCACATTAAAAGCAAACCTTTTGGCGTACCAATTTTTGAATGCCCAAATTTACCCTTCAATCATTTTCTTTCCTTAAAAAAATTATTGGTCAGAAAAGTAATTTTTTTTTTCTCAACCCACTACTCCACGTTTCTCTCACATCACTTAATGTTTCTTTCTTCTTACTAACTCTTTTTTTTTTTTTCATTCTTTCACAATTTTTTTTCTTTTCATCTCATACAATTTTTTTTTATATGCTCGCGAGGATCGCGTGCAACAACGACTAGTATATATATATACTAAGCCGTCGTGACACACCGTCCCTACATACATATAAAATATTATTTTACGCTTTAAAGTTATTGTAAATAAGAAATATATATTTATATATATAAACCAACACATTATATGTCACAAATAAAAAAAAAGAAAGAAGAGGAAAGAAAAATAACTTAGGGAAATTATCGGCATACCAAAAAATTGATGTCATGGTATCATAAACCGGCATTTGTGAGAAATGTCATTTCTTTTTATATTAGTATAGATAATATTGCACGTTTTAAAGTTATTTTAAATAATATATCTATATATATATATAAATCAACACATTAAAGAAAAAAGAAGAAAGAAACAAAAGAAAAAAAAAACTAACTTAGCGGTATTATCAGCATATCCAAAAAATTAGTGTTAAAGTGTCATAAATCGTCATTTGTGAGTGAGAACTGCCTTTTATTTTTATATTAGTATAGATATATATATTTATTTATAAAATATTTTAGAACTTGAAATATCTATACTAATATAAATATAAAGACATTTTCCCTAAGAAGATCAACAAGCACCAGTGCTCTAGTGGTAGAATAGTACCCTGCCACGGTACAGACCCGGGTTCGATTCCCGGCTGGTGCATATTCAACAATTTCAGGCAGCTGTGATGAAAACTGCGCCCACAGCGACGGTTGGGTCCGTCGCCGCCTTCTGAATTCAGGACGAATATGTGGCGCTGCTGAGCTTTGCTGGTTGATCTTTTTTATTCCTTTTGGCCCCCACTTTCCAAGGATATTTTGTCTTTGTTTTGTAATAACAATACCAAATTAACTTTATAATAAAATTAAGGATAAATTACATTTACCTTCCATGAGATTTGACATAATTATAAATAATTTTTTATTATTTGAAAAATTACAAATACTCCTGAGGGCTTATTTAAATTTATATTAATGCAAAAATAAAAAATTGCAAATCTATCCCTTTTGGAGTAGACTTGCAAACCTATAGCGGGTCGCTGGCTTATTTTTTATTTATTTTTTTAATTTTGGGCTAGGGTCGCTAGCAGAGATAGCGACTCCAGCCCATTTTTCATTTTTTTTTATAAATTTGTTATTTATTTTTTAATCTTATGATAATTTCACTTGGGCCAACAATTTAATGTTGGCTCAAGTAAATTAGTGTTAATTATTTTTATTAGTTTTTAGTTAATTATTAATGAAAATTTTAAGTAATAATTAATATTTATTTAATATATAATTAATAATAATATTAATCAATTAATATTTTAAAATTTTAAATTATAATTCTATAATTATAATTTAATAATATATTTATAATTTTTATTAAATAAATATATTTAAGAATTTATTAATTAATAGATATATTTATTAATAAATATGACCAGTAATATTATATTTTGTTCAAAAAATAAAAAGTATTATAAAATTAGTGATAATTATAAATTATAATAATGACCATCAGTCTCATAAGTATGTCGTTGGCATTGGTATCGATGTTTTTTTCTTTTCTCACCCATCGGTTCTATTGACCCATTTATTTGAAAACTACGATTAACAACTATATTATCAAATTTTTAGTTAGGTGTCGATGTCCTTTTTTTTTTTCAAAATATTTGATAATCGTACTTTTTAATCAACATAGTCTAAATTTAATAATATTGTGCCTGGGTAACAAAATGAGCCAATAGATGGAACCAATAGGTAACAAAAAAAGGTACTCGATACCAATGCCAATGACATACTTATGGGACTGGTGATTATTATTATAATTTATAATTATCATTAATTTTGTAATAATTTTTTACAAAATATAAAATTGATGGTTATAGTTAATTAGTAAATATATTTATTAATTAATAAATATTTAATTATATTTATTTAATAAAAATATTAATATATTATTAAATTATAATTCTAAAATTTATAATTTAAAATTTTGTTACCTATCGGTTTAATTTTAAATTCAAAATGTATAACTATTAATATATTATTAAGTTATAATTTATAATATTAATGCTAATTATATATTAAATAAATATTAATTATTACTTAAAATTTTAAATAATAATTAACAAAAATTAAGAAAAACCATTAACAATAATTTAAGATTAAAAAATAAATAACAAATTTATGAAAAAAAATAAAAGAAAAAATGGGCTGGGGTCGCAAAAATTAAAAAAAAAAAATATTGGGTCGCTGGCTAACTACAATAGTTTTGCAAGTCTACCCCTTGTTGGGGTAGGCTTACAATTTTATATTTTTTTATAATATAAATATAAATGAGCCCCTAAGGTTTGTAATTTTTAACTAAAGGTAAAAAAATTAATTATTTTGTTCTTAAATTTTTTATTAAAATTGTAGAAAAATCACCCGAGGTAAATTGCGTTATTCTTCCTCTGTGTAAAAAACTTAAGAAACCTCTCCCTACGCATTGTAGTCCAAATTTTTTTAAGAATTAAATAAAAAATAATTCGGTGCATAAGGGCATTTTTGTTAATTTACCCATAAAATGGATGGTAATGGGTTATTTGTTAGACGATTACAAATCTCATAAGGTATTTGTAATTTCTCAAACCTCAGGGGAAGTAGATGTAATTTACCCTAAAATTAATTAAAACCTTAGGTTTATCGTTTTGAACATAAAAGCATAGAAAACAAACTTAAATCAGTTAAAATTCGAGTAGTAAATGAAATCTCTGGTCATAAAAAAATCATCAAATCAAAGTTCCATGCGAATTTAATTGGGTATGAAATTTACAACAAAGTTAAAACATGTTTAGCATATTTAGCTTAATTTATTGTTACCGATTCTTGAAGTTTCATTCCTTTTTCAAATCTTTTAAACTTAAAGAAAAGCTGAGTAGTCGGTGGTCACCATCCTTTAGTGTAAAATTGCAAAGGTAAGGTTCATTATAAGAAATATAATTTTTTATTATGATTGATTATCATGGTTAAAATAAAAAATTATAGTGGATAAAAATTAACCACTGTTACACAACGACTATTGACCGTTGGTTTTGCAAGCGGGACAAAAATATTTGCTAGAGCTAAAAAATTGTGACAAGTATTTTAATTATAGGAAAAAATCATAGTGAATATTGATTAATCGTGCTGACATGGTCGATATTTAAGGTTTCACATCGAACCGTATATATTTATTGTGTAGGATTTTTTTATATATTTTATATTTTAAAATTTAGCAAAAAGTATGATCTTAACGACAACATTAGGAAATTTACTGATCTCATACTGACTTTCCACATTACATGATTGATCCTGTCACTATTTCTCTAGGGTTGAAATTTTGAGTCTTGTTTTAGTTATCTTATATAATGATGATGTTGGTGACGAATAATTAAATCATCAATTCTACTAACAAAATAAATTGGGCAATTTCCATTAAAGTTAATAATATCAAAGGCTACATTTGGACTATTGAATTTGAAGTATGGAATTCAAATCCCTAGCAATATGCTTTTTGGATTTTGTTTAGATAATTCTATTTTTTTTAAATTTAAATTATATTTTGTTAAATAATGATGAATTTCAAGTTCTTCTAATATGAAATTAATTGAAATCATTTCTCCAAATTCTTGATATAAATCCAAAACCCGTCAATCTAAATGTTTGCCAAGAGAATTTTATGCAAACTAAAGGTGACATAAAACCTTAAATACTTTATTCACTTTTTTGGGATATCTATTTTTCAAGCCGAAGATAAAGTTCAATTCAAATTATACTAAGGAGTCAGACTCAAATTACTCAACACCAGCAACCTCAAGCTTTGTTGGCCCATCAATCATGAGTAGACTGAAGGGCTACCAGCCCAGCTTCTGTCGTCCTGCTGATGTGACACTCAATCCAGGCCCAATATCAGCAAGCCTAGGATTCCATCTACCTCATCTGACACGTCTACATTATTGTACACAATAAATGCCACCCCATCCTAATAGTATACCAGCAAAGACGCACATGTCAGTTGGATCCAACAGGATAAAGATCACATGTAACTAATCTCATGATTTTAGGCTGTTATGTTGCTTATCTGGCAAGATCTCTTTACGCTAGCTGGGGCGCAAAAGACATTGCAAACATGAGATAAGCATTATCCCCATTTGAACATTCCAAGAATTTCAAAAATATCTCGACCACCCATAATTGACTCGTAAATCTCTCATAACTTGCTCCCGTAAATAGGAGTCCAAATAAATCAATAAGGTAACAAGCTTATCAACAAGTCCACTTGAATTCTCTCTATTTTCTACTCTCTTCACATGACTTTTAACAGTCTTCTTCACATTGCCAGCACTGCCACACCCCAATTGCACATATTTAGCTTATCGGACATCACATTTTACCTTGAGTTCTTTATTATTTCATCTAGAATGTCCTACTAAATTATGCAATTGGAGTGCTACACCCATTTTGCAGGTTAGTCCTCGATAATTTTAGAATTTAAAAAAGATCAACCATTGTGTTGCTATTGGACTCTGATACGCATTAGTCATAAATAAGTTCATTTTCTAAAATATTTACTGTTTTCTTATTTACGAAACTAGCATGTGACCCGTGCTATGCACGGGCTTAATATAAATTTGATTAAAGTTATACTATATTAAATTTTTTATTATGTGAAAATAAATCAAAAGAAAAATTTAAATATTTATATTTTAAAATTACAATGCACCAACATCTATAAATTTCATAAAAATTTACAATTATAAGAACATAAACAAAAAATATATAGATCAAATGAAGCTATGTTTTATTTATATAAATTGAATAAAAACCATCTTCATTATTTGAAGAAAAGTTACTAAAGTTTAAGTATGGGTTCAGTACGCTTATGAAATATCTCACTAAATTTTTTTTATAATGGTGATTTAGAAAATAGATGACAAATATAACTCAAAGAGATAAAATCATGGATTTTCACCAAATAAACCTTACAACTTTCATTAAATGGATGCCGGTCAACTTTTTGGCCAAGAGTGCAACAAAATGTATGATGGATAATGTTTCTTATGAATGCCCATCTTTTTTTACATTTTGTTCAAGCGGATTTATGTAACTATGTTAATCGGTTGACTACCTCTTTCTGTAGCAAAACCTTGAGCCTAATATTTAAATAAGTTATTGTTGGTTTCTGATTAAAAAAAAAAAAGGTAAAATAACTTGATAATAAGAACTCATATATATATATATATATTAAATAAGGAAAAACCTTGATCAAAGAAAAATGAAAAGACAAACTTAATGTATACATCATTCATTAACTCAATAAATGTTTGATAGTAAAAAATAATAAAAGCAACAAAAGTTTGAATGTTTACCGATATATAAGAAGTATATGTAAAATTTAATCTGTTTTGCAAAAAACTATTAATAAATAATCGAAATTAGCATGATAGTAAATATAAATTAAATAAAAGGATTATAATTAATCATAAACTAATTGATAATGAAAAAGATTAAAAAGTAACTAAATGGGTCTTTTCTTATTTCATAAGTTATTCCAAATTTCGCCCACAAATAGACAGATAGGAAGTTTGTGTTCCATCTTTTTATTTTAAAAAAAGTTCATATATATATATATTTATTATAAACCCAATTGTACGTATATATCACATAATTCATAAAATTAAAAAATAAAAAATTGATCGTAATCAGGAACAAAATTCTATTGTTGATGGTTGTTCAACATCAATTAAGAATCTCATAACTTTTAAATAATAAAATTGTGAATTTAGAAATATAAATATTTTGATTAGGGATTAGTTCACAAAATTTTATGATTTGAAAATCTTGAGTTTATTTGTCATTAATTGTGCATTAAAGAGTGAAACATATAATTGTGGTGAGAAACTATTATGAGAACAAAATTATATAATTGGTTTAGAATATATGTATATATTTATAAGATTGAATTCATATTTGTCTATGCTCGCTAGTGAAAAAGTTGTTAGAACTCATAAAATAAGAAAAGACATTGCTCATAAGAAAAAAAAGTTAATGTATATATGCCATGTCACATAATTCATGAACTCAATTATACAATAAATAATTAATTGAAAATAAAAAATAAACAACAGCAGTACAAATGCTTACTAAAAAAAAGTATATGCAAAGTCCAATCTCTTTGTCAAAAAACTATCAATAAAAATAATCAAACTAATAAATAAATAAAGAAAAGATGATAATTAACATAAATATTCATGTAATTCATGAACTCACTAAATAAAATATTTGATAATGAAAAAGAATAAAAGCAACAAAATATACATACATTAGATTTTTTCTTATTTTATGAGTTTTTTCAATTTTCACCTGCGAGTAGATAGTTAGAGAGTTTGCTTTCGATATTTATCGAACACCTACTAAATGGTACAAAAATGTATAAACTATACTATAATTTATAAATATTATATGATATTGTATATGATAAATAGAGACTTTCAGTATTTACCAAACACCTAGTAACTGATACAAAAATGTATAAACTATACTATAATTTATAAGTATTATGATTGTAGTAATATTATATGATATTATATATAAAGAAAGAGAGAAACTCAATATCCCATATCCTCATCCTCCCTGTTGAACCGAATAATATTAAGAAATATTATATGAATATTGAGAAAATAGAAAAAGAAATAAAATCAAGTAACAAATCAAATAAGAAAATAGAAACAAATTAAATTCAATACGCAATTGCAGATCTAGAATAAAAAATGTAATTAAACTAACATGACAAAGAAGTTAGGAACATTATAAGTTAATCGAAAATAATTTTATACAAAATATATATAAAAAAAGACAAAATACCTTAAAGGTTGGAGATAGAGACAATGGCTACAAAATGTTAATGAATATGTAAATAATTAAATCACAAAATTATTTTCTAGAAAAAAACTAAACAAAAAATAAACCATCACAATCTAAAACCCAGAGAGAAAGAAAAAGAAAAATCCAAACTCACCAACATATATTATGATAAGATTATAAAAAAATTCAAACTAAAATTGAAAGTGTATAAAGTTCATTAAAAATTGAATGAAGTGATGTACTTTAATTAAATACAACAGAACTTTGAAATGAAGTAAAAAGAAAAATTAAACAAAAATTGTAGATATATTAAGGAATTATATATATGATTTATAGTTTGATTGATACGTACCTTCAAAAGGTGAACACCATCAAATTGACTATTCTAAAAGTTTGAGAAATAGTTTGCAGTGGTTTCAGGCCTCTAGCCCTTTTCACTTGTTTTTTTTTTTTTACAAATACTACCTACTTTTGATTCTACTACAACTTTCAATTTTTTTTACGAAAATCACTTTTTTAAAAACAAAAACTCTCGCAAACACTCTCTCAATACATCTATTCTCATTCCAAAAATCCTCCCCAAACTTCCCTCTTTTTCTGAAGCCTTAATTTTTATCTCCCCATCCAATGGAAGGCCTAATTCATTAATTCAAGCCTAATTTTTGTAATTCAATCTTGTTCGGCCATTGTTGATAAATTGGATTTTAATTATTAGTCATGTAATTATAAGTGTGTTGCAATTTTAGATATTTTCTATTTAAAACTCATTTAATCTTTTAAATATAATGAGGTTAATATATGTAGTGCCTGAACACATTGAATCCTCAAATAATTTTAATATATACATTTAGTCCTAAGTTGGCTAGTAAACTGAAGTTTTTGGTTGAAAATAACTCTGTGGTTTCTACGTGCGATTGAGGCAGGTGAGATCTGGATAAAACACTCATGGAGTGGATCCCAATTTCTGCTTCTGGAATTACTACGAAAAGTACTTTTAAAATTAATTTAACTTCCTTTCAGATTATTTTATCCTCATTATAATAATTTTCAATTCAATTTTACCATTTTTAATTTATTTTTAAAATTGCTCATCTAAAATTGATGTTAGAAATTTCAAATAATTTGAATAATTTATCACTGACAAAATATAATTTCACATATTTAATATTTTAAATTTTTTATATTTTATTTTCTATATTATATGATATTATTCCTAAATCATAGAAAGATATAAATTATATTGCTATGATTAATTAAAAATATATTTTTTCGCTCAATCGTACAAGTTTATTTATTGTGTGTGAATGAACAATTATATTATATCTTGGGAACATTATTGAATTAAACATCCAATTTTTCTATTAGTATAATTTTAATGATATATATGATAATCATTTTGCAAAAAGTTAAATATGAGATATACTAATTGAAATAAAATTTATTACTTTTTAGGAAAAATAATTATTGTAATCAAGAGATAAGTACAAACATTAAGCAAAAATAATATTTTTTTAATACATGGGGGCAAAACGGTCTGTAATCAATTAAACTAAATTTATATTTATTATCTAAGAAGATCAAATTTTTTTTGCAATACATATAGGAACGGTTCTACATGGAAATAGGAACGGCCACTATGTACAGGTAAGCAAACGACGTCGTTTTGGTATTTAGGAACGGTACTAGTAACACATGACATATTATATGACCGTTCCTATTCAGGTTATTATCAGTACTATGTCTTAGAACGTTGTCGTTTTAATAACAAACGACGTCGTATTTGTCATTTGGACTGGTCTTAGGAACGGTCTGTACAAAATAAGACCGTTCCAAAATTCTAATATAAATTCAACCCTTGGCCGATTTTTACCCATTTTGCTGCCTCTCCCTCTTCCTCTCACTCTCACTCGCCCTCTCAATCTCTCTCTCCCTCAACCTCTCACTCTCCCTCTCACTCTCAGTCTCCCTCGCACTCTCACTCTCCCTCATCCTCAGCTGCCGCCAGTACCAGCGCCAGCGCCGCCTCCGCCACCTCAGCCTTCGCCACCTCTGTACCCGCCTCAGCCGCCGCCAACGTCTCAACCTCCGCCACCAGCACCACTACCAAATAGGGTTTTCAAAAACCCTACTTTTAATTTTTTTTTTTGTTTTTTGTTTTCTAAAAATGCATGTGAGAATCTGGCTGTAATTTATATAATGTTAGTCTGTAATTTTTTTTTGTAATTTATGTAATATTAGTTAATGTATTTTTCTTTAAATTTATGTAATTTCTGAAAATACATGTAAATTTTTCTATAATTTATGTAAATTGTAATGTAATTTCTGTTGTGTAATTGTTGAATTTTCTGAATTAATTATGTAATTATTGTAATATAGGATAAGTTTAGTAATTTTCTGTAATATAGGATAATTTTGGTAATTTTCTGTAATATAGGATAATTTTAGTAATTTTTTGTAATTTTCACTAATTTTGAAAAAAGTTTCTATCATTTTAAAATATTTTATGTTATTTTTAACAAATTTTTTTGTTATTTATAAATAATTTCTGTCATTTATAAGTATTATATGTTATTTTTAAAACAAATTATGTTATTTCATAAAACAAAATTCTGAAACTTATAAAATATTTTTTGTTATTTTATAAAAAATTTCTGACATTTATAAAAGTATTTTCTATTATTTAAAAAAAACTGTTATTTTCACTAATTTTGAAAAAAAAATTCTGTCATTTAAAAATATTTTATGTTATTTTTAACAATTTTTTTGTTATTTATAAACAATTTCCGTCATTTATAAGTATTATATGTTATTTTTAAAAATAAATTCTTTCCTTTTAAAAAAAATTAAATTCTTAAATTTATAAAATACTTTTTGTTATTTTTTGAAAAATTTCTGACATTTATAAATTTATTATAATTACAATAATGTCAAAAGTTGGGACTTAGTAATCATTTTAGGCTTTAGGAAATAAATTAAGATTATAATGTATTAGATTAACAATTTAGATTATAACTTGTAGAGAAAATTCCAATAATCTATTATTTAAAAAATAAATTGATACTTATAATTTTTTAAAAATTCATACCACTAATATTTTCTAAAAAAAATTGTAGATCATGTAAGGTCGGGATTTCCCTCCTCGAGGAGGTGGACGTGGTAGCGACCGTGGTCGTGGCTCGGCGGACACACCGACGGAGGGTGCTACTTCCCAGGGTGGGGAAGCAATATTCTGACCACCCCCATCACCCCCACCGGCAGAGCAGCCAGCTGCCGCACCAGTGCAGGATCCGGTTGACAATCCGTCTACTCCTACACTTGTCCTAGAGGCTACCGGACCATCTACTACCACACCGGTGGTAGATCCGGCCCGTCCATGGGCTGCACTACCCCCACCTGCCCCACCACTCCCCCTACCATCTGTGCGCCAGTATATCACCCTCGCCGACGCCAGGTATATATATATTTTTAAATATTTCTGTAATTTAAATTATTATTTTTGTGTCGGTCATAACTATTATATAATTTTAGGGCTGAACGGAAGATACACGAGTGCATGTACGCGGTGGTGCGAGGACACTATACCCACCCTTGGGCTGTTTGCGGAAAATCGAATTTTTCGGAAAAAGTCGAAAAAACGGCACAAAACGGCCCAGCCGTTGTGCTGGCCGGCCGCCCGCGCGCACAGGGTAGCGCGCGCGCGCGCGCGCTGGCCCTCGGCCAGCAGCGGCCGGCTGCGCACAGCACGCGCGCGCGCCCCTGCGCACAGGCGCGCGCCTGCGCGCGGCCACTGCCGGCCCGACCAATTTTTTTTTTTTGTTTTTTTTTTTAAAACTGTTTCAGCACAATAACATTAATATTATTCTGAAAATAAGCATGCAATTTTAGATCCAATCTAACAAAATTAAGCATGCCAAAAGTCCATTAAATCCAAACAATTGAATCATCATATTATTCATATATTTATGTAATCTAACATGCCAATAAAGCCATTTAAAAGCAAGTAGATCATGCCAAACACATAGATCTATGCCCCTTACATCGAATCGGGCTCTGATACCACTTGAAGGACAAGCGGATCTGCCCGGGAGCGCGAGCGGAAGCGAGAAAGGCGAGAAAAGTGCGTAAATTTAAATCAAATTCAAAATACGCGAATCCCAAGGGGTGTACCCTTGGGTGCTCAACCGGGCGTTCGATGTAGGATGTGTAAATATTAAAACATATATTTAAACACATAGGGCATAGATATACAATTGAAATCAATCAAAGCGTAATAAACCGTTACCTTTGATTGTTTAGCGTATGCTCCCGGCTACTAGCGTTGTTCCTTCTACGGAATGCTCATGAAATCCAAACGTATGGATTCTCCAAAGGTGATCCACACCACACCGGAAGAAACACACGTTCTTCTTGCTAGAAAAGAACGGGTTTAGGAAGGAATCGGTTTAAGAGAAGAACACTATGAATTAGTGTTCTCTTAAACTTACTTTGTTCTTCTTCTTGATTCAAAATCAAGTGAAGAACACAAGTGTAAGAGAGGGAGGGAGCACGAAATTTTGAGAGAGAGGAGAGGATTTTTGTCTTCTCTTTTTCCTAGAAAAAGATGAATAATGAATCACTTATGCTAGGTGTTGTATATTCTAATATATATACATAATTAATGTGATTATTGGAATGTGTCTAGGTTCATCCAAGGATGTCTAGATTCATTCCAATCAATCACCATCAATTCTTCAATCAAGCCTACCAAAATTTATGGTATGATCAAATCATACCAAAAGAGAAGAGCTTGATTGGAGTTGATTTGTCTCTTTCCAAAAGAGACAAGTCAACATACCACCTAGCATGCAACATGGCTGATTTTGCTTCCTCCAAGGGAGCATGTCAGCTATGTTCAATTAAGGGAAGAAGTCCAACTTCTTCCTATTCCAAATTAGGAATTATTTCTCCTCTCGGGTATAATTTAACGGACTGGGTTTTATCGTAATCCAATTACGACGAACCCAATATTAAATCCAATTTAATGTCCACTTAAATTATACCCGTTGATCTTTTAATCCAATTAAAAGATCCAACGTCTCAACATCTCAACTTCCATATTTAATCGAAAATCTAATTTACTGATTAAATGAAAGCCCGATACAATATCGGCCCGTCCATCCAATGGACTTTCCCTTAAGTAATCCAATTACTTATTTTATCCTTCGAGATTGACTCCAAGTCGATCTCTCAACCTCCTCGGTGATTTGTGTGTGACCCTTTAGGTTCACCCTCAGCTAGACTTGGGCCCGTGTCCCACAAGGGCCCGTTACCATGGGTGGCCGTCTAGCAACGGTCCATGGCACTAGAGACTAGGTGAATTGGCGTGAACATTTAGGTGCCGATTCCGTACGGGTACGATCCTTCCATCTACCGTCTCCCGGCCTTAGTCTAGGGTATGGAATTAGGCGTCGGTTCCCATCCTTGACTAGGCATCTATGCTTAATACTCGAGACCACGTATGCTTCATTGTGTCGACACAGGAAACCATTCCCTGTTCGACCAACCACTGTGGCCACAGCTTCAAACAGCATGAACGTGTCTCCGAGTGCATAGGAGATACTTCTGTCACATACTGACAAGGGACGGATCCTCTTCTTGGAATCCACCGTCCTTGCTACACATTCTGACTGCACTGGACAAGGCTTATGATAATCATCTTACAGAATGATTACCTCTTGCCAGATCCAAGATACAGCCGTCCTGTGCACGCGACTGCCATGATCCCTCAAATCTGAGGATTACTCCCGTACTATCGGAACCGGGGAAAACCAATCATACCGACCAAGCCTCCAAGGCTTCCATATGATGATCCCCGCGAGTCAGTCTAGTCGGCTCGACCCCAGTCGACCAACCCATCAAGATCGTGTAGGCGTCCCACGCCTGTCGCCGATGAAACACGACACTCATCCAATGAACACGACTCTTGACGGAAGTCTCAATAGGACTCTCGATGCCCTGTCTCGAGGTCCTCGACTTGGAACGTTTCAGACCCAACTCTTAATCAGTTGGTTTCATGACCACCATCCAATGCGTGGCCCAACTGCACGAGTTGTTATCCATGGTCTGTGGGCTTTGTTGCGATATAAGTTAAACACCGTTTTAACAAATGTAAGATGAGCGCAACAAAGAAGGTACCATTGGTGACGAACACTCATCTTATTCATCACATAATAATATTACATTCACATCAAGTTGTTGGATAGGTTACAAATTGCCAAACCTATTGGCTTTCTGGTCACCTATTCCAACAATCTCCCACTTGACCTAAAGCCAATCACCCATTGACCTCGAACCTCTTATTCAGATGGTGAGTATGGGCAACTTGCGACATGGGCTTAGCAAGTGGATCTGCTATGTTTTCTGCGGAGCTGACTCGGTCCAACCGAACTTCACTCCTGCTATCCATCTCTCTAAGAGATGGTAGCGTCTAAGAATATGCTTGGATCGTGATGAGATCTCGGTTCCTTTGCTAGCGTTATCGCTCCGTTGTTATCATAAAAGATAATTACAGGCTTAGCAATGCTAGGTATTACATCCAACCCTTGGATGTGGCTCATCAACCAAACCACTCCTTAGCAGCTTCCAAAGCCGCTATGTATTCAAAACTCTATGGTGGAGTCCGCCGTGGTAGCCTGCTTGGAACCCTTCCAAGTAACCACGCCACCATTTAGTCTAAATACAAAACCAAACTGAGACTTGGCATCATCGTCATCCGACTGGAAGCTAGCGTCGCTATAGCCTTCCAGTATCAACTCTCCACCGCCGTAGATTAAGAACATATCCTTAGTCCTATTCAGGTACTTCAGGACAGTCTTGACTGCACTCCAGTGTGCCTCCCCGGCACACGACTGATATCGACTTGTTACGCTCAAAGCGAAAGCCACTTCAGGTCTAGTGCATTGAACAACATACTGTATGCTGCCTACGGCTGAAGCATAGGGGATGTCCAACATCCGTTTAAGCTCCTCATCAGTCTTAGGAGACTGCTTCTTGGATAACTTAATTCTATGCCTCATTGGAAGGAATCCTCGTTTTGAGTTCTCCATCTTGAATCTCTTCAAGACTTTCTCAATGTACGAGGACTGGGCCATTCCTAACATCCTTTTAGATCTATCCCTATAGATCTTGATGCCAAGGATGTAGGATGCCTCGCCCATATCCTTCATGGAGAATTGCATTGACAGCCAAGCTTTAGTGGTACCCAACATCTTAGCATCATTCCCAATGAGCAAGATGTCATCCACGTAAAGCACCAGAAACGCAACTGAGCTCCCACTGATCTTCTTGTATACACAAGGATCGGACTCGTTCTTGATGAAATCATATCCCCGTTATGACTTCATCAAAACGTATGTTCCAGCTTCGGGTTTAACCCCTTTTGGTGGATCTGCTAGGGTCCAAACCTTGTTTGTACCCATCGAGTCCATCTCAGATTTCATGGCCTCAAGCCACTTGTCCGAATCGATGTCCGACATCGCTTCTCCGTACGTCTTTGGATCATTATCCAACTGACCGGTCAGGCCCAGAAATCCATACCTATCAGGTGCATGGGATACTCTGGCCGACCTACGGAGGACTGGAACAATATCAGTGGGAACCACTGGCTCAGATGTCACTGCCGCCTCATGGGGTGCCTCACTTGATTCCTCAAGGAACACCTCATCGCGTCGACTATCCGATGGAAAACCTTTTTCCAAGAACACTGCGTTTCGCGAGACAAAAACCTTTTGCTCGGAGGGATCATAGAAATAATACCCCGCAGTTTCTTTCGGATAGCCGATGAACCTGCATAAACTAGACCTCGAATCCAATTTATCTCCCACTAATCTCTTGACATATGCGGGGCAACCCCACACTTTCAAGTATTTGTAGGAGGCAGGCTTGCCATGCCATATCTCATATGGCGTCTGGGATACCCTTTTAGATGGCGCCAAATTCAAAATTTTGGCCGCCGTCTCAAGAGCGTATCCCCAGAAGGAAAGGGGGAGTTCGGTAAAACTCATCATAGATCGGACCATGTCCAACAGGGTCCGATTCCTCCTTTCGGACACACCATTAAGCTGCGGTGTTCCAGGAGGGGTCCACTGAGAGAGAATCCCATTCTCTTTTAGATAATCAGTGAACTCACCACTCAAATACTCTCCACCTCGGTCCGACCGAAGGGCTTTGATCTTTCGACCGGTTTGGTTCTCTACTTCAAGTCTGTATTCTTTAAACCTTCCAAAGGCTTCAGACTTGTACCTCATCAGGTAATCATAACCATACCGTGAGTGATCATCGGTAAAGGTTATGAAGTACGAGTACCCACCTCTAGCTTGAGTATTTAGTGGACCACAGACATCTGTATGGATCAAATCCAACAGACCACTGGCTAGCGTACTTTGTCCAACAAAGGGTTTCTTGGTCATCTTTCCCTTTAGACAGAATTCGCAGGTCGGTAGGTTGTCCAAATCGTCTATTTCTAGACTCTTTGAGTCCACCAACCTTCTTATCCTATCTTTAGAGATATGACCTAACCTCGCATGCCATATCTGTGCATTATTATGATCATCACGTTTTCGTTTGTGTTCTGCAGTCATAATCCAATTAGACTGTTGAAGTATGTACAGACCGTTGACCAATGTACCAAGCAAATGAGAAATACCATCTTTGATAATGAAAAAACCGTTTTTATTGATGGTAAATTCATATCCCTCCTTATCAAGGACCGGGATGGAAACAATGTTTTTAATCATGCTAGGTACATTGAAACAGTCGTTCAGTACAATCCTAACATGACTACTAATGGCTAACTCTAGTGATCCTACGGCCTCCGCAGCAACGGCCTTGCCATCGCCTAGCCTCATGATCATCTCATCCTTGGTTAGCCTTCTACTTCTTTGCAGTTCCTGCAAATCATTGCAGATGTGAGCACCACACCCGGTATCCAATACCCATGAAGCAGAATTAGTAATCATATTAACTTCAACCACAAACACACCTGGGTTGGAGAGGAGTTGTGGGCACTCCCTTTTCCAATGCCCTTTCCCTTGGCAATGCATGCAAACATCTTTTGCCTTGGACCGCTGAGAACCACGGGCCTTCCCTTTCCCTTTGCTCGGTCTAACCGGAGCAACAGGGACGCCTGGAGCGTGAGCAGGGGCCACAACCGTCTTCTCTTTGCCCTTCTTCCTCTTCCAGCGTCCGGCCCTCTTGCCATTCGCCTTGGAGGTCGAAGCCTCTCCTATCAATACCGCGGGCGCCGACTTGTGGGTCGTTGCCTCGTATTGGACCAGCATGTTGATCAACTCATGAATAGACTTCTCAAGTCCGTTCATGTTGTAGTTTACAACAAACGGGTCATAGGTTGGAGGAAGCGACTGGAGGATCACGTCAATGTACGTGTCATTGTTAAGCCCAACTTTAAGGTCCTCGAGTTTCTCCACTAGGGAGAGCATCTTGACCCCATGACTCTGTACAGACGCTCCTTCAGCGAGCTTGGTGCCAAAGAATGCTTTTGTGGCGGCATATCTAATATGCCCATCCGGAACCGCATAAACCTCGTTCATGCGGAGCATTATAGCGGAGACGTTGTCCAGCCTCTCATACTGCTTCTGGATGTCGTTAGACATCGAAGCCAGTATGATACTGCGTACTTTCCGGTTGTCCTCATGCCATTTCTCGAACGTCAAACGTTCTTCAGGCGTGGACCCCTCCGGTAAGTTGCTCGGTGGCGGCTCGTCCAAGACGTAGCCTTAGTTCTCGAAATCGAGGACAATCCTCAGGTTTCTCAGCCAGTCCGAGTAGTTCGTTCCGTTGAATTTGTTAGTCTCAAGAATCATGGTTAACGGGTTCTTAGACATATCTACATTAATGAAAATGTAAAGCAGAAATTAGCAGATGATGGTAATATTATTGTTCAAGTTGAAGACTTGGTCTTTTAGTCTTTAACCCTAACACTATTTATATGAAAGTCCGCCACTCTCAAGCGGAGTTTCGGGAAACCATTTCCTAGTGGGCTTGGGATCCACAAGCGTAATCTCCATGCCCTGCTTTTACGATTCACATGAAGAAGACCTTGTGGGAGATATCCAATATCATTCTCATCCAATGAGATTCCCAAGATATTTTGCCTCACCTATTCACAAGGTCCCGAGGACTCCAAGCGAACCATGTTACTCAGTGTTGGGCCCGACCCATCAACCAAATCATGCCTCAAACTGTCGCCCCCCACGACTCGTGCGACAGGGAAACAGCGAGCGCAGTCTTTTTGTTCACAACAATAGTGCAGCTTTCCCTTAGTCCAAGTGTGCCACGACTCGTGAGACCACACTTGGGTAGTGGTAGCTTCCTCACCATATTGTTGTGGATGGAAGGCTCGGACAGACCAAAATACCATTTTGATCCAAGTCCGTTCTGGGCCTAATATTTAATTTGGTCCAACCAAATGAGAGTTTGTGTGTGACCGAGACCTCATCACATTATTGTGTTTTAGCATGCATAAATATCCAATATTTAAAGCGATAAATAAAAAAACGCCGCATGCATAAAACATAGCATACCCCTGTTAGGATGATCACAAGCCCAACCTATGCGACCCACTGAGCCCGCAGTGAGTCTATGGTCTGTCTAGGGTGGTCCTAAATTATTACAATAGTAATATACCCATTGTCATTCCAATGGGCCTTGTAGTGCTCTTGTTTCATGCCTTGATGCTCCTCCTTGGGGTCTCCGACTCCAATTGCTTGTTAAAATTGAAACCTCACCAATCCTATCTACTCTCATTACAACTGAAAGTAATACATCGGTAATAAAGAAAACAAGCCTTAACATCATGAGGCTGAAAATACGGGAGATGATAGTCCCAAAAACAAGAGGCACGCAGGCCCCACCCAACAGAAAATAAATAAACATTCATTCATCCATACACAAGGTCTAGGGCTTTGTGATCATCCCATGTTGATTCCATCAACTCACATATAACATAATTATTCCATATAATCATGCATAAATAACCAATGGATATTCCAAATACCCAAGTGATGTCCAACATCACAAAAGGCATAAATATACAAATAATATGCAAAATTCAAATTTTAAATTTAATGGACATTTTAAACAATGCATCCAATGCATGTATTAATCCCAAATTAGTTAAGCAAATTTAATCCAAGGAATAATCCAATTATTCCAAAATAAAAAATGCAAAATTAATATATTTTCAGAATATCGCGCACAGGGCAGCGCGCGCGCGCTGGCTCTCGGCCAGCAGCGGCCGGCTGCGCACAGCACGCGCGCGCGCCCCTGCGCGCGGCCACTGCCGGCCCGACCAAATTTTTTTTTTTTTTAAAACTGTTTCAGCACAATAACATTAATATTATTCTGAAAATAAGCATGCAATTTTAGATCCAATCTAACAAAATTAAGCATGCCAAAAGTCCATTAAATCCAAACAATTGAATCATCATATTATTCATATATTTATGTAATCTAACATGCCAATAAAGCCATTTAAAAGCAAGTAGATCATGCCAAACACATAGATCTATGCCCCTTACATCGAACCGGGCTCTGATACCACTTGAAGGACAAGCGGATCTCCCCGGGAGCGCGAGCGGAAGCGAGAAAGGCGAGAAAAGTGCGTAAATTTAAATCAAATTTAAAATACGCGAATCCCAAGGGGTGTACCCTTGGGTGCTCAACCGGGCGTTCGATGTAGGATGTGTAAATATTAAAACATATATTTAAACACATAGGGCATAGATATACAATTGAAATCAATCAAAGCGTAATAAACCGTTACCTTTGATTGTTTAGCGTATGCTCCCGGCTACTAGCGTTGTTTCTTCTACGGAATGCTCATGAAATCCAAACGTATGGATTCTCCAAAGGTGATCCACACCACACCGGATGAAACACACATTCTTCTTGCTAGAAAAGAACGGGTTTAGGAAGGAATCGGTTTAAGAGAAGAACACTATGAATTAGTGTTCTCTTAAACTTACTTTGTTCTTCTTCTTGATTCAAAATCAAGTGAAGAACACAAGTGTAAGAGAGGGGGGAGCACGAAATTTTGAGAGAGAGGAGAGGATTTTTGTCTTCTCTTTTTCCTAGAAAAAGATGAATAATGAATCACTTATGCTAGGTGTTGTATATTCTAATATATATACATTATTACTGTGATTATTGGAATGTGTCTAGGTTCATCCAAGGATGTCTAGATTCATTCCAATCAATCACCATCAATTCTTCAATCAAGCCTACCAAAATTTATGGTATGATCAAATCATACCAAAAGAGAAGAGCTTGATTGGAGTTGATTTGTCTCTTTCCAAAAGAGACAAGTCAACATACCACCTAGCATGCAACATGGCTGATTTTGCTTCCTCCAAGGGAGCATGTCAGCTATGTTTAATAAGGGAAGAAGTCCAACTTCTTCCTATTCCAAATTAGGAATTATTTCTCCTCTCGGGTATAATTTAACGGACCGGGTTTTATCGTAATCCAATTACGACGAACCCAATATTAAATCCACTTTAATGTCCACTTAAATTATTCCCGTTGATCTTTTAATCCAATTAAAAGATCCAACGTCTCAACATCTCAACTTCCATATTTAATCGAAAATCCAATTTACCGATTAAATGAAAGCCCGATACAATATCGACCCGTCCATCCAATGGACTTTCCCTTAAGTAATCCAATTACTTATTTTATCCTTCGAGATTGACTCCAAGTCGATCTCTCAACCTCCTTGGTGATTTGTGTGTGACCCTTTAGGTTCACCCTCAGCTAGACTTGGGCCCGTGTCCCACAAGGGCCCGTTACCATGGGTGGCCGTCTAGCAACGGTCCATGGCACTAGAGACTAGGTGAATTGGCGTGAACATTTAGGCGCCGATTCCGTACGGGTACGATCCTTCCGTCTACCGTCTCCCGGCCTTAGTCTAGGGTATGGAATTAGGCGTCGGTTCCCATCCTTGACTAGGCATCTATGCTTAATACTCGAGACCACGTATGGTTCATTGTGTCGACACAGGAAACCATTCCCTGTTCGACCAACCACTGTGGCCACAGCTTCAAACAGCATGAACGTGTTTCCGAGTGCATAGGAGATACCTCTGTCACATACTGACAGGGGACGGATCCTCTTCTTGGAATCCACCGTCCTCGCTACACATTCTGACTGCACTGGACAAGGCTTATGATAATCATCTTACAGAATGATTACCTCTTGCCAGATCCAAGATACAGCCGTCCTGTGCACGCGACTGCCATGATCCCTCAAGTCTGAGGATTACTCCCGTACTATCGGAATCGGGGAAAACCAATCATACCGACCAAGCCTCCAAGGCTTCCATATGATGATCCCCGCGAGTCAGTCTAGTCGGCTCGACCCCAGTCGACCAACCCATCAAGATCGTGTAGGCGTCCCACGCCTGTCGCCGATGAAACACGGCACTCATCCAATGAACACGACTCTTGACGCCAGTCTCAATAAGACTCTCGATGCCCTGTCTCGAGGTCCTCGACTTGGAACGTTTCAGACCCAACTCTTAATCAGTTGGTTTAATGAACACCATCCAATGCGTGGCCCAACTGCACGAGTTGTTATCCATGGTCTGTGGGCTTTGTTGCGATATAAGTTAAACACCGTTTTAACAAATGTAAGATGAGCGCAACAAAGAAGGTACCATTGGTGACGAACACTCATCTTATTCATCACATAATAATATTACATTCACATCAAGTTGTCGGATAGGTTACAAATTGCCAAACCTATTGGCTTTCTGGTCACCTATTCCAACAAGACAGTCTCTGGTGAAGCCTCTCTGGCTGGCGAATGAAGTCTGGTGGCAGCTCCTGCTATACTGGGACAACTAGGAGTTCAAGGACGAGTGCGGCAAGAATAAGGCCAATCGGTCCGTCAGGATGCACAAGAGGAAGATGGCTAGAAATTTTATTTTTTTAAAAGTATTCATCATTATTAAATCAAAATTGTAATAACTGTTCCGCTGTTTTTTACCGGAGACGCAACTCGGTCGGCCAGTCAAGCAGATGGAGTTATTCTACAGATGATACAAGAAGAAGGCGGACGGCGGCTGGAGCGGCCCGAGGGCAGTAGAGGTGGCGGTAAGCTTTCTATTAAATTTTCAAATTTATTTTTTTTTAATTTTTGAAAATAATAATGATAATTTACTATTTTTGCAGGAGACGTTCCAGAAGTTGCTGGAGGATCACTAGTCTCAGGCCACGACCGATCCTGGGCATCGTCCGGCCGAATCGGAGGGCTTGGTGGCGCAGACCGAGCAAGAGTTGTGGCTGACTGCAGTCGGGGGCAAGAACAAGAGTCGGGTATTTGGTCTTGGTTCTGAAGCTGACGGCCTTAGTCAGACCTTTACCTCGCCATCACTACTGCCACCGCCACCGTCGAACTTGGAGGATCGCATGGTCCGGATGGAGGAGATGATGGTCAACATGATGGGTATGGTGAAGACCCTGCAGACCAACAACTCGCTGCCGGCCCATTACGGCCTCCGACAGACCCCCTCTCCAGACGATGATAATATGGACCAGGATGAGGGGGGTAGGGTGTAGATTTAGGATTTTTTTTTTTAACAATTTTTATAATTAAATTGGATAATATTTTTATTTAATATATTTTTCCCAAATTATGCATTTTTTGGTATTTGAATAATAATTATTTAACCAAATTCAAAAATATTATTAATAATTTAATATATATTTTAATAATAATAATAATAATTATTATTATTATATAAATTTTTTAATGATTCTTTTATTTAGAAACAGTCCTTTAGACGGTCATGGAGATCATAAAAATCGACGCAACCGTTCCAACTGGTTACCAGTTTAATGAGCCGATCGTGCCTAAAACCGTATAAAAAGAATTCCAAATTAGGGGACCATCGTTCCTAAAATCGTATAAAAAAATAATTCCAAATTAAGGGCCGACCGTTCCTAAAATTAGTCCAAATTCAATGATTTTGTGGTATAGTTAACGTTCTAAATCAAATATCTAAAACCGATCCAAACACGTATTCCAAATAAAGATTATAAAACCGTTCATACGTTCCTTAACAAAGCAGGTCTATGTGTATTCCAACGATCATTCCAAAATCTATCCCCAAACTTATAGTACAATGTTTCAATTTGAATTCCAAAATCCGTGGAAAAATGTATCTCCAATATATTCAGTCCACTGCAACCCGTGTTCCAATGACCGTTCCAATTTATGTGATTTACGTACATGTGACCGTTCCAAATATTAACAAGGTGTTCAAAATACACAAATTATATATTCATACACACAAAGGTAATTAGGAATGGTTTCTACATTGTATGCCAAAAACAGTTCCAATATAGGAACGCCTCTAGTTTCAACGGAAGGCTGACCGTTCCATAACCGTTCCTAATCGAGGTCCAAAATCATCTAGTGATCTTTTTACCGTTCCAAAAAAAAAGAAAAAAAATCGTTCCTAGATCCATTGCAATTCTCGCATTTTTTTTTGTAGTGTGAGGTGCACAAGATCCGTTAAAAAATGCAATTAGGGGTAAAAAACCTAATTTTACCCCCAAATCTTTTTCTTCACCGCCTGCGTTGACATCGTCTTCCTTCACTGCTGCCATGAGTTGGGAACTACAAGAAGGAGGAGATGATATACCTTTTGGGAAGAGTCTCACATGAATATGGTAAGTGTTCTATGCGATTTTTTTATGGTAATTTTGTACATTATCATGCAATGTGGGATATTTTTTTAAAGTTCTTGTTCGTTTTTTGTGAAACACGAAGTGTGTTGAAATACCTCTTTGTGATATTTTATGGATTTGTTTCCTTGTTGTTGGTCTATGTATGTGGTCCCCTATTCCTTTTTTTGTACTGTTGTTGGTCTATATCACAGTAAAATTATTGAACTTGTTGGGACTACTTTCTGAATTCTACTTATATTGCAATTGCAGGGCCTAATAGTGAGTATTTCACTATTAGAATGCATCATTTTGGAGTGTTGTGTGAGTTGGGTCGTAGGTTATATGTAGGAGGAAAAACAAATCACTTTGATTATTGCCATGTTGATTAGATGTCTTTAATTACACTTGTTGAAATGGCTAAGCTACTGCAAATAGATGCAGAACATACTACTTTCTATTATAGTAGTAATGACATTAATGATTGCAATTCAATTAGCATGATGTCAACAGATAATCATACTTTAGAGTTGGTAAACTTTGTTGATGATGATAGAATGGTTGGGGGTATTCTTAGAACATAGGGTTGAGTCTCAAACAAGTTTGAGTAGAGGTGAAAGTAGCATGAAGTTACCTGACATTGATAAAGTTTTAGATTATATTGGTGATGATGTTCAGGGGTAGGGTGTGGGAGATATAGGCAGGCTGTGGTTGAAGAGGGTGTAAAGAATGAGGGGCAGTGGGTGGAAGATGAGGGTGAAAAAAGCAGTGAAGAGAGTTGACAAACATAGTGTAGCCAATAATTCTTATTACTCTGGTGGTTTGAGTTGGGTATGGGTGATAATGAGGGTGACTTTGAGATACAAGTGAACTGGGGAGGTCTAGGAGGGAAAGGAAAAAATTATGTGGTTGAATCAACATTAAGTAAAGAAGTGAAGAAACATGGTGGGTTTTCTATTTTTAACTCAAACCTGGATAATGAGGATCCATAGTTTGAGGTTGTGTTATCCTGACACTGACATCTTTAGAGATGCAGTAAGGCAACACTCTATTATCAATGGTAGAGATGTTGTTTTCACAAAAAATAATAAGAATTAAATTCAAGTTAAGTGCAAACATGATTTATGTCCTTGGTTATTTGCATCAAAGATTCATGGAGCAGAAACAATACAAGTGAAGATCTTGCATAGTTAGCATAAATGCACAAAGGTTGAGAGAGTGTCTGCAACAAATTTTAAATGGTTAGCAAACACATATAAGGAGAAAATAAGAATTGATCCAACGTGGCCAGTTGATAGCATAGTTTCAGTGATGTAGAAAGAGAACAAGCTGTTATTCAGTAAATTTCACATGTATAGGGAAAAAAAAGAAAGTTGCTAAAATGTCTTCAGGTAGTGAAGAGAAACAGTATGGTTTTGTTGTGGAGGTATGCTGCAGAGATTATGAGATCCAACCCTAATACTACTATCAAGATTAAAACAAAAGAAGTTGAAAACAAGTTACTGTTCAGAAGATTTTATTGTTGTTAGGGTGCATTGAAAGCTGGTCTTCGTGATGGTTGTAGGCCCTTGATATGTTTGGATGGTTGTCACTTGAAAACAGTTTGTGGTGGAATATACTTTTGTGTGCTGTAGGGATAGATGCCAAAAATTGCATGTTGTGAACAATTGCATGCCAGAACTTTAGAGAATAATAAAGCAAATTCAGTTTTGTGAACATGTATACAAAAAGTAGTAGTTGTTTCTCAGTTAGGGCAATACATTTGGGGGTTTGGTTAATAAGCAATTGGTTTGGGCAAAAATGGGGTAAAATTACTTAAATGGACATTAAAAAATTGATCCTAAGGCGTCTGTAGTCAAACAGTGGGAATAATCTATTTTAATCGCCTGCAGAAATGAGAAAGTGCAACAAAATACAAAGGTTGGGTGGGGTTTGTAGAAAGAAAAAATGGTTGGGGGGCAAAGTGCAAAACGATCTAAAAGTTCGGGGGTGTCTGCTTTTAACCCTTATTCCTATTGTGAAAAAGACATTAGTACTTAAGTACTCTTTTCAAAAATAAATAAGAATTAGTTATATTATAAAGGGTATGATGTCCTTTAAGTTTGTGTTTAGAATCACTTTAATCCTTTTAAAGTTCATTTCTTAACATTATCATCCCTAAACTTTAATTTTTGTCTCAAATAGGTCCCTCTGACCATTTTTCTATGAAATTATGGCGGGAAAAAATGGTCATGTGACTGGCACATGGCTTAGTTTGTAGGGGTTATTTTGTCGTTATGTATTTTTTTTTAAAGATATAATAAATGAACCATGCCTACCTGTGCTTTGTGACACAAGCGCGTTCTCCAAATGAGCACATTCTGCATTCAAACCATAAGTTACACTCTAAGACAATGTTGTGTAACGCGATTGTGTTCTTCAATGCATGAATATATTAGAACATGCCTAGGTTGTCTTCCACCTCCAAGGTCGTGTTTTCGTCCCAAAATTACGTTTTTCACCAAAATTCTTCTCCCATCATGATTTTATAAACTTTTCAACTATTTAAGAGACAAATTCGAACCTTTCTAAAGGAGAAAATATATTTTAGCTGAAATGGGTTCATTTTATTACATCACATATATTATTTGCTTCAACAGTTAGTTCACACACAATATCTACTTAGTAACCCATGTGATAATTAAACTTGATTATTAATAACATATTAACTTTATCTGCTGCTATAAAAACAATCCAAACTGTGAACATGTTATGAATTTAATGTTAACTTATATCTTTATGAATCATATTGTTTTCTAGTTAATGTTTTGAAAGAGACAATATTTTTATGGCAATTGATTATTGTAGGCTTTAGATGCTTTTAAAATGAAAGATCTTACTAATTCTATTCTTTATTTTCATATGTGGTTGCAATTAAAATTCATTCTTTTCTACTTATTTGATGAGCAAATTTATTTTTCACTTTATCTTATTTTGAACATTTGTTAAAAGTATAACTTTTATTATCTCTAAATAATTTAAAAATATACACTTGAAGGATTCAAAAATAAAAAATATGTCCCAATTCATGAGCATTGGGTGCCTTTGATTCAATGTTTAAAAAATCATATATGTATAAAAATTAAAGTCATATATGACGTTCTAAACGCAGTACATGAACTTAATATGTAAGTAATAATCTTATTTTCAAGTTCAATGCATTAAATATTCAAGAGTCGTTGTTAATAGTCTAGTACTATCACTACAAAAAAACAGGATCATAGCAACATACTTTTTGGAACGGAACATTCCGTGGAAAATTTGCCACGAACTTTGCAATGAAAATGATTTTTTTTTTTAAAAAAAATTTCGTGGCAAATTCCATAGCAAACAAACAACAAACTTTTGCAATGGCTAATTCGTTGCAAATTTCTGTTGTAAAATTTAGTCAACTTTAGAGTAGTCGCTTTGGTTGCAAGTCATTGCAAAAGTTGAAGCAAAATTTTGCCATGGAATGCTTTCGTGGCAATTTGCGACGGTTTAGTTTTGCGGAAAGTTTTGCAATGGACTTTCAAATTAGATCCCTTGCAAAACAATTTGCAAGGGATATTGCAACGAGACAAAGTCATTGCAATTTAATAGTTTCTTTTGCCACGGCTTTTGCAACGACCTGCGAATTATATTACAAATCAAATAATATTGCAATGACCTCGTTGTTGCAAAATCCTTGACAAAATGTTGCTACAGACTACTTTCTGTTGCAAATTTGCAATGCATTAGCATCATACCGATTTCGAGGCAAATATTACAGTTGATATTAAAATTATATTCGTTGCAAAATATTGCAACAAAAATTGCAACAAATCAATGTCGGTGCAATTTAGTAATTTTTTCTGCAACAATAATTGCAGTGGTATATAACGGCTTTTTTGCAACGACCTTCAAGTTAATTCATTTTTCGAAATTTGCAACGAATTTGAACTCCAGGCAAAATTCACTGCAAACAATTAATAAAAGAACAATTGGATCCTACTTCATTTTTATTTTTTATATCCGTTCATCACCTCTTCTAACTACTCTTTCCTTTTACTCTACTTATATTTTAATCTTTTTTTTGTTATTAAACTATTGTTATCACGCTGCTGGAACAAGTCACATATCTGGAGGTTTAGCTAGCTTACGTAATGGTAAGTACAAAATTTTTTGCTAGTGTATTTATCTGTAGTCATTGTGTTGATAGTTTTACCCCTCCTAAACAATAAGGCAAATACAATTTGAATCTATATTTGAACATCAGAATATGCATGTTGTTCTATTCTAATGTGGGTTGGTTGATCCTATCAAATGAGTGAAAACTCACCCGCACTATTATTTGGTTGATGTAACCCAGAGATACTTGCACAAAAAAAAAAAAAAAATGAACCGTCTATCGTAGCACATAAAGCTATCCTAATGTACCACGCTCGATATCCTAATTTAAAAAGAGATTAACTTAATTAGATGATTGTATGTAAAATAAAAGCTAGACAGGACCGAGACAACAATTTTGGAGGACGAGGTTGAATTTGTTTTAATGGTTACTACAGAAAATGAAATTCAACATTTATCTTAGCACAACAAACTATCCAACTCTACTACGCTCAATATCCTAGTGTAAGAAAAAATAAAGTTGAATGGATGGTTGTATGTCGAACAAAAAGTAGACGAACTGTTGAGTAAAAGTGGATTGATGCAGCATTTCAGGAGGATGAGATCGAATCCGTTCCAGTAGTTACTATAGAAAATAAAATTCAAACTCTAGATGACATCAACGACTGCAAATTTTTGTTGAAGATGATAATGAAAACGAAAGATGATGAAGAGGAACAGGATAGTTTTGAACACTATGAAATGACTGATGATGAAAAAGGTTTTGGACAAGATGATGATGATGATTAATTGAACATAATGTATTTTGATATAATTAACATTTATTTTTCTCATAATGTTTTATCTCATTTACTAATTGAAGAGAATATATTAAATTATTTCTCATTTAATTTTAAAAAATATTTTATCTCAGTTATTAATTGAAGAGAATATTTAATTCATTTATCTCATTTAACTTTCAAAGATATTTATTAATTATAAAAATATTTTATCTCATTCATTAATTGAAGATAATATCTTAAATTATTTATCTCATTTAATTTTAAAAATAATTATTAATTTTAAAAATATTTTATCTCATTTATTAATTAAAGAGAATATTTAATTTATTTATCTCATTTAATTTTAAAAATATTTATTAATTATAAAAGTATTTTATCTTATTTATTAATTGAAAAGAATATCTTAAATCCTTTATCTCATTTAATTTTAAAATTAATTAATAATTTTTAAAATATTTATTAAATTTTTGCTATACTCTTTCCCTCCCCATTTTTCATAACCCTAATTTTTCCTCCCTATTTCCCTCTCTTCCACCCTCTCCCTTATTTTTTCAGACAACATTCCCACTTTCCTCTTCTCTTTTTCTTCTCACCCGCCGGCCGCCTCCGAGCTCCTCCTGCCGCCGCCGTCCTCTTCTTCTTTTGTCTTCTTCTCTTTTTCTCCTTTTCTCCTCTTCTCTTTTCTTGTTTTTTATTTCTCGGCCGGCCGCCGTTGCTACGCCGCCGCCGACCGTCGCTGCTTTGCCGCCGCCTTCGCCTTCGCCTGAGCAGGTGATACTAATAGTAGATGGGTTTTGTTTTATTTTGTTTGGTTCTTAATTAAAACTTTCTTGTTTGTTTTTTTTTTGTCTTTATAGCAAAGTGTGGACGATTTAGGTAAACTTGATAGGATTAACGTTATATTTTTTGTAATCCTTTGCCTACAATATAACATATTGAGGATGTCTATAATGTTCTTGTATGTTATAAAATTGTGAATTCTATGTATATTAAGGATGTGTTTAATATATTGAGTATGTATATGGTATAAAATGTGTATGTATTGAGTACGTATTTAGTATAAAATGTATATTGCGTATGAGTTTGGTATAAAATTATGGATGAATACAATGTAATATATTATGTAGGTATTTATATATTATTTATGATCACAATAAATTATGTTTACTATGTATCTCTAATTGGGCTATATTAATCCTCACAAAAAAGTAAAAAAAATATAAAATATTTGAAATTATCCACACTGTTATAAATTTATAATATAGATATAAAATAATGAAAGAGAACAAAACACACACACAAGGAAAAATGGATCATTTAGAAGCTAAAAGTTAGATTGATAGCAAACACACAGATGAATTCACTTATCTACAATGAATTATTTCCTGTGATGTACTCTAAAATTATCATTTTTGCATCTCTAGGAGAAATACTTATTTGTATCTTTCTTATTATGTTCATATGTTGACAAAATCGATTTTTTTTTTTTTAATGTAGTTCCGTACTTGTTTTAAAAAACAAAGCGAGTTTAATAAAAGGTTCAATATACGTGTACAAATTTTGATAAAAATTTGATCTGTTCATGATGTTTCTATCATGAATAAAATTTTATACCCGAGTCAATTGAAAATGAACGTCATCTCCCTCTCTTACATTGTATACATTGCTCAATGCTTTTGAATTCTAAACTTCTTGAATTGATAAGATATCTAATTTTTTTTTTTTCTGGAAAAAATTAAGATGTACATATATAAACAACTTCCGGAATGACATGTTTTTAAAGGCATCTACACTGGTTTAGATGTTAATATTAAAAGCACTAAATGCGGCATGAAATTAAGAATATTAAAAAGTTTAGAATTTTTTTTTAAAAATATATATGGAAGTTTGTGGATACAAGTTTTTAGACAAATATAGAAGTTAGAGAGAAGTTTTAAGAAAGTTCTATATAGTCTACAAGCTTTTATAGTACTTACAAAATATTTTTGGAAGAGTTTCTAAATGCTTCTTACCACACCATTACGATTAATCTTTACCGTCCAATTCAATAGTCAAATGTATAAATATTGGGTTGGATTTCATTTTTAAATCAAGTTTTGGTATCAATATTTTTATCAAATTTTTCTCATTAAAATCTTTTATTTATTTTCGCAATATCTAAAGATGGAGAAAGAAAAAAAATCATATTAATAAATTAAAAACTACTCCTCATGCTCAATGAGCGTGTATTTTTCTAATGTAAATAAAAGAATATAATAAAATAAAAAAATGAAAGAAAAGGCTAACAGAAAAAAAAAAAAAAAAGCAAAAGCCAAAAAACATAAAAAACAACAATGTCAAATACCTCGTTGAATTTTTCTACACGAAGGTTGGAGTTCTTCATCACTTTCTTGTATAGAATCGATCCTTCCTATTGATAAATGGGCAACAATTCTAAATGACTCTTAACTACTATAATGTTTCAAAGTGGAGGAAAAAATAGATGAAAGTATTAAAAGTCTTCAAGCTCGACTTGTAGCAAAGGGATTTACAGACCCTGAAATAGAAATTAAAATATTTAAATATAATATGCAACTTATCAACTTATCAATAAACAAAATGATACTACTAAAGAGCACCATTTCAACTGCCGTCATGGGTGTGAATTCGCAAATTAGATGAAAAGTCAAGATTATTGATTAGATTATAACACCCACGACGGTGATTGAAATGGTGATCTTTAATAGTATCATTTTGTTTATAGGAAAGTTGATAAATTGCATATTGTATTTAAATATTTTAAATTTTTCTTTTAGGATCTGTAAATTCCTTTGCCACAAGTCGAGCTTGAATACTTTCATCTGTTTTTTCCTCCACTTTGAAATATTATAGTAGTTAAGAATCATTTAGAATTGTTGCCCATCCATCAATAGGAAGGATTAGTTCTATACAAGAAGTGATGAAGAACTCCAACCTCCGGGCAGTAGATGAGAGGATATGTTTCTACCAGATAAAACAAAACTAGGTACCTGACATTGCTATTTTTTTGCTTTTGTTGTCTTTCCTGTTAGCCTTTTTTTTTCATTTTTTTTTAAATTTTGGTACATTCTTTTATTTACAGTCGAAAAATACACGCTCGTTGCGTGTGAGGCATAGTTTTTAATTTATCAATATTGATTTTTTTTTCTTTCTCCATTTTTACATAATGCAAAAATAAGTAAAAAAATTTAATGAGAAAATTTTGATATTGAAACTTGATTAATAAAAAGAGGGGTGATAAAAAAAATTTTCAAAACCACCCGAATCAAACCGTTTTTTATGATTTATCTTTCAATTCATGATTCTAAATTTTTAATAAAACCGCACCGCACTTTTGATTTGATTTTAATTTATAACTAAAAAAAACAATAAAAAATCGAAACCCGCTGTTAAATACATATTTAATTTTTATAAATTATATATAGTAATAATTTGATAAATTTAATTAATTATTTAGAATAATTTTATATTCAAATTATAAAAGCCCAAAGTTCATAAATTAACCAAGGTCCACATTGCAAAGCCCCTTTTTGCAAAACTAATTAGACTTGGGCTCTACGAAAAATATATTTAGGTTTTAATAACAAATCAAGTCTATTAGAATTTACTGCTTCCTCTTCTTTTTCTTTCATTTTTCCTTATCTTTTCTCGCTTTTTCTTTCCCCTTTCCCTCTTCTCTATTTTGTGTCCTCCCTTCTTCTCTATTCTCTCCGATGGCTCCTTAATGGACATATAAGATTAATATGAAAGGAATCTTCATTAGGTTTGAATTTATATGATTGATTAATATACTTTTTTTGATTTATCTTTTTTTGTTTTTTTTTAACTAACATTAAGTTAGATTTCTACTGTAGAATTACTTGATGTATCTTTTTCTTTCCCCTTTCGCTAAAATTGCTTGAAACTGCTCTCGAAGAAGCTCGAAAGAGGGAGGAAGAGGCTTGAAAGAGGGAGGCAGACCTACAAGAATTAGTTCATAAATTGCTTCAAGATGTGGGATAAACAAACCACCAATTTGCTGGTGGATCTGGACACCAGGAGCAACAACATTCTAAGGAAAATCGTTAGTTTCTTTTGTTGATTGTTTATGACTTAGCACTCTAATGTTATTGTTGGGCATTGTTGGTTTGGGAGTTCAGGCGTTCATATGATCTGATTGTGTATGGACGGTGTAATGACTTAAGATTTATCGTTGTTGGTTTGGGGAGTTTAGACGTTGATATTATTTGGCTGCGTTTTGATGATATAATAACATTGGTTATGTTGTTGTTGATTGTATTATGAATTTCATTTTGGTTATTATTTGTTGTTGTTGGTTTGAGAAATTCATGATTTGATGTCGATTAGGTGTATTGTATAACATAATGAGCAGGATATTAATTTGGATACAAAGATTCAAAAATTTGTAAAAACTAAAAACAAAAAATTTATTAGAAACGGATTAGAGACGGAAATATTTTGAGTTTGAGAGACAGAATTAGAGACGATATGTAACGATTTACAGACGGAATAGAGACAGAAATTAACACATCAAAATTTTCCTTCAGAGACGGATTAGACAGAAGCATAATTCTTTTTATCGACGGAATCACAGACGGAATAGCCACAAAAATAGCGACAGATTATTATAAAAATATATTGTTAATTTATGACAGAATCAAAGACGACCAATTTAGAGACGGAATATTTCTGTCTCTCACTTTCAGCTAAGGGGCTTTCAATCACAGAATGTGAGATGGATTTTTCCGTCGCTATTTATTTTCAGCAACCTTCAGAGACGGAATTTTCCGTCTCTGATACCCTGTTTTCTTGTAGTGATTGTAGTTAGAACTTGACATTCAATATGTTTTTAAAGACTTTTAGTTGTATTAAATCTTGAACTATTGTATATTTAACTTTAATTACTCCTAAACTTGTTACTTTTTGTTAGTTTCAACATTTAATTTATTTTTGTGATAAATGGTAAAACCGCAAAACCTCCCGAAATCGCACCTAATCGCACCTTTGATTTTGGTTTCAAAAGTGGCAATTTGAAAATTATTTTATAAAACCGCCAATTATAATTTAAATTTAAAAATAACTTTAAAAAAATCGAAACTGCACCGTGATAACCCGTAATAAAAAATGAACTCCAACTCAATATTTATACATTTGACTATGTAGAAACTTGATTATTAAGCTTCTACACCATATAGAAATTTCTTAAAACTTCTCTCAACTTTTTATATTTGTCCAAAAAACGTGCATCTACAAACTTCCATATTTGTATAAAATATACTAAATTTTTTGACATTCTTAATTTCATGCTGCATTTAGTGCTTTTAATATTAACCTCTATACCTTTATAGACGCCTTTAAAAACATGTCATTTAAGAAGTTGTTCATATATGTACTTTTCTCTTATCTTTTCTAGGAAAATAAAAAAGAAATTTTAGATATCCTATCAGTTCAACAAGTTTAAAATTCAAAAGCACTAAGCAATGTATACAATGTAAGAGAGGGAGATGACATTCGTTTCAATTGACTCAGGTACAAACTTTATTATTCCTGATAGTAAGATCATGAGATAAATTTTTATCAAAACTTGTGTATGTATATTTTACCTTTTATTAAAATCGTTTTGCTTTAAAAAAGTACATTAATATATACTTGACATAGTTTTCATAACAAAATATTATTACGAATTATAATACATCAAAGAATTTTCAATTTTGTCCCACAAAATCAACATAATAATATGGGTTAAATACATTTTACATCCATGGACTATGCATCTAGTCCCATTTACCCCCTAAAGTATGAAAGGTAACAAAAATTCCCATGATAAAATAATTTGGTATTGACAGGAGAAGAATGCTCTTCTCACTTATCCGTTATAATTTTT
This sequence comes from Sesamum alatum, assembly GCA_034509735.1. Classification (NCBI taxonomy): domain Eukaryota; kingdom Viridiplantae; phylum Streptophyta; class Magnoliopsida; order Lamiales; family Pedaliaceae; genus Sesamum; species Sesamum alatum. The sequence continues at coordinate 45,661,117 of JACGWO010000001.1, read as the reverse complement.
ATTTTACTCCACAAAGTATGTTTTATTAAAAATCTCCCCAAAAATTACTTTTAGTGATTTAAAATTTTACTCAAACTTTACTTAAAAATAACATTTAAAATTTATAGCTTTTTATAGATTATGTAATGCAAAAAAATATTTACAAGCTCAATATATGCAAATATATTTTACAAATTAAATTATTTATGTTAAAAATACATGTAAATATGTGTAAATACATAATGCATATAATTTTATACAAAAATATGTTATATAAATTATAATTTTTTATTTAATTACATGTACACATAATTAAAATTTAGGGCAAATTACATCTATTTCCCCTAAGATTTGGCATAATAACAAATACCCCCTCGTTGTTTCAAAAATTATAAATATACCTTGAGGTTTGTAACCGTCTAACAAATAATCCATTTCTATCCATTTTTATGGGTGAACTGACCAAAATGCCCTTATGCACTGAATTATTTGTTATTTAATTCTTAAAAAAATTTTGGACTATAATGCGCAGGGAGAGGTTTCTTAAGTTTTTTTACACAAAGGGACAATAATGCAATTTGCCTCGGTTGTTTTTTCTATAATTTTAATAAAAAATTCAAGGAAAAAAAATGGTCAATTTTAGTCTCTGGTTAAAAATTACAAACCTCAGGGGGTATTTATAAATTTTCAAATAATGAGCGAGTATTTGTAATTATGTCTTACCTCAGTGGAGGTGGCTGTAATTTACCCTAGAATTTATCATATCATTACTCAAAAAATTATAGAGTATTATGAATTAATTATATTATCAATTTGCATATTTTACAGTGCATATATATATATATATATATATATATCTTCGATGTAATATTTTAAAATTGTATTGATAAATTATTGAAAAAGTTCGATATGTAGATATATATATATATATATATGTAGGTAAAGATTAGATTGCATAAAATATAAGGAAGAGTATAACGATACATCAAGGAAGCACTATCTTCCCAAAAGTCATCATTATATGTATAGATTTGCAAATTTTACAGTATATATATATATATATATATTTAATCACTAGATGGTCTAGTCACGCGGATCAAGGAGTTGCTGGAGCGTTGGGTGACCACCTTGCTCGTCCCTCCGGGCCCCAATCGTCCTAGCCTCCACGTGATCCCCCAGCTCGCGACGACAAGGCACGGACGCTGCCGATGGGGAGCCCAATCTAGATTATGGTTGTTTTTGTTTTTTGTTTTTTTTTAAGAAGTTGTATGGATATAAATGTGATTTATAAATACTATTTTCATTTTGTTAATTATATTATTACTATTTTCTTACTAGATAATTTATTTAAAATATTTCACATTTAAAAAATCAACAAAACATTTGTAACTAAAAATGTAAAGAAAATATTATAATAATAAATATAATAATAATTTAAATATAATTTAATATATACAAAAAATATACTAAATTTGTAACGGCTTATATAACAACTTTTGGGATTCGCATTAGCAGCACACAACTTGGAAACAATTACAAAAGCTATTTCAATCAAAATACAAAGCCATTACAAATATGGTTAAAACAACCGTTCCCAATTGAGATACAAAATTTTCATAAGAATCGTTTCAAATATAGGAAAAATTGCTCCATAAATCGTTACAACAATTGTCACAAAATGAGGTACATACAGTGTACACAAAGGAGTCACAATATCTGTTATAATATGTGTTATAAAATGATGTTACAACATGAGGTACAACAACCATTACAAATAATCAGTAAGGAACCGTTCAAACAAATGTTCAAAAGATTGTGCAAATAAGATAAATAATTAAACCTATGTGTGTTAAAACAACCGTTCCAAAAATAGGTCCACGTAGACCGTCCGAATACAACATCAATTTCTACATTCAGTCAATGATTGTAACGGTTTAGTCGGTCGATACAAAATCCAGTACAAATAGTAATGGCTTCCTAAAAAACCGTTACAAATATTTGTAATGTCTTTCAAAGGAACGGAAGGTCTGCCGTTATAGATACCGTTCCAAATTTCTTAAACATGTTACAAATTTATAATGAGCCGTTTCAATAAAATAATATTTTTTGTAGTGTAGCCATGCTTAAATATTAAATTTTTTCCAGTGCATGTAGTATTTAAAATTGCACTGATATTTTGTTTCCAAAAATAGTTCAACATATATAATAACAAAAGTAAAAATTATGTAAATTTTTGAACAATTATGTAAAAGTTATAAAGATTGTAAATTTATAGAGTTTATGCAGATTCTATACTAATTATACAAATCATAAACTTTGAATAGTGTTTACTTTAATAAAAGTTTTATGTAATTCAAATTACGTTTTAGGAAAATGATTTTAACAGACATATTTTAGAGGGTGTAAATAATAAGGATATTTTTGTTATAAAAATATGGGTTAATTACACTTAGACCCCCTCTGAAAATGCATAATTACACTTTTCCCCAAAGAAGTTTTGAAATTACATTTACACCCCCTCTAAAAATTCTTTGTTTACACCTGACCTCCATTCGTTAAAGTTTGGGCGGAAAATGTTCATTTCAACAAAAATAATTACATAAATTTTCAATTTTACCTCTCATTTAACATTCTCGTGCAATAATTTTGTACTTATAAGGAAAAAAATATAATAATATTGGCCTCACTCCATACATATACGTTACACTTATCCTCTTATAAGTACAAAAATATACATGAGAATGTTAAATGATGGAAAAATTAAAAATTTGTGTAATTATTTTTGTTGACGTGAACATTTTTCGTCCAAACTCTAACGGATGGGGGTCAGGTGTAAACAGAGAATTTTCGGAGGGGATGTAAGTGTAATTTCAAAACCTTTTTTGGGGGAAAGTGTAATTATACATTCTCAGAGGGGGTGTAAGTATAATTAACCCTAAAAATATTGATCCATATCATGAGGAGTCATTTTGTTACATTTTATGGATGAGTGAATTCATCTGTGTCTGCTACCAATCTAACTTTTAAATGAGCCATTTTCCTTGTGTGTGTGTGTTTTGTTCTCTTTCTTGATTATATATATATATATATATATGTATATTATAAATTTATATCAGTGTGGATGGTATGAAATATTTTATATTTTTTTTACTTTTTTGTGAGGATTAAAAATAGCCTAATTAGAGATACATAGTAAACATAATGAAATATGATAATAAATAATATTTAAATACCTACATAATAATGTTAGACTATTAATAGGACTCTTGAATACTTAATGCATTGAAATACTTGAAAATAGGATTATTACCTACATATACAAGTTCATTTATTGCGTTCAAAACATCACATATGATTTTTAATTTTATATATATATATATATAATTTTTTAAATATTGAATTAAAGACACCCGACGTCAGGAATTGGGACATATTTTTTTATTTTTGGATCCCTTCAATAATATATTTCTAAATTATTAATTAGACATAATAAAAGTTACACTTTTAACAAGTGTTCAAAATAAAATAAAGTGAAAACAAATTCGTTCATCAAATAAGTAAAAAAGAATTATTTTAATTGCAACTATATATGAAAATAAAGAATAGAATTTGATTGATATGCCCAAAATGGGATGGCCCAAGCTCGAACCCCAATAACAAAAGGAGGCACATTTCATGGTCAGGCCCAACACGAGGACCCAATAAAATCACTTGGCGAACCCAAGAGAAAGGTCGGATCAGGCCCCTTGAGAGGAGGCCCAGGCCATGTCCACGGCCTAGAGAAAGAGTCCAATTAGGCCCCTGGGCAGAAGGCCCAAGAGAGGCGGCCCAGCCTCACCAGGAAGGCTGGATAAGGGTCGGTTGACCCTATCCCTATCCAGCGGGATCTTCCCAACTACCTCCTATATTCCAGGAGGTCTCGCCTGACAGGACTTTCAGAGACTGGGGAGTCTTCCCTATAAATACCAGCCTCCCTGGTTGGATTGATAGTGTTCCTTTAAGCACTAAAGATCTCTTGAATTGCTTTCAATTTACACTAAGCACACTTTATGCTCATCTTGCTCATGAATTCTCATTACTTACACATTACTTTCAAGTTTATCTTTTTCATAATTGCTTACTGACTTGAGCGTCAGAGTACTAACGCTTGTTTTGCAGGTTTCCCTTTTCCAATTTGGTCGGAATAGGAACCCAATTTGTTCAAGTCCAAGCAATCAATCGGACCGAGCTCTTTCAGCTCACATTAGTTGGCACCGTCTGTGGGAACACATAACTAGGACATGATAATTATGGAACCCCAAACAGCGGGCTAGCAAGCAGAAGGCAATAGATGCCCCTGTTGACCCTCAGGCGTTGCAGGTCGTGGCAGGAGCTCCTTTGGCTCCCTCTGGAAGAGGTGAGGCGGGATCTTCTAGTCCCCCTGAGCCATCGTCGGACCCCCACGGGACAGCACCCTTTCGGACATCTCCTCAGATACATTGTCCCCAGGTCTGATGGCGGTCATCCAACAGATGATTACCTCGGCCATATGAACATAACTGACAGACGTAGCCTCCCCCCCCTTGGCGGTGATAGCTCGGACGCCCCTGGTAGCCCCCTAGTGGCTGAGGCCCCTGTCTGGGTTCTCCCTGAACCCCCAATACGGGATGTTGCCCCATTTCCTCAAGCGGGGAATGAAGCTCCCCCTCATTGGGAGGCTAAGTTGGAGCATTTGCAGAAAAGCTTGCAAGATGTTCAACACCGGATGATAAGAGTCCCCTTAGAAGAGCAAGAAGGCATCCCCTTCAGCGAGGAGGTCTAGCGGATGATCTCCCTCCTAATTGTCGGACATCGGCCGTTGCGGAGTACGGTGGCACTACCGATCCATAGGAGCACCTGTCTCGATTTGAGAATGCAGCCCTCCTTCATTGATACACGGACGAAGTCAAATGCCGGGTATTTGTCACCACGTTCTCTAGGATGGCCCGACAATGGTTTTAACCAGCTACCGACTGGCTTGGTGGGGAGTTTTCTAGTAGTTCTGATAATTGTTCCTCACCAATTCACCAGTAACTGAAAACATTGCAAGACCCCCCTCAGTCTCTTCACTTTCCGACAGAAGGACTTTGTGTCTTTGAGGGAGTACCTGCATCGATTAACACTATAGCCCTGGAGGTCCTTATGGTCACATACTAGGTTAGGGTGAGTGCCTTCTCTCGAGGACTTTGGGACGGGGACTTTGTCAAGTCCCTGACCAAGAATAGAACACCAGACTTTGATAGCCTTCTCGCTAGAGCGGCTAAATACATCAACATGGATGAGGCTTGAAGGAAGGTCAGGGGGAGAAGAGGAAGGAGCCCCGTGAAGAGTGAGTCACCAAGAAGCACTGCACCGAGGGATGAGACCGGAAGTCTCATTTTCAAAGGAGCCCTTCTGTCTATACCCTTTTTAATAATTTAATAACCCAGGTACTCATGGTTGTAGAGGGGAAATGCTTGCTCATGGGACCCTGGGGCATCGAAAGGGGCCCACGTGCCTTAAGTCCGACAATTCTGCCGGTTTCATAGTGATCATAAACATACCACGGAGGTGTGTCATCATCTGAATTTATGAGATCGAATGATTGATCCAAAACGGATATTTGCAGGAGTTTGTGTGTCGAGAGAAATCTCACGGCACTGGACCCTACCAAAAGAAGGATCAACCCCAGGGAAAAACAATGGAATCCAGCTCGAAGCCCCCAGGACAGAAGGACAAAAACATACTCCCTCGGGACAGGAGGATGATGCTAACCTGCCCCGCAAGGGGATCATTCGCATGATAGTAGGAGGGCCCGTGGGTGGAGACTCACAGAGGGCCCAAAGGACCTTAGTCCGGGAGGCAACGAATGTACCTCCTGAGGAAGTATTGGATGTGGATGCCCGGAGGAGTGCACCTACCACTCAATTCGGTCCTAGCGAAAGGGTAGAGGCCATCCTCCCTCACAATGACGCCCTAGTAATCACGACTACATCGAACTATGAAGTTAATAGAGTGTTTATAGACTCTGGAAGCTCAACCGACATCCTCTTCGGAGATGTTATCAAATGCAGTTGGGGGGAGCCCCTATGGAAAAAGTAGACATTTCCTTATATGGATTTTCGTAGGGGAAGTGGTCTGCCCTAAAGGTTCAGTCACTCACTCTCTCCCTCTCGTTGGGAAAAGGAGCATTAAGGAGAACATGCCTAGTCAAGTTTTTGATAGTGGATACCCCCTCAACGTTCAACGTCATCCTGAGGAGGCTTACTCTATATATCATTCAAACGATCATATCCACCTTCCATCTAAAGATCAAATTTCCTATGCTAAGGGTCATAGGAGAAGTTAGCAGAGATTAACCACAATCACGAAAATATTATGTCGAGGCTATATGCAAGGGTCAAAAGAGGGGAGCCATGGAATTGCCCCCAGAAGAGGTTCGCAAGAGGCAAGAAGGGACCCCCCCAAAGAGAAAGAGGAAAGGGAGTCTAGATCCCCTTCGGGGCAGATTGCTCCCAATAAGGACGATCACACTAAGGTCCAGCCTGCGAAAAAATTGCTCGCCGTTAAGTTGTGCCCAGAAAATCCAGGCAGGACCACCCGAATAGGGTCCTAGTTATAAGGATCTCTCAAAGAGGACTTGATACAGTGCCTCCAGCGTAATATGGACATATTCGCTTGGTCCCCTCAAGACTTGGAAGGGATAATCTCGGACGTCATTATGCACCACCTCAATATTGACCCCTTCATGAAGCCGGTGAAACAGAAGAAGAGACATTTCGGTCCCGAGAAGGACAAAATTATCCAGTCTAAGATAGAAAATCTAGTAGAAGCTGGTCACATACGGGAAATTCAATTCTCAAAGTGGCTCCTCAAACGTGGTACTTGTCCCTAAGCCTAGAAAAAATGGAGGATGTGCGTAGACTTCCGGGACCTCACCAACACCTACCCGCTTCCTCTTATTGGCCAATTAGTGGATTCCACCCCAAGGTGCAAGCTCCTAAGCATGATGGATGTCTCGCAAAGATATCATCAGATCATGTTGGCTCCATAAGATCGTAAAAGAGTCAGCTTCATTACGTCAGTAGGAACCTTTTGCCACGTGGCCATGTTGTTTTGCCTAAAAAAAGTAGGAGCCACTTACCAACACCTGGTGGATAAGATATTCGGCCCCCAGTTGGGAAAGAACATGGAGGTCTATGTAGACGATATGCTTGTAAAAAGCAAAAAAGCAAGTGACCATGTCTCAAATCTAGAAGAAACATTTAGGGTCTTTCGAAGGTATCACTTAAAGCTCAATCCCTCCAAGAGCGCCTTTTGCGTACAGGGAGGGCGCTTCTTGAGATTCATGGTGACCGAGAGGGGTATAGAAGCCAACCCCTTCAAAATCAAGGCAGTCTTGGATATGAAGGACCCTACCAATATTAACGAGGCTCAATACCTCACCGAAAGAGTGGTCGCCCTTACCCGCTTCATAGCTAAGTCGGCCGAGAAGAGTCTGCCATTCTTTAAAGTGTTAAGAAAGGCCAATAACTTCAAATGGGGGAAGAGTTCCATACAACTTTCGAAGAACTTAAAAAATACTTGGTTGGCGTCCCTCTGCTAGTCAAACCTTCACCAGGACGGCCATTACTAATATTATGTTACTACTAGTACTCCAAAATACCTAAAGGTATGAGTATCGGTAGGGTAAGTCTGATTTTTGGTCCCATATATTAGCCCCAGTTAAGTTTTGGTCCCAATTGTTATAAAAATCTCAATTTCAGGACAATATCTTTTGATTTGTCTCAATTTTGATCCCGGCATCATAAATTGACGAAAATTTTTAACTTCCATTAAAATGAGACACGTGCCCCTCACACGGTTTGTATTTTGGGGAAATATATACATGTAATGACAAAAAAGGAGGGGACAATCTCAAATTAGGGTCAACAAGTGATTCGTCTTCTACCTAAAGATCTCTCATGTGTTATTGTGGTAAGAAAGCATCTTTAATGCAAATTCACATTATTTTTTTTGTTCAAAATTCGGCAATCATCAACAGATTTTTTGAAATAGAAAAGAGGAAAACTTACGGTAATCGGGTGGGGGGAAATCATTGAACTTTGGGTCTCGAAGGCTCATTCTTCTCGCAACAATCTGTTGCTTTTTCACTTCTTCGATGGGACATTCGGGGAAAAAAAAAGAAGGGCTTACAAGGGTTTTTTGTAGAGGAGAGGGCAGGGATTTGGGGAAGAAATTAAGGTTACAAATCTGTGATACTTCTCCAAATACGCAAGTTATATGAGCCATGTGAGGGTCACGTGCCTCATTTTAATGGAAGTTAATATTTTTCGGTAATTTCAACATTAGGACCAAGATTGAGACAAATCGAAAGATATTGTTCTGAAATTGAGTAAAAAAGAGAGGGGAAATGTTAATACCTAATCCCTAATCTCTCATTCTCACCAAACGTCATACATTCTCCCCTAAAATCCCTATAATCCTCTCCCTTAAAAACCCTAATCTGCTAAAACCGAATCCCCCATTTTTTTTTTTCCATCCATTTGCATAATCAAAGGAAAATCATGTGTTCGTGGACATGGTGACCGCTGACAACGGAAGGATGGTGATGAAACCACCGGCGGGGCATGTGGGTTGCCCCCACCTCTATCGTAAGTGGAAACCTTTTTTAGTTTGTTTGTTATTTTTTTTAGTGCATATATCTGCCTTGGTTGTTGTAAAAACATGTCTTTTCGTGCTTTGTTTATGGGTATAAGAATTCTTCATGATATGTTGGCCCCTTTCTGGTCCCCCTCCCCCCTTACATGTGGTCCCTTTCTAGTTTTTTTGTTTTAATAATGTGAGTGTTCTGTCATATGTGTATTGTTGTAGTGACTGCCCTTTTTTTTTGTATTCTTTTGTCCACATTAAATAGATCCAGATAGTGATTCCATTACCTTGAGTATTTGTTATGGGGTATACCTGTGCATATTCCTGAAGCAAAATATGTTGGTGGTAGTGTAGTGAAATATGATTATGTCCAAGCTAATGAATGTTGCTTTGGGAGTTTGAATATATGGTTAAAAAAAAGCCATCAATTCACATGCTATCAAGACAAAGAGAACCATTAGCTTCATTAAAAATGACAAGATAAGGGTGTATGCAAAATATGGGAATGATGATTGTGAGTGGAGAATGCATGCAATCAAGTTGCCAAATGAGGAGACCTTTCAAATAAATCTGTATAATCCCTAGCACTCTAGCCCACAAATTTTTGATGTGAAAATATTAAGACTGATTGGTTGAGAGACAAGTACCTATAGAAATTTAAGTCTGACCCTAAAAGGAGCATGAAAGGGTTTAGGCTTAACATTATATATGAATTAAGGGTGAATGTTTCTAAAGACCAAGCCTATAGAGCTCAGAGAGCAGCATTAAAGGCTATTGAGGGTATCCCTGATTACCAGTACTCAAGACTGTGGGATTATGTAGAGGAGGTTAGAAATACAAACCCTGGTTCTACTGTGATTGTGGGTACTGAAGAACAGTCTAGAGAGAATAGGTTCAGCAGGATGTATGTGTGTTTTGGTGCTCTGAATTAGGCTTTAAATTTAGGTGTAGGCCCATTATTGGAGTGGATGATTATCATTTAAAAGGGCCACATGGGGGTATTATGTTGACTGCAATTGGTGTGGATCCTGATAATAACTTATTCCCAATTGCATATGCTATTGTTAAAAAAAGAGTGTAGAGAGACATGGGAGTGGTTTTTGATCATTCTAAAGCATGATTTGAACATTGTCAGACAAGAACATTTCACATTTATGTCTGACAAGCAGAAGGGTCTCATGCAAGCATTTGAGGAAGTGTTTCCAGGGTCTGGACACAGATTCTGTGTTAGGCACCTACACAATAATTTTAAAAAAGCCTAATTGCATTTACTGCCCCATATATATGGGGTAATGGCAAAATAAGGACCGTATATAAAGGGGTGGCAATTTATACCCTGGAATTAAATTTTTTTAAGCAATTACTGGACTCCGGCCACCGAATTTTAAAAAGTAGCCAGATTTTGCTAACATGGGCATTTTTAGAATTTTTTTAAATTGGGAGAATTGTTGATTGGGCATAGCTGAAAAAACCCACGCCACATAAGCGCTGACTGGAATTGCATTCCACTACCCCGTATGTACGGGGTAGTGGCAAAATAAGGATCGTATATAAAACGGTGACGATTTATACCCTGGAATTAAATTTTTTAAGCATTTATAGGAACTGCAAATGTGTAATTAAATTTATACCCAAGTTTAAATCATGTGTTAATGTCTATGTGTATGCAGTATTTAGTAAATTGAAAATCTTCTAAAAATGTGGCTGAAGCAGCATTGCGTCCACACCCTATATAGAATCCATTATCTAGTCTTTAAGTGTTCCTCAGTTCATCAGTGGCCCTTCAATGTACATCAACTACAGATGGCCAATAGCGGTGCACCTCGGTGAGTAAATATCAGGGCCGCTGCTCCTATGGTTGGAACTCAGTACAATTTTTCATCCAATATTAGCACACAAGAATCAGTCCCAGAATTATTTTAAGTTATTATGCAAGGGGAAAAGAAATATATCATATTGTCAAATCTTCAGAACTTGGGAACAAAAAAGCCTGTAGAAAAAGCAAGATAATCAAGAAATAGTGTTTAGTATTGGCTGTTAACAACTTTTTTGTACTAGTGAACATATTTTCTTTTCTTGTGGGAAGCTCCATATACTATAAATTGATTTTTTGTACATTTAAATGTTTGTTATGAATAGTTTATTGTTGGTTTTGGCATTAGTATTTTGTATACAATTTCCAACCTATTTTAGGTGATAATATCAATATAATCTACCCACTTTAATGTTCTTATTTACTATTTTTTTTTATCCAATTAGTTTTTCATTTTTGTTTTGTTTTTCCAATCTTCAATAATTTGGTTGTTGTTGTTGTTGCTGCGTATGAGGGCTGGAGGAATGTGGGGTGCATGTAGTTGGTTAATAAAGAGTGTAACCCCCCTTTTTTTGCTTGGTCAGCGTTTATGTGGCATGGGTTTTTTCAACTGTGTCCAGTCAAGAATTACCGCAACTTAAAAAAAACCTTAAGAATATCCAAGTCAGCAAAATCCAACAAATTTTTAAAATTCGGTAACCAGACTACGTCTTGTAATTGCTTAAAAAAAAGTTAATTCCAGGGTATAAGTTGCCACCCCTTTATATACGGTCCTTAATTTTCCACTATTCCATATATACGGGACAGTAAATGCAATTCTCAGTCAGCGCTTACGTGGCACGGGGTTTTTTAGCTATGCCATGTCAGCAATTCCCCCAATTTAAAAAGCCTTAAAAATGTCCATGTCAACAAAATCCGGCCACTTTTTAAAATTCGGTGGCCGGAATCCAATAATTGCTTAAAAAAATTTAATTCCAGGACATAAATTGTCACCCCTTTATATATGGTCCTTATTTGCCACTAGCCCATATATACGGGGTAGTAAATACAATTAGACCATTTTAAAAATGTTGGGTTCAGGGGGTTGGCATATAAGAATGCTCTGTGGAAAGCTGTAATTGCACTGTAAGTGAATGGAAGAAGAGAATGGAAGAAATGAGGACAATCTCACAGGCTGCATATGACTGGTTCAATCAAACCACCTACACAGTGGTCTAGCTCTCATTTCAGTGAAATATCCACTTGCGACATGCTTTTGAACAATGTGTGTGAAACTTTCAATTCCAATATATTAGACGCAAGAGAAAAACCTATATTGACTATGTTAGAATGGATAAGAGAGTATTTAATGAGGAGAATGCAAGAAAATAGAGACAGGCTTGTAGTAAATGGAAAGGGAAAATATGTCCTAAGATCCAACAAATTCTCCAGAAACAAACTGCTAAAGTCTCAAATTGCATACCAATTAAGGCAGATGACACACATCACCAAGTGACATGTTTTGATGGATCTCAACACGGTGTAGACCTGGGAGCTAGAAGTTGTACTTGTAGGAAATTCCGGTTATCTGGCATACCATGCAAACATTCATGTTGTGCTATTTTTCATCAAAGGATGGATCCTGTTGACTTTGTGGATAAGTGCTACTATGTTGAGACATATAAGAATATCTACAAACCAGCAATTCAGCTTATGAGTCATGAAAGGTTGTGGGTTGAACATGCATATTACCTCCACTTCCACCCAACTTTGGAAGGGGTGCAGGGGGCTACCTAAAGCAAGAAGAAGAGAAGCTGATGAACCTGTTAAGAAGAATAAGAAAAGGAAGACAGTACATTGTTCCACTTGTGGTGAACCTGGACACAACGCTGCCAAGTGTCCAGAAAAAGGTATACAAAATTGTAGTTTTTTCTTTAAGATGATTTTGTGTTTTTAATATCTAATCATTGTTTATATTTGCAAGATCCAAGACAAAACAACCAGCCATCTGAACATCAGAATGAAACAAGAAGGGTAAGGATTTATTTGCAACAATTTCTACGAAGTGTTTCCATTTTTACTGCAAGTGTAATATTGTGATTGCAGCAACAAAAGAGAGGGATTCCAAATTCATTGGAATCAAGTAAGTGTTCTAGAGTACCTGTTGCACCTAAAACTGTAACCACACATTCTGTAAGTTCATATTCTTTGACTTCACATTCTGTAAGTTCACATTCTTCATATTCTAATGTGAATGTGCATGTACAGACATCTAATGCACCTGATGGATCAGAAATTCTGCACCTATTCATGAAGACAACAATGAAGAGGATGCATTTGAGGATGCAATAGTAACTCAAGAAAAAATTTTGTATCAAGAAACAGTCACACTCAGACCTGGACCATCAATGTTCCAGCAGTTTTCCCTCACAAATCAACACCTGGGGTTACAACCAAGACTGCAGATTAGGCACCTCCACCAATGATTCGCCCCCAACCCCTCCCAAGATTCAATCTACCAACAAGGACAAGTCAAGTAGTGAATCCCATTATCATGGAAGGAGGCTACAAATATTTAGACGTAAACCAAAATACTAGTTCTTAATAGATTGAATATGTTCCACTTTGTGGCTGCAAATGGTTGTCTTTTGTCTTATAGCCAAACCTTGTTCAGTTTAGCTAATTAAACGATGGCTTAGTATTGGATGTAAACCAAACCTTGTTGCTTCAGAATTTATGACATTTACTTTTGTTTTGCATTAATGTCTTCAGTTTGAGGTTTAGGCTATTGTTATCATTTTTGGCTATTGTTCTTCAGTTGGTGTTGCTATTGTCTTCAGTGGACATAAAACTCCAAACAACAAAATGCAAGTACTTCAATTCCATTAGACACAAATAACAACTTACAACAAAATCATCCATTACACTAAATATTCATAACTAGTGCATGCAACTAAAACAAAAACTCACAACTACTGCCCACAACTTATAAAATAATAAATAAAAAAAAACTTAAAAAGCAAACTAGGATAATTAGATCACTATCCTAATTCAGAAAAATAAAATAATCAAATGAGGAACTTATGCAATCTTCAAAGTTTCCCCAACCTTCTTCATTGCAGTCTTCAAGCTCCACCAGCATCAAATCAGCAAAGCCAAATGCAAACTCAATAAAATTGTAATAAACTTCTTATTTTTCCTTCTTAGCTTCTGCACATCATCTTCCAATCCATTAATTCGCCGCAACAAACCGGGTATAATTGCCTTAGCCCTTCTGCATAAGGGATCCTCCCATGCAAAATACCTACACTCTCCCCTCTTCCCAGAAACCAAAAAAAAAAAAAAAGACGAAGAAGCTTACAAAACTTTTGAAGAAGAAAACAAAATCAGAACTTACCTTTGTGATTTCTACACGAGTGAAACCTACGGACTGGGTTCTCTTCTGTCCAAGCTGTACACAGAACGACTGTCATTCCATAGTAGCATTTATCAAAGCCGGTGATGGTAGACATTCGAGCTTTTCTTCTTCAGTTCGACAGAGAGGAGCTAAATTTTATAGGGTTCTTGCTGCAAAATACTGGGAATGGGGGGTCTTCAGATTATAACGATGGAAGAGGAGGGAAAGACTGACTAATTTCCCCCCTTTTTCTTAGTTCTGTGGTGACGTGGAATTATTTTCACGTCACTTTTTTTTTTTTAATTTTTGTCCATGTTGGAAAACAATGGACCAATAAAATTAAAAGCTCTAATTTAAAACACACACGTGATGGGCACGTGTGAAATTCCGGCTATTTTTAAATTTTTCGGCATCGGAAGGACTGAAAACGCGATTTGTGTAAAAGTTAAAGGATCAATTTTCAACCCTAGAAACATAAAAGACAAAAACGTCAAACAACAAAAATTACAGGACGAAAAAATCATTTAAGCCCTACAAGAAATAATACTAACAACTAAATATATTCTTTACAAAATTGTGAAATTCGTTGTTAATATAGATTAGCAGCGAATTTAGTAAGATTTTTTTTTGCTAATTATGCTGATTTTAACATCAATTTTTTTCGTAGGCATTCAACCATTTTCTTGTATTGCGTTTCGCATCGGTCCCTCCTTTTTAATTTCTTTTCCCCCCAAGAAACCATTATTCTGAGCAACGCAGCATATCTTGACTTGCATCAAACGTTGTTGACAACGTTAACTTTGCAGATATTCCTTAATAGCAGTACCCTCTACAAATTTGAATTCCGGGCACCTAACTGTCTCATGGATGCTTCAATTGTCCTACAAATAAATATGTGGTCACATAAATGTGGGGTCTGTTTCTTGAAGGGAAATACTATCCGTAGGATTGATCATATATCTACTGGGATCATCTCTTGGCAACACTCTTCTTGAATCTGATGAGTTTTTTCAGGATTTATCAGTGAAGACATGATGAGCAAAGGTCAGACAGTGTACATATCTGGTACCCTACGATGGATTCTGTGTCTTTAACCTCTTGACTTTTGCCTATTCTCATTTGCTTGGATTCAACGGTCACATTGTTCTGGTTTCTTGTTCTGGGCTTTGTATAGTTTATCATATACTAAGATTGATAACGGGTTCATATTTATTCCTATGAAATAGTTCGTGACTACTAAGGTCCTGTCCGTATAAAATTGTGCACGTATTTGATTTACATACAGTCACTAGAAACAATATAATTTTTCACCACAGTTAGTAACGCTCATTAATTGTTGTTTCTGCAAGTGATGCTAAAACATTAGTCATGGCTAAAACCATGACAATGTTTTGGTCATATCTAAAAACCATGGCAAATATTAATTAATCGTATTAAAAATTTAAGTTTTTGAATTAATTTTGTTTGAACGTAGTTAATAATATTGATTGATCATGATTTTTAAGCCGTGGTTAATGTAGTGTAAAATTAATTTTTTTGTAGTGAGTATATCTGATATAGAATTAATAGAAAAATATTTAAGTGTGTTGTATGTTTTTAGAATTATGGAAAGTAGTCGTTCTTTTGCAAGTAACGATAAAAATTCCACGTTTATGCTTAATAATTCTGTTTAAGGATGAGAATACAAACAAGAAAGAAAGGAGGGTTTGTTTTTAAATAAAATCGATCAACTATTATTTTTTGAATAAATTAATTACAATAATTCATGTCAAATATCTATATCTAGCAACAATAATTATAACAATCATATACTAATCACCAATGTCACATAATTATATCTAATCAACACCTACTATTAAATTAGTCGGAATTTAGGCTTGTCAATGGGTACGGTATTACCCTACTCATACCCAAAAAATAATTTTCATACCCGTACCCAGGCCCTATCCAACGGGTAGAAGATCCTATTCTACCCTAGAACCATGAAATTAAATGAGTGGGTATAAATAGGATCTAATACCCTAAAATATCCATGGGTATGAATAATGGCTTAAGACCCTAAAATGCCGATCGGTTTTGATATAGTCTAATACCTAGAATATTGATTTATTATTTAATTTAAAATTATTGAAAATTATTAAACTTCTAGTAAATCAATCACTAAATTTACTTAATATCTAAAACAATTAAATAATATATAATCATTTCATTATATATTTTATTTGTATTGATTACATTATACTAAAATTTTGACCAAATATGTTAGAAAATTTCATATTAATCAAATTAATCAAAACTTAACTTGACCACTTTAGGAAATAAAAAATAAGGATGAAAACTAAATTAGTTAAATTTGACTAATATATGGAACAAATAAAATTTGTTTGGACTCAAATTGTTCAAAAATCATCAAAATCAAAGTTGAATGCACTCATGGATACTTAAGAGATTTAAATAAAAGTTAGATATATTATACTTTTATTTACTTTTACCAACTCTTACGTATTCATTCTTATCTTGAACTCATCTCGATTTCATTATCAATTAATATTATTGGTCCATCATTTGGATAAATTTAAGATTCTTATTTAAAATTTTAATTAATTAATATCGTTCCGTCGTTTGGAAAAAATCAAGTTCATTACTTAAATTTCAATGATGTTCAATTTGCATCTATTGAAAATTTAAGTAAATTAGTTCTATTATAGCGACCGGCGGGCCATGAAATACTACTAATAAATTGATTCAGTAACGTACATTGTTTGACTTGAATGTAAATTTAAAATTTGAGAACTTGTATTTTTTGAAACACATTGTATAGGAAAAAAAAAAAAAATGATTCTCAGATGGGTAAGACCCAAATTCTACCTAATTCTATGTGTATAATTTGGGTAAGACCCAATGGGTCTTTTATAGGTTAGGGTATGGAAAAATCACCACCGGTATTAGTTAGGTCCGAGTCTGGGTAGAGCGATACTCGCCATTGGCAGGTCTACCTGTATTGGTGGGGTTTGAACCCATGACCTTAGAGTCGTTGGGCTTCAACTTCGACAATTGAACTAGACCTCATTTGCAAAAAGAGATGTGGGTTGGGCTTTGAAATGGTTGCAATTTTAGGATCCTTAGGACCAGGGCTAAAAAATTAATCAAATTATTCAATATTCAATTTGATTATTAATCAAACCGAGCCCAAATACAAATTTGATTATTAATCAAACCGAGCCCAAATACAAATTTGATTATTAATCAAATCAAGTTTGATAGTAATTTAACTAAACTCGAATAATAATGCGTTCGACTTGATTTGACTTGTATATAGTCATATTTATACTGAGTCCAACTAGAGCAGAACTCTAATCGAAGGTACGCAAGAATTAAGATCCGAACTCTTAAAATTTTGTGGATGTTCATTAGATGTGATGTGTACCCAAGTCCAATAACACCACAATGGTTGAAGGGTCTTCGTTAAAATTCTAAGATCACCTGAGGACTAACCTACAAACAAGATTAGCATTTCGATGTTTAAGTCACTAACATAATTACTGAAAAAATTTGGAAAACACTTGAACTAAGACAAGATAAGAGTGATCTGATTAGGATGAAGTGCGTGAATATGAAAACGGAAGTTAAAATCAGCTTGTGCAGTGCAAAGAATGAGCATAAAATGTATGCAATATGGCCTCTCGAGGGATTCAAAGTGAAATGTATGAATTAATTATAGCAAGTTGTATATCATCAGAAAGCCACGGAGATTTGCTAGCTGAATTATTTGCTCCTTTGAAAAATTGAATGTCTGTTTTGAACTTATATACCTTATATAAATGTGGGGAAAAAAAAAGAAATAATTCGCAAGAAACTTTATTTAAAAAATTGTATTTCAATAAATATCGACATGATTTGTATATTTTATAACTATTAACATTTAACAAACTACAGGATTAATATGTAAATAACTTGTAGAAGAATACTCTTATTGGTCTTTTTACATTTAATTATTCTTCATAACCCTTTCAACCAAATACAAGACTTCCACAACATATTAATCGAAATATCACATAATATGATGTGGAGAGAAATCTTTTTACTCAAGTGAATTTGGTGTAGTAACCTTCTCTTTGTTGTGATCTGCCTCTTGCTTGGGGAGGGAGAGTTTATTTATAAGGGCCACGAGGGCTCGGGCTAGGGTCCGAAGGCCTATTTATAAATGCTAGCATATCTAGGCCTTGTCGGAGCGGTTAAGATCCGATCTTCAAGGATCTTCTTTTCATGGACTGCACAAAAGGCCTTCCTTGCTCGTAGAAACATTAACGTAGTCAGTATTCATCCTATGAGGGGAATGCCTCGTAACCAGGCCAGACCTCCTCAGCGTATCAGCTCTTTGAGCCTTGTGTATGAGGGCCTATCTATGTGTACTGCCAGCGTATCTAGACTTTGTCAGAGCAGTTAAGATCTAGTCTACAGGGGATCTTCCTTTTGAGGACTGCCTAGTAGATCTATTAATCGTGGTCAGTATTGGTCCTACGAGGGGAATACCTCGTGATTGTGCCATACCTCCTTGGCGTATTAGCTCTTCGAATTTCGTCCTTCCTCGATCTGTACATCAAACTGTTGGGAGGTCTTCACATGGGGCCTACGACCTTCATACAAGGGTTTAGTAGAGCATTCGGATAACTGTGGGCACGAGGCTTCCTTTTGGGTGAGGCGCAGGGTCGTTTCTCCCATCCTTTAAGTTCAAGGGCTTAATTTCCCCCTCATCACTAGCGCCCCCCCCCCCCCCCCCCAAAGTTTTTGCGCCACCCTTGGGTGGGACAAAAATTTGAGGATCTTTTGAATTTCAAAAACGGTTTACCTTCGTACTGACGGTTAGAGAGAGAATTGCCTAGCTATAATAATTACAGTTCCTTGGTGCCGCCCATGCCTCTTTTCTAGCTTGGCCACGTGTGGCACTTTCCCCACCGGTTCCTCTGCACTCACACCTCCCCTAAGCCACGCATCTTTTCTCTTGGCCACCTTTTAAACCCCCCCGCCCCCTATAAATACCTTTCAACCTCCTTCCACCCTTCAAGGGCCTCGTCTTCAAGCGAAAACTTTTCCCCTGTTCCTACTATGGTTTCGGTGGGGCAATGGCCGTAATTTCCGCCACCCCAACTACTATGTCGGAGGACGCTGTTAGGAAGGCCGTCACCCAGATTGCCTGCCTAGCGAGTATGAATGGATACTCCCTCTTCCTTCCGATTTTTGCTAAGAACCCACCCCCAGGATGCCTGACTGTTTACACTGCACAACTCACATCAGGCTTGCGATTCTCCTTACCCCGTCTCTTAGTTCAAGTTTTTAATATACTCGGGATTCCTCCTAGCCAACTTTTGTCGAATTCCTATAGGTTGGTAGTGGTTTTCCTGTTGTGTGCTCAACTATAGGGGTTCGAGCCTTCAGTTGAGAATTTTCTGGGTGCTTTGGCTCCTAAGCTGACCACGGGGGAATGCTTCTTTTACCTTTCCCCTCATCCCGGACTAACCTTTATTAGGGAGAAACCCTCATCTAACGTAGCTTGGAAAGCCCGCTTCTTTTTCATCAGGAAGGCCGAGTTGAGGGGGTCCTCATGGCCTGGGGCTTGTCTCTGAATAATTAAAAAAACAACATTGATTCCCCCTTCAACCATTTTTCCTAAAGCCCAAAACAAAGGAAGTTGGCCCGCACTGATCAGCCCAGCAGGCTTGACCTTACTGCTTCATCAACAAGATAACAAGCCTATCTTTGCATTTATACTAACCTGATAGGGCCCAAAAACAAGTTTGGTACAACAGGATGACTCAGGACACAAACAGAGGTTCCACGTTATACACATTCCCAACATCTAAGGACACACTGAAAAATCTCCATCTAATTTTCTCTAAATCGTGGTGGCCGACCTGTCAAGCAGCAGGTAACAAACTCCCCATATTTTGAATTGACTGGGCAAGATCATAAAAATAACCATATCTTTCACCAGCTAAGTCAAAATCCAAATTCAATTTTTCTGTTAGTTAACTAACACATGAAACTTTTCACCAAAGTATCATTGGCTACAACCGACCTCCGGATTCTACTCCAAATCGGCATATAAATGAGGCTATAATGCAATCCCAATGGTAACTTGATTCATTATACACTCCCCCACTTTCTGTTATCAGTCAACAACAAGGCTACGAGCTCCCTACTCATTTTTTGCACTCCACACACTCATTTTCACTCTTATTTTAATATTTTATCACTCCAAACCAATTATTACCTTACTCATTTTAAAGTATTTCCTTACTCATTTTTTGATAAATTAATTTACTGACGTAAGAATCTGAATGTTAATTACCCTTGTTTTATAGGTTAGTCTTCCCTTGATCTTAGAATTTTTTAGAAGATTCTTCGACCGTCGTGGTGTTGTTGACTCTGGTACGCATCATACATAATAGGATAAAAAATTGCGTTTTTTCTACTGGGCCAGGTATGATATCTCGAAATCATAGTTGTTTCTTTTTTTCCAAAAAATACTATAGGACGGTGTAGAATTTTTCGAGGTCCCCTTCCATCTTCATAAGATGAACAAAATGTACAAGGGAGGGGCAAAGCCCAAAGGAAAGAGAAAAATACAAAAATAAAAAGCCCAAAAAAGTTTCAGGTAGTTATTAATAAAAGCCCATCAATTTTCAAGTCCACAACCATGTAAAACTTCAACCCATTTCAGGAGGAATGGCCCAAACAAGCCCTCTGCCACCATTCAGTCGAAATGATGACCATTGTTGACTCTCAAGCCATCCCAGGGGCCCAAAGTCACATTCAATATCTGACAATTGACTCTCTATAAATATCAATTGATTCCATTAGACAAATATACATTTAATATTCTAAAATCTAGTTTTTCGTCCCTATCAATTTTCCTGAGGGTATATTTGAATTTGTGGATTTAAATTTGAATGATGAATTTTAGAAAAAGATTTCAAATAACTATATTTTGAAAAAATATTGAAATTTATCCATATTTATCAAAATTAAAATAGAAGAATTTAAAATCTTTTAAATTTAGAATGATCCAAACAAATTTTAAATGAATTTTAACTTATAAGACATCGGAGGATTTGAACTAATTAGGATCATCTCAACAAAGTTAATGAGTTGTGTTACAGGTCGACGTACTTCTCCGGATCCCAGAATTAATACTAAACCTCCATTCAACAATTTGTATATTACATTAATACTCCTTTATTATTTGAAAAATTATTAATACTGCCTAATATTTGATAATATTATGTAATTCTTGAATGGAGGTTTAGAATTAATGTCAACTTTGTCCTTGCTATCTACATATATATATATATATTTAAATTGAAAACTTGTAAGAAAAATCGAATAAGGTGGATGGTAAAATTGAAAAACTTGTAAACAAATTGTCCACTTAATCCTCTAAAAATTTCATAAAATTTTAAAAGTAAGTAAACTTATCATTCATATATAATATACAAGAGAATTTGGTCAGTTCACCACAAAAAATAAGTAAAAATCTAACAAAAACTAATGGATTGAGCTAATTGTTGAACGACAATTAAAATAAAAAAATATTGATAATTTTTTAAATAATTGAAATAATGTTTATGATTATGAAATTTAAAAAAAAAACTCATTGTAATTTACCATTTAATTTATACATATAGAGAGAGAGATAGAGAGAGAGCAATACCATTACTTTGAACGTACTAAATTAAAGTCATGAAACAAGGGCAGTACGTATTTTCCGGCAGAAAGCAATGTTCTAAAGTTCGAAAATGACGAGGATGCCCACCACACCACCACATGAACACAACGTTACGGCTAACACAACAACTAGTGGAAAATTTAAATCTTCTCATGCACGTGCCCATCGGTCCTGCCCAACGGTCAAATGACGGTGCCCGCTCCCCGACACGTGTGACTGGAAGTCATGACCTTACAAATAACTGTCCATTTTCTTCAAAATACACAAACTACAGCCTGTTAGTTATGTTTTTTTTTTTTTTTTTTCAATTTTCAGGGATAAATATGTTTTCAATTTTATATAAATTTTTGTGTAAAAAGAGAGTATATTTAGATTAGTTAATGAGATTGTATTTTATATAAGAATATCTTATTAAATTGATATATTTTCAATAAGAATATATGTAACAAATATGTTTTTATTTTTAATTACTATTTCAAAAATTAAAAATGAAAACATAGACAAACAGATAATTAAGTGTCCTAATCAAATAAAATGAACTAGATATAGGAACAATTTTTTTTTTTTTTACAAGAAATTATGTTAATAGCTAGAAAATTAGTACGGGGATAGTAAATTTATTGATCATTAGCAATAAATTTAACAAGGGGATGAGAATTTTAAGTTCATGTGACTTCAAAATTAACATTATAAATGAAATGTTTTCTTGCTATGATTAGAAAGGAAATTTAATATTGTAAAACTTCATAGCTGATCTTAACAAATACTTTGAAAAGTTCCTTCTATTAAACAATATCGCATTAAAAATCTCCGCAACAGAGCCATGGAAGATCAGATTGGCTCTTCTGTAAGCGAAGCATATCCCATACATCATAGAAGAAGTATTACTTTTGGTATGGGTAAAATGCAATTTAGCCCCATGTATTTTTTAAAATGTTTAAAAAACCCTTTTATGAAAAATAAAACACTAAAAAACTCCCATGTGATTTTCAAAATAGGGAAAAACACCCCCACAATGCATTACGTGCACCACACACGCCTTTTTTCTATTTTTTTTATTTTATAATTATGAAATGTCATTTTTACACCTATTTATACACCATTAGATCCCATCTCTTATAATAGACGGTTCTAATCTTGTCAATATTACAAACCTATATTTTAAAATCAAATATACTTATATATATATTTATTTATATATAAACTAGTCGTCGTTGCACGCGATCCTCACGAGCATATAAAAAGAACTGTGTGAGATGTATAGAAAAAAAATAAAATAAAATTGTGAAGGAATGGGAAAAAAAAGAGTTAGTAAAAAGAAAGAAACATGGAGTGATGTGAGAGAAACGTGGAGTAGTGGGTTAAGAGAAAAGATAATAAAATTACTTTTCTGACCAATAGCTTTTTTAAGGACAAAAGATGATTGAAGGATAAATTTGGGCATTCAAAAGTTGGTAGCCCAAAAGGTTTGCTTTTATAATAGTATAGATATATATTATATTTTATGTGTATGTATATATATATATATATAGAACTGGAGAGAGCGCCGGCACGGAGGAAGCAGATAGGAGGGAGAAGGGGGGTGCGCGCGGAAGAGGGGCTGCACGCAGAGGCCGCGTCGAAGGGAGAGGGGCCGATGCGCGAGGAGGAGGAGAGGGGGTGGAAAGAAGAGGGGGCGGTGCACAATGCGTGGACAGCGGCGGCGAGGAGGTGGCGGTGAGGAAAAAAGAAACGTTTTTTTTAAAAATATTTTTTTATTATATTTAGTATTTTATTCATATTTAATCAAAAAATTATAACAAATATTTGTATATTGAATCTGGGCCGTTAAATTTAAATTAATTGAAATATAGACTATTGATTTGTGTATTAAATCTTGACCTTTGATTCAAATATAATGAAATTTAACCGTTCATTTATTTTCTTTAAGTTTCAACTGTTAGATGTATAACAAATAAGATCTAACGGTTCATAAATAAAGATGTAAATTAATTTATTGGCAAAATTGAACCCCCAGTTGCATGAAGGGCGCATGTGACACACCGGTGGGTCGAAGGGGGTGTTTTGCCCTATTTTTCGAGATCAAAGGGTCTTTTTTTATATTTTATTTTTTAAAGGGGGTATTTTAAATATTTAGAAAAACACAAGGGTGTAAATTGCATTTTATCCCTTTTGGTAATGATCAATTATTATGGTTAACAGTGAAAAAGTATGGCAAATACTAATTAACTATGGTTGCGCAATAGCTAGTAGCCATTGCTTCTGCAAATTGGTCTCAACTAAAAATCACAGTGGTTACAGTTAAAACCATGACAAATGTTCATTAATTATGGTAAAAAATTATTTTTTGTATCGATTTTGTTTGATTGTGGTAAATAGTATTGATTTACCATGATTTTAAGTTGTGATAGTTACAATATAGAAAATAATATTTTTGTGTACATCCCGACGCGCGAATTCCGAGTCTCCACAAAACTCAGTATAACGCTACAGAAATACATCACTTCGCACACAAACATCAATATGATACTTCAAAAAATTGAGCAATGACACTCGACATCCTTCCGCCACAGAAGCATCAAATCCTCCATTGCGACCAATCGCATCTATAGGAAATCCCGTAAGAATGAAATTATACAGAATTAAAATTGCCACTCATTCATACTTACATAACTAAAATTGTAAGGTACCTTAAAAAAAATAAGGTTCACTACAAGAAAATAACTTAATAGCAACGAAAAATTTGTTGCTGAAATTAGCGTCGAGCTAATTAGCAAGTATAATTCTCGTTGCTAATCTACACCACTTAATATATATTTTCAACAATTCATTGCTAAACTTATTAGCACGTAAATTTTCGTTGCTAAATTCGTTAGCAAGTAAATTTCTTGTATTAAATAATGTATTAGTAATGAGAATTTTGCTTGCTAATTAGTTCGACACTAATTCTTTTTCGTTGTTATTGAGCGTTTTTCTTGTAGTGGTTGCTCTATAACGTGAACCACCAAAACGAAGTAGTACAAAATTATAAGAATATGAACATATGTATGTATATATTTTCTTTTTAACAACAAATCTATAATTCTAAATCAACCAACATACTATTATAGCAAATATTCATTACGTAATACATCAATATTTCACAATCAACAACAAATTCAAAATAAATAAAAAGAATAACATACTACTTATAATAAAAATAGACTACATACCAACATTAGTAGAAATCAAACTCATGGGATTACAACAATTTATTTCACATAGAATTTTCTTTGTAACTTTTTGCATGACCTTCAAAAGATCGCTTTTCTCTCCTTAAAAGAAATATCCGGAGAGTAAGGATTTTAGGCATAATAACAAAAAGAAAAATCAAAGAAAACCTATCTCCTTTTCATACTATAAAACAAAGCTTAGTTTAGCAGCATTCAACACCACTATATCTTCATCCCCTCTCTCTCTCTCTCTCTCTATCTAGAAAAAAATGAAGAGAGAGGAGAAAAAGAAAGCATAAAGTATGTCAAAAAGCACAACCTAAGCCACATCTCCATCGCACAATGAAACAAAAGTCTTTTTCTCCAATTACATCTCCCTTATTCTGCCCAAAACCCCAAATCATTTCTGTCCCCAAAACCCCAATCTCCACCACTTCTTGAAACTCCAGACATCCTCAAATCATGTCTCAAGAAACCCACAATCCTCGTCCCAATACCTATTCCCTATTACACCAAGATTCTGATCATCACAACTTGCTGTCACAACAAGGGTTTTATTCATCGTTTCCAACAAACCTTAATCACAACCACTACCCCTTCATTTATGATCATCATCTGCAAAACCCTAGTGATCAATTTCACACTCATCATGATCTCAGCTTCTTGCCAGGGTCATCAGAGTTCATTACAACTCCTTTCAACTTGTCTAACGACTGTTCGTTGTCCGGAGTCGTTAGTTGTAGTAACAACAACAATTGTAATAATTCAAATGAAGTTGCTCATGTTATTAGGGATGCAGCTGAAAATCCACCGACCCCGAATTCTTCGGGGTCATTTTCGTCGCCCGAAGCCGGCGTCGATGAGGAGTCTTCTTCCAAAGGGAAGAAAGATCTGCAGCTGAAGGTTTGTGAGGGAGGAGATGGGAAATCTAAGAAACTGTACGTTTTTTTTTTTCTAATTTTTTTTATTTTTGGGAGAATTAATAGTAGCTGTTTATATATATATACATGCATCAGTTGCTATCAAGGTTGTGGACTTTTTTGATTTTGATTGCATGTTTTGATTGGTTCATTAATTAGCTTATTTTCAAAGCTGAATTAGGTAACTGGATGCAGAAATGTTATTCACATTTTCCCACTTGCTTTCCTGTAGTCTAAAATATATATATATATATATATATATACTTATTTATTATGATATATATATATATATTCTTTTTTCCAGTTCTTGAATATTATACTAAAAGGTTGTGATTTCTAGTCTAACTAATGTAGGAGTATTATGTTAACTTTTATAATAGTTTGTTGTTTTTTGTTTCATGTGAACGTATTCGTTGATTTGAATTATTAATGTTTTGAATCAGTCTTTGCATTTAAATGTATTGAATGATCTAACGAATATAAAGAACATACTGTACGTACTAAAAGGACCATACATAGATGAATTGAACAATAATTTATTTCTATTTTGTCAAAAAAAAATATTGATGTGGTAAGAAAACAAACCCTATTTGAGTAGCATTTGCAACAGTACTACATTTGTGGTTAATTTTGCTGAATTAATTTTGGGATTTTTCTGCAAATATAATAACTAATTAATGTGTCTTATAATATTGAAAATTGCAATAGAATTTAATTTGGAGTTATATAATATGTTGGCATACAGGAAAGGGAAGAAGACGAAGGAGGAGAAGAAGGTGAGAGAAGCGCGTTTTGCGTTCATGACAAAAAGCGAGGTGGATAATCTTGAAGATGGATACAGATGGAGAAAATATGGCCAAAAAGCAGTCAAAAACAGCCCTTTTCCCAGGTTTTTATGCACGTTACAAATTTCTTAATTAATTGAATTACCTGCAACAAATACTAACAGGATTAATTGAGCAATAATCTTAATTAATTTCAGAAAAAATATTGGACAAGATTAAAATAATATATATATATATATAGGGTAAATTATATTTTTGGGTCCATAAGTGGACCTGTTTTCAATGTTGATCCCAAACTGTAGTTGATTCGCATATGGCATCTCATATGTGCATTTGTTTTCAATTTCCCGACACAAGAGGGGAAAATCGTTAAATTCTAACGGCTAATATTTTTTTCGTTAAGTGGATGCAAATTTGGTTGGAAAAAATTGGTGGGAACTTACTTCTTCTTCTTCCTCATATAAATAGTTTTTTTTTTAAAAAAAAAAATTTGGCTCTTCCATTTAGTAGGAAAAAAGTGTAAATATGACTACAAATGGAGAATTTTTTGTCAATTTTATACACGATCTTATGTTGATAATGCCTAAATTTCTTCCATGAAAATCATAAAAATAAACTGCAATAATTTGGTGCAAAATTTTTATTGACATGCATGTAGATATTTTGGTGCAAAATGTTGATCAAAATGTTGGAAATTAATTTAAATTTTGCTGTAAAATGTTGGTCAAAATTGGGCATTGTTATGTAATTTTGGATGCAGTATATTTGGTTGCAGTATTTTATAATTGTTGTTCAAACAATTAATGTAGTGTACATTTATGATAATTCTGAATTTGGTTCCAAGTTGTTGTAGCTTATATTTTTTATTTTCATGGAAGAAATTTAGGCATTATTAACATAAGATCGTGTATAAAATTAACAAAAGATTTCTTTGTTTGGAGCCATGTTTACACTTTTTTTTCTACTAAATAGAAGAGCCAAAAATAAAAATAGCTATTTATATGAGGAAGACGAAGAAGCAAGTCTTTCCCACCAATTTTTTTCTCTAAATTTGCACCCACCTAATTGAAAAAACATCAATTGTTTGCAATTTAATGATTTTCTCTCTTGTGTCTTGAAATTGGAAAAAAAATGTGCATATGTGATGCAATTTGCGAATCATCTACAGTATGAAACCAAAATTAAAAATACGTCCACTTATGGTACCAAAAATATAATTTACCCTATATATATATGTATATATATATATCAACCAGCTAGCTCAACCTATGAGATTAATACATAGTTTATTAATTTCCCAGTAAGTACGTAGGAAGATCCGAGCTGGTCTTCTCCGTGGTTAATGACTTGATTTGAGTTCATATGCAATGCAAATGCTGTAAAAATCTACTTGTCCTAATTCAGATGTGTTGCACAACACGTACAATGATCTTACATTAAAATCTATTATACTGTTAATGAAGTATATGTATGTATATACATCAGGTAGGTTTTTTTTGTATGTTTTGACTTTAATG
The DNA here is from genome assembly GCA_034509735.1 of Sesamum alatum. Taxonomy (NCBI): domain Eukaryota; kingdom Viridiplantae; phylum Streptophyta; class Magnoliopsida; order Lamiales; family Pedaliaceae; genus Sesamum; species Sesamum alatum. The sequence continues at coordinate 45,633,140 of JACGWO010000001.1, read as the reverse complement.
TATTTTTGGTTCCGTATCTTAGGTTATTTGGTATTTTGGTCCTATTATATTTTAGGGTAACATTTTGATCTTGTATCTTTTTAGTTTTTGTTATTTTATTCATTTTTTCGCCGGAGTTCACACTTCTCGCAAAAAAAAAAAATGTATGTGCCTCTCACGTGACATTTTAAACTTGGGGTTTTGTTCCTATTTTCCCATTTCTGGCAGCATTTTTGTGTTTTAACTTTTTTAAGTAGCATTTTGGTCCTGCATCTTTTTAATTTTAATCTGCGATTTCAGTCGTTTTTTGGTCGGAGTTCACCCTTCTCGCCGGTGGAGGTGAACTCCGGCAAACAAAATGATTGAATCTCAAAAATTAAAAAGATGCAGGACTAAGATACTACCCTAAAAAACTAATGACGAAAACACCAAATAATCTAAATTATAGGACAAAAATGCAGTTAATCCATATGTTTTCATATAAACTAGTTAGTAAAATTTCATGTGAAAAAACTATATATTTAGGATTGTTCCATCAATAAAAAATGCCAACCCATATATAATTCATATTTTTATATAAAGAAAATTAAGTATATAAATACTTCTTTTATATATTTGCACACGTGTCGACTGCGAAGAACAATATGATCCACATAATGCAATATCAGAAGGTCCATTAGACTCAATGGTAAAGCACATGAAGCCAAAACATACTTTTTTCCTTTGGTGCTTAATGTTTGTATTTCCGTAAAATACTGTTTCCTCTACATTTTATGTATCGTTCACATAATAAATATTTGACAAAATTATATTTTTAGTCATGTCATTATAAGTTGTTAGTATTTTTGTTCTATAATTTACTTTATTTATATATTTAATTCTTTTTTTTTTATGAATTTACCTGAACAGAACATCTCACAATTGGCCCTTTTATGATAAATTTAGTATTGTATTTACAATTTTGGTACCCTTCACATTGAGCAGATCTTATTTTTTGTTATGTAACTGTAAGTCGTTAGGACTAAATTATCACCACAGGGCCGAATTTGTCATAAAAAGATCAAATGTGAGATGTTTAGGAGTAAATTCGTTAAAAATGGATTAAATGTGTAAATAGGAAAATTACTGAACCAAAAATACTAAAAACCAATAATTCAGAACTAACAATATAATTTTACCTAAATATTTATTATCTGTCCGTAATTATTTTAATCATTATCTTATCTCAAAATTTGTTTAAGTGTACATATATATTCTGTTAATTGTTGAAGGAACTAATTCAATTATAATTAACCTCAATGAATTTTTGTGCAAAACGATGAAAAGAAATAAAAATAACATTAAATAACAATATTTCACCCATCAGTACCCATTAACTATATAAACTCGATCGCAATGGTAAATTTATCTATAGATAGATTATTTCCATGCTTTCGATTTTATAGCTAGATTAATTCCTTCGTAAAGGGAGTAAATACTCCTCGTTTGAACTTTCACACTGTATAGTCTATTATATTTGCTAATATATGGATAGGGGTCGTGCCTAAATCCCGCCACGGCACCGATGACTTCATTGAAAAAAATGATAAATTTCATTAGGATTGGTCAAATACGAGCAAAATTTATAACCCTAATTGCATAGTTGTAAGCATCAAAGTGATGATCACAGTATATATATATATATATATATTTCGGATTAAATATATTTTTAGTCCCATAACTTGAGTTATTTAACATTTTCGTCCTTTAACTTCTAGGGTTGTATTTTGATTCTGCATTTTTTTAATTTTCGCGATTTTAGTCTTTTTGTTCGGTGGAGTTCACCTCTACCGACAAGTAGGGTGAACTCCGACCAAAAAAAAAAAATCTCAAATTATGAAAATTAAAAAAATATTGAATCAAAATACTATCTTAAAAAATTAAGGACAAAAATACTAATAAAAATGAGCTAATACAAATAAAACTTTAATTTTAAAATGTCACGTGTAAGACGTCAATACATTTGTAATTCTTGCAGGAGTTACTACAGATGCACCGGCCAGAAATGCAACGTGAAGAAGCGCATTGAGAGATCACATGAAGATCCGTCGGTGGTGATAACGACCTACGAGGGCCAACACAACCACCACAGCCCCGCCACCATCCGAGGCGGCGCTGCCGCCTTCTTGGCCCCGCCTCTGTTGTCGGCGCCACCGGCGTTTCCCATCTTCCCAGCTCAAGACCTCTTCTCCCCTTCAACTACTACTCAACACTTCCACCCAAATTCCAACTATTACATGCAACTTCCTGATCATGATCATTACAGCTTATTATTCCCTAACATGCTTTCTTCTTTCATCCACAACCCTCACCCATGATTAATGTTTTTTACTACATGCTATCTGTCTGTGTATATATATATATATATATATATATATTTTTTTTTTAATTTTGTAAATTTTGGGGTATTTAATTAAGGTTAAGTATGGACAGAAAAAATCTATATGTGTTCGTTGTTTCGATTTTGGCAAATGATGCCTTGGATTAGAAGCAGATGACTTATCATCCAGTTTACTCCTTTTTTTATAATTTTTTTTCTTAATTATTCTTTCTATATAGTAACATTAATTTCAGTTGCATTGGTTTGTATGATAGTATGGAAAATTCTAGCTCGGATTTGGTTCGGTTAAATCTGAATTAATCATATGACAAGTGCAATACACTTGTCGTGTGATTGGTGTATAATTCAAGGAAAGTGACCAATTACGTAGCAAGTATATCAAACTTGTTCTGTGATTAGTTTGGTTCGGCCAAACCTGGTCCGGGTAAAAAAGTTTCATAATAGTATATGTGATAGGCATAATTATTGGAGCAATTTTTTGGGCTATGTATGTTGATGGATGAATATATATACTGCCACTACAAGAAATATAACATTTAACTAGGCCTAATTATCATAATACTAAATAGTCGTAATAAATAGTTATTGATCACGACTACGCAACAGTTGTTGGTTGTGGTTTTTGTGAGGGTGGCTAAAATATTTGACATGGCTAAAAGACATGGGGAATGTTTTTACCATGGCTCATAACCGTGGCAAATAAGTTTTTCATGATGGAAAAGCTAGTTTTTGCATCGGTTTTTATTTAGTCGTAGTTAATAATAATTATTTACCATGGTTTTTAGACATAATCATTATAAATGTAGCTAATAGTGATTTTTTTTTCTAGTATGCATTGTTAATTAGGTACAATCCGGTATGATCAAAGTTTGAACTAATTAATTACAACATAAGTGTGATACACTTGTCAAATTATTAATGTACAGTTTAAAAAGAATAACCAATCATCATATTTAGTTGCTAGCATTGACTAATTAATTAAAGCAAGAATAGAATATTAGGCTTTTCCAATATTCCTATATTTTAATATTTATATTTGATAATTAAATTAACATCATAAAAAAGACATATATTGGAAAATTTTAAGTAACATAGTTTGGCTGATCACAGGTAAATGAATTTGGATTTTTATTGTAATTAAAGTGGTGTTACATCACTTATTTTAGAATATTTTATACATATAATGTGCATAAATTTGAATATATATTTGAAACACTTTATATGTGTGTGTGAACTTGGATTACTTTTGGATTTTGGGGTAATAATTTTGCAAAAGTTAAGAATAAGTGCTTTATTAGTTTTTGTTTACTAAAACAAGATGATAATAATATTTCTAATTTTCAGTTTCTGTTTTTAAATTATTTAAGATGAGTTAAACAAAAAATTATAAGTGTCTCCCTATCAACTCTTGCAGGTTATTGGGAGAATTATAAATATTAAGTTGTTTTTCGGAACACTTTCATTTCAATTCTTTTTTTATTTTTTATTTTTAACATTTTCAACTTTCTGTGAAGGTAAACTTGTAAATTTCCTACGACTTAATTATTCTTAACACATAAGTCAAGCTATTGCAAATACAAATATAAGTCTCCTAATACCATTCTCTTGGTCATCTTGTCAAATCTGAAGTAGGGGTAAAAATTATGGGAAATTACATCTTTCCAGTAATTATTTTATTTCTTTGTACATGGATATATATATATATATATATACATACGTCTCAGAAGTTAATTAATTAAGATAAGGGTGGATTACAAGTACCTCTTTCAAGATTTGGTATAATTACAGATACTCCCTCGTCATTTCAAAAATTATAAATACCTCCCCTGAGGTTTGTAACTATCTAACAAATAACCCATTCATTTTTATGGGTGAACTCACAAAATGCCCTTATGCAAATTGAATTATTATTTAAAATTTTCTAAATATTTTGGACAAAAATGTGCAGAGATGTTTTATACGTTTTTTACACAGAGAAACAATTATGTAATTTCCATTGGCTGATTTTTCTACAATTTATTTTTAAAAAAAATCAAAGTCAAAATGGACCATTTTAGGCCATTGGTTAAAAATTACAAACTTCAGGGGGATATTTGTAATTTTTAAAACAATGAGGGGGTATTCATAATTATGCCAAACCTCAGGGAAGGTCATTGTAATTTACCCTTAAGATAAATTCCAGATAAAATGCCGATAAATTAAGCAATACACCAATTCAACCAATCCATCAATATGGCTAAGAACAATAAACAAATTACAACCACTCATATAAAATGAGACAAATACCATATCTTTGATGGGACTTGAACCCATGACATCAAACTTGTTCATGGAACTTCAACTTTAACCACCGGGCGATGTACATGCAGATTGTTAGGTGGATAATAATAATAATTGGTCAATGAGAAATGTAATAAGATAGTGACATCCACATCCTTAATTAGGAGACGACATGATCGATCACATCCACTTTTTGTGCAGATTACATGAATATGTTCTTGTTTCCAGAAAAGGGTTGTCAACCACAACTTAATTAAAACTGGATGTGTTTCCTTAATTATCCCAAAAATCTCAAGAACTGAAATATTCATTAACTTCATCACTTTTGGCAACTGAATTAATTAAAACAATTAACTATGGAGAATTATTAATAAATGTTGGAAGCGCATGAAATTGTCTGCAAATAATCAGCCCTAGGTGGCATTTGATCTTTGTAAGGACTCATCTAACTCATTTAATAATTGAAGCAGCTGCTCAAAATTTCATATACTAGTTTTATTTCACTGCAAGAAATACCACATTTTGTTATAATTAATTAATGGGGACTATTACACTGCATGCGCTCTCCTGAAATTTGGTATAATTACACGAAATCTGATCCAGCTGTGATTTAAAAAATTAAATCTAGTACTCCTAAAGTTTGTTCCATCTAACAAATAGACCCATTAGTTAGTTACAATTAATCGAATTTTCTAATTTTAGTAAAAAATTGAATGAAAATTTATATTTACCCCAACTAGTTGACTTAATACCGACTTATTCCAAATGAATTTTTTTTTCATCAATACTATCTTTATATATTTTCACATGCTAATACATGTGAGGAGGTGATTTCACCCTTATAAGGGTAATTTGGTCAAAATTGCTCAAAAACAAAAAGAAAAGAAAAAGCAATAAATTCGAACATGATTAATTAGTCCATGACATTTAACGAACGAGCATTGAATGATCCACTCAGAAAATTAAATCAAGTTTAAGAAAGTGATAATGAATCAATATATGTAATTAGATAATTTTTTTTTGTACGATAATTAATGGATGGTTAATAAGAAAAGGATTGATGTATATATTAGCATTCCATGTTAGGTAAAAGAGCTTCTCAAAATCCAATGTACCTAGCTCACCTAACCCTACTCATAATTAAAACAAATTAACCAATATTAATTACTTTCTAGGGCCTTATCATTAATGTACACCATTAATTAAGGATAATTTTTATATCATGTGAGCATTAATTAAAGGATGTATATCTGAAATTAATTTATTGATTGATGTAACTTTAAAATTTTGGTAATTTAATTCTTTTTCAATCAATTAATTGACTGTACATTGCATGTGACTTGCACACGACTCAATTTATTGCAATTTTAATCTATATAAAACAATTCGTGCAACACCTATGTTTGAGAGGTTTATTGACCCCTTGGCCTTAGATGAGGCAAAGGTGGGTTTTGCTAAAGCTCTGCTTGAGCGAGTGAGTGCCCTTCAATTATTTCATTACAATAGAGGCGAGCACATTCCCTTTAAATTCTCCACGAGAGAGGAGAAAGAAAGGCTCTATTCTATTGTATGGGAATACGCGGATAAGCACCCCTAGATCTTCAACAAGGTATAAATTCTCGTATTTCGTATGTACACATGCCCGTAGATGTGGTCACAGTCGCATTTAAGGCCGTCCGACTTCTTACGCCTGGAAACGATTCAGGAGCGGTTGAAGCCGGCAAGTTACATGCAATTTTTTGGATAAATTGGCTGAAAAATAACTAAAATTGCAAAAAATTTAAAGTTACCACACTAATAATTTGTAAAAATCAATTCGCGCATAACCAAAAATGTCACCTCCTAAGTTTTAGGACTAAAATTGTATTTTTTCCTTTTTCATTTTTAGGGGGCAAAATATTTTTTTGGTACCATTAAAAGAGACCATTATCGTTTTTGGTACCACAATTGTGGCGAGTGTCACCTTTGGTACTATATAATACGAAAACACGTATTTTTTGTCCCAAATTAACGGCAGAGGCCATATGCCTCGCACATGGCCACTAACGGCCGTTAAACACTTTTTGACTCACGTGAGGCCCTGTTTAATGGTACCAAAAAAATATTTTAATATTTGAAAAACATAAAAGTTATGGAGAAACTTTACTTTAATAAATAATAAAATAGTTTGCAATTTATAATTATTTTTATTTAGATAAATTCTAGCATATATTAATTATTTTTTAAAATTAAATTATTATCTATTTCAAAAATATTTTAATAAACTTTGAGTGAAAAAAATAAGAAATAAATTTAAAATTTTCAAAAATAAAATTATTAGGGAAATTTTATTGTAAAATAAATAATAAATAGTTTTTAAAAAACTAAAATTTTGTTCATTTTAAATATAAATAATTACAATTTAAAACTTAATTCACTATTTATATAAAATTTTATTTAATATTTTATCTTTAAAAAAATAAATTTTATTTTTATTGTTGGTCAAAGTTTATTAAATATTTTGAGGCCAACATTTTTCATAGCACTTTCATTTTTGTAAAAAAGAAAATGTTATATATAGTTTGTGGTCAGAGTTGGTCAAAATGTTCTTTTCCTTTTTAACGGTACCAAATTTTTTTTTTTTTTTGATACCATTAAATAAGACCTCACGTGAGCCAAAAAATGTTTAACGGTTGTTAACGGTCATATGTGAAGCACATAGTCTTTGCCGTTAATTTTGTTGGAAAATGGTGAATGATAAATTAAAGGATAAATCGTGACAAGTGATACGATGTGTGACACATAACGAGCTCGTGATAGCTTGTGACAGCTCGTGACACGTAGATGATGGTTGATGGGCCCCAATCATCATCCGGTCGTGTCTGATCAACTTAATGGGTGTATCCTTTGGTTGAAATGATATGTCCATTGGGTGAAACCCTTTGGATGAATGATGTGTCCATATGGATTGCAAATTAGCACTCGGAGTATTTTTGTATTTAACGGTATCAAAAGCGACACTCATCACAATTGTGGTGCCAAAAACGATAATGACCTCTTTTTAACAGTACCAAAAAAATATATATATATTTTTCCCATTTCTAGATTAAAGAAAAAATAATGCATTTTCCTCAATGTATAGGCATGGTAATTAAAACTAGACGCTAATTAATACATGTCTTATTTACATGATAATGAAAATTAATTTGAGATTGTAGCATATGTATTTTGTGGAAAAATATGTTTTTGACTATAAGTTAATTGGTTAATTAATTTATAGATTCATGCTTTTCTCTCTCTCTCTCTCTCTCTCTCTATATATATATATATATATATATTTGAATTAGTTATGCGGCTTTAGTAATCCCCTAAATTTACTAAAGAAAAATAGATTTTTCACTTATATATACTTCCAAACACTTATATACTATAAACAACTTGTACAATCAACCCAACACAATAAAATATTAGTAAAAATAAATAAATAAATAACAATCATAAAATTGTTACTAAAAATATATCAACAACTAGTAATTATAAAAAAAACACTAATATATCGTTGCTTAAATTGTATTAAAAAACAAGTTCGAGATACGTCTATGGTTCAGAAAATCAAATAATATACGGAGGCGAAAATATTTTCTTTTGAAAAATAGAAGTTTTATATCTTACAAACTAAAAACATACTCTAAAAGGTCAAAATAATATAAAAATTTTGAAGTAAAAAAGAATAGTTACTTCATAACTAATGATTTTTCTAATTAAATTAATAAACAAATGACATAACATAATCCAAAACTAAATTCGTCCCATGGGTCTATTAGTTTGGTTGTTATCATGGCAAAGTCATAATTAGAGTTGGTATTTTCGTGGGACACTGACTGAAATGATAATCCTATTGATTAAATCATAGACCAAAAAGATAATAACAAAAAAGAAGTGAAATGAAATATAATGATAGCATGAGTTCGTCTATGGAATTCAAGATAGAGAAGGCCCACTCTATATGGAATTCAAACCCTAATTTTGATTGATTTGAAATGAAAAGATGCAAAGGGACCAACCCCTCAATTTTATTCATTGCATCTATCCTTTTTTCTTCATTTCAACCACTTATATGCTTTTTTTTTTCTTTTTTTGCCAAAAAAAAATAAAGTAGGGAATATATTCAAATGAGTCAAGGCTTAAATCATTTCTTCATGCGGAATAATATTATAGTTGTATATTTGTAGCGTGTGCATCACACCCAAATGCATGTCTTGTCGGTCAAGATTATAAAAAATCGGTGTTTTTTAACTATAATTTATTTTTATGTATTTATAAGAAATGTTCACTTGTGTTAAATTTTTTTTTTTTTTTACACCATTGTTTGATAAAACAAAATAAGTATTGGAAATTTGATGAAGTCAATGAAAGAAGCTAATGTAGAATAAAAGGAAATATAGAGGTGAAGAGAAAGTGATTGAAAAAGGTAGAAGAAAAGGGGTTTAATGTAATTTACCTTCTCTATCAGACCAGCAGCCGAGTCCTTGTATCACATCTCTCATATGCGGATGATATTATTATATTCACAAACTGTGAGGAATCTGGATTGACAAAGCTGATGGAATTCTTGGAAAACTATGAAGAGGTATCTGGCCAACAGATTAACCATAACAAAAGCTCATTTGTGCCAGGTAAAAAAGCAAACCTTATCTCCCAAAGAATCAAGAATATCCTATAACCTACTTAGGAGCCCCCTTATACAAGGGAAATAAAAAGAAATGTCTCTATGAACCAATCATTGACAAAGCTAGAGCCAAGTTCACTGGATAGGAGTATTGTCATCTTTCACTAGGGGGCAGGTTCCAGCTTATTAAAAGTGTACTCATGTCTATGCCTATCTATCTGATACAAGTTATAAACCCTCCTCTTGGTGGCATACAAAAACTTGAACAATTATTTGCTAAATTCTTTTAGGGATCCACTATTGATAAAAAGAAGATCCATTGGACCAAATGGGAGAAAGTCTGTTACCCAGAAACTCTGGTGGAGGCTCAGGATGAATAACTCTCTATGGGCACAATTTACCCTCAGCAAGTATTGTAGAGCTCATTTCCCTGGATTGGCCAAACACTCTAAGAACGATTCTCCTATTTGGAGGAGGCTCTGCCTAATCAGATCAGAAATACAAAAGCATATATTCATGAGCCTTGGGCATGGAGAAACATCATTTTGGCATGATTCATGGCACACTCCAAGATCTCCTCAACCCTGAAGTTATATCACATGAACCTGTTAAATTGTTTTGGACAGAAGGATCTTGGAGTATCCATAAATTGCAGCAAGTGCTGCCACCCCATCTTGTTGAGTTGTCATCTCTGTCCCCATCCTACACAATCACCCTGACCATCCTCACTGGAAACTCTCAAAGAATGGTTTGTTCTCTACAGTTTCTGCTTGGGATAAGATTAGAGACCATGAGTTAGTGTCTCCTCTATTTAGCAGAATTTGGTCAACACTTCTCACTCCCACTATGTCTATCTTTCTTTGGAGATTACTGAATGGGTGGATCCCTGTGGATATAAGATTGAAAAGGAAGGGTATCAATATGGCTTCCAAGTGCTGCTGTTTCACAGAAGAAGAAACTGAATCACACTTGTTTCTAGACAACAATCAGTCTAGGATGGCATGGGAACATTTTGCTGATCTCTTTGACATTACACTCCCACAAATTAAAAGTATCATCCTCTTCCTTCAAGCTTGGAGACCAGGCAATTCTTATCAGTTTCATATTAGAGACCTAATCCCAATGCTAATACTCTAGAATATCTAGACTGTGAGAAATGATGTGAAACATAGGGGGCAACCTTCAAAGCCTCTTCTATCATATACAAAACTGTAGCTCACCTCAATATCATCAGCAAAGCTAATTTGTGGAAAAAAGAGCACTTCAGAGGAGGCTCACTTGCTGCTGAAAAACTGAAAGTATACATACCTACAAAGCCTAGAAAACAACAATTGATTATAGTCCACTGGATAAGACTCCCAGATGACTGGATAAAATTAAATACGGATGGAGCATCAAGAGGTAATCTAGGAGTTGCTAGAGCAGGAGGCATTGTCAGAGACCATCTTGGGGGAGTTCTACTTGCCTTCATATATGCAGAGCTAAAAGCAGTGCACAGGGGACTGTTAATATGCAAATAGGAAGGCTTCATTAAAGTCTGGTTGGAGGTTGATGCTCTGACTATTATCCAACTCATTACCAAGCCACTGCAGGGAGACTGACAGCACCAACACTTGCTGCAACTGATTCGAGATTGTGTTGCTACACTAGAAATAAAACCCACACATATCTATAGAGAAGGGAATCAAGTAGCGGATTATCTTGCTAACCAAGCATGCACTGCACAACATTTGGCCATCCTCACCAAAGAACAACTCTCAAGTAAAATCAAAGGTATATTCGACTTGACACTTTATGTATGCCTTATATCAGAACTGTGAGAGGATAGTACCTCCCCCCCCCCCCCCCATTTCATCTATAACTCATTATTTGAAACTTGTGCGTACTATTTTTGGTAAGGTTGTCTCACTCCATGAATCACACTTGCACAGATTATGGGAGTTGAACTCCTTATTTTTGACCATTACTGTTTATTTGCACAGCTGTAATCACTGTAAAAATGTAGGTACCTATGTTAGTAGCCAACCACCAAATCAAAATGTACAAGGGAGTGATACCCCCATCATATTTTCTTGGATATTTTGCTCTGTCATGATTTTGCAGGTTATAATTCAAGCAAAGAAGCTTCAATTTCACACCATTGTAAGCTTGATCATAGTGAGCATAGCTTTATTAGATTATTGTTGTAAGGGAGTAGTACTCCTTTTTTACGCTTTCCTGAAAAATTGTAAGGGAGTAGTACTCCTAATTTATACTTACTTGACGTGTATCTGTAAAGGGAGTAGTACTCCTTGTTTACTGCTTACTAGACCAAGCTACGAAGTTAGTAATCCCCGTTGTACATTTTGATCTTTTTGGGTTGATAATATAGAAGGGACGGGGACCCCGAAAAGCTCCCCCCACCGCTGGGTGGTTATTTTTTTTTTTTAAAAAAAAAAGCAATTTACCTTCTGTGATATTGTAAATGAGCAAAATATTTCTTTATGAAAAAAATAGCAATTTACCTCCCCGTATTCTTTAAAATGGAGCAATTTATCGACCTAGACAGGGAGGTAAATTGCTCAAATTTTAAAATCACGAGGAGGTACATTGATTCATTTTAAAAAACACAAGGGGGTAAATTGCTATTTTATTTTTCATAGGGTGATAATTTGCTCATTTGCAATATTACAAGGGGATTGCTTGCATTTTTCCTGGAAGAAAAGGGTGATAAAAAAATAACTAATATATTCCCATGGAACAATCCGGTGGTTTGAATTCTAAGTATGTGTGTGTGAGTGAAATAAAATTGGTCCCATGAACAAGTTTGAAATCATGGGTTTGAGCTTTACTGAATGTGTAGGTATTTATTTTACTTTATGCAAGTTTATTGTAATTTATTTTTATTGTTTCTGGTTATATTGATGTATGATTGGAATGATGTATTGCTCAATTTATTGTGTTGATGTAAATACATAATTACCGCTTAAAAAAATAAATAAATAACGACTCTTTTCTATTATAAAAAATTGCACTGCTGCGTAGCTTCCGGATGTACCAGCAAGAGAAGAAACATGAGTTCCGACATAAAGTACATATCTAATAGAGATGAAGACATTCGGAAGCGATCATATAAAAATTTAGCAGTTGGGAGAGACAAATGAGCTGTGAGCCATATGTGGAAAAGAACTCGAGGGTGAGCTTTGATTTTCCAGAGAGAGAGCCATGGCAAGCTAACATATATATGAGTTCTGGATTTATTATGAAGCCAAAAATATGCAGATTCAAGTGTAACCTTTCAAATTCCATGCTGATCTGAGGTCGCACGACGTAGGTCGCTTGGGGTTCCTCAAATGTGTGCTTGGGACCTGAGAAAAGGAGATCGTTAAGCTTAGCTGGGGCTTCTCCCAGCAAACATCCTCCGACGCTTAAGTCAGATACTAGGTCGAGATAGAAGGTGAGATCTACTGTCCCAATGGGATGCAATTAATTACATACCTTAAATATGTCGGGTGAGGGTATTTATAGGGCTTGAGATGCCCACTTGTTCTGATCCAGCTGTCGCCATCCTGACACCTTTTTTGCAGGTCATCACTGTCTTTCTGACAACTTGCCGCAGGTCGGGTCGCCCTAGGCCCTAGGCTTTCGGATCAACCCAACCCACTGGCGACAGGCCTTTGTCAATTTTTGGACCTCCGAGGCCCATTAGAGCTTTTGGGCCATTCTTGCATATCTGACCCATATCACATGCCTAAGTAGAATAATCCGAAGTATAATAATGAGGTAATGGAATAGATAGTATTTTCAGTATGATATCATGTGGAAGAATCCCATACAGATTAGAAACATCCCAGTTAACACTAGCATTAATAAACGATTATGCTTTTAGGTTTTGCAGATTTTGTGGGATGTCAGTAGCAAAGTCTTTGAGAATAAAGTTTTCAACCCATTTTTCTTAATAGGACCTAATTTGGTGGCCATTTCCTACAAACCATTATGTGGAGTTTTTCACCAAGGCAATCTGATCATGAAGGTTTTTCCAAAATCCAGCTATGATAAGGTTTATAGCATGAGTTAACAAAGGATGTTTGTGGAAAGACTTTATGCTTGAAAAGAGATCCATACCCCATATGTAATCGCCAACTGTGTTTAAGTAAATATGCCACATTCAGCGAGCGTGTATCTCGTAGACCTAATCCTACATCCTCTTTAGAACGTGTTACCGTCTTCCAGCTAACAAGGCTAATCTTTTTATCAGTTGGTTTAGCATTCCAAAGGAATTTCTTTGAAGGGAGTTGATCTTGTTGTGAATAGAAGCAGAGAGTTTAAACAATGACATGTAATGATTAGCTTTAGTCACAAGGCTATTGCGAATAAAGACTAACTTGCCTGTATAAGATAGTGATATATTATACCAAAGCTGAGTTTTACTCTCAATTTTGTCAATAATGTCATAAAACATATCCTTACTAATACGATTAGTAGTGAAGGGTAAACCCAGATATTTATTTCTTGTAGGATTAGGGGAGAGGTTAAGCCCATTAGCAATCTGTCTCCAGATATTATGAGTGTAGTTAGTGAAAAGACCACTATATTTCTCCCAGCTAATGGTTTGGCCAGAAACTTTATTGAATTCTTGAAAAATAACAAGCAACCGAGAAATAGTTTTGTTATTACCCTTAAGGAAAAGTAGGCAGTCATCCGCAAAGATAAGAATCGTAATAGGGTGTTTATTCTGAGAAAAATCCATGGCATCAATCCTATTCTCTCAGTGTTCTTACAAAAGCTTATAGATTAACGAATATTGACAGACGTTTAATGCGAATCTGGAAGTTAAATCAAACTATACAGAGTATATATATGGGCAAAGGAAATTACAATATTCGTTTTACCAACCTGGAAGATTACTTCATTGCTTTGGCAAGTGGACCTTGGTTCTTGTTCAACACATACCTTCACATCAAGCAATGGCAACCTTTTTTGATTCTCAGTACCCACCCCTCTTCAACCATGTTTATCTGGCTTCAACTACCAAACCTCCCCATTTAGTATGTCGACTTTCAAATCCTATTTGATACTGCAAAATGTATTGGTTGACTTATAAAAATAGATTCACATACCCATAGATAATCGAAAGGTCAATTTGCTCATATTTGTGTGGAAATTAACACGACGCAAACCGCTATCTCCTGCCATTCTTCTTCATAACCATACCTAACAAATACATTATGAACTAAATACTATTTTATGTCATTCATGTGGATTTATTGGTCATATTCCCTCATCTTGTTCGAAAAGCCAAAATACTACCAGACAATCCCACACCCCAATCGCAGACCTTGTTACTGATCATTTAGGGGAAGAGTATTCCACAGAATTGGAATGGACCATTGTGAGTAGGCGGCGAGGACAACGAGATGGGCAGAATAACTCTAACATCCCAATTTGACTCGACTTCCCCGAACTGATCCACTTTCTCCATAGCCTCCCGTTCAAACCCACAAACAAGCTTGGGTTCCAAAAAAATTGCGTAAAATTTCTTCATCTTCTCCAGCAGGAGACAATCACTAGATTCCCCTGAAACATGTTTTTAATCGTTTAACTAGTGTGCGAAGTGTGCAGGTACCAACGGAGCAACAAGTATTGAAGACTACCTCTGAAATCTGTAAAGTAAGACTTATAAACAATAAAAAACCATCGGAGAATTCTACTCTCCCGTGCCGGCAGATTGTCTACCGGTGGCCCAAACAGTTGAGCAATAGAAAACGACAAACGAAGCGATGGACAAACTCAGGGACCCACTATCTCTGTGAGCACCAACTAGGACACATCCAATCCACCCTAGCATCGACACATAGCGCCAACGAGGACACCATGGCCATACCCATGTCTTGTGACGAACCCTTAGCGCCGATGATAAAAACAGGCAAATGGAGCCCCTGGTTTCTATGAAACCATCTGAGCATATTAACTGACGTGCTGAAGCATGTGACCATAACACAAACTCATCCAAAAGTGGGTCCCACAAAGCCACCTGGCCAATTCTAGGCAGAGGAGGCGATCTGAGTCAGCCTATTAAGGAAATTATTACAGCTCTGCTCCCTAAAACCTATACTTGTACATCTTCTACTTCATTTCTTTCCTCTCAAATTGTTTCAACTTCCACAGACCTCACAAAAGCCAACCCAGATAACAATGGCGTTACCTCCGAACCAAAGCGACAATCTGCATGCATCACCACCACAAACGGTTTTCTCACAACCCTCCCCCCCTTCTCGCCACCCCTACTTTGTCAGATTCAAACTCGGATTCCCCTAGCTACCCGGAGTCAACCTTCGAGTTCAAATCCATAGCCACCACTCAGTCCCCCTGCGCACCTATAACACGCCCCACTACCAGCAATCCCAAACCCGTTACCAACAACCCGAATTCGAAACCAAATGATCCCAATAAGCTCCAACGAGTTTCTTTCCCAGCCTTTCCACTCAACCCCACATCTTTTTCCTCAGCCATGCACGCCTCAAAATACGATAATCGAGCTATCCTAAGAAATAGAAGCCTTCACCAGGGATCGGGAAGGTCAATTCCGGATATATATCCATCCGCTCAGAAGAGATCTACAAGCGTTCTTACGATTGAGTCAATCCCCAAACGACCCCATGACAACGATGGGAACCCCCCACCCGGGCAGCTTGCGCCAAACTTTGCTGAAATGCGTATCCTAAGTGGATCATGGACATGGTGACAACTCCTTCCTCCTCTCTATTGTCTACAACTATCCGCAGCCATCCATGCATCATCAGGTATGGTATGATTTATGTGCAGTTTTGGATAAAATAAATGATAAGGAATGGATATCAGTTGGTGATTTCCATTGTGTTCTTAGTCGGGATGAAAAAATAGGTGGCCAATTTTTACCGTCTCATATTTTCATATTTAAGGAATGCATGCAATATTGTAATATGATGGACTTAGATTTTATGGGACGTAAAATTTTCATGGTCAAACAGACAATTTGGGAAAAGTATCATTTGTGAACGACTGGATAGGGCCCTTGCTAATTACGCTTGCTGTAGTAGGTTTCCTAATGCTCTTGATTAACATCTTAGTTCCAGTACGACTGATCATTCTCCTATTTTAATTGATACGAACCCACACTGCATCCTTAATAAAAGACCTTTTAGATATGAAACTGTTGTTGGAAAAAGTGTCACAGACAATTGTAGTATTCGTTTTGAAAAATCAATCAGATTTTATAAATAGTTTTGAAACCAAAACACAAGAAAGCACGTTGGAACCAAATGATAAAGAAACAGTTAGAAATGTTGTTTACGATAAATGAAAGAAAACTTACAACGAGAATTGTATCGTAAAAACTCTCAGTCCAATAGTTTCACCAAACAGAATCACAGATATAATCTGCTTGCATTGAAGAAATTATACGTCCCGTTCTGAATGTGCACACAGGTACTACGCAACTTCTTCCAGGATAAGACGGTTTTCATTTTAACAGTATTGCACTTTATCGTAGAACATCTCAAAACAACAATCAATAGCCTTATGGGAAACTTGAGTCAAGGTTCGGATTTTTAGGAGAACAACTTGAATTTTCTAAAGAGAAAACCGAGAGTGAGAGAGAGGTTGAGAGAATGTTTTCGTCCGTCTACGTTCGACCACGTTCGACTTACGTTTGAAGTGAGTCTGTGCAGCCTTTTATAGGTAAGGCTTTCAGCGGTTTCAATATCCGCATTAATCACCATCATTAGTGCAACATTTAACCACCATTAAGGCTGAAATAATTAGCCATTAACGGCATTAAAACAATTTTAAATACAGGTTTAAAAGTTATTAAATACGATTAAAACCAGGTTTGAATTCAGCCATTAAGCCTCCATTAAGCCGCCATAAATAGCATTAAAAATAGTATAATGGCCATTAATACGGTCAAAGAAAAATCGACCAGAAACGGTCTAATTCAGGTTTAAAAACTTGAATCTAAATACTGTTTTAAAAGCAATTAAAACACGATTTTGACTAAGTAATTTTGAAAATCAATTTTCGTTTTAATCCAGATAAAACCCCAAATATTTTTGCTGCAAAAAGATAGATCCTGAGACTGAACCACTGCCTAAGTTATCTAACGTCAGCTATCATCGAGACAAATAGAACTAAGCCTTGAATTTGAGCCTGTGGTTGTGACATCGTCTGTCAGTTGCAACAAGCCACCGGCTTTGTGTTGATCTTTAGGGTTGACACGTTAGGCCATGTGTCCTAATCCTGTTCATGAATGCTTTCAGGAATAACCCAATTCCTTAGTTGCGGCCAAACAACTGCATTCACTTAGTTAGGCGTCTCCAGGGATGCACTGCTTAGCATCTCGTTTGTAAAGACTTGACCCCACTCAGAGTTAAACTCTTAGTATACACCTTCCAGAATTACAAAGGACAGACTCCAAATACAAAGTATCAGTCTATTTTTGGTGCTCTGATATCCCCTACGACTTGTTAATACCACATTGAACCTTCTTTGTGGGATCTCCACTTGGAAGGTTGAGTTGCTATCGTAGTTATATCACTGATGGGTTTTCAGTCCCATCCGTAATCTGGATTTTTGTACTTGTGACAGATCTAATCCTTTCCTCAAAGGATCAGTCACATTGTCCTTTGTTCCCACAAGGTCAATGCCTATAACTCTATCCGACACTAATGCCCTTATAGACTTAAGTCTAACTTGAATGTGTCTTTTTGTCTTTTGGTTGTATTTACGACTCCGAAAATTTGCTATTGTGGTCTGACTATCACAATATACAGCAATAGATGGAAGAGGCTGGCTTACAATGGGAAGTTGTAGTAACAACCGATACAACTATTTTGCTTCGGTACCAGTCGTATCCAACGCACATAACTCAGCTTCAAAAGTAGACCGGGTTTTATCAAAGTTTATTTTGCAGACTTCCAGGAGACTGTGCCCCCACCTAAGGTAAACATATATCCTGAACACCCATTAGTTCCGGAGTTTTTGGCTATCCAACTAGCATCACTTCCAAAACATCAGGGAATCTGCCATAATGAATGGCCAGTGACACTGTGCCCTTAAGGTACCTTAGTACTCTATCTAAAGCTCCCCAATGAATTTTGTCCGGACAACCAGTGTATCTAGCCAGCTTCGAGATAGAAAACGAAATATCTGGTCTCGTGCCATTTGCCAGATACTGCAAACTCCCAATAATTTGGGAATACCTTTGTTGTGCAACAGGTACACCACTTTCATTTTTGAATAAAGCCACAGAAGGATCATATGGTGTCTTAGCAATTCTACTAATCTGATAGCCAAATTTCTCAATTATCTTACCAACATGGTGAGATTGAGAAATAGCTATCCCATCAGTTGAACGAATCAACTTGATGCCAAGAATTACATTAGCCTCACCCATATCCTTCATTTCAAACTTAATTTTCAAAAATGACTTGGTTTCGGTTATTATGTTTAAAGAAGATCCTATTAACAGAATATCATCTATATACAGGCATAAAATGATAATTTTATCTCCTTTAACTTCACAGTAAATGCATTTATCATTCTCATTCACGGTGAAGCCAAACGCAAGAATAGTTTTATCAAACTTCATGCCACTGTTTGGGTGCTTGTTTAAGTCCATAGAGAGACTTAAAAAACTTACAAACCTTGTGCTCGTTACCATGAGCTACAAATCCATCAAGCTAGTCCCTTTGTATTTCTTCCTCTAATTCACCATACAAGAAGGCTGTTTTCACATCCATCTGGTGAACCGAAAGATTTTACACTGAAACCAGTGCTATAAGCACCCGGAATGTAGTCAACCGAGCTACCGGAAAATAGGTATCGAAATAGTCTATTCCTTCCTTTTGTTTAAAGCCCTTAGCCACCAATCTGGCCTTAAACTATCAATGGCCCCATCAAGTTTCAGTTTCTTCTTAAAGATCCACTTACACCCAATTGTAATACACCCCGGAGGGAGATCGACTAGCACCCATGTCCCTTTGAAGACAATGGAGTCCATCTTGCTTTTGACAACTTCGTTCCAATGCTTGACTTCAGAAGAAGCCATATCATCTTTGAAAGTTACAGGCTCGTCCTTAATATTGTAAGTGAAAAAGTCACTTCCAAAATCCTTGACGATCCTAGCTCTCTTACTTCATCTAGGTTCATCTGACTCTTCATGAGTCAGACTAGTACTACTAGGATTAACCCCCACATTTGTCATCTTTTCCACATGTTCAAAAATAGAATTGGAGGCAAGTGAATCATCAAGTGAAACACTTGGAGGTATTCCCGTTTTCATGGGAAATACATCTTCTAGGAAAGTAGTATCAAGAAATTCGACTATTGTGTTGACCTCAATGCCTGGAATTTCTGATTTAATCACCAGAAATCTCAGTGCATAACTTGTCTCCACATAGCCCAAGAACACATCATCAACACTCAACAGTCTTTGGGCTCAATTTCTTTCTTTTGTGTTCAGGGACCAGTGCCTTTGCTTTGCACCCGCACACTCAAAAGTATTTGAGGCTTGGCTTCCTCCCTTTTCATAATTCGAAAGGAGTACTCGTATTGTGTTTTAGAGGGACTCTATTCAGAATATGGCAAGCCATTCAAAACCTCTTCCCACAAATACTTAGGTAACCCAAAGGTTAATAAAAGACTGTTACCATGTCTTTAAAAGTTCTATTCTTTCGTTCAGCTATTCCATTAGATGAAGGGGAATATGGAGGAGTCTTTTTGTGAATTATGCCAAAATTTTGACAATATTCACTAAACTTACTTGACTCATATTCTTCTCCTCTATCAAACCTTAATCATTTAAGTTTCTTACCAGTTTAGGTTTCTGTTTTGTTTTTAAACAAAATAAATTTATCTAATACTTTATTACACATGAGAAAGACATAATAGTATCTACTGCAATCATCTATAAAGGTGATAAAATAACGCTTGTGGTCCCTAGTCAAAATCCCGTTGAACTCACAAATATCAAAGTGAACTAAATCTCCAAATCCCTTTCAACTGATTGATAGGGTTTCCTAACTTGTTTAGCTTCTACACAAATTTCGCATTTGTGATCTCGTTCAATTTCATGACTAGGTATTAAATCAAGATTCATCATTCGTTTGATTGAACCCAAATTTAAATGACCTAATCTACTATGCCACAGAGAAGTAGATTCGACATTCAAAAGAATGGGATCAGAAACAACAATATCATTGCAATCAACTCGAATTTTAAATAAACCATCAGACACAAATATCCTTTGCCAACAAAAACACCAAGATGTTGAATTATAACTTTATCAAATTTAAAGGATAATTTATATCCCTCACTAACTATTACAGAACCACTAATAATGTTTCTCCTAACAGTAGGTACATGGTGAACTCTTTTTAACGACAGAATGCGCCGTGAAGGAAACTTCAAGTCCACGCTTCCTATCCCAAGTACTTCAGTTGTACTGGAGTTCCCCATGCTTACTGTCCTTCCATTTATGGCCTGATAAGACACAAAAAGCGATTTATCAGCACAGACGTGCACATTGCTCCAGTGTCAATCAACCAATCAAATGGTTCATAGATAGTAAGGAGTTCGGGTTGTACAGAAACATATCCTTCAGTTGCTCAGTGTTGACAGCTGCCTGCCCAAACTTGGCCTTTTTCTTAGGAACAATCCTTAGCCCAGTGTCCCACCTGCCCACAGTTCCAACATGGTTTGTTTGCTTTTGGTTTCTTGTTTTTAATGGCTTTACCTTTGCCTTTATCAATGGTTTTTGAGTTTGGATTCATGTTATTTACTTTCTTTTTTTCGATTATTAAATTGGCCCTTGGCTGATGCTCAATAGGCATCTTGTGGGTCTGATTTATGTGCTCTACCTCAATACTTATCGTGACCATAAAATCATCTAGAAATATTCTCCCTTTCTGATGCTTGAGTGTCATGCCAAAATTTTCCTAAGACTTAGGAAATTTATCCACTATGGCCATGACCAGAAACTTCTCGGGAAGCTTCATCTCAGCATTAGATAGAGAATGCTCAAGATTGATAATCTCATGCGTCTGTTCAGTTACAGACCTTCCCTCGACCATCTGATACCTCATGAACTTGGAAACATAATACTTTTCGAGCCCTTGCTCTTCAGTATTATATTTCATGTCCAACTCATCCCACAATATTTTGCAGTGTAAGAGTTGGAACAATAGACATCGAAGAGCGTATTTGACATTGCTGACAAAATAGCTCCTCGGCTTATTTGATCACGCTCAGTCTACTGCGCAATCTCAGCTGTCTTAGGGTCGATTTTAGTTGGTCCAAGGCAAGTCACCTGAATAACCGACAAAAGTCCCTTCATCATCAACCATATTTTTCATTTGTTGTTGCCAACGTTTGAAAAACTGGCCCGAAAACTTTTTCGGCATCCCGAACAAGTCGACTTTTGGGGCAATAGGAATAGCGATGGAAATTGCTTCGACCATTTTAATAATTAAGAAGCGGAAAGTAAACCACATATTTTAAAATCAAAATCCAAATTTAAAACACACAAAAAAAACAACTGTTTTCGTTCCAACGAAAAAACCCGATTTTTCAAAACTCTATAATTTCTTCAAGATTGTTGGAAAAAGTGTCACATACAATCGTAGTATTCGTTTTGAAAAATTAATCAGATTTTATAAACAGTTTTGAAACCAAAACACAAGAAAGCACATTGGAACCAAATGATAATGAAACAGTTAGAAATGCTGTTTACGATAAATGAAAGAAAATATACAATGAGAATTGTATCGTAATAATTCTCAGTCCAATAGTTTCACCAAACCGAATCATAGATATAATCTGCTTGTCTTGAAGAAATTATATGTCCTGTTCTGAATGTGCACACAGGTACTACGCAACTTTTTCCAAGATAAGACGGTTTCCGTTCTAACTAATGTTTTTAAACCCGGACCGGACCGACCGGTTCGACCAGTTCGACCGTGAACCGGATCGGAGGCCGGTCCGGGTAAGGGTATAACAATCGGAATGGTCAAATCCGACATGAACTAGTCAAAACCCGACAAAACCGGTCAACTCAGTTTGTATTTAAAAAAAAAAAAGAAAGAGAAGAAGAAGGGAGAGACGTGGCGTCGGACAGAGCTAGCGTGACTGTTGCAGCGTCGAACGGAGCTGGACGATATGAGTCGCGGTGATGGAGGCGGGAGTGAAGGAGAACAAAGAAGAAAATGGTTTTGGTGGGGGAGAAGGAGAGAGTGCAGTGAGGATGTGAGAAGAGAAGGAAAAGGATGGTGGATGGTGGGGGAGGGAAGAGGAAAGGGAGGTGAGGGTGAGGGTGGGGGAAGGAAGAAGGGAAGGGAGTTTTTTGGGGAAGAGAATAAGGAAGGGGCGGTCATGAGGGAGGGAGAAAGAAGGAAAGTGGGTATGTGGGGGAAGATGAAGGAAAGGGTAGGTAGAATATAAATTATTATATTTTATATATTGTTGATAAATGTATTAGTTTTAAAAATAATTTTTATAAATTGTTGGGAGAAGATGAAGAAGGAAGGTGTAGGTGGAATATAAATTATTCTATTTTTTATATTATTGGTAAATGTATTAGTTTTATAAATACTTTTTTATAAATTGTTGTATATATATTTTTGATTTCTTGTTAAATTTTTTTGAATAATAATTATTTTTGTTTAATTGAATGAAATTTAATTTGAATTTTTTTATTTAAATATATTTGTTTTTTTTTGCCTTAATCAGTGAATATATAATGTGTATAATATGCTACATATATATATAGTATAGCCCCGGTCTACCGGTTTTCTTAATCTGATCCAATCGATCGAACCAGTTCAATCTTCGGTCCGATTTTCAAAACATTGGTTCTAACAGTATTGCACTTTACTGTAGAACACCTTGAAACAACACTCAATAGCCTTATGAGAAACTTGAGATCAAGGTTCGGATTTTTAGGAGAACAACTTGAATTTTCTAGAGAGAAAACCGAGAGTGATAGAGAGGTTGAGAGAATGTTTTCGTCCGTCTACGTTCGACCACGTTCGACTTATGTCTGAAGTGAGTCTGTGCAGCCTTTTATAGGCAAGGCTTTCAGCGGTTTCAACATCCGCATTAATCACCATCATTAGTGCAACATTTAACCACCATTAAGGCTGGAATAATTAGCCATTAACGACATTAAAACGATTTTAAATACATGTTTAAAAGCTATTAAACACGATTAAAATCATGTTTGAATTCAGCCATTAAGCAGCCATAAATAGCATTAAAAATAGTATAATGGCCATTAATACAGTCAAAGAAAAACCGACCAGAAACGGTCAAATTCAGGTTTAAAAACTTGAGTTTAAATACTGTTTTAAAAGCAATTAAAACACGAATTTGACTAAGTAATTTTGAAAACCAATTTTTGTTTTAATTCAGATAAAACCCCAATTATTTTTGCTGCAAAAAGATAGATCTTGAGATTGCGACATTCGCCCTAGTCTCCATAACACTTCAAATATAACTCGAACATTGAACTTAATATAAGGAGTTTAAGTTATCCTTAAACTTTCAATGTAGAACAACTTTGAGTGTAAAAACACTCACCCCCACATACACCTTATATCCTTATCAAAACTCCACACTTTCCCATCATATTCCTATGTGAGACAAGTGTAATTCCTCTATTTCTCTCATCATTTAATCTATAGATTCACATGTAATTAAACTCATATTTTAAAATATGTGTTATTATAAATTAATATTACAAAATGTCAATTACAACAACTGTACAGGCGTCGTATGAGGCATTCCAACGAATAGTATCTGATACATGGAAATGCCCAAGTTGGTATCACATTGCATGTGACACATTTTATTATTTTTCAAATTGAAGGGTAACATAATGGGCCGTTGGTGGGCCATTGGGCCTTTATCACTTCCAAAAGTATACTTGGAATGAAATGTGGCCGATTTCGAAGATTCATATCACATTCTAAGAGATAAAAAAAGATCGGCCCAATTCAAAGCCTAAAAGCCCACAAATATCTATAATACTTTGGCCCAATATAATATGTAGCAATTAATAGATAACAAAATTGGCCTATGTGAGAAGAGAGAGAGAGAGAGAGAGAGAGATGATACTGAGTTGTGGCGCGGTGTTGGTTCAATGGCGACCTTTGAAGACAGTGTGCTTGGCTTCTCCATCTGCTACGGCCGAGCAGCTCAGGCAACAGCTTGATAATCTTCACAAGGAGGCGGACAGCACAAGAGCCAAAGGTAACTTTTCCTGCTTACTTCGTGTTTATTTCAAGAGTCTTTCATTTTTTTATTTTTTTTGCTATTTGGCTCAGTTGCGAGGATTTGGTTGACTGGATGTTTGGATTGTTGAGTGAAAATTAGGGTTGTAGCGTCTAAGTTGTTGTTAATCTTTCATGAATGGATTGAATATTCAGTAGGTTGATAAATTCCGTATTCGTTGAGAGCGATCAGTTGTTCGTGTTTGTGAATGGCAAATTGCATACAGTTACTTTCAGTCTTCTAGTTAATATGATATTCGGAAAGGCCTAATGTGCTTCTTTAACTATATTTCGATTCTTATATGATTAGAATTTGAAGTATGAACTGTAATTACATCGTAAAATTTTGGTTAAGGTGAAGCCAAAGAATTCTTTTGGCCGAACTGACTGAATATAAAACATATATTGAGATGCATTTCAATCTGGATTGATGTAATCTTATTAAAATGATAGGAATATCACTAGGAAAATAAATGACCCCAAGGTTTACATAGTTCTGCTGAATCCAGCTTTTGTCCAAGGAAAGTTTAAGTTTTGAGCTCTATGAAAGGCAAGCGAAGACCCCTGTAGGTCTTATTTTCATAGCCAAGAGACTCGAGTTGGTGATAAGGTGTATGGTTGAAAACTCATCTGGTGCCCCATTCTTTTACCTTATGAAGGTGGATTGTCTCAATAGAGATAATTAGTTTTTTAGCTAGATAATCTCTTAGATGATGCCCTAGGTTTATCTCCAAGGACCTTGTGCATAAATTCTTGGGGTGAGTTCCTTAGTGATGACAGAGGGTGTAACAAGAGCTTTGAGATTCATAAATTTGCATACTTTTGTAATAGGTGGAAGATGTGTCTCCCGTGGTTGTGGACTGGCTTTCATTGAATCAGATACTTCGTGTGTGACTATATGTTTTACGATGCTTTGGGTTGTTTTACCATATTCCTCAAGCTGCTGTCAGCAAAATTAGATGTCTATTTCTATGTTATTTCAGTCGGGTATGTCACTGACCTGAAAAGAGCATCAGAATAAAAAAATAGTGGATTCCGGACTCTGGAGGCGAGATGGCACAAAAGTGCAGTGGTTCTCAAGCAAGAGCATGGCATGTGGGCTCCTGAGAGAGTATGTGGAAATGTATTGGTAGATCATGACAGAGCATGGTACTCGCATGTATGGTTTACATGTGTGTATAAAATCTTGGCTGAAGCTGTCTTCTGATATGTATGGAAGAGTTGGTTGGGACATAAAGAATCTAAATTATGCATCTGATTTTGAAGAGCTGCTGGGCGGGCAGGCAAGATACTTTTGCTAGAAGTGTCAAAAGTGCTGAATGCATTTGTAAAATGGAAGTTTAGCTGAGTGACTAGTACTGGAGCACCCATATACTCTTTACACCCTTCTTTAGCAATGAAATAGGTTTCTCTTGACCAATAAAGGTGAAAGATATTAGTATAGTTGTAAATTCAGGGAAACGACATATATTCCCCTTCTAGCCTGAAAATAGTGCTTAAGGGGTTGAAAACAACTTAGTAGTTTCATGTGGTACTTGGGTTGTAGAGGACTTACATATCGACATCCTTTTCTTGAATGTACAGTTAGGAGTTCTGTACCCTCTGGAAAACACTAACTGATGTTTGATTCCAGCCAATAATGCAAGGTTGAGACTCATGCGGTTGTCTGAAGCAGTTGAGAAGCTTAGACGGCAAGCAGCAGTTAGTGTTCAAACCGGAAAAGAAAATGATGCTAGGGAGTTGCTATTTCAAAAGAAGAAGGTAATGCAAGCAATGGAGAAGTTGAAGAGTCGTATTGAATTGTTTGATGGACTTGCTGCAAAACTGAATGAGGTATAGCTACATTTCATCTGTCAACTCTGACTCTTCTTGCGGAGAAACTACCCATGTCCTGACAACTTTACACTTGAAGAAGTGTAGAGGATGTTTTGTTTGACATCTTGGTTATAAATTGAAAAGTGTGCCTAAAATGTTAGAGCTGTGTCTATTAGAATCCTACCCTCACATGCAATTACTATCTACCCAGTGCCCGTTGCGAATTACAAGTGACATAGCTTTTCTTGGTTCTTTATGCTTGTTACTGTTAGGGTTGATGTTATCAAGATAGCCAGGATTCAGAATATGGTTTATGCACAATATTTGTTTTCCCGTCTGTCTCTGTTATAATATCTTGTAAAGTAACATGGATTATTTTGAATAAATAATTTTTTTTGGTACTTTTTACTGCTATTAATTTATAATTATACAATGTTTTACAAGCACTTTAATATAAATAGTAGATGGTGGTCGTTTATTGTAATAGTCCGGAACTTCTTTCTTTGTAAGAGAATTTCATCTTCTGGATATGGGAGCACTTTACGATCCATGCAAAGTCTCTTTGTCTTGCTTCTAGTTTTACTTCTTGTTCACGTATCACAATAAATCGTTCAATTGCCTATCAAATCAATACATTTGTGCTCACTTTTGAAGAAAAGTATACAGAGTGTCCAGAAACTTGCATGAGGGTGTGACGGATATGGTCATTCAGTTGTTCTAAAACTTGGTCTTAAAATCCCATTTGCTTTTCAGGCAATTTCCATGAAGGAAAGTCTACTAATTTCCAACATGGCATTGGATCTTGAACTCAGTGAGATCAAAGGTCCTACTCCAGTTCGAATTGTATCTCCAACGGAGGGAAGTCAAAATGATACAGATGATAGCCAGCACTTGTATATGAATAATCTGGAATTTTCAGAGGATCAGGAAATACAAGTTTTTTCAGACAGTCAAGGAGATATCCATGCTGAAAATGAATTGAGAAACCACGAGGAGTCTTCCAGCGTAAAGAAGTCTACTGGTGCTGACAGTGTCCAGAGTCCGAGGGAAATCTCCACATACGAGGAGTTCGTGGACCACCTGGATCAACAGCTCAAAAAAATTGAAGAAGAACTCGAAACATTTTTAAGGTTTTCCTACTTACTTCTGGAAAGCAAGGAAAAACCGGAATACTCAAAGGTGCAACACGCCACAGAAATTCTTGAGGGCGTCCGGCATACTAGAGAAAGGTTTACACTTGAACCACTCTTAACTTTTGCGTAATGCTTTACACGTCTTCATTGGCAAAACTACATTTTTGGTCCTCTAACTTTAGAGGGTGGCATTTTTAGGACTTCCAAATATCGAGGTGGCAAGTTTACTCTATTATGCCTTCAAATTTGTGCAATTTTAGTTCACTACACGTCGAATAACTTTTAATTTTGCCAGAACTTGATCACGTGGTGCTCACTTTACTAAAAATTTGGGATTTTGGCATTTTGAGTGAAAATCTGCATGCATTTTGCTTATGAGGACTAAAATTACTACTCATCAAACTTATAGGACTAATATTGTCACCACCCCTTAATTTATAGGACTAAAATTCTGAAAATTGGACTTATATCGTTGATAAAGTTTCAATTTTAAGTCTTATAAATTAGGAAGTGGTGTCAATTGTAGTTCTTCAAGTTTGACGGGTAGTAATTCCAATTTTATGTTGCTAAAACTTGCAAATTTTCCCTCTAAAATGAAAATTCCCCTACTTTTAGTCATGCGAGCAGCACGTGATTGAATTCCAGCCAAATTCAAAGTCTCCGACGAATAATGTACTGAAATTACTCAAATTGAAAACATGATATAGTAAATTTACCATCTCAATGTTTGGATGTCCTAACAATTCCACCCCCCAAGTTGTAGGACGAAAATTGCAGTTTTTCCTTTATTTTCATCTGATTTCTTTCATTCTTTCTACTGATGGTTACTGACAATCCATATGTTCACAGAATTGCAGCCATCAAGCGAACAGAATGAGTTGTAATGCAGTGCCAATTTTTGGGCGATGATGAGAGAGGAGCTGTGTTTTGTTTCTGGTTTTGTATTTATCTGATCAAAGGAATCAGACTGCAGAGATCAGAGTATATGAAGCTGACACACCAAGAGAGATGACCATGCTTGAGTTTGATGATGAAATCTAAACTGGCTATTCTTGTTATATTTTGAACTGTGTTTTTACATGGTATGCGGTTCATTACATCGTTCAATACTTTCAAATTCAAAAACTGATTTAATACATCAAAAATTCAAATAAATGAATACGTTCAATAGAGATAAAGAAATAAGAAATTAATATAAAAGTAAGGGATAGTTATATCTATACCTCATGATCTATGGTCTATTTATATAAATCACCTATGCTAAAATTACACATATACTCCCCAAAAGCGGCAATAATATTATATAAACTACTACAATTTTTTTGCCGTCATAAGTGGTTTTTATAATTATGCAAAAGATATAAATGATTTGTGCAAATAGACCATAAATTGGTGTGAAAATGTAATTATCTCTAAAATAAAATATATACCAGCATTTGTGGGATTCGAATTTTGGCAATTGAGCTAGGCTTCATTGGTATAAAACTTGTGTTAATATGCATCAAGTTTTGTGATTACACGTACGTACTAATTACCGATATATTAATACATTATTTTCCAATATAATGTTACTCCCTCTGTTCCGATATTCCATATTATGAACATTATGGTAAATATCACTTTTGGTCCCTCAAGTATGTCACTTATTCGGATTTCGTCCATCATGTTTTTTCTTATCAGACTTAGTCCCTCAAATCTACTTAGTTATTTTACTAAGTGAAATTTTCACTTATATTTAACGATGAAATTAAAAAAATATAAAAAAAATCGTAAAACCATATTGAAAAATCTCCAAATAAACCAAAATTAATCATTCTAATAACCATCTCAAATTCCTACATACCTGATAACAAAAAAATAAAATATAACCAAACCTATATAACACAAATACCAAACAATGTCATAAATCACAACACATAAAAATACATTAAAAAATAGACATAAAAGTCAAACAAATACATAAAAAGTCATGTCATAAAAATAGTGTCGAAAATATTCTAAACATAAATGTATTTGTTTATGACTTTTATATCTTTTTTTTTTTTTTAGGTATTTTTATGTGTTGAGATTTATGACATTATGTTTGATATTTGTGTTATTTTAGTTGATTATATTTTAGTTTTTTGTTATCAGGTGTGTAAGAATTTGAGATGATTATTATAATGATTAATTTTGGTTGATTTTAAAATTTTCCGGCATGATTTTAAGATGTGTTTTAACATTTAGCAAAAGTAAAAGGTAGACTTGGTGGAGTACTGGTGAGGCAATTGACTTGATAATGGTTCAAAGGTGTGGTTTGATTCTTTGGCAGGTCATTTATGTTTTTCTTTTTTTCTTTTTTTTTATTCTCTTCTTTCTAACAAATCCTTTAAAACTAACGAGTATTTAATAGAAGGACCAAAGTTGATAGACTCTTTAAACTTGAAGGATTAAATCTAATAAAAAGAAACATAAAAGACCAAATCTGGATAAGTGTCATATTTAACGGACCAAAAATGATATTTAACCAACATTATAAAGTCAAACTCTTCAATTAATCTTTGTAATTTGATAACCACTTTTTTAATATTTGACCATTTTAATATTATTAAAATTTTCAGTATTCTTATTTTCATATTACTAAATATTATTCAAATAGATTAAGAAATATTGACTGGATTATATTACATTAAGAAATATATATATTATTTTTCTTCAAATACAATTTGCTTTTTATGAATTTATTAAACTTTCGAATTCTTCTCATCCAAAGCCAATTTTGTGAGTCATCTGAGTGAAATGAATAATCATATACTACTAAGTGTGATATCCTATATATGCGCATAATTTTAAAAAACAATTAAAAAAGTATTATATAAATTGTATTACTAATTTTTGTAGAGCAAAAAGTACCTATATATATATATATTAAGATAATAAGTTAATATAAAAATTTTGATTATAAAATACTATATATGGGACAAACAAAATAAATAATGTTGGAGAAACTAAAAAAAAAAGTTCATGAGGAAAAAAAGAAACTATCAAAAGATAATTATGAAAAACCATGATATTGGGAGAATTTAAAAATAATAATTTAAAAAATTTAAAATATGTGGCAGATCAAAATTAAGTGAGATAGTAAAAGGGTGCTCTCACTTAATAATAAAATGGGTTAATTACACTTACACCCCCTCTGAGAATGTATAATTACACTTTCCCCCAAAAAAGTTTTGAAATTACACTTACACCCCCTCCGAAAATTCTCTGTTTACACCTGACCCCCATCCGTTAGAATTTGGACGAAAAATGTTCACGTCAACAAAAATAATTACACAAAGTTTCAATTTTTCTCATCATGTAACATTCTCATGTATATTTTTGTACTTATAAGAGGATAAGTGTAACGTATATGTATGGAGTGAGGCCAATATTATTATATTTTTTCCTTATAAGCACAAAATTATTGCACGAGAATGTTAAATGAGAGGTAAAATTAAAAATTTATGTAATTATTTTTTTTAAAATTAACATTTTCCGCCTAAACTTTAACAAATGGAGGTCAGGTGTAAACAAAGAATTTTTAGAGGGGGTGTAAATGTAATTTCAAAACTTCTTTGGAGAAAAGTGTAATTATATATTTTCAGAGGGGGTCTAAATGTAATTAACCCTAATAAAATATAAATAAGATAAAATATAGATTCTTACACAAATTGGAACAACCAAAAAATGGGGTTTCGAATTTTACAATAACAATAATTAGAGAAAAGAATAATTTACAATCTCTTTAAATTAATAGGATTCTTTTGATTTTGGTCAACTCTATCATATGTTAAGAAAGCAATTGAATTCACAAAATTATGTGGCAGAATTGTTGGCGTTTCATTCTTCAAATGAGATCTAACAATGGAAACTAATAAAGACCAACTTTTTTTCAAAAACCTCTCTATTTATAAATGGCAAGAAAGAATTAATCTGTGGCATATGATTCTATATTCAACCATTCAACCACTTTGCCTATATATATATACCAAGAAGACAACATCGTATCTGTTATCTACATCTGCAAGAACAAGAACTGAGAGAAACAGAAGAAAATGGCAGCCAAATGCTACATTAACATTGTTTCATCACTTCTCTTGTTCTTGTCCATTTTAGTACATGTTAATGGTGATCGTTTGCATCCAAGATCCTTTGATGTCATCAAGTATGGCGCAGTCGGCAACGGAAGAACCGACAGCACTCGGGTAAGTGAATCAGAAACTAAAACCTCGTACACTAATGTTGCATCGTTACATCACCACATGTTGGCTCAGTTGGTAAGAATAACCTTCTGGAGAAGGTTAAATGTTTGTGGGTTCGATTCTTTCTACTAATGTGAGAATTGCGTTGATCAGTAATCTGTAACAAGTGCCCTTATAAACGACCTAAGATAGGGTTAACAACCATCTACCTTAAAATATGTGCAAAAATAAATCACGGACTTGCTTT
Organism: Sesamum alatum; assembly: GCA_034509735.1. Taxonomy (NCBI): domain Eukaryota; kingdom Viridiplantae; phylum Streptophyta; class Magnoliopsida; order Lamiales; family Pedaliaceae; genus Sesamum; species Sesamum alatum. The sequence continues at coordinate 45,601,151 of JACGWO010000001.1, read as the reverse complement.
TTAATGATTCATTGTAATAAGATTTCTTGTTTTACCTTGTTTTAGGCCTTTCGTAGAGCAGCAGTCGGGTAAGTGAATCAGAAACTAAAACCTCGTACATTAATGTTGCACCGTTCAATTAGTACTTGTTGGCTTAGTTGGTACGGACAACCCGTCTAGTTATATGTTTGTGGGTTGCGTTGATCAGTAATCTGTAATAAGTGACCTTATAAGCGACCTAAGATAGTGTTTACATTCAGCCACCTTAAAAAGCGTGCAAAAATAAATCGTGGGCTCTCTTTTTTATGATTCATTGTAGTAATATTTCTTGTTTTACCTGTTTTAGGCCTTTCTTAGGGCATGGGAAGATGCATGTGCATACAATGGAAGAAGTAGGGTTAGGGTTCCACAAGGGACATTCTTGTTAGGGTCAGTGTCCTTTGAGGGTCCATGCCATGGTTCAATGACATTTCTGATAAAAGGGACTCTAAGGGCTCCGACGGATCCCAGCAAGTTCTTCACCGACACATGGATTGGTTTCCGGTACCTGTCGAACCTGACGGTGAAGGGCGGCGGCTACTTGGACGGCCAAGGGGCTGCTGCATGGAGATACAATGACTGCAACAAGAATCCTGGCTGCAAGCCTCTTCCTGCTGTAAGTATTGGAATTCGAATTGTGTTTTCTTATCTTTATTTGGTGAATGTTCGGTTGTTTATTTTGTTTCTTATTGTCATTTTTAGTGTGAGATTCTGTTTTCTCTTTATATTGAAGATGAATTTTCTTGCCATGTATACGGAATAAAGATTTAGAGGAAATTAATAAATTTATAGCATCTCAAAGATTATTCATGAAAATGGAAATGCAGAATCTCAGAGACATGTTGGAGTGAATTTGCAATTATTACATTAATTTCCGAATAAATCAAGCTTATTTCCTCAGAATAAAACAGTGACAGTTACTCAAATTTTCAGTCATGTGGAATTTTCAGAAAAAGAGAGCTTGTAAGAAGGATTATTTAATGAGTGATTTTCTTGTCTTAAATCTTACTATTTTCAGACATTGAGGTTCGATTTCGTAAGAAACTCAAAGGTGCAATACCTGAGATCAATCAACAGCAAGAACTCCCACATCAACATATTTGCTTGCTACAACATGGACATCAGCTACATCAGGCTGTCAGCACCAGCCAACAGCCCCAACACAGACGGCATCCGCATCGGCAGCTCAAGCAGAATCAAGATCTCACGGGCTGTCATCAGCACCGGAGACGACTGCATATCCATGGTATCCGGCAGTCAGAACATTGACATATCTGACGTGTCTTGTGGGCCGGGCCACGGCATCAGCGTTGGAAGCCTGGGCAGAAGCCATCAACACGAATACGTCACGGGAATAAGCGTGCGGAATTGCACGTTTATAGGCTCGGACAACGGTGTGAGGATCAAAACATGGGCGCCCTCCTTGTACAGTCTGGCTTCAAACATAACTTTTGAGGACATTGCCATGATAAGTGTCCACAACCCTATTGTTATTGATCAACAATATTGTCCGTTAGCCCAGTGCCTAGAGGTAAAGTATGACACCCTAAGTTCTGAAATTTCAGATAATCATAACAATCCATGTATAATGGACCCCACATGTTTTCACATGTATACGTGTCGATGATGATACTTCTTTTCTTGTAGGGCGATTCGGCTGTGCAAATAGAGAATGTGATATTCAATAACATTTGGGGCGTCTCAAGTACACAAGTTGCGGTGAAAATACAATGCAGTGGGGCGCTGCCCTGCAAGAACATCAAGATCATAAACATCAACTTGGCGTACAAGGGCCGTGGGGGGCGGGCGAAAGCCCTGTGTTCTCATGTGTTGGGATCTTCTTATGGGAAACAGATCCCTGCTGGCTGTTTGTAGCTGCTTTTCTTTTCTTTTTTCACTTGCAGCCGCCACAGCCTGATACGGTCACTAACTTGGACTATACAATAGCTGTAGATATGTCGGAGGAGCAAACGTTGCTCACATGGTTTAGAATTGGAAGAACGTTGAAATCATATCTTTGATCCATCACTTCAAGAAACTCATGAAGTTTATTTGAATCAAAGATTTCCTGTATTTGAGGGATATTTTAGTTTGTTTGATATATTAAGTCTCAGACATTATCAAGACTTGCTAAAGGGGAAAGTCAATTTAAGTGATTTCATTACCAAAACATAGTATGCTGAGTTCTTGAGGGTCGGGTGGAGGAAATAATATATCCCACATTGATACCAAAAGTGCAGAGGAGGGTGGAAAGTGAATAAATGGGGATCTAGTGGCACGTGAAAACATACTTACCTGGACAGGGTCAATGGGCGATCAAGAAGGCCCATGGCCTAGGTTGGTGACCTCCATTGCACTCAGGAAGGGTGCCCACCTAAGGTCGGCCCACAGTGGTCGAGCCTACGTCATAATTTGTGGTAGAGGGGGCCTGCGTTCGCGCGGCCCCTGCCCAATTCATTATCTTAAGTTTGGTGATGTAACATGAACCTCATCACTATCTTGGACTGGAAACAGAAGATCTCTCTCAAGTACTAGCAAATTGCAAGTAAAGCTGCATTTTTGGTTCTTCCTTGTGTTACATATGCTAGTAAGCCAAGTTAACATATGGCCGTAACTGTTCTTCTAAACCTCTACCATGACCGGTTCATATGTTCCACCGGCCATAAACTCGTGTACTTCTCCATTCACTTGAATCAAACTACATCCCGGTTGTTTCTCTATCTGCTTCTTCTTCATCGTTATCCTTTCCTGCATTGCTTTCCTGAAATCCCCTGAGGCTGCATAGACGTTTGACAACAGTACGTGAGCACTCGTGTCATCAGGATCCAATGAAATCAAATTTCGTGCAGCCCATTCAGCAGTGTCAACGTTCCGATGACTACTGCAAGCTGATAACAGAGCTCCCCATATAATAGCATCAGGGTTCATTGGCATACTTCTTACAAGCTCTGTTGCTTCTTCAATCAGACCTGCTCTGCCTAGAACATCAACCATGCAACCATAGTGTTTCATCGACGGTTCGATTCTGTATGTTTCTGTCATCAGTTTAAAATACTCTCTTGCTTTATCAACTTGTCCTGAATGATTGGAGGCTGTTAGAACCGCAATGAAACTGACGGAGTCCGGTCTAAGATTCGACGATTCAAGCTCCAAGAACAACTCAAATACGTTGTCTTCAAAGCCGTTTGTCGCTAAGCCTAACATCATTGAGTTCCAACTCGACAACCCTTTCCATGGGGCAGTGTCAAAAACATGACGTGCCGTTCCAACGTCTCCACACTTGCAGTACATGTCAACGATTGCTGTAACTACAATCACATTCAGCTCGATCCCGTTCTTCTCGATATAGTCATGAATCCATCTCCCTTGTTCAAGAGCTCCTAATTTCGCACAAGCATTCAACACGCTCACCAGTGTAAACTCACATGGCCTAATCCCCTCCTCCTGCATTTCAGAGAAAAGCTCCAATGCCTCAATCCACTTCCCATTTCTAACATAACCACTGATCATAGTATTCCACGAAACCTCATTTCTACATGGTATCTTGCAGAACAACCTCCAAGATTCCTCCACTTCCCCACACTTCGCAAGGCCCATAACCATCGAGTTCCAAGCAACAACATCCGAATCTGTATCTTCATCAAACAGCTTCCAGGCATTGCCCAAAAGCCCACAATTCGCATACATGTGAATGATCGAATTTCGTATAAACGGATCGAATCCCAATCCTAGTTTAACGACTGTTCCATGAAGCTGGGCTCCATCTTCGGCCAACCCCAGCTGAGTATAAGCCTTGAAAACTGCTGGATAAGTCAGCTTTTCGGGCCGAACTCTCGAGCCCACCAGCATTTCAACAAACAGTGAAATCGCAACACGCGGGTCTGAACTCTGACAGAACCCTCTGATAATAGTATTCCAAATGAAAAGATTTGGTTCCTCAATCTGCTTAAAGACTGAGAACGCATAGTCCAAGTCTCGGGCCGGGCCCGTGGCGCAGAAGGCCAAGACCCGGCTAGCAGCTACAGTGTCTTTGGCTAGGCCCGTTTTGATGAGATGGGCATGGATTTTCTTCAGGTCTTTGATTGTGTGGCAGTTGGTTTCCAGCATTGAGAGGAATGGGTGGTCGGAGATAAACTTTGAGATAGAGGTTGATGGTGGATTGAAGGAGCAAAAACATGGTGGCATTCGTATCTGTCTAGTTCTTGATTAACTTTGTTTGCGAATCAAATGAATGTGTAATAGCAGAAGAACTATTACATAGTTATGAAAGCTCAGAAGAGATTCTTACCATTTTACGCATGGATTCTTGGCTGAGTTTTAAGGTTGGTGAATGGATAAGGTGCTTCTTACCAGTTGTATGAGGATAAATGACTAACCGTTTCATGGCTTCTGATTTTTGATACTACAAACAAATATGATGGGAAATTTTAATTCGGATTGAGTTTGGTCGGGTCGAACTAATTACATGACAAGTATAATACATTTTAAAAAAAGTAATTAATGGTAAATATACACTTATCATGCGATAGGTTTGATTTAACCAAATTTAATTTGAGTAAGAACTTTTCAAATTATGAGATGCTTGTATGAATAGTCATGCCAATGCTTGTTAACTCAATTTGTAAAGTTAAGAGGATTCTTTTTAGATGATCGTGTGTTTGATTACTTTTGTCTTATTGAACTGCATTGATGAGTAACCTATAAGACCTTGTTTAGTTGTAAGGATTGAGTTGGATATTCAAACTAATATCTTGTTTACTTACATTAAGATAAATAAATAATTAATTATGATAAATAGATGATTTAAATAAAAATATTAGTGATGCAATTTAATCACATCATATATTTTATCAATCATTAATCTATCCCTACATAATTCCATCCCTCAAAATAAATAAGGCTTAAATATTCTTGTAAGTGATTTATGATTTTAGAGGCATATCCTGTCCTGTAGTGGTAATCAAACTTTTCGTAACCACAAAAATTAAGAAAGTATGAATATAAATGGTTTTCTTGTACTTCTCATGTCCATCGCTCTGTCATATCTGCTAGTGGCAGAAGTTTAGTTCAAATCGAGCTTGATCGTATCTATATTATATTTGTTATGTGATTTATGTAAATCACATGAAAGAGTTTCAATCATATGATTAGTGTAAGTATGCTTGCTAAGTGATTGGTGAAAATTTTTACCCATACTAAATATGGCCAAAAGGTCAAGGAAGTTGGTGACCTGATGATAGGGGAGCCGGTGACCGAAGCCTCGGTGAACGGCGGTCGTAACTATAACGGTCCTAAGGTAGTGAAATTCCATATCGGGTAAGTTTCGACCTGCATGAAAGGCGTAACAATCTGGGCACTGTGTCGGAGAGAGACTTGGTGAAATAGACATGTCTGTGAAGATGTGGACTACTTGCAGTCTTAGGTAGAAAGTTTCTACGCCTCCCAAAAGGTAAGGGAGGCGTGCAAAGGTTTCCTCGGATCGAACGGAGACTGGCGTCCAATCAGACAACAAGTGTGATACATTTTTCATGTGATTGATATTCTATTTAAACTGTACACCAATCACATAATAAGTATAATTTTTTTGGCATATAATTGGTTCAAATTTTGTCAAATCTTGGATTTTGTCCTACCAAACCTCATCTGAATTTAAAAAAAAAAAAAATCTTTAGTGCTTAGTAGTCAATTACACAATTTACGATAATTTTTTTGAAGAAAATAATTAATATGTTTTTAATTAAAAATATTCATTTTTGTTATAAAAAATAATGATCGTATAAATTTAAAACACGTTCATATAGTTATAAAATTTTCATTGATGGTGTTGTATTTTTTTTCTATGCTTAGTCATACAAATTAATAAGTTATATTCAAAGTGGGGCTCACTGGGTGATTAAATTAATTACTTATTGATTTTACGTAGCATGACAAGAAACTAACAAAAAAAGAAATGAAGATATCACCTGCACGACGAAGGATTTTTTTTTTTTAAAAAAAATAATCTGATCAGTTATGTTTTCAATCTGATATAACTATATATTTCAATAATAAAGTTATAACAGAAACATATAAAATGTTTTATTTAGGATTAATAATTTAAATTTTCAATATAGCAAATGGAGCCACAAGTCTACATAAATAATCAAGTAGGACGACATCCTTTGTACTCCTTAGAATTGTGTTGGTGCCTTCTATCAGGGTCTTTATAATTGATCCACTGTATCAAACATTCAAGAGCTAACTATGTATGAATCAATACACAAATTTTTATTTTTTTTTGTTACATAAATAAAAAAGTAGGAACGATGTCCCATAAATTCATTAAAGAAAGATTACGCCCCTTATCCATCGATGAAGGTCTTTATAATTGACCAATTGGCTTCAACAATCAGTAACGTTATGTGAATCAATATACACATATCAGAAAGTATGTTTAACTCAACAAACGTCTTGATAGAGATTTGAACCCACCTCGTGTGGGTGGCAAGTCTTAGACCCACTACACTTGTTTTGTAATAATAAAAATATGGTTAAATAGTATAAAACTCCTCTGTGTTCTAAAAACTCAGCAAAAAACCCCTTTATGTTTTAAAAATAGGTTAAAAACCCCCCTCTATTTTCTTAGATGTAGCTCAATCGCCCTACTCCGTCAAATGTAACTAACGCCGTTAAATTCTTTATAAAGTGACAGTTACGCCCTTACTTATTATATATTATTTCTTATTTTGATGACCGTTGGATCTTTTTGAATGAATAAAAACCGTTGGATCTGATCTATTTATTTTAACCATTGGATCTAAAAAATTGAAGGTCCAGATTTAACAAATTTATAAATTTATATTATATGCAAAATATAAAAATTAAATAATTATTATTTAATATAAATATAATAAAAAATTAAACATTACACCCCACCAACCCCGCCTACCCCATCTCCACCCCTGCCGCCGCCTGCCCCGCCTCCCCACCACCGCCGCCTACTCCCCTCCCCCCCACACCCGGCCACCCGCAGTGGGAGGCGACGGCGTTGCCGCCTCCGCAGAGAGGAGCGACGCCGTCGGCCCCCAATTTGGGCGGCGTCGCGTCGCCCAGACCAGGCGCTGGGCGATGGCGACGGGCGCCATCGCCCTTCTCGGCGGGTCGCCGTCGCCCCCTATTTACAAAAATTAAAAATTTAATTAAGATTTAATTAAAATAAAGCTAACAAAATTAAATGTTAAAAAGTTTTTAAGATTTTCAAAAAAAATAAGAAATTTGATTTACATTTAATTATCATAACTAAAAGTATTAAATTATTGTACATATAAATATATCATAGTAATTTAATTTTAAATATTAATCACAATAAATAATATAAATTATTAAAATTATTCACAGTAAATAAAATAATTTATTAAATATATTTTAATTAAATAATAATTTAAATTATTTTATTCATATTATTAGTATTTTGATATTTAAATAAATATAGTTAAGACAAAAAAATTATATTTTTAGAATGGCTGAAAATACAAAAGAAAATCACTAAAAATAAGGTTAAAATAAGTAATTTTGACTATGGTAATTTTGAACACAATATAAGGGCATTTTAGTCAAAAATACCAAAAAATAAGACCCATAACGTTAGAAACACCCCACCAAGCGCACCACTCGCGCGTGCATTACACTCTCCGTCAATTGCTAACAGAATGGGGGGTTTTTTGCTGAATTTTTTAAAATACAAGAGAGTTTTTTTGCCTATTTTCATAACACAAGGGGTTTTTTAGCTATTTCAGTAAAATGCAGGGGGGTAAAATGGAGTTTCTCCTAAAAATATTCAAAATATTTTTTTTTATTGTACTCGTTTTTTCATATGAAGGTTATTACAAAAGAACTAAGTATTTTCCGATTGCATGTGCGCATGTTTTAATCTTTGAAATGCTGTAATTAAAATATTGCCTTATTTTTATATATTGAAAATATTAATAGTTTTACAAAATAATTTTTGTGTGTAATAAGTATTAATCAACCAACTCTAGCTCATCTCTTTGAGGTGTTTTGGGACTCGATCGGGACTTGGGATCCTCTATTCCAATTTTGTATTCCATCTCCTATTCCACTTATAGGAGATGGACATGTGGAAAATTTAAACAAATAAAAAAGTGAGTTGTAAAAATGTGGGCCCAGAGAGAGAAAAGTAAGGAATTTCATCCAAACAAAATATTAAAAAAATATATATAAGAGAGAATATTATGAGAAAATAATAATTATTTTTTATCACTACAAAAAAAATAGAATTATCTAGAAAAAAATATTTAATGAATTTTAAATCTTTAATGGAAACAATCTTATTTATATTTATTTCCAAGAATTTTTACTTTTTTACAATAATAATTTTTTTCATATTTTAGTGGACATAATCATTTTATAAAATTATAATTAGCAAGAACTATTTTTTGTGGAAACTTCTTCCACTTCTAATTCTACTAATTTTCAACTTCTTCTAATAAACTACTAATCCAAATTAATCTATACTTGTTTATACATAAATATCAAAGAATTTTAAGGGATACCAATATTTTGCAAGAACCCTTTCTTGTTTGAAGCTTTTCTCCAACGAGATTTTGAAATTCAGAAGTACCCATTGAATTGTCTGTAGGCTCTTTAATTGACGATATATCGAAAGATTCAACTAATTGAGTTCCCACATCATCACTTGCGATAGTTCAAAAAGGAGTAATATTCAGTAAGTACCTTTCTTGTTTATAATTTAATTTAGATCGATTTGTATTACATAAAATGTAGAAAATATGGTAGCGTCACAGTAACATAATTATTGATTTCGTCTACTTTTTTTTCCTTTTATTTGTATGTAAAGGTTTACAAGTTAACTGAACAAACTAACAAAAATTATCAATTGTAAATTTTTTTAAAAAAATAAGGAAAATTAAAAATTAAATAATATTTAATTATTTTAAAATTTAATTAATTTTTTATGATAAATATTTATTAAAACTATTTTGTATATTAATACATATTGATTAATTAATTATTAAAAGGTAATTAATATTAAGTAATATTAAATTCTTACAAAAAACTGTCTAAAAAATAAAAAGAACAAAAGAAGAAAAGAAAACGACTCCGCCGCTGGCGGAGTCCATTACAATTTAAAAAAAAAAAAAGAAAAAGAAGTAACATTTGTAAGCTTTTCGGTTTCGTTATATTTTGAATATTTTTTATTTTTTATAATATTTATATAAATAAGTCAAATGCATATGTAGACTAGGGACATAATATAAAGCAAAACGGACGTGTATTCTCAACTAGATTAATGAAATTTCTGTATTTATATCTTCTTGTTGAGTTTTCATTTTCAAGTGGAATATGAATTTTGATTTAGAAAGAATTAAGTATAGAGCAAATATTCTTAATGTTTAATACTCTAATGTTGATTTTTAATTCTTCCGTAGAATTAATTTTATAGACTAATGGCTATTCGAACTGCCATCATAAAATATGGTTATTTATATATTTGTTGTCAATTAAACTTGTTTAAATTGTTATGCAATTTACAGATTTTGTTGATTGTTATTTTTTATGAATGAATTCTATAATAATTATATGGCCATTGAGTGGTTGTGTATTTGAGTATAATTGTTTAATTAATTATATAAATTGATTTTACTTTCTAATGAATTTTTAAACTTATACATTCTATCCGTTCATCTTTGATAAATATTTTGTTCCTACTCTATAGGATATGGAGCCTAACATTTGTGTGGATCTTACCCCACGCCGTAAGTTAGATTTTGGCTCTAATGAGGAGAATAAGGATAAAGAAGTTGTATTTCTTGAGGATAATGATGGAGAAAAACTAATAAATAAATGTCATTCAACCATTTTAGAAGAGAAAATTCCAAAAATTGGTATGGAATTTAATAGTGAAGAAGAAGCTTACAAGTTTTACAATGAATATGCAAAGGCTATTGGATTTGGTATTAGAAAGCACACTATTCATAAAGATGCAAGCGGGACGATTATTGATAGGACATTTTGTTGTACTTGCCAAGGTCACAGGCCAAAAGATAAAAGAGATGCAAGTGTTAAATCTCATCGTCCAGAAACAAGAACTGGTTGTTGTGCAATGATGAGGATTAATGGTCGTTATACTGGGAAATATAAAGTTGTCAATTTTATTGCTGATCATAACGGTCATGATCTTGTTAGCGCAAGTAAAACTCATTTTCTGAGGTCGCACAGACGTATAACTGATGTACAAGCATTACAAGCTGATGATATAAGTAGCTCGGGGATAGCACCAAGGTCAAGCTATTACTTAATGTAAAAACAAGTGGGTGGACGTGAAAATGTTGGATTTATTTTTGAAGGTTACAAAAATTATCTGCGTTCGAAGAGAACCATGGAAATGAAGATAGGTGATACTGGAGGTGTACTTGAATACTTGCAGCAAAAGCAGTTCGTTGATCCCAATTTCTTTTATGCTATTCAAGTCGATGAGGATGACCTAATAGCTAATATGGTTTGGGTTGATGCACAAATGATGGTCGATTACTCTCATTTTGGTGACGTAGTTTCTTTTGATACGACTTATAGGAAAAATAAAGAGGGTCGACCATTTGCTCTTTTTGTTGGTGTAAACCACCATAAGCAAACTATTATTTTTAGTGCAGCATTATTATATGATGAGACTGAGTCAACATTTATCTGGTTGTTTGATACTTTTGCGAGGGCAACTTCAAGAAAACAACCTAAAACCATCCTTACAGATCAAGATGCAGCAATGACAAAAGCTTTGACAATGACATGGCCTAACACGTGCCATCGCTTGTGCATTTGGCATATATATCAAAATGCAGCTATGCATTTGAGTAGTGTATTTGCACGGTTTACAAGTTTCTCCAAGGATTTTAATGCTTGGATCTATGATTTTGAGGAGGAAGAAGAATTTCTATGTGCATGGGATGAAATGTTGAACAAATATGAACTTAAAAGTAATGAGTGGTTGGAGAGGATGTTCAAACTTAGAGAAAAATGGGCACTAGTTTATGGGAGACAATCATTTTGTGCAGATATGACCACCACTCAGCGTAGTGAAAGTATGAATAGTGTTATGAAAAGATATGTGAGCTACAAGCATAATTTGTTACAATTTTTTCACCATTTCGATAGATTGATTGATGAACGTCTTTAACAAGAACTGAAAGCAGATTTGAGAACTTGTCATAGTACGCCTATAGCTTCTTTTCCAGTTGAAATTCTAAAGCATGCAGCCAGTGTTTATACCCATGAAGTGTTTGAGTTATTTCAAGATAGTTGCGGAAGGCGTATGATTCTCAAATAGAGTTGTGTGGCGAGATTGGAGAAATTTCTGATTATAAGATTACTCCTTTCAGGAAGCATTATCATCACACAGTCATGTACGACTCAATCCAAGGTAATGTTTCTTGTAGTTGTAAGAAGTTTGAGTTTGCAGGAATTTTATGTTCACATGCTCTCAAAGTGCTTTCTTTAAGAAATATTGTCAAAATTCCTGAGTTATACATTAAGAAAAGGTGGACCAAGAAAGCCAAAAAGGGTGTTGTTGAAGCACAACCTTTGAGGGATAGTGTATCTGCTCCTAAATGTGTGAACGAAAATAAGGAAAAAAAAATAATTGGAGTCCACTATAAAGAATTATGTAGCTTATATAGTCAACTAGTAACTCGGGCTGCTTTGACTGATGAGACATTTAAATTGGCAAAAACTAGTATCCTCAAGATGATTGAAGAAGTTGAGGTAAAACTAGAGAATATGACAGTAGTTAGCCCAAATGACGGACCCAAATCCGTTGTAAAGAAAGCTCTTGTATCTAGAGTGGATGAGAAACGAAGTGTTGATGCATTGCTTAGCGTTGAAAATGCATGTGATGATGTTAGTAATGCCTCTGGTGAAGTTTCGATAAAAGGATGGAAAAATAAAGAAAAAAGACCTATAAAATCTGGAAAAAGACCAAAGAATGGATTAGAGAAGAGCATACGGAGGAAGAGACAACAACAAAATATTGTATCTTCATCAAATAATTCGATTCCATGTGCCAGTATAGAGAATAATGAGCAGGTACAATTTTTGTTCCTTGTATTACACTTATTTATTATATTCATTAAACTTATCCATTGTTATACTTGACATTTTCTCTCCATGTTATAGACCCTTAAATAGAAATCAGTATAATTTGATACTTATTCAGGCTATTATGATAAATCAGGTAGCTGAAATGGGTGGTTATAATCAATATATAACTCCGACTGAAGGATCTTCATTGTCACATATGGAACCATTTCAATTTACACGGGTATGCTTGACAAAATATATTACTTATCTTTTAAGTGTATTTTGAACAAACAATTTTTCTTGTTATTATGATCTTACATTTATATAGATTTTTTTTCTAGGCCTTCGATCCAAGTTTTCAACATCAATTCAATTTTAATCATTATTCTTCAAGAATAGATGACCCAAGTCAAACAAGTTTAACACAATTACTACAGGTGACATATACAATATGAGAAGTTTTGTTACTCTTTGATAATGTTACGTTCATTTATAATTCATTTATCATCTTTTACATGGCAGCAACAAGTAATCAAGGCACAAGGATGTGGGAAGCCTCTCTTTGATAAATCAACACCTCAAGGCCAACAAGATTAAGTCAGACACCATGATCATGTACTTAACTGGTGAAACTAGTTAGTTTAAATATTTGATATACAGTAATTTTAGGTAGATGCGGATGGTCGTCTTGATTATTTTATATTTTTATATTTCTTTTTCTATCATATATTATTATTGGAAATTTAGATGAGTAATTTAAAATTATTATTATTTAATATATTAATGAGTATTGAATGTAGTTTTTAAAACATAATAATATATTTTTTTAATGCTATATCCACAATTCTTGAATTTTGATGAATTTTTTTAATATAAATTTTTTTTTGAAAATTAAAAAGCAATAGAGGATCTGGGCCCTCTATTCCAATTGCATCCGGATCCTCTAAAATATAAAGCCAATGTGTCCGGATCCTCTATTTCAATAGTAATATTTTAAATGTGTTTAAAATATTTTTTTCTTAAGTTAAGAAATAATAATTTTCTCACAAACAAATAAACTTTTGTCCTGCTCGATGAGATGAAACTAAAAAATATCATTCAAGCAACCACAATTAAAAAAGAATCCTTGCTAATTATAATTTTTACAAAATTATTATTTCCACTAAAATTTTAAAATTCATTAAATATTTTTTATTTATAATTCTATTTTTTTGTAGTGACAAAAAATAATTATTGTTTCCTCATAATATTTTCTTTCTCATATATATATATATATATAATTTTATAAAATGATTATTTCCACTAAAATATGAAAAAATTCATTATTGTTACAAAGTAAAAATTCTTGGAAATAAATATAAATAATATTGTTTCCACTAAAAATTTAAAATTCATTAAATATTTTTTCTAGATAATTCTATTTTTTTGTAGTGATAAAAAACTAATTATTATTTTCTCATAATATTCTCTCTCATATATATTTTTTTAATGTTTTGTTTGGATGAAATTCCTTACTTTTCTCTCTCTGGGCCTACACTTTTACAACTCATTTTTTTATTTATTTAGATTTTCCACATGTCCATCTCCTATAGGTGGAATAGGAGATGGAATACAAAATTGGAATAGAGGATCCCTTGCCCTCGATCGGTACCCCATTGCGCGATGTATTGTTTGTTTTGGCTGCGTATGAGTCTCACAATTTATTTTAAAACTTGAAGCTCTTTGGCAGGTTTATCCTTCTCGGTATAGCTACTTTGTGGATACTTCTACTTCATCATGAGCCTCAACTTGTTTCCCCCTAATATGGCTTGTGTCAATGTTGTATGGCTTGTTGATCAACCTAGCAATTTGGGTATCTTGCTTCTGGACATGCTTTGTGAGTCCTTCAACGGCTCTTGTCAGACTTGCAATTTGTTCTTCTAAGGTTGTAGCATTTGTCACCATGACTGGGGCCATGTTCGTTTTGAAGGAGTAGCTAGAAATGGAGCGAGGAGAGGACGGAGGAGATTTATCTTCGTTATCTTCACCTGCGTGGCTAGGTACGAACCTGAGCAGACTCAACGAGAGGAGTCCTCTGGGAAGATTTCTTAAGTTTCTTCGACATGCTCCTCATAGTAGCACTGACACTCTTCGTACTAGCACTCGAAGACTTTGTTATGGCAAGTTTGGAATTCACCGTCTTCATAGCTTTTCCTTAGTATCCATCTAAATACTTCAGACTTTGATGAAGGGAAGAGACGAGAGGTAGAGCGGTCCCACTGGGCGTGCCAAAATTTATAAACAGATTTTCGTGTTCCTGAATTTATCGAAACATGAAACTATTATAAATAAATTCTTTAAATTTGATTTTAATATTTGTGAGTGCGAAATCTCTATTTGAAACATTTGATTCTTCACTTCAAGAATGTGGTCTTCAATTTGGCAACCTCAGAGGTGAAACTTGACGTTTGATCCCCTTCGATGTTGACTTTCACTTTGAATAACGTTAATTCGAGGGTCGTTGACTTGTTCCCGGATTAAATGCTATAAATTTTGAGATATTTGACTTGAACTTGAATATTTCTTGGTAGATTTGAGCCTTTGATCTTCCACCAAGGTGGACTTGCGTCTTGATAACATTAATTCGGGGGGTCCTTTGACTTCTTCTCGAATTGAACGTTGACTTTGAATGACTTCTGCGACGAACCTCTTGATTCTTGCCTTGAACGCCGTGGATCTTCCTTGATTTGCGCTTGAGAGGGTTTGGAGACTCTCTTGCTTGTATTTTCACTTGTCTTCAATTGTGTCTGTGTTGAATGAGTTCTAAGGACCCTGTTATATAGCTGTCAAAAAGATAGAATTGTGGTGAATTTGGACACCATTTTGTATTATCTCTTTATTTTAATTTAACGAGATAAATACATTAAATATTTGGAAAGACATGACTGGTCAATTTTAATAGTATCTCTTAATATTTGTATTTTTCAAAGAGATAATATAAAAAATATTTGCCTTGATTTGATGGCCGAAACACTTCAACTTGACACTTATCGGCCGTTTATTTGATGACGAAATATATATAAAAATGTCAATTAAATTAACTATTTACACTTGGAATTAATTTAGTAAATTTCAATATATAAATAGAAAAGGGAATATGATTGATAAATAATATATATTTTTCACTTGCCGTCATTTGATTGGGTGAAAAATTAATTTATCTACAAATGCCCCCTCAAGACTCGTTCATGAATATATACTTGAAAATGCAATTTTTGAAGTGAATGAGTAGCGAAAATAAGAACAAAATTGAATAGGCCATCCTCGTTGATTGTAGTGTCATTCCCACGCATGGAATTGCATGAAGCTTTTTTGCCATCAAAAGACCCACACTTGGTTGTCGCAAGATTTGCTGCGGCGGAGTCCTCTTCAAGAGAGACTTTACCTTGGCGAGCTAATTGCATAACTTGTCCTGAACACAAAGCAATCTTGTATTGAATGTCCAACTAAATAATGATATTTGCAGTACTTTGAGTCATCTATTCATTCGGCTTCTTCAGGTCGCTTCACTTCGGGCAATTCGATAAGGTTAGCCTCAACAAGTCATTAATATTCCGGGGACATCGGAATCAAGGAAAGGATATTGCTTTGCTTGCATTTCCTTAAAAGTTAATTTTCTTTATGGTCTCTCGTAAGGAGCATTGTTCTTTGGGATGCTACCGTTATTTGCCTTGCTTCGGAGCTTGATGGGTGCCATATTTACTGCCATGGATTCCTTTCTTAGAGCTTCCGAATAAGGCTTTCCCCACTTCTTGACTTCTTGTTTTTCTTTGGTTCCGCGGGGTTCTTGAATAGGTGGCCCTTCCACTCCACTCGTTGCCATACGTAACTCCATGTTATGTGCTCGGGTGGCTAAATCTTCGAATGATCTGCATAGGATTACTTGGAGAATATACCGAAGGCCCCATGTATCCCTTGAATGCACACTTAATGGCAGAAGCTTCAGATAATCGATCTTTGCAGTTAAGGTTCAAATTCCTCCATCTATTGATATAATCAATGACCGGCCCATCCTTCCATTGACGGGAATTTGTAAGTTCAATCATGCCGATAGTCCACCTAGTGCTATAGATACAATTGAGAAATTCTTGCTCTAGCTGTTCCCATCCATCAATTGAACCGGCCTCCAAATCAGTATACCAATCAAATGCGTTACTTTCAGTGATCGGACAAACTGTTTGACTAGATGATCCCCATACGTTCCAACGTTGTTGCACGTTTCCATGAAGTGAGCCACATGTTGCTTAGGATTGCCTTTGCCATCTAATTGCTGGAACTTTGGTGGTTGGTAGCCCATCGGCATCTTCAAGTTGTCAATCCTTGGAGTGTAGGGCTTGGAGTAAGTAAAGGATGACCTTGAGCTTCCCTTGATCTTGCTTTTGATGGTCCCTTCAATGAATTCTTTCAGTTGGTCTACTAGAATTAATCCACCAGATTAGACTTGAAGCTCTTTGGCAGGTTTATCCTTCTCGGTATAGTGCAACTTTGTGGTTACTTCTGCTTCATCATGAGCCTCAACTTGTTTCCCCCTTATATGGCTTGTGTCAATGTTGTCTGACTTGTTGATCAACCTAGCAATTTGGGTATCTTGCTCCTGGACATGCTTTGTGAGTTCTTCGATGACTCTTGTCAGACTTGCAATTTGCTCTTCTAAGGTTGTAGCATTCGTCACCATGACCTGGGCCACGTTCGTTGTGAAGGAATAGCTGGAAACGGAGTGAGGAGAGGACAGAGGAGATTCATCTTCGTCATCTTCACTTTCGTGGCTAGGTACAAATATGTCCTTCTGAGTAGACTCAATGGGAGGAGTCATTTGGAAAGAGTCCTTAAGTTTCTTCGACATGCTCATCGTAGTAACACCGACACTCTACGTACTAGCACTCGAAAACTCTGTTGTGGCGAGTTTGGAATTCATCATCTTTATAGTTTTTCCTTGAGTATCCATCTAAATACTTCTGACTTTGATGAAGAGAAGAGATGAGAGGTAGAGCGGTCCCACTAGGTGTGCCAAAATTTGTAAACAGATTTTCGTGTTCCTGAATTTATCGAAACAAAAAATTGTTACAAATAAATTCTTTGAATTTGATTTGAGTATTTGTGGGTGAAAAATCTCTATTTGAAACATCTGATTCTTCAATTCAAGAACGTGATCTTCAATTTCGGCAACCTCAGAGGTGAAACTTGACGTTTGATCCCCTTCGATGTTGACGTTGACTTTGACTTTGAATAACGTTAATTCAGGGTCGTTGACTTGTTCCCGAATTAAACGCTATAAATTTGGAGATAATTGACTTGAACTTAAATATTTCTTGGTGGATTTGAGGCTTTGATCTTCCGCCAAGGTGGACTTGCTTCTTGCTAACGTTAATTTGCGAGTCCTTTTACTTCTTCTCGAATTGAACGTTGACTTTGGATGACTTCCGTGATGAACGCCTTGATTCTTGCCTTGAACGCCGTGGATCTTCCTTTATTTGCGCTTGAGAGGATTTGGAGACTCTCTCTCTTGTGTCTTCAATTGTGTCTATGTTAAATGAGTTCTACGAACCCCTTTATATAGCTGTCAAAGATGTGGAGTTGTGGTGAACTTGAGCACCATTTTGTATTATCTCTTTATTTCAATTTAACGAGATAAATACATTAAATATATAGGAGATATGACTGGTCAATTTTGATAGTATCTCTTTAATATTTGCATTTTTCAAATAGATAATATTGAAAATATTTGTCTTGATTTGATTGGCCGAAACACTTTAACTTGACACTTGTCGGCCGTTGATTTGATGATGAAATATATATATATGAAAATATCTATTAAATTAACTATTTACACTTGGAATTAATTTAGTGAATTCCAAAATATAAATAGAAAAAAGAATATAATTGATAAATAATATATATTTTTCACTTGCCGTCATTTGATTGGGTGCAAAATTAATTTGTCTACACACCTAGCAAGAGAGGGGAGGCTTGGAGCTTATCAACTGCTCAAACTCTTCTCCTACAACCAATATTAGACGCTTACCTAACGTCATTTTCAATTCAAAAATTGTTCACAAACATCGGCTGAGACGCGGGCGGCTATTGCATTCATCATTAATACGTTACCGCCTCTTAGCAAAGGGGAGGATATGGTGTCTTGGAACTCGACTACGGGGTCATTCACCGCGTCCGCGGTTTACAAGGTTTTTAGGCCAGATTCCCTTAAAGTACCTTGGATCAGACTACTCAAGGGCTCGTCTTGGATCGCACAGAACAACTTTTTTCCTCTGGCTGGTAGTCAACAAGCGGCTCACAACGCTAGACAAGTCGTGGCTTGCAATAGTCTACATAAATTGCCTTTTATGCGACTGGGGGCAGCCGAGACGCACAATCACCTGTCCTTCCAATGCGCCTTCTCCGATCGGTGTCTGACAGTCATCATGTATGTCGCCCGGTTCCAATGGCCCTATGAGGAGTGGCAACAAGGGGTAGCAGGGGCTACCCGCTGATGGAGAGGCCAACATTTGTTCAGCTCAACGTCCAGAGCGGTTCTCGCCTCGCTTTTTTACCACATTTAGATGGCACGCAACAAACGTCGCTTCGCCAACGATAGTTGTACCTTTGAGGCAGTAGCGCACCTTGTGCTACAACAAATCCGACTCCGCATCCTAGCTGCGAAACTGAGGCATTCATTGTAAACTTCGATTCTTTATAGACTATGGCATATAGCGTGGAATTGATTGAGCATTTGGGTGCTATGTAGTTGTACCCCTTTATTTTATCAATAAAATTTACCTTTTCTTCAAAAAAATATATTTAATTATTACATCTAATATTATTTGAATGGCGCAACAGTCAAGAAGTGACTTTATTTTGGCTTTGAAAAGAAGCATAATAATTACAATAAAATATAATATAGTGATAGAAAAATACAAAGTAAAGTGTGGGTAAGTAGGCTTTAAATTTTGGATATCAATTGGTCAAAAGTACAAGGTCTAGGTTAGCATTTCGTCAACAGCCAACGGCACCACTCCCATGTTCGCGCTTTGGTCCTAGGTTTTCTTTAATTCCACCCAGATAAATTATATTCACCTCTCCTCATATTTCATATAATTATTAATATAAAACGCACATTATGTGTGTGAAAATAATAATATATTTTTATTAAATTAATAATTTATATATCAAAAACAATTGAGTAAAATAAAATAAAATGAATAAATGGATCAAAACATATACAAAGAAAATGGTTAATTAAAGTTAGACCCTCTATGAAATGTAAAATTACACTTTTCCTAAAAAAAGTTTCAAAATTGCACTTATACCCCCTTCGAAAATTCACCATTTACACCTAACCTCCTTAACTTAGAGTTTGGACAAAAAATGCTTACATTAGCGCAAAAAAAAAAAAAAAATTACATAAATTTTCAATTGGAATCTTTTTTTAATATTTTTATGTCATAATTTTGTACTTATAAAGGAAAAGATGTAATGATGTTAACCTCACTCCATAGATATATATATATATATATGTATATATTAATATTTATTCTCTTATAAATACAAAAATATACATAGGAATATTAATTAAATAAGGGTAACAGTGAAAATTTATGTCATTTTTTTCTGTTCATGTCAGCATTTTTGTCCAAATCTTAGTGGAAGGGGTCAAGTATAAACAGTGAATTTTCATAGAGGTGTAAGTGTAATTTTTAAAACTTCTTTGAGGGAAAGTATAATTTTGTATCTTTGAAGGGGTGTAAATGTAATTAACCCTAAAGAAAATATGGATTAGTGGGATAATAAGTGGGGGTGAAGTAGTTAGTTGAACATGGGATGTGAAAATTAAAGTAAAATAAATAAATAAATAAATAAATTTTAAAATAAAAATTAAAATTGGCAAACCCAAAGGGTGCTCTCCCTTAATAATAAAGTATAGATAAATCCTTCTGGCTGTTTAGAAAATTAAAAATATTGTCCTCATTTTAGCGTCCGTCTAACAATGACCCCATTTTGCTGGTCTTTGTTTGTTTCTATCCGATTTTTGTGGTGAACTAACCAAAATACAGGGTTTTTTAAATTATGATTATATATATATTTTTTAAAATTAGTATATAAGAAAAGTGAAAGTAAAAAGGGATGTATAAGAAAAAGTTTAGTGTTTGGTTATGAAAAATAGATGGAGTGAAAGTAAAACTAGATATATATATATATCCGAAGCCGATATTGTTTCCGCCCAAAATTAGGCAAAAAAGTAAAAATATAAAGCTAAAAAGACGAAAAAATACATAATTTATTTTTATTTACTCTATTACCATACATATAATTTTTTTCCATTTTTTTTATTTTTTCCTGCTAATAACACATGTACATAATCTTTCAAAAAGATAACCATATAAAAAAATATTCTTGGTCTTGTTTGATAAATATTTTTATTAAGGAGTTTTCAAATTTCATTTTTTTAAATGTTTAGTTATTTAAAATTATCTTTAGTATAATATTAACTTATTTATCTTTTCATACAAAATCAAGAAAAATAACGAATCAGCAAAACTTAAAAAATTAATTGTTATTTCTTAATCTATTTTTTTGGTATTAAATAAGTAAAATATTTTATGTCCATTGCCACTCGCCCAAACGGAACAACATCACGCGCGTACATACACACATATATGTGGATTGAATTTTTTTAATTATAAATTAATATTGTATCTCATATTTTATGTGACATATGTATATATTATGACTGTGTATAAAATAAGTTTTTTATGTCTATAATAAAAATTGTGAACTCATATAAATGTACGTATATATGTACTAGCGGGTAGTGATCATGCTCCAGCACAGAAATGATCTAGCAGTCTAACTAAGAGTCCCCCTACCCTCGAATTGGATGAGCAAATAGGTCGACTTACAATGCAATTGAGCTTGTTGGGTGACCTCCAGCTATAAACCTTTGAAGTTTTAGTCAGTTTGGAATATGGGGTAATTGAGATCCCAGAGCTCGATCTCCACGCAATAAATGCATTTTTTTTATCTAATCAATAAATACATGTCTTATAGATGGGAACAACCTCCATTTATTAGGGGCAATTGTATTGGGCTAAGTGTCAGCTTCAGAATAACTCTAGATTAGTAAGGCATCAATGCCTATGGTATTGGGTTGCTGGGTCGGGTGGGATTGCACTCGAGTCGAGTAAAAATGCATGAATCTTTGTTCTGTCAGATAATTTCTACCTTTTTCAAAGATAAATGGGTTGTTTTAGGGGGTTTTACCAACTAACCTGACGCAGATAGTAAGAATTTAAATAATTGGGCTAAACTCCCATTTACCTCTCTATTGTTTGTTGGAAAAACCAAACACCCCTCCTGTGATTTGAAAACAGGCAAAAAATTCCCTCGTGTTTTGTTAAACTCAGCAAAAACCACCCCTTCCATTAGTAATTAACGGAAGGTGCATTACACGCGCGACTCTTGCGGTTTTGGGTGTTTTTTAAATGCTTCTGACCTCAATTTTGGATTATTTTTACTAAAATGCCTTCATGATGTGTGTATATTTGACTTTGACATCTTTAACTTGTTTTGGGTGATTTTTTTTGCATTTTCATTTTTTATAAAAAATAATTTTATTTTAAAACATACTTACTTAAAAAATACGAAAAAATATATATGTATATTTTAAGTTTATTAGTTTCAGTTGAAATATTAAATTAAAATCACAGTACAAATATTAATATAGTAAATTCATGTTTTAAATTTGAATATCTTAACAATATAATTGTTAATTTTTATAAAAATTATATATTAATAACTAATTCAAATTATTATTTAATTAAAAATATTTAAATAAATTATCTTTATTTGCTAGGAATAATATCTTAAATTTAGATGACTTGTATAAGTATTGAATTGAAATTTAATACTTTTCTTTAATTATTTTAAATTTGTAAATCTTTGGAAGAATTATTTTATTTTTGATTTATTGGTTTTAACCTTATTTTTAAGTATACTAAAATCAAATAATATGTATATTTGTGTTTTATTAAATTGAAATTAAAAAAACATATAATAAAATTAAAAAATATGTAATTTTTGTGTTTTATTATTTTAAAATTTACATTAATTTTCTAAGTTTTTTTAAATATTACAAGTTTTTAAATGCTTACTTTTTCTTAATTTAATTTAAAATAAAACCTTAATTAATGTTTACTCACTTTAAATGAAAAATTTAGAAACTAAAAATATTAAAAAAATAAATAAATAAAACACCTGCGCGACTATGTTGTTCTGGACAAATATGGTCGCCTAAAAAAATATATTCAGGGGGTACGTGGTGGTGGGTTTGGGGGGTACTTTAATTTATTTTTTTAAAAAAATATTTTTTTATTATTACATTTAAATTATTTAAATTTATAAAATTGATTTTTTTGTATAAATTTAAGATCTTACAATTAAGATTAATTGATTAGATCTAACGACTCTGGTATAATTAATAAAGATCCAACGATTATTAAAATAAAAAATAATATATAATAATTAAGGATATAATGATCAATTTGTCAAAAAATTAACACTATTTGTGATTTTTAACGAGAAGGACGATTGAGCTATGTTTAAAAAATAAAATGGGATTTTAAACCTATTTTTAAACACAGAAAAAATTTTAGTTGACTTTTTAAAATACACAAATAGATATATGCATTTTAGCCAAATAATTGATCTGACACTTGCATATCTTGAAGAAGATGGATTTGTTGGGTATGTGATTAGGCAACACATGACCACTGCATCTCCAACCTTAATAAAGGCAAAACTTGACAAGATGGTTACCTAGAAAACATTTAAATAAAAGAGTAAAGAAAACATAAAAAATGTACATAAAATATTGGTTAGGAAGCACTTTAAATTGTAGTTGGTGGGCAAAGCTCAATTATATAACAACGTACCCAAACTAAAAAAGAAACAAGAATCAAATTCAGTAGATAAAAATTGGGCCCTTCTATTGGATAAATTAATTAATTGTATAAATATATATGTCTGCCAAAGACTTACATCATTAAAATAATAACAAAAAAAAAAATTATTTTTTTATTTTTATTCAAAGACTATGGTCCTTGGTCGACCAGATTCTTGATGGATCCGACTTTTGGTAAATTTTCTTAAATTCGATTTGTTGTCATCCCGATTATAATAAAATTTCATCGGAATATGTATTCCTTTTATAATGCAAAATGTTATAAATTAATCTAGTACGTAACATTGAAGTGCCACAAAGATATATAATATAAGCTTAGAAATAAATTGAAAAATAATTATTCTATTAAATATCTCAACATGGTCGAGATTTTACTCAAATAAAGTATCACTTTTAGCACAAAAAAGAAAAAAAATCAAAACTAAATATATCAAACTCTTTACTCTTACATAAAGAATAAGAAGTATTTACTAAAGGGAGATATAAATTCTCATACCAGAGAAGACAAAAGACCAACAATAATGAGTGATATGGTAAGATTTGGGAGGCACGATTCACGCTGCTAGAAAAAATTTAATATTTAATTATGATTAATTATTATAATTAAAAATAAATAGTTATAGTGAACAATCATTTATCACGATCATACAACGGTTATTGGCTGTGGTATTTACGAGTGTGGCTAAAATGTTTGCCATGACATTTGCTAGACTCATAACCATAGCAAAAAGAGTTTTTATGGTGGATAATCTAGGTTTTTGCAACGATTTTTGTTTAATCATAATTAATATTAATTATTTATTATGGTTTTAGACCGTAACCAATAAATTTGTAGCCAATAGTGAATTTTCTTTTAGTGCATCTTACAACAGGACTTGATTCACGACATCGGCATTAATAAAGACCCAAGATCAAGGAAGGATGAATTGCAATTACACAAATACCCTAAGGAAAAACAAAAAAAGGTTGTCGAATATAACCATGAAGAATGAAAAATCGGACTCTCTGGTCAATTTCATTGAACTTTCCGTAATTATGAAACTCTATAAATAGGGTACATATCAAGAATTTAATCAATGGGAGTTGAATTTTCAGAACAATTGAGAAATTGTAAAGTTGTAGAATATTGATTTATACTAAAAGCTGGACTGGTGTTTCATTTCGTTTGTAAGGTTATGTTTGGACGGAGTCATTTGGATTTGAGGAATGGATTTCGAAGAAGGATAGCAAACGTGACTTCATAATAGATAGATTTTAAATCCATCACCATATTATAAAATATAGTTCAAAATGCGAATTGAAGAATTCAAAATTGTTTGCAGCATTGAATTATTTCAAATAAGTTCGATGGAGTTGTTACTATGAATTTGCAATCCATAGTTTTAAATTCGTCATTCTAAATGCAGCATAATAGCATAACAAATTCCGGGTAATATCAATAGGAAAGGGGTAAATGATTTTTTGGTCCCGTAAGATTATGACATTATTTGTTTTGGTACCAAAACTTAGGTAGGTGGCTGTTTTAGTCCCATAAAACACGTTTTTCAGTTTTTTTAGTCCCAAAATGTCACATTTTTCAGTTTTTCTGGTCCCAATTTCAGTTTTTTTGTCCCAAAAATATCATGTCATTTTGGGACCAAAAAAATGAAAAACGTGTTTTATGGGACCAAAAAAATTGAAAAACGTGTTTTATGGGACTAAAACAGTCACATACCTAAATTGTGGTACCAAAACAAATAATGCCCTAATCTTACGGGACCAAAAATGCATTTAGCCCCAATAGGAAATATATAGAAAACAAACATCAATAATAAAATAGAAGGATAAATTACAGCTACCTCTCTGAGGTTTGGCATAATTACAAATACTCCCTAAGGTTTGTAATTTTTAATCAAAGGTCTGAAATTGACCATTTTGCCCTTAATTATTTTTTATATTAAAATTATAGAAAAATCAGCCGAGGCAAATTACATTATTGCTTTCCTATGTAAAAAACTTAAGAAATCTCTCCATGTGCATTGTAGTTCTAAAAAAATTTAAGAATTAAATAAAAAATAATTTAGTGCATAAGGACATTTTGGTCAGTTCATTCATAAAAATGGATAAAATCTGGGTTATTTGTAAGACAATTACAAACTTTAGGAGAGTATTTATAATTTCTCAAACAATGAAAAGATATTTACAATTATACTAAACTTAAGGGAAGGAAACTGTAATTAATCCTAAATAGAAATGTGGATAGATGGATGTTGGTGGAGATGAAAAATTTAAATAAGGAAAGAAAAAGAAAAGGAATAATAGGGAGAAAATAGGGTCACAACCCATAAAGTATTAGGTATAGACATTTTCTTTTTTAAGGTTTATGATACTTTCCTTGTTGTTTAAGTCTACTTTATGTGGCTCTTGTGTGGCCAATTACCAGACAAAGAATCTATGGAGAATAGCACACTGATTGCCTTCTTTTGGCAAGAAAACATTCATTTACTTTGGTAACAAATAATGCTCTAATTTGTCTGATTGAATTTTTTATTTTAAATTTTATTGTATTTTTTATTCGAATTAATATATATATATATACAAATTATATGTACAAAAATGCAGAATAATATTAAATACAAAAATTCAACTCTTAATTTAGAACTAAATCAATAGATGTTAGATATTTTTGTTTGAAGTGCACCCGAGCATTGGAGTTTGCCTCAATAAATTATATAATTTATTAAAAATACTAAACTTAAGGAAAACAATATAGATTATTATTTTATATAGCAAACTAAGTTTTTAAAATATTTGGTTTTGTGTTTCATATCTAGCATGTTAGTTACTTTACATTAACCTGCGAATAAACTTATAAAATTTAGCATGTTAGCATGTCTTCTTCTCAACCCTATCACCGCCGGCCGTTACATGACGTGGGCGGCGGTGCATTGGCGATGAAGGTCATCCTTCTTTTCCAGGCAACCGTCATCACCTAGGTTTTGGTGACGTCGCCTTGGATCTAGGCGATGACAATCACCATATCCAGGGCGACGTCTCCCAGATCGAGTCGTCACCCCTTCAGAAGGGAGCGACGATGAGGTCATCCTCTTCTGCAGAGACGACTGAATGGTGCGACGGCAATGCCTAGACTGTTTTGGGCAACCTAGTTGTTGCCTAGAGTCTG
This sequence comes from Sesamum alatum, assembly GCA_034509735.1. Taxonomy (NCBI): domain Eukaryota; kingdom Viridiplantae; phylum Streptophyta; class Magnoliopsida; order Lamiales; family Pedaliaceae; genus Sesamum; species Sesamum alatum. The sequence goes on along the minus strand of JACGWO010000001.1, from coordinate 45,574,887 downwards.
TGCGGCATCGGCGGCAGCCGCCCGGTATGATATATATAATTTATATGTATAGTGTGTATATATAAATAAAAAATTTATTTTCAATTACTTGAAATCTAGATCATTCATTTTTGAATTATTGAAGATCGATGGCTATTATAACAAGGGTATAACGGGTAACTTAGTTAAAATTTAACAACGTTAAGCACAATCGACGGAAGGGAAGAATGTCCAATATTTTAAAAATACAGGAGCTTTTTGGCTATTTTATAAATACATGAGTTTCCAATTGAATTTTTAAAACACACGAGAATTTTTATGCAATTTATCCTAACAAAAAACTACAACAAATGTTTTGTCATAACTAAAATCATAGCAAAAGTTAATTACCTGTAGTAAATTTAAAGTGTCCGCATTAATTTTGTTTTACAGTGACAAATAATATTGATTTGTTACAATTTTGAAGTTGCAGTCATTTATAATACAGAGAAAAACTTTTTTGTCTTTTTGAGCGATATTTCTGAGTTGAAGGAAGCATATATAATTCTATAAATTGAGGGGGACAAACTGACAATAACCATATACCTGAAGGGCCAAACTGCAAAATTCATAAGTAAATCAGAAATTCTAGAACAAACAATGTTTGTTCCTGGATCTTGGCTTCTGGGTACTAGAATGAGGGAGTGTTTACGCGCGCTTTGAAAAAGCGCTTTTCAGCTTCTGGATGTTGAAAAACACTTTTGAAGTGTTTGGGATGCCAACTTCTGCTTGTGGAACTCCTACGAAAAGCACTTTTAAGCCAAAAGTTGGAAGCACCTTATGGGGTGCTTCTAGCTGCTTTGGCTTTTTTGTAAATAAATTTAACTTCTTTTTAGACTACTTTACCCTAATTATAATAACTTTAATTCAATTTTATCATTTTTATTGTATTTTCAAAATTGCTCATCTAAAGTTGATGTTAGAAATTTTATATAATTTGAATAATTTATCACTAACAAAATTTATAATTTCACATGTTTAATATTTTAAAATTTTACTATTTTATTTTCTATATTATGTGATATTATTCCTAAATCATAGAAAAATATAAATTTACTTGCTAGGATTAATTAAAAAATAATTATTATTTTGTCAATATTATAAGTTTATTTATTGTGTATGAATGAACAATTATATCACATAATAGGAACATTATTGAACTAAACATTCAGTTTTTCTATGAATATTGAATATTTTAATAATATGAGTTATAATCATTTGGTAAAAAAATAAATATGAGATACACTAATTGAAATAAAAATTAATATTTTTTAGAAAAAATAATTATTATAATCAAGAGATAAGTGTAAATATTAAGGCAAAATAGGATCTGTTTAGTACATGGGGACAAAATGGTCTTTAATCAATTAAACGTGTTTTAGAAGTATTTTTCTCCCAAACACTATCAATTTAGCTGTCATCTGTTTTTCACTTTTTGTTACAAACACTACCCATTTTTGATTCTGCTACAACTTTCAACTTTTTCTATGAAAATCACTTCTTTAAAAATAAAAGTTATCGCAAATACTCCCTAAGTCCCATATAACAGGTACTAAAAAAACAAAAAACAAAAAACCAAAGAGTGGGGGTTGTACACTCACACAAAGTAGAAAGACAGAAAAAGTAAAATAACAATAAGTATCATCATTACCATCATCAAATACCTCAACCCCACTTAAAATTCCAAACAATTCCCTTACCCCCCCCCCCCACCTTTTTCCTTGCTCCCTCCCCACCCCTCCTTTCAATGTCTCAACCTTCCATTTACACACACTACCCTCCCGCTCTCTCTCTCTCTCTCACTCACACACACACACATTTTCTCACTCATCAAGATATATATATATATATATATAAAATAACACAAAGTCATCTCTTTTCCAAGGGAGAGTAATCATGTTAGTTTGGAGTGACATGGTTCATCAGTTGTCTCTCTCTGTTTGAAACACATACTAGAAATCAAGAACCTTGTTGGAAGAACAACTTGTCTGGAGAGAAGACACAAGTATTCTTCTTACAACCTTTGATGAGAAGAAGAATTATGAGTAGAAGATTAATCCTTGGTATTTGCCTTCCATTCATTCACCTGGCTGCAGCTCTTCTACTCTCTTCATCAGGTGCTTCCTACCTACCCTCCTCTTCATTTCTTCATACTTCTTACATTATAATCAGAAAAACCTTTTTCTTGATTTTTCCAACTTTCTTTAAGTGTCCGTCTTCATCTCAAATTTATACATTTTTTTTAACTCCTTTGCACATAAAATTCTTTGTATTTGTTCCAATGGGTAGTTGATTCTTGCATCACTTTGATATTTAAATATATATTTTTAAAATTTATATGATAATTAATTCGAGTTTTCGTACTTGTAAATCTTCTCAACAATTCATCATTATTAGTATAATTTTTTTTTCTAAGCTTGCATGACCTTGTTTGTCATCATCATGTCTTGGTGACTTGGTCCTTTGCGTTGAAATTCTCCAATTGATGAGTAGCTTGTACAATCATTCCAAGGGTGGGAGTGTCACGATTTATCATAATTTTCAGTTGCAAATCTTATTATATATTCTGTTTTATTCAATATACATATATCTGTACATACAAAAATAATATTATATATTTTATTTTAGAAAAATTATATACACACGATGTGTATGTATATATTAAATGGGGATTTAATATAAATTTACCTTCACGTGATATTGCAAAGTAACAAATTACCTCATATAAAAAAGAAATAGCAATTTATCTCTATGTATTCTTTAAAATGGAGCAATTTACCTTTCAGTCTCAGTCTTGAAAATTAAATTGCTCCATTTTAAAAAACACGATGATGTAAATTGATTCATTTTAAGAAACACATGGAAGTAAATTGATTTTTTATATGGGTACTTTGCTCATTTGTAATATCGCAACGAATTGCTTGCATTTTTTCCTATTAAATGAAGTAGAAAATAAAATAGACTTTAAAAAAAAAAATCCAATTCTGTAGTGTGTGGTTCGAAATAGGAGGTTCTTGTTAGTTACATCTCATACCATGCAAATTCTAGAACAATATTGTTCTCTTGTCTAGTACTCTACAACAGGAAATTGTACTGAAAAAGACATTCTTGTTTCTTGGTTCTTGCACAGGTACAATTTCGAAAACAACAGAGCCCAGAAAACTGGCGTACCAGGAAGAGAGAAAACTGCAAGATTCTGTCCAAATTTCGACTAGACAAATGGACATCACAACCCCTATTACAACAGTTCCAACAACCACAAATCCAACGTTAAACCCAACTGATTCCAACCCTGAATCTCCTCTCATAATGAATCCTGCCAATCCAGTTATGACACCGTTGGCGACAAACTCCCCTGCATCGTCGACCGGAAGCTGGTGCGTCGCTAGCCGATCCGTGTCGCAGACGGCCTTGCAGTCTGCGCTAGACTACGCTTGTGGGCAGGGTGGCGCTGACTGCTCGGCCATCCAGGCCGATGGCGTTTGCTACAACCCGAACACCGTCCGCGACCACGCCTCTTACGCCTTCAACAGTTATTTTCAGAATAATCCAATCCCTACTAGCTGCAATTTTGGTGGGGTTGCGGTCACTACTAGCACTGATCCAAGTAAGATAACTTCTTTAACTATTACTGATCAGCCTACTGCAATTCGAATGTTACATAAACTTTTGAAGTATTTGAATAAAATAAAACTGTATATAGATTTCAATAATGAGTGACAACATTCTTACTTTTCTTACAATCGCTTATAAGTCCATTACAATTACGAGAAATTGTAATTTTAATCCTGTAATTTAAAAAATGGTATTTTTGTCGGCACGAATTATTTTTGTAATTTAGTCTTTTTTTTTCTGGTTACTTTGGTTGGAAAATTGTGTGTGACTTGCATATGATCAATTAAATTTCAATTTTAGTCGTGAAAATCAATTCGTGCAGGATAAAAAATGTAAACACCCTAAGGTACATGACTAAAATTGCAATTTAATTGGTCATGTGCAAGTCACAAATTTTTCGGGCTAACTAGCCGGAAAAGGACCAACATTACTAAAGTTTTAAAATTACAAGACTAAATTGCAAAAATGAATTCATATAAGAGCAAAAACCCCTCGTTAAGTTCCAGGACTAGAATTGCATTTTTCCACTACAAAAAATATGAAATTTAACCATAGCTAATTATTATAGTTAAACTAATGAGTTACGGTAAATGGTCATTGACTATGGCTATGCAATGTTTGTTGTTCGTGGTTTTTGCAAGTGTATAGCTAAAACATTCAATAACTAAGAGCCATGCCAAATATATTTTTCACGGTGGATAAACAAAGTTTTTACAATCATTTACCACAATTTTCAGTGCATAACCATTAAATTGTATGCAATAAATTTTCTTATAGTGGCCCCTAATGTCATACTTTTTATTATTATTACATAAGTCTTTCTAAAAGAATTTACCAAGAGCTAGCCTATACAACATGTTACAAGCTCTAAAATATCTATTAAATTGTTTAAAAAAGCTTAAAATTTATCGAAATATCTTATAAAATATTTTAAAGAGTTTATAAGCTCATACGTGCCCCTCTAAATGTACTAGTTGTTGCCTTTATTCCTTCTTGATGCTGTCTTATCCTTGTGCAGGTTATGGTGCATGTCGCTATCCATCAACTAGGTGAATATTCACCACTATAATCTTCAACTACTTATACTAATTCTTTGCCATTGGAAAAAAAACTTCTTATGACTGCAAACCTAAATTTGCAGCACCAGTTCATCTGTGTTGAATACAACCAATTCAAGCGGATCCCGAGTTTTTGGGGCCGGCCGGCCAATCACCCCCTCGACATCAACCGCTGCCACGCCAAGTTCTCGAATTCCTTATTACCACGATGCATTGGTACTTACTGTCGCAATTTTATCAGCAATGCCATGGTATAGTCGATGAAATATCCGCTGTCCAAATCAGAAATACCGGCCCTTGTAGATATAGGCAAAGTCCCTTAATGTGAATGTAGATGACCAACCCTTTCTTACAAGATTGCAGCAGATTTCTTGGTTTGAGATCAGCCCATGTACGAGGTCTCTTGATGTCACAATTGGTGCATGCTATTTTTGAATCATTTGCCAAACAGACATCTTTGTAGGTATAGATGAAGAACAAATTATAGCAGTAATTTGGTGGATTTTTGGTTTAGTTCATGTGAGCACTGTATATCTGTACTGCTACAAAATTAGTACAACTTGAGTGGTTCTTTTTCAGACTATTTTCTTTTTCTGGTCATGTTGTTCAAAGGTCATGAGTGATATATGAGAATCTTGGTGGGGAATTGTGTGAAAAGCAGTCTTCTAAATATAGATAAACTTTGACAGCACAACTGACTGTGTCTTGGAAAGCATGCTTGTACTGCAATGGACAATGTAAGAAAAGGAAGAAAGATAAAAGTAGTGGAAATGACTAAAAGCAAGGGTTAGACTAAACCCTATGCAACATACATCAACCTAGCTTGCCTATTGTGCTTTCAAATAAGATGCGAGTCTTCTTGTGGTGGTAGATCTATAACTTAAAAAAGTTTTAGCCTACTTTTACATTTAAGTGGTATGGAGATGATGGGCTACCCTTTAGTTAGTAACCGTGACTTAAATCCCCATATTTCATAACAGTGCCCAAAGAAGAATGGAAAAAGATTGTTGGTAAAACATTGCCTGTTGACCCTTTGACTTTTTCGGAAATACAAACTGATGTACACCGATAGGATTCAAGTGGGATACTTGGAGAAAATAAGTTGGAGATCTGCATAAAATATGGAGGTGCGACCGAGGCCCGTCCTTGACGTAAACACTTTGACGCTTAAATTAACCTCTACTAGTCTTTAGGTTGTCCGGGGTCTTCTTTTCTCTTTTGACTCAAATGACTAAAAGCAAGATTTGAGGCTAAACCTTGTGGTATGACGCAACAAAATCTAACTAGCTTGCCTATTATGCTTTCTAATAAGATATAGTATATTCACAACTTGATTATACAGTGTGGTTTCAATTTATTTTACATTTTAGTGGTGGTTGTTGGGGGTGACGGGCTCACCCTTTAGGTAACAATTATAACTTAAATTGGATGTTTCACAATAGTTTTCGAGAAGAATTGTTATGTTAGTAGTCATTTTCTTACCTTTTCCTAATGGACATAGTAAAATTTAAGTTGAGCTCAAGTTCAACACAAATATTGAGCTTGAGCATCGCCCATATGAGCTCATTTACAGTATGATGATGCATTTGAAATTGACCTCTAGCTAGCCTGAGCTTCTAGTGATTCGATAGTTGAATGTTAATATGCTTTTTCGAGGGTAAAAGTGGAAAATAACCATTCAGGTTTCGTTTGAGAGGAGTAAGTGCAAGTGATAATGATAGAAGATTTCTCTCGTTGCAAGTTAGTTCTCTGGAGGATAGCCCAACGTTTGAACTCAAAATTTTTTACGTGTAGTTTAATATTTAAACTTGAATGTGCACGTGACTGTGTTAGGTGTTTGTATTAAAAAAAAATATCTCCTGATGCAGGAATAAGAACACCACTTTTTACTTTTTTACCCTTGAGTTTATGGTCTCAAAAGTATGTCGTGATGTGTGGTAGTGATTGGGTCGCAGCACCCAAAATCTTTTATTTAAATTAAGAAAAAGGAAAGAAGAGAAAAGATTAAAACTCTGATCCAATAACTCGAGATTAAAACTCTGATCCAATAAATCAAAGTTGAAGCCCAAATGGCTTGAATTTTAGACCCTTGAAATTTGTTTTATGATTTAAAAAATATACAAAAATAATTTTTAAGAAATAATAATACTGATGTGGAAGTGGTTTTTAGTAAAGAGAATAATCGGAAAAAATGCCCTTAACACAATTGCACCCCAAGTTTTAGTGAGAGAATTTTCGTATGAGTTGTCAAATAAGTGAATAGTAACCCTTTATTAAAAAATAATATATCTTGTATTTATAATGATTTGGTTATTTTATGGTGAGATATGGTGCATATATTTACCATATGGTCTACACAGGAAAATTACTCTTATACCCTTGTAAATAAATTATAATTACTATTACATACATCATACAGCCCTCCACTCTCAAACGGAATACTTCGCAAGAAATAGTAATCCGGATGAGAGTAAGGATTCTTTGCAAGAAAAAAAAAATTGAAGTGTTGAATGCATGGAGGGTGGGTGGGAATCCCTTAATTGTTCACGAATAAATTACTAGAAAACGTGTGAGTCGTCCGAAAATAAAAAAAAAAGAACATGGGAAGCATTTAGTGCCCCTCAAGTAGAATAATTATTTAAATTAATATTGAAGATATTTTTGACCGAAGACAAGTGGTGCAAAGCCCAGCTTGAGGCAGCTCCAGCACCCGGAGGTGCGCTCGGGGGGTCTGATATCACGAGGCCAAGTCAAGGCACAAGCATGGGGAGGATATTGCATCTGCTGGGATTTGAACCCAGGTTAAAAGGATGGAAGTAAGGAACCTCAACCACTCCATCATCCCATGCTTTTTTGTTTTTTTACTCTTACTCTCTACTAGTAGAGGTTACTCTCTTTCATATGTTTTGAGAAATTTCGACGTCGTCTTTGAGAGATGTGACTCCCCATCACACTAGAGGATTTTCATGCATCATGGAAAATGTGATGGGTGGATGAGTAGTCTTACTCTACCAACGGGAGAGGGTTTTTTTTTTTTTTTTTTTTTTTTTAGTTTCACCTCTTCTCCGCCCTACGAGGGGGTGTTTGACCTATGCTCTTTCCGTAGGGCGGTAATTATCGAGGTGACACTCCTCTAGGAGGATGAGGTCTCCTCCTCGACACAACACTCCTGTAGGAGGAGCGGGTGCTTAACTATCGCCTCCAAGAGGAAGGCGTGTTTGGCCTTCGGTTCCCTTAAGGCTCTCTTCGAGATGACAGTTCTAGGAAAATGAGGAGGGATTCGACCCCCCCTTCTCTTGAGGGCGCTTCTCTTTGGGACGACACATTTCAGGAGGGGGAGATCTCTTTCTCGATATGACACTCCTCTTGGAGGATGAGGAGGAGGTGGATCCTTCTCGTGACAGAGCCCCCCAAGACCTTAAGGAAGACGGGGGAGCGTAATTATTATTTATTTAGTAGTATTTCGGATAACTTTCTCCGACTCGTATGGTCGGATATTTGGCGTGTAATTCGGCACGACTTAGTACTTGGGATGACTTCTTCCGACTCTTATAGTCGGATGTTTTGGCCTGTAATTCAACACTATTTAACTCTCATGAATGTAGTTTTCATTATTGTGTTTTCATTATCTTTACCGAAGTTGTTTCAAGGGATGCTTTTGCTCATGTCCGGAGTTGATCTTTTACCAACTTCTAGGAGGGCAAAGTTTCTGTGGTCGTATTCTTGACGAGGATATCAAGTTTCATCCATGGGGATGTTGCCTCAAGGGATACTTGCTCATGTCCCGGAATTGGTCTTTCACCAACCTCAAGGGGATGCAAAGTTTCCGGGGCGATGTTTCTTACGACGATCTCAAATTTAATCTAAGAAGACATTGCCTCAAAGGATACTTGCTCATGTCCCGGAGCTAGTTTTTTACCAACTTCAAGGGGACGCAAAGTTTCCGGGGCGATGTTCTTACGACTATCTCAAGTTTCATCTAAGAAGACATTGCCTCAAAGGACACTTGCTCATGTCCCGGAATTGGTTTTTACCAACTTCAAGGGGATGCAAAGTTCCCGTGAGTTTTTATTTTTTTAGACTACGACAAGAAAATTAACTTCATTACTCAATGTTCGTATTACAACTTCTTAGGAGAAATCAAAAGGGGCGAAGGATTTGTTGACCTCCTACTCGAGCTTTCTCCTATTACAAGTGAATAGCCAAAAGATAATTTTACCTGCTATGCGATCTTAAGGTTACTACTTCGTAGTGAGGGAGTCTTTTCTCGTCGATCCTTATGAGATCATGAGATGACTTCTGCATGGGGTGCATGACCTTGCCTCCCCTCGCTACAAGCTCGATGCGTGGCTCGAGCTCATCATGGGGTGTGCGGCCTAGAGCTCGTCATGGGGTGCACGGCCGCATCCTCCTGGTCAAATTGGCATTCTCGTGAATATTGGTTGACATACTCCTTCAAGTGTCCCCATTGGATCAATTTCTCTATCTCATTCTGGAGGTGATGACATTCCTCAGTCGTATGCCCAATGTCACGGTGGAAGCGACAATATCTGTCGGACTTTAGCCTCTTGAGATTGTCCTTCATTTTTCTCGGCCATTGGTCAATCAACCCTTTTTGCTCCGCCACGACTAATATTTCTCCTCTAGGGGCGTTCAAAGGAGTGTAGTGCGTAAATCTGGCGGAGGGCACATGCTTGCATTCCTCCTTCCGCGGCTCATTTTCTTCCTCCCTGCCTTTCCTCTTTACATTGAAGGTAGGATCCGTAGCTTGAGATTCCTCGATTCTGATGTACTTTTGTGATTGCAGGAGTAAGTCTTCCAAAGTACTGGGGGGTTTTCCGGCTATAGACTCTTTGAACCTTCCCAGAAGCAAGTTTTGTTGCATAACGCTAGCCAACAATTCGTAGTTAACATGGGGCACCTCATGCACGGCCTCCACGAATCTCTGAACGTAATCTCTCAACGACTCCATCTCCTTCTGGTGGATGGTGAAAAGGTACGCGACCGTTTTTGGGACTTTCTTGTTCATAGAGAAGTAATGTAAAAAAATATGGGTTAGTTGCTCGAGGCTGGAGATAGCTCCAACTGGTAGTTGATTGAACCAAGCTAGAGCACACTTTGCAAGCGTAGTGCGAAAGACCTTTCAGTACGCGGCATCACTCAAGTCGTACCAGTCAATTTTAGCATAAAATTTGTCTAAGTGTTCTTGCGGGTCTCCCGTTCGATCGTATTCCGGGAGGTTTGACACTTTAACGCCCATCGGAAGCGCCTCGGCTAGGATTGCCATACAGAAAGGGCTACGTCTTGGAGGAACCACGACCACGGGGAGATAAGGGTCCTCTACTCCCCTCGAGAGTTTAGGTGTTGTGGGTTGCCTTGGCTGCGGGGGGAGTTGATCTTATTCCTGGACAACCTCCGGTTTAGATACCCTGCTATTCACCTCCTTCCGCCTCTGCTCATTCTCCTCGGGAGCCGAGGACTCTTCTCGACTTTGACAAGGAGAAGGAGGGGGCGGGTTCATGGGGTGATTAGTCGCAAATTGAGCTATCGCTTGAGCGGCTGCTCGGTTAGATGCGTCATGGATCAGCGCTAGTAAGGCCTCTTGCGTCAACTGGATCATCGGACCTTCGGGTGGAACTCCTTGGACGGGGTGATTCCACCAAGGGGGTGGTGTTTGTTCACCAGGTGGTTCTTTGCTAGGGGGTAGAGATTGTTCACGGGGATAAGGTGCTTCCTCCCGAGGCACTTGTTCATGGGGTGGCAGGTTCATCCCATGTTGTGGTGACTGTTCACGAGGTGGGTTTTGCTCTACTCCGTTTTCGTGCGTTTCTTAGGCACTGTCCACCCGTTGAACATCGTGAGCACACGACCTGGTTTGCATTCTCAATGTCGGGGCAATAGTTTCCCACAGACGGCGCCAATGATGTGGAAGTGGTTTTTAGTAAAGAGAATAATCGGGAAAAATGCCCTCGACACAATTGCACCCCAAGTTTTAGTGAGAGAATTTTCGTATGAGTTGTTAAATGAGTGAATAGTAACCCTTTATTAAAAAATAATATATCTTGTATTTATAGTGATTTGATTATTTTATGGTGAGATATGGTGCATATATTTACCATATGGTCTACACAGAAAAATTACTCTTATACCCTTGTAAATAAATTATAATTACTATTATATACATCAAATACAGTAAATTGTTAAATATAAAAAATAATATTATTAAAAAGAAAGTGATCCTGGATCGCTGGTCACCTATGACCTTTTCGGGTAGTTTGGGACCTGAGAAAAGAAAATCGTTAGGCTTGTTGGGAGGTCCCCAGCTAAATCCTTTGATGCTTAAGTTAGAGATTAGATCGAGATAGAAAGAAGCGATCTCCTCAATATTTAATGCTAATGTCATAAAAGTCGTACCTTAAATGCTTGTCTAAAAGTGATATTTATAGGGCTAAAATTGCCCACTTGCTTTCTGTCAAATGTCTTGTTAATCCTAACATTCTCACTCAATCCAACGGCTCCTATTTGAGGGGTTGCCCTGATCGGGTCACTTGGATCTAGATCTTCTAAAGATGGTTAGGGTCGCCCGACCCGACCGAGTGAGGATCCGGGTCCACCTTAATATGTAATTTTAGGTCCTTTTTAGGGATATTTTCGTCTTCTTTCCTTATACCATTATTACCCCTATCATTACTCCCCTACTGCTTTTAGTGTAAAAATCATTTACTCTAAGAGAAGTCAAACAATCATCCTTTTTCAGCCCTTGGATTTATCTCTATACCCTCAGATCTGACTGTCCCTTTTGGCGCGTTTCCCCGTAATTTCTCTCTATAAATCTAGGGCAAAACACACTCGCCACTCACCTGTTCCGTGACCTTCGTCCCAATCTGCTGCTTCCAAGTGCGACCTTCCCTTCTACCTCGACCTCCAGGTACTTCGCTTTTCTTGTGATTTTTCTATGTCTTCCAATTCTAGTTCCAATGATAATTCCGGTTCAAATTCTAACTCTAATACCTCGGGGTCGTTCACGACCTCGCCTCATTCTCCTCCGCTTTCAACTGATAGGATCGATGTAATGAATAATTTAGAGACTGTAGATCCAGATTCTGGTAATACGCTTTTAGAACAATTCCAAGCTATGATGGCTTCGGATCCTTGGGCCGAGGCAGTGAGTACCTTGAGGAACCCTGTTGTAAAGCCTCTTCACGTATATCTTGATCACTGAACAATAGCTTAAACCCCCCATTTTTTATTATGTAAAACCTCATTCCTTCACAAAAAATCCCACATTTTCCAGCCAAAAGTTCAACAGTGATCATTTTCATATGAGTGACATTGACATAATCAAATGTTTGTACTCTGCCACCATTGCAAGTTGCGATAGGTATGTTCCTAAGTTCACCATCATATACGACTACTACAGTGATTGGATGTGTTTCAGGGTCTGTAAATAAAATAAATAAATGAAAAAAAGGAAAAAACTAAGCAGTGTAATAACAATAAAGAAATACTAGCACATCATACCAACACATTTCATTATAATACACTACCCCACATAGTGGGTGGATTACATTAAACAAGACATTTAACAACAAAGGGACAGTCATGTTGGGGGGGGGGGGGGCATGTTTGCACTTTTTTTTAAAAAAATATAAAGCCTTTCGCCTTTAAATAATAGAGAGAATATGACAAACTAAAGTTCTTGTACAAAAAAAAAAAAAAAGAAAAAAGAAAATGAACAAGGGTGAAGCAACTTATGGTAGGTGGTGGCATATTCAAATACCTATTTGTTCGAATCATCACTATCTTCGCTGATGTGGTTTGCGACTTGATCGGTGCTCCATTGCGCCCGTTGCGCAAGGTATTGTCCGCTTTGGCTCTACATGAGCCTCACGGTTTTGTCCTGAAAGGCGCCTTGCCAAGGAAAGGAGGCATTGGGGCTTATAAGCCACTCAAGTGCCTCGTCTGCAACCGATGTGGGACGCTTGCCACATCATTAGCCCCCAAACGAGGGGGTTGGGACGAGCACATCGCCTCGTTCCCACAAACGGCGCCAAATGATGCGGCTTGCGACTTCATCGGTGCTCCGTTGCGCAGTGTATTGTCCGCTTTGGCATGAGCCTCACGGTTTTGTCCTGAAAAGGCGCCTTGCTAGGGAGAGGAGGCATTGGGGCTTATAAGCTACTCAAGCTCCTCGTCTGCAACCGATGTGGGACGCTTGCTATATCATTAGCCCCCCAGACGAGGGGCTTGGGACGGGCACATGACCTCGTTCCCACAGACGGCGCCAAATGATGCGGCTTGCGACTTGATTGGTGCCTCGTTGCGCAAGGTATTGTCCGCTTTGGCTCTGTATGGGCCTCATGGTTTTGTCTTGAAAAGACGCCTTGCTAGGGAGAGGAAGCATTGAGGCTTATAAGCCACTCAAACTCCTCATCTGCAACCGATGCGGGACGCTTGCTACATCATTCGCCAATAAAGGTTATATTCTTGCTGGGTTTCAGTAATTTTTCTTCTTCGTTCCTATTTCTTGGGTCTCCACAAGCTAGGGATTCAATGGCTAGATTTCTCTTCCTTCAATCTCCAAACTTTCGTTCTTCAGATTTTTTTTTTAATTCTGATATAATGGAAGTTGACAGCACGTGCTAAAGACGTGCTATCCATTTTCCCTTCAAGATACACATGAGTTGGCAAGGCTGACGTGGTTATCTTTTCTATGTCAGCCTTGCCAACTCAGTGGTCCCAATTTTTTTTCCACGTAATGAGATTGGCTGGACATGTCAGCATTTCATGACTCCAGGCGAGCACGTGCGCTTCACGTGAGTAATTCCGGCCAAATTAGGGTTTTCTGTCCTGAAATTGTAATTTTTTAAAGATTATTGTCCTAAAATACTATTTCCAAATGGACCTGGGCCTAGAGTGCCACCACCCCTAAGAAAGTAGACGAAAATTGTATTTTCCCAAAAAAGAAAGGCCGTCCACGCTCACAAACGGCGATTAATGGTACCGGCTCACCAATTTTTTGTGAAGCAAAAAATGCCCTTCAATTGATAAGATAATTAACTTATTCAAATTTTAAATTTTACATTACCTATAATTAGTTTTCTTCTCTTTCTTTTTTTCAATATAATGTATTTTGTTTATATATTTTACTCTTATTCATAATACATTTTAAAGAGTGAAAGATTATTTATTATATGCATACAGAAACGACGTATCATAACGGCTAATAATTTAAAAATAGCGCCACATACGATACAAATAGAAATGTGATATCAGTATGTAACACAAAGATCAAATTTTATCCTCCTTTATAAAAAAACTAGCTTAGACCCCGTGATATGTACGATTATATATATACATATATTTTAATTAAATAATTTTTTTACAATATATTATGCTCTAAAGAGATCTATTATGTAAAATAAAATTTTCATTTTTAATAATTAAACATAGTAGTTTTGAATTTTTTAATCTATCTTTTATTATTAATATTGACAAAGATATTTCCTACATATACAATATATTTCTATTTACTAAAATTTGATTATATGATGATTAGTTTCAAACAATTATGGGATTCTATTAAATATATATATATATATATATACACATACTTGTTTACCTATTTTCAGCCTACATAAAAACATAAAAGATAAAAAAAATAAAAAAATAGTTAAATATATTGTTTGTATTATATAATTCATCTTCCATAAAAAATTATATTAAAATAAATAAATCTACAATGATCTTCCTTACTAAAAACATTAAAATATAAAGAAAATACAAAAACTTACTTTTAATGAATTACAGGAAAGACAACTAAAATGGTAAAAATGAAAGAAAGATAGAACATGAAAAAAATAATAATTTAAAATAATTTCAAAGTCTAAGGTATCATTTCATCATTTTGAACGAAAAAAGATAAGAAGTAAATCAATAATCATGAATGACCAAATATAATAAATACAAATAAACATAAAAGGACTAAGTTCAATTAAATTAGAACTATAGCAACATTATAACTGGCCATGAATAAATACACTTTCATTGATAGAAAGAAATTCTAAAAGTTGAAAGATTATCGTGGAAAAAAAATGAGTTGAACAAAATAAATCAACAACTAAAACAACCAATATTTATCATATATTTTGCTAGAAGCCCTCAGTGTCGAGGAAACGTCAGAGGGGTTGCTCAGTGTTGGGTCTGGATAGGGAAGTCCCGCGGAGTGGGAAGCGTCGCCTGTTGCTAGTGGAAGAGGAGTCAGATGTTCTATCGGCGGAGGCTGCTGGGCAGCCCAGCCGCCAGCCATGAAAATCTTAGCATGGAACTGTCAGGGGTTGGGGTCCCCTTAGACAGTTCACAAGATCCGGGAGCTAATCCGAAAATATAACCCCAGCTTGGTTTTTATCTACGAGACCAAGTCCTCCTCCAAAAGATATGATTGGCTGAAACAACTACTGAATTTCCATAGTGTAGGTATGGCGGCCTGTGGCCGAAGCCGTGGTCTGGTTTTGTTCTGGCGGAAGGATGTCGAAGTTTGGGTTTAGTCTTATTCGCTCCACCACATTGACGCTACTGTTCGAGGCGAAGGGGATACTGAAGGGTGGAGGTTCACCGGTTTCTACGGGCACCCGAATGTTAGTTGCCGGCGGGAGATTGGGACCTCCTCTGTCGTCTCCGAGGGCAGCCAGTCTGACCATGGGTGTGTCGGGGGGACTTCAATGAGATTATAAGCTTCTCTGAGAAAGAGGGGTGTGCCCGTCGCGTCCAGTGGCAGATGGAAGCCTTCCGATAGTGCCTCATGGATTGTGACTTGGTGGATTTGGGGTTCACAGGGGTTCCGTATACCTGGTGTAACCATCAGGAGGCTCCAACGACAGTCCAAGCCCGACTTGACCGCGTTTGCAGCGACCCCGACTGGTCCACGCCCTTCACGGCTGCACAAGTCACTCACATCCTAGTAGCTTGCTCGGACCACGCCGTCATCATGCTTAATCTGTCTGGGGCCTCTGATGCATCTCCACGATCGTCGAAGCGTCGGTTTCGCTTCGAAGCAGCTTGGACCAGGGCGGCAGACTGTGAGCGTATCGTCGGGACTGGTTGGCAAGGGCATGCAGGGACCCCAGCGGCCGAAGGACTACGACTTAAACTCGCCCAGTGTGCTACCGCTCTCAACTATTGGGATGAATCTATGTTTGGGAATGTCCGTCGCCGCGTAAAGGATTTGGGTGATGAGATTAGCAGATTGCAACGGGGCACTCTTACCGCGGACGTCAAGGCTCGGATTGAGGGACTTCGCATAGAACTTGAAGAATCTTTGGCCCGGGAGGAGATTATGTGGAAACAACGAGGGAAGGCGTTATGGTTAAATGAGGGGGACAGGAATACAACTTTCTTCCACGGCCAAGCCACTGAGCGTCGATGCCGCAAGATGATTAAACACCTCCGGGACGACCAGGGGCGCAGTTATGCTAAAAGAACAGAGATCCAGGATGTCATTGTGGCCCACTTTTCTGGTATTTTCCGCTCCACTGCCCCTGACCCTCAAGCGATCAACGACTGCCTCGCCTGTGTGCAACCCAAGGTCTCGAACGCGGCGGGCCTAGAGCTCAGCCGCCCCTTCACCGCGGATGAAGTGAAGGCAGCGCTCTCACACATGCACCCGTTCAAATCCCCGGGGCCGGACGGTATGTTTCCTATCTTCTTTCAAACTTATTGGCATATTGTAGGCCCTGCTACTACTGCTTGTGTGCTTGACTTCCTTAACGGGGGCTCTCTCGACCCCGCACTGAACTCTACCTATATCGTCCTTATTCCCAAATTTGCCTTCCGCCCCATTAGCCAATGTAATGTCACGTAAAAACTTGCATCAAAAGTCCTTGCCAACCGTATGAAGCCCCTCCTTGATTCCATAATCTCGCCTCACCAGTCGGCATTCATCCCTGGCCGGCTCATCACTGACAATGTACTCGTCGCCCATGAACTTAACCATTTTCTCGCTCACAAATACCAGGGTTTGACCAGCTACGCGTCTCTCAAGCTCGACATCAGTAAAGCCTATGACCGGGTAGAGTGGATCTTCCTTGAACGAGTGCTCCTTAGGCTAGGCTTTCCCCATAGCTTCGTGTCACTTATTATGCAATGTGTGTCTACTGTGTCTTATTTCTTTTTGCTTAATGGTGATTGCTTTGGTACTCTGATCCCGGAAAGGGGCCTCCGTCAAGGGGATCCCTTCTCCCCCTATTTGTTTCTTTGCTGTGCAGAAGTCTTCAGTTGTTTGATTCAGGCGGAGGAGAGTCGGGGACTGCTTCGAGGGGTCCGGGCAAGCCGGCATGGACCGCATATCACACACCTCCTCTTTGCCAATGATACCCTCCTATTTTGCCAGGCTACTAGGGAAGCCCTGCTCTGCATCCAATCTGTGATGTGCACCTTCGAATCTATTTCGGGGCTTGCGATCAACCTTGACAAGTCCGCCGCGGTTTTCAACAGGAACACTCCTCCTCGTGTCGAGCTCGCCAACCTTATTGGGATCCCGGTGGTTGACAAGCATGAAAAGTACCTTGGTCTACCGGCAGTGGTGGGGAAGTCCAAGAGGGCGGTTTTTGAGGGCCTCAAGGATCGCATTTGGGGGGCCTTCAACAATAGGGCGGCGAAACGACTCTCGTAGGCCGGAAGGGTGGTGATGATTAAAGTTGTTATCCAGGTTATCCCCATATATGCCATGATCTGCTTCCGACTGCCGAACTCCCTCCTCCAGGAGATCGAGAGCATGACTGTCGCCTTCTTCTGGGATCAAGACTGGGAGCGCAAGATTCATTGGAAGGCCTGGCATGAGGTGTGCCGCAGCAAGAGCGAGGGTGGATTGGGGATCCGCACGCTTAAAGAGTTCAACGAAGCCCTCCTTTGTAAACAGACTTGGTGTCTCCTCACCCGGACTAATTCCCTTTTGCACCGAGTGTTGCAGCCCAAGTATTTCCCTACGGCCTCGATCCTCGACTTTCTGGCATCCGGGGCAATCCGTCGTTCGCATGGCATTCGCTTAACAACTCCCGCTCCCTTCTTCGCGCGGGCTCTCGGCGCCTTATCGAAGACGGCCTTATGACCCGTGTCTTCTTTGATCCTTGGATCCCTCGGCCGACCAATTTCCACCCAGTCTTCCCCGTGCACACATTGCCTCCTACTGCTAGAGTGGCGGATCTGATTGCTGGGCAGGGGCTGTGGAATGTCGATCGTATTCGGGCTGAATTCGAACCTACCGACACTGAGTGGATCCTGGTCACACGTATCTGGGAGGGGGCTGCGGATTCATGGGGGTGGCACTTTGATCCGCATCTTCGCTTCTCAGTCAAGAGTGCTTATCGCCTTGCATCGCAACTACGACGCCCGGCGGGTTCTAGCGATAGGTCCACACTGCAGGGCTGGGGTTTCATCTAGCGCGCCAAGGTTCTTCCCAAGGTTGCACTGTTTGCGTGGCGTTGCTGTCATGACGCCTTGCCGACCCAGGTGAATTTACGGAAGCGGTCTGGCGCGGCGGGATTGAGGATGGCATCCTGCACATTCTGGTGGCTTGCCCGTTCGCACGGTTGACCTGGGCATTGTCTCTGCTTCCTGGCGCTGCGGTTTGCTACCTGTCAACAGGTGCTGAAGCATGGATGCGCCGAGCACACCGTGAGCTGGACAGTGGGGCTTTTGTGCATTTCATCACCATCTACTGGGCGTTATGGACTCACCGGAACCACTGTGTTTACGAAGGTGGCGTTGGGGATGCTCCGAAGTTACTTGCCATGGTTCACCGAGCCATTCCGAACACCTAGTGCTACCTTGCTTCTTGCTTTTGTTGTTTTTGTTTTTTCTATTCTCGCGTTCTAGGCTTGTGCTTTATTCCTTTTTCTCATGTATGTGCTTTCCCCTTTGTACATATGTGACGATTTTGCCTGTTAATATGAGTACCCTTGTGGTTGTTTTCTCGAAAAAAAAAGGAGGGTGATTTTATAAAATCATGGAGGTATTTTAGTCAAATTGAGTTCAAAAAGATTTTTTTTTTCAAAATACGGGAGGCTTTTAGCCTTTTCTGAACATCAGGGATTTTAACGTTTTTAAAAAAATATAGGGGGGTAAAATAGAATTTTGAAATTTATTGATCAAGTCAACAACCATTGACTAACTATTTCTGTTAATATTTAACAGTGTAGGACTAATAGTTCAAAATTTTAGGATTTTGGAGCTAGAAGTATCGATCCTGTAAAGCGGGGGACCAAAAATGAAAATGACCCTATTTAGTGGGACCAAAAATACAATTATTCCTATAAAAAGGCCATGAGAAGCAACACACAGAGTGTTAAATTTTGAAATTATTTAATGGATCAGAATAGAAAATTGATAAAATTGAGTCTATCTAATAAATGAAGAGATGCGGAGTATTTAAATACAAATGTGATGGGAGGCCATGATCATTAGGTAATGATTTAAGATACATACAAATTAAAATAGTATCATAATCTTGAAGATATAAGTTTTGATAAATATAAATAAATATTTAATATATTAAAAGATAATGTTCTAACCACTAAGATTTTTTTCTTTAATTAACAATTTAATTATACATAATCTTGAATATAGAATTTTGAATAAATACAAAATAAATATTTAATATATCAAAATAAATAAATGATATATTAAAAATAAATAACATTTCTAATCAATCAATTTTTTCTTGGTAATTAAAAAATTTAAAAATACCAAAAAAAAGCATTTGATTAAAATTACACCAATTTGGTCAAACTTCATTTTGATATATATATATATATATACAAGCATGAACTCCGTGCTATGCACGAAAATTTATAAATTCTATAGTATTTTTATAAATTCTAAATTACATAATGATATGTCACATTTTAATTAATAACCATCTTACTTTATACGATGGTGTAAAATTATTTGTACAAAACTCAATATTAAATTCTTTGCTAAGTTTATTTATGAAACATTTTGAAAATAACAATAGGATATAATAATATTTTTACACATTGAGAAAATTTATATATTTTCTTATTCAATTCATTGTACTCTTAGTAAAATAAAAATAGTAGTATTAAAATACATCATTTTATAGTTACTATCATATTACCCTATGATACAAATTCCCCTGAAAAAATACGATCAAATTAAATGATCTTTTAATAAAAATTCTGGAACTAATAATAAAAAAAAGCATTAGTAATATTGAAAAAAAAAGAAGTTAACAATATCTTAAACTAATAGAATAGTATATATGTATATATATATATATATATATATTTCTAAATTATATAGTACTAAATACAAATATACAATGCAAAATTTGAAATGGTACAATCATAACATATATAATTAAGGGGACTGTTATAAGCCTATATCATATTAATATGGCTATTTTTTTTTTTTTATTTTTTCAATAAAATTTAGTAGTTATAATTGCCTACTTATACATTTTATCTTTATATTTATAGCTAGATTTTCTTCTCTCTTACTAACCATTCTTATCAATGTATTGAGGCTTCTAGAAAAATGTGTGACAAATATTTATTATATAAATTATTGATTTATTTTCGTTCAACTCGTTCTTTTATTTTCATATTAATCTTTCAACGTTTAGGATTTTTTTGCGCAGATGAAAGTATTTTTATTCTCATGGCCGAGGATAATGTTGCTATATTTCTGATTTAATTGAACTTAATTATTTATGTTTATTTGTACTTATTTTATTTTGTCATTGATGATAATTAATTTGCTCCTTATCTTTTTCGTTCAAAATTTTGAAATGATATGAGATTTTGAAATTATTTTAAACTATTATTATTTTTTTAATCTTCCACCTTTTTTTTACCCTTTCAGTTGTCTTTCTTATAACTCATTAAAAATAAGTTTATATATTTGCTTTATATTTAATTTTTCTAATAAGAAGATCATTTTAGATTTATGTATATTTTAATATGATTTTAGATGAAAGATGAATTATATAATACAAATAATATATTAACTAATTTTTTATTTTTATATGTTTATATGGTGCTGAATTTATGTAATATATATATATATATATTAAATAGAATGTCATAATTATTTGGAAGTAATCCTCATACAATACAAATTTTAGTAAGTAGAAATATATATTGTATATATAGCAAAATATCTTTATCAATAATAATCAAAATAGATTAAAAATAAAAAACTATTATGTTTTACCCATTAAAATAAAACTTCTATTTACATAAAAGATTTATTTATAACATAATATATTATAAAAAAATTATTTAATTTAAAAAATAAAAAATATATTACCGTGCATAGCACGAGGTCTGCGCTAGCATGAACCCCGTGCTATACACGGGAATTTATAAATTCTATAGTATTTTTATAAATTTTAAATTAGATAATTATATGTCATGTTTTAATTAATAACCATCTTACTGTATACAATAGTGCAAATTTGTTTATACAGAACTCAATATAAAATTCTTTACTAAGTTTATTTATAAACATCTTGAAAATAACAATAGAATATTACCATATTTTACACATTGAAAACATTTATATATGTTTTCTTATTCAATTAATTATATTTTTAGTAAAATAAAATTTTAGTATTATAATACATCAGTTTAAAGTTACTATCCTATTACCCTGTGATACAAATTCCCCTAAAAAAATATGATTGAATTAAATGATCGTTTAATAAAAATTCTGGAACTAATAATTAACAAAGCATTAGTAATACTACAAAAAGTTAACAATATCTTAAACTAATTGAACAATAATGCTCTATATATAAATATATATATATATATATTTTTAAATTATATGGTAACAATACAAATATACAATAAGAAATTTAAAATGGTACAATCATCACGTATATAATTAAGGGAAAATTACAATTTTAGTCTTGTAACTTAAGGGGGTGGCATTTTTCGCCCTGCAAGAACTGATTTTGGCAATTTAGTCCTATAACTTTAAAATTTTGAAAATTCTAGTCATTTTTCAGTCAATTTGACTGTAAAATTGCATGTGGCCTGCAACATGACCCAGTTAAATTGCAAATTTAGTCCTATAAATTCATTCGTGCAGGACTAAAAATGCCAACACCCTATGTTATAGTACTAACATTGCAATTTAACTGAGCTATATGCAAGTCGCATGCAATTTTCCCAAATTGGCTGAAAAAAGACTAAAATTGCCAAAATTTTAAATTTACAGGACTAAATTGTGAAAATCAATTCGTACAGAACCAAAAATATCACCCCAACTAAACAAACAATAGTAATCGTAAATACTCAGAATAATAAGAGCAAATAAATAAATTATAAAAATATAAAACTTTTAATAAGTAAATATAAGAATACATCATGGTAATTCTCCATTAAAAAAGAGTAAAAAAATAATATTTAAGAAATGAAGAAAAGAAGATTAACTAAGCTACAAAAAGAAAAATGCATAAGCGATGTGAAAATGGACATCAAATAGCAAAAGAATAAAAGAAAATCATTTGGTAATGCATCAGATAAAGAAGCTAGCTGCATTAGGTTACCCTTTGCATTAATGAAAAATATACTATCATATTATACATGCATAGAGAACGCTTTATTATCTAAAACAATTATGAACAGATTTTTGAAATTGAATAAAATCATACATATATAAAGTATAATCATTCTTTTGTATAGCAATAAATGTAAACATATGAAGCTTATTATACATTTAATGCTAAAATATTGATAGAGCAACATTAACAAAATTATTTCACTAAGACACATAAATATTCATATAGGAGAACATGACAAAATATATTTTGTAACAAAAAAATTTAAATAACACAGTGACTTATGATTTTCCAAATCTGAATAACTAAGAAAGAATAAATATAAAATTCAATTATAAAAAAACTAAGAAAAAAACATTAATTTGAATGAAGTTCAAAGACTTACTTTATCTATACTAATTAACCAATAAACAAATACAAAAAAAAAATGTTAATGGAATATCTAAATTGCAAAAAATAATGATTCCACCTAATTAAAATTAAAAATTTACTGCATGAGATATACTAAAAGATTGATATAAGTTTAGTGACAGAAAATATACGATTAAAATAAACTGAAAAGATTTTTTCTTTTTTTTTTGTATAAAAAAATTAATCCTAAAATTTGAAGGTAGAATCTAATATAAATAGATACTGATATCGAAGTTAGGATTTTGTTAGATATAAGTTTAGTGATAGAAAATATACGATTAAAATAAACTGAAAAGATTTTTCTTTTTTTTGTATAAAAAATTAATCCTAAAATTTGAAGGTAGAATCTAGTATAAATAGATACTGATATCGAAGTTAGGATTTTATTAGATAAATGCAAATTTAATTTTAATTTAAAATAGATAAAATATTTAACCAATGAAATTTTTTCTTAACAATTAAAAAATTTAAAATTATCAAAAAATAGTATTTGATCAAAATTAACTTAATTTTGGTACATCATCGTTTTGCTATATATATATATATATATAAATATAACAAATACAATCCAAACCAAAGAGAAGAATCCAACTAATAAGGAAGTCTGCACAACTCTTATCATGTCACATGCCACTATTCAAATTTTATACAAAAAAAAATAAAAATAAAAAGGTGCAAAGGGCCCTCCACCCATTTGATGAGCCACATATTATACCTTTCAGCCATCTCCAATGACCATCTCTCCAACACTAATTCTCTCCACAAACTCCCCATAGACATGGAGGAGAGCCACCACCTCCTCCGGCCACTTCTCAGCCCATCCACCACCACCACCACCGCCTCCTCCGCGGCCGCAACCCCACCACTAGACAATCATGTCGCCGACGACCTCAAGCCCATCTCCGCGAATTCAAGCATACTTCTCCGGCTCTCTTTGGTAGCTTTTATAGGCATAGTCTCCATATGGGCAAACCATGAGGCCTCAAAAGGTTACGACATCACTATAGTCAACGAGTCGGCCGACACATTCCTAGGCAAGCGATTCAACCTTTTCTATGTATCGAACGATGAAGCAGTTCGTCTCGTCATCAGGGCAAGTCAAGTTGTCGAGAATTTTCTTTACCCTCATCATGATGGTAGTCACATCAAGAAGCCGGTCAGCCACATAGTTCTGAAGTTGGCTGACCGGAATTCGACCGATAATATGATTGTAGAATCGGGCACGGACCACAAATTTGTTCTTAACATAAGTCCTTCGGTTATGGAAGGTACAAATTTCGGGCAGGTTGTGTTTCAGGCAGTGCAACGAGGTGTGGCACGTGTGTGGCTATGGGATGGTCGAGGTAACGCGCCGGAAAGTCTGGTACATGGCATTGTCGAATACATGATGGAGAACTTAGGGGTTACGCGGCCACTGTTCGGTCACGACGGGGCTGAGCCACCACGGTCAGCCGCCACGTGTTGGAAGCACGAGGACTCCAGAGTGGTGGCGGAATTCTTGGGGTATTGTGAGCGCCGGCGGCCGGGGTTGATTAGAAGATTGAATCAGGCCATGATGGATGGGTGGGATGATAGGAAATTGGATGGTCTACTAGGCCAGCCGGCTCAGAATGTGTGTACAAATTATGAGTCGTTAAGGTACAACATTTCCAGCGTGTAGTGCAGCTCAGGTTTGTTACCCACATGGGGAAAACTAGAGCAGCAATTATTGGGTGGAGGTGGGTGTGGGTCTACCGCACCACATGGGAGGTGGAATCTAGTGGCCCAGGTATGTTGTGTGGGGCCTGATGCTTCCATTTGTTGATGATAATGATGATGAGAAAACGAGTTTCATGCTTATCACCGTCTTGTGACCCTAATAATTCTTTTATTTTTCTTGTAAGTTGGAATTTTATATGTTATTGTAATTTGGATTCGGTAGGAAGAAATAGTTGACATTTGTGATTTTTTTTAAATGATCGGCTGTTATGTTCATCTTTTATTTTCAAAAAAATAGTTGACTATACAATATAAACAGAGTTATGCAGTACATTACTCCAGAATTAACTATAATACCGATAATAATGTGATTTTTAATATATCAAATAATCAATTCTTAATTTTCTACACTTTCGTTCAAAATTTAACATGAAAAAAAAAAAATTCAATAATGAAGTCAGATTTCTCTCTCTCTCTTTTTCTTTTTAACAAAGAAGTCAAATTTTTGTTTAATTTTTTTTTGGGTAAATTAAGTCGAGATCTCATATAATTTTATACAATCATAAATATTTTTTCATTATTTTAAAAATTAACGATACTTCTTGTAACTAACGTTCCTCTAACAATTGATTCACTTTGCCAGGTTACATCAATGATTTGTATTGAACTACTCCAAATGCCTTTTAAAACATTTTATTACAATTTTACATATTTTTATAATATTTTGTGGATTAAATTGCCCTTTTTAAAATATACAAAGCATATAACAAAAAGTGGTAAATGGGACATTACACAACATCAAATTTTTTTAATATATTCTAAAAATAAATAACAAAAAAATAAGGGTAAAATTGATGTTCCACCTTACCATCCAAAGATTTATAATTATGTCAAATACAATGAGGGTATCAATAATTTTTCGAACAACGAAAAAGTATTTATAATTATATTAAACTTTAAGGGAGCTCAGTCTAATTTATCATTAATTATTCGATCGTCATTAGTACCTAACTCGCCTGCGTGTGTGTTTTGTTAGACAAATATTACGTAAAAGCATATAAATATTTTTATTTTGAGCTCAAGCTCAAGTATTTTTGTTCGCTCGCAGGCTTTTTTAGTAACTTTATTATATTTTTTAATTTTTAAGTATTTTCATATATTCAACTACATGTTCATTATTATATCAAGTTTATATTCAAAATTCACCATATATTTGAATTAATAATATCTCATATTTAATTTTAGATAATAATAAAATATGATATTTTTATTTATATTAACTAATATCTACTAAAAATAAGATTAATCACGAATTTAGTAAGTTTTGACAATTTTTTTTGTAAATAAATATTTAGTATAATGCATATGAATATTATTGTTATATTTTAATATCAATTTGTAATCTCTTGTACTTTTGCAAATTAACACGTTCTAACAATTAACTTATAATTTTTATATTTATTTGTGAGTACTTATTTGTAGTAAGTGCCATAGTATGTAATATGTTTTACTACTTATAAGTTATAACTTATGTTCAAATTTGGCGATTCCCATGAATTAATCGAAAATAATAACAAAAATGATGGTTGAATAGTTTTATTTATTTTCATTGTTATCTCATTATATGTATATATGTATATATATATAATGTGTCACTAAAAAAAACGCAGGATTTGTAATGGTAGTTTTGTAACAGCCACATGGTCGTTCCAATACCTACGGCCTTTGAAACCATTTTGGAACGGTAACAGTTTGTTGACGTCACAATTTTGGCTGAATGAATTTAGTAATTTTGTAGCGGAAAAAATCGGTGGAAAAGTCATTACAAAACACTGGTATGCGTAGAGTCGTTACAAAGTTTTAACCGTTACAAGTTGTAATGGCTTTTAGAATGCCCTGTTCACCTTATAACAACCATGTGTCAGGTGAAAAGTGGTCATTCCAAGTTTTGCACGACGACGCCGTTCCAAATTGGTTAGCTTGTACGGTCGTTACAACAACCGTTCCTACAGGACGAACCACTACAAATTTATTTTGACTTTTGTAACGGTGTTGTTATATTGTAATGGCTAACTAAAAGGGAGCGAAGCCGTTCCAAATATCGCACACAAAAATTGTTTGAAATATAAGCAATAGCAACCAATTAAAAAACCGTTTCAATTGAAACGGTTTGTATCTGGTAGTAAGTATTGTTCCAAAAGCCATGCCAATAATGTATGTCTCTAACGGCTATATTTAAACGGTCATATTTCAATGCTAGTTTTTGCTAAAAAGGCCGTTCCAAAAGCCGGTACATGATCACCTATATACTATGTTGCATGTTGTTTTCAATTTATTTTATTTGTTCTAATCTTGATTAGCCACACACTCTCAATCTCTCTTGACCACAATTCATTCACATACACTTGATGTAACACCCCCTACAACACTCCACCTAGTTACCACTAATTAATCTTCCATCTCATAGCCGACCAATCACCCTAGAAACGTAGACCTGCTCTGATACCACGTTTGCCTTCCCCTAGATGATAATCAATAGTGCAGTTATAATCCTTCAACAGTTCTATCCATCTCCTTTGTCTCAAATTCAGTTCCTTTTGAGTTAAAATATACTTCAAACTCCTGTGATCAGTGAAAATCTGATTTTTTTCTCCATACAAATAATGTCTCCATATCTTTAATGCATGCACAATTGCGGCTAACTCCAAATCATGTGTGGGATAATTCAACTCATGAGTCCTCAGGTGACGAGATGCATAGGCAATTACCTTTCCGTTCTGCAGTAATACACAACCCAAACCCTGCTTTGAAGCATCCGTGTACACTACATATCCACCACTACCAGACGGTAAAACCAAAATCGGAGTTGAGGTCAGTCTTTTCTTCAACTCATCAAAGCTTCGTTGGCACTGTTCAGTCCACTGAAATACTATTCTCTTCCTCAGTAACTTTGTCAAAGGACCAGCAATTATAGAGAAGCCCTCGACGAATCTCCTATAATACCCTGCTAACCCCAAGAAACTTTGAACTTCAGTTGCATTCTTCGGTACTCTCCATTCCATAATAGCTTTCACTTTTGAAGGGTCGGGCATAACCCTATCACCCGATATCACATGCCCGAGGAAAACCACCTGATTTATCTAGAATTCACATTTGCTTAGTTTGGCATACAAATCTTTCTCCTTCAAGATCTGTCACTATCCTCAGATGTTGTTCATGCTCCTCCCGGCTCCTCGAGTACACCAAAATATCATCTATAAAAACAATAACAAACTGATCCAGGTACTCGTGGAATGTACGATTCATCAATGTCATAAACGCGGCTGGTGCATTTGTTAACCCAAATGGCATTACCAAGAATTCATAGTGACCATAACGTGTGCGAAAAGCTGTTTTTGGTATGTCATTTTCGGCTATCCTCAACTGCCAATACCCAGACCTCAAGTCGATCTTTGAAAATATTGTAGCCCCCTTCAATTGGTCCAGTAAGTCATCAATCCTCGGCAAAGGATATTTATTCTTCACTGCCACCCTATTCAACTGACGGTAGTTGACACACAATCTCATACTACCATCTTTCTTCTTCACAAATAGCACTGGTGCCCCCCACGGTTAAGTACTCAGCCTGATAAATCCTTTCTCCAACAATTCTTCTATTTGTTTCTTAAGTTCCTGCAATTCCACTGGGGCCATTCTATACGGTGCAATAGAAATCGGGGCAACTCCTGGATGAGTTTCTATCGTAAAGTCCACTTCCCTATGTGGTGGCAAACCTCGTAAGTCATCAGGGAACACTTCAGAAAAATCTCTCACTATAGGAATTCCTCCAACGTGAGATTAACCTTCTCTGCATCTATCACATGAGCTAGATATGCCTCACATCCTTCTAGCAATAATCGTCTTGCCTCCATGGCTGATATTACACAAACTGGCACTACATGTCGCTCCTCCACGAATACTACTTTTGACTGGTCGGAAGATTTAATCATCACTTCCTTTTTATAACAATCAACTACTACTTTATGTCGTGATAGCCAATCCATCCCCAAAATTACATCAAACTCCTTCAAATTCATCACTACGAGATCCACAGGCAAATTTACATCTCCAATCCTCACCAAACTCCCCTTCCTAACATGATTCACTACTACACCCCCTTCCACAGGTAAATAAACCATCAAATATATATCCCAAAGGACTAATCTCACCTATATTTTTAATGCAAATTCTGATGCTATATATGAATGCGTAGAGCCAGGATCAATCAAAACATAAGCCTCAACGTCAAATAACAAGATCGTACCTGATATCACGTCATTCGAAGCAGGAGCTTCCTCTCTGGTCATATTGTATATTCTTGCTTGGGTCTGTCTCTGAGTGACTTCTACTCCAGACCCCCTCGCACCCCCATCAACAATGTGGTCATCATCTCTGTTACCAATGCCTGTACCCCTACCTCTGCCTCTGCCTCTCTCAACTCCTTGGCCACTGCTCTCAATACTGCTTTGACTTTGGGTCCCTCTGGACGCACTTCCATCTAAACTCGTGGTCTGACTGAGACAATTCCTAGATATGTGTCCTCTACCTCCGTAGTTATAACAAATCCGGGGTATAGCATTTGGTCCCCAACATTGTCCTGAATGTTGCCTCCCACAAGTAGAACAACTAGAAGTGAAAGCTGACCCCCTGTTGTAACTCTGTCCAGCTCCCCTACCTGATCCAATAGAAGGCATAGTAAATGAACTGCGCTCGATCGAACCTCTATTGAAACCCATTGGTCCACTGAACGTCGGTCCACTACTTCCCCGGAAAGCAAGTCTACCACGCAAAAATTTCCCTCCTCCTGCAGAAAATGAACGACCCGTTCCCCTCTTGGTCAACCTACTCGACTCCCCCACTGCATATGTTGATTTTCTCTTTTCTTCCATGTTCTTCTTCTCTTCGGTTACAACCTTTTCCATTCGAACTGCTGACTCAACAAGAGTTTTGAAATTCATAATTCTAACTGCCAGACCCTTTTTATCTCCGGTCGTAGCCCCTGCTCAAAACGGTAACAACGATCCTCCTGTGTCGCTATTGCTTCTGGTGCATACTTGGCTAATGCAGCAAAACGAACTTCATATTCTGCACTGTTTGATCATCCCCTTGCACTAAGTTTAGAAATTCCATCCTCTTCTTATCTCGGTACATCTTGGGTCTGTATTTATCATCGAACTCGCTCTGAAACTCAACCCAAGTTATCTCTCTTGGCTCATATGCCCTCTTTACGGACCTCCACCAAATCAAGGCATTCCCCACGAACAAAGAAACAACATACTTAAGTCGATTCTCCGGAGTACAGTTCACTAAGTTCAGCATGTCTTCGACCTTTTCCCACCATCTCTTAGCAATCTCAAGATTTAAAGTACCCTCAAATTCAGCAGCTCCCATCTTTCTGATTCTTTCATAATTACGATCAACTGTTGCAACTGGTAGTGTTGGCGCTGGAGCGGGTGTATCCGTCTGTGCAAGAAATTGTGCTTGGGCTTGTGCTTGGGCCTGGAGGGCCATCTGAAGAATCTGTGCAAATTCTGGTGGTAACCCTACCGCTGGAGCACCACCGGGAATATAAATATATATTGTTGGATTTATATATAAAAATACTTATATGCTTATATGAGTATTATATGTTGAATGTTGGATATATATATATATATATATTTATATGGATATAAAATATGAATTGTTTATATACTTGATCATGGATGTTGATTGTGATTAAAATTATCTTTATATCTGTGGAATTGCTATTATGCGCTAAAGTGTGATTGTGCTGCACGGATGTTGGCTGGATGATTGTGTGGTTGTATATTTGATTGTGGTATGAAATCAAATAGGAAAGGTATCGACGAAAGAATGATTATTAAATGAATTTGAATAAGAAAGTTAATGACGCTGATGTTGGAGATTAAAATGAAACGATGGCTTAACTAACTGGAGAGCATACTCAATGGCTTACAATGATACGATCGATGACGAGCTATGTGCTGTCATTGATTAATGGAGATGATGAGATACACACGAGCTGTGTGTTGTGTGATATCAGTGAGGATGGGATACACACGAGCTGTGTGCTGTGTGGTATCAGTGAGGATGAGATACACACGAGCTGTATGCTGTGTGATATCAGAAAAGAAAAGAGAGTGGAAGAAGGAGCATTGTGATTGAGATGATGATGATGGTGACAGCCGGCTAAGCTCATTGAGTGATGCACTCCATGTTGGATAAGCAGGGCCCTAAGGAAACAACTAAAATGCCTCTATTATTTCGTGAGTTAAGATCTTATTGTAGCTATGTGATTTCGCATCTGCTGTAATATATGTCGCATGTTGGTTATGTTGGTATAATTGCTTTATACTTGACTGGTTGTTCGTATACTTATATATAGACCGAAAGGCTATACTTATTGAGTAGGCAGCTCATCCCTTGCCACACACGTTTCAGGAGATAGGTCGCACGGACTAACACCATTGGATCTTGAGCCGTGCTGTGACACTAAATAGGTGGGTCAGCCGTGATATCGGAGGTAGAAGTTTTTGGGTTATGTAACTTAAACATTCTAGGGTTGTAGGGTTTGTTTTAAAATTCTGGATAGTTGGACGTTGGATAACTTTTGTTAAGTTATGTACATTAGTGGGGAGTATATATATAAGATTTTGGTGATGTTGATTATCTCAGGTCGTATATATATATATATATATATATTTGTTATATTGGTAAAACATAATTTATATTACGTTATAGAATGAGTTGAAATGAGATGGAAGATTAATTAGTGGTAACTAGGTGGAGTGTTGTAGGGGGTGTTACACTTGATCAGTTACCGTTGATCTAGTGAGTTGGTCTGACCAGGTAACAACTTTTTTTAAAAAATTAAACCACCCAGGGGGTGAGAGGAGCTTTTCGGGGTCCTCGTCCTTTCTATATTAAAAACTCAAAAGTAGGAATTTACAACGGGGAGTATTGACTCCCTAAAATCATGTAGTAAGCAGTAAATAACGAATACTAGTCCCTTACAGTTAGAATGTGCAGGAATATAAACAAGGAGTACTACTCCCTTACAGATAGAAAAAGAAAAATAGAAAAGACAAAATCCTGTACACTAGGAATGTACAACTTCATTATGTCAAAAGGAATGAGCTTTGTCACAGGGGCAGAGGCCTAACCCAACCTGCAAAAGCTTACCAGACACAAATATATCCATGGAATATACAAAGCAATGGCATATTGATAAGGGGTGGGGGAAATGTCACCAACAACAAAAACAATTAGGCAATGTGCAGGGTGGAGTCTGCACACTGGCTGCAAAATACCAACTCAGATCACCTGCAATAGCTTTATGCGCAGTTCTAACCATAGGGATGGTTCCAAGTGAGTGAAGGGGAATGTGGGCACAACCAGTCGTTAACAAAAGATGCCAAAAAGGGAGCCAAACAAGGATGCAAAAGGACCCAAAGTATTACCAGTTTCACAGTTGCAAATGAGGTAAAACTAGTAATACTTTGGTTAGGAGGCAGCAAAGGGAAATAACAGATCAAGCCAACAACAGGTGTACAACAACCACAAATAAAGTCACAATAGCCATAAACAGAAGCACACCAGCCAAACAAAAAGAAGACACAATGCAAGCAAAGCTCAAAACCAGCCCAACAAGAGCACAACCAGAAGAGATCACTGTCCTCAACCATATGTATACAAAAATGATCATCTCTCAACAAATCTAATGTTAGGAAGACCAGAGGCATCAAGGTGGACAATACTTGTGATCTTACCTCTAAGGAGTGTGTTAGGCAGGATGGTTATGTCTGCTTCAAGGAAGGCTTGGCTAGCCAGGAAATCCGCAGCTTGGTTCCCTTCTCTGTATGTATAGGTGATTCTAGTGTCCATATTATCCATGTATCCCCTTATTTGTTGGAGTGTGTTCTGAAACATCCAGGCACCTTTGGAGGGGTTAGAGAGTAGTTGAATAATGTAGGGAACATCAACTTCAATCAAGAGTTTGTGAAATCCCCTGTCAAAGCAAAGTTGGAGGCCTCGGAGCAGGGCTTTCAGCTCGGCTTGGATATTGGTGGTATATCGAAGAGGCTCTTGGAATGAAAATATTATATTCCCCTGATGGCCTCTGAGGATTCCTCCTACTCCTGAGATGCCAGGGTTGCCTTTGGAGGCTCCATCTGTGTTAAGTTTCCACCAACCTGCTTCAGGCTTTCTCCAAGTGACCAAGATATAAGAAAGTTGTTTCTTGGCCCTTGGGGTCAGAATTTTGAGTCTGAAGAGAGCAAAGTTATCTCCCTTAGTATGTTGATGCTTTAGTAAGTAGCTTTTGTAGAGTGTCTGGAGATACCTGATGACCCTGGCAATGACAGTAGAGTGTTTAAATGTGGAGCCCTCATGCTTCACTTCATTTCTCATCCTCCAAATGTTCCAGCATATAAGCAGGGGGATGGTGTCTCTAATGTGAACTTAAGTCGACTTTGATCTTTTCCAAGCTTGGAGGAACACCATGATGCTATTAGTATGAGCAAGTTCACTGCTGAATATCCCAGCAAAAAAAGCCTAAGCCATTTGAGATTCTTGACATTCTAAGAAGAGGTGTTCCAGGGTCTCTTCTGCATTGCGTTGCAGCACTGGAACCCAAAAGAATGCCTTTGTGCTAAAGCTTTTTGTCAATTGGTAGCCACCTGTTGAGGAGTCTCCAAATGAAGATCGAGATGGAAGGGCTAAGGATGGAAGACCACAGATTTTTAAAGAATGGCTGAGTTAGTTGTTGTTGCCTATAATGATTCCATGTGGAAGCTGTGGTGAAGGTGCCTGTACATGAAAGCCTCCAGTGCAATAGATCAGGGGAGTTTTGACTGATGGGGACCTCCAAGATTCGACCAATGATGTGTGTGGGACCACATTAGCCAACTTTTTTTTATTCCAAGATTTGTTAATCCAGAACCACTTGACAGGATATGTATGGGGTTGGAGTTCCCAGTTAATCCCTGAAGACTTCCTTAGCAATCCACCAATCTTGCCAAAAACCTACATCACCACTTCCAAGAGTCCAGAAGATGTTTTGCTGGGCTTCCGTTCTAACTCTACATAGCCTTTTCCAAGTGGAAGAGTCATTTCTAAAGCACTTGGCAAGGGCAAGGGAGCTTCTTTTGCAATATTTTCTGGAGATAAAGTGAGCACACATGGAGTTGTTAAGCCTGAATCTCCACCAAACTTTATAGGAGAATGAAGTGATAACATCCCTCAAGTCTCTAATGCCAAGCCCACCCTCTACAGTAGGGAGATATATGTTGCTCTATCTAGTCCATTGTATTCTCTTCTGTCAGGCTGAAGTCCCCCAGAAAAACTTGGCAAAGATCTGATCAATATTCTGAATAACCCCAACAGGTGGGCTGAGTACTTACATGAGGTAAATGGCCATAGAAACAAGGAAACTTTTGATCAATTGCAACCTCTCCCCAAATGTTAAGTGTTGATGCTCCCAACCTGCAATTTTAAAGCGAGTTTTGTCAATTAACTCATCAAATGACATTTTCTTCTTGACACCTTTATAAAGGGGGTCTCCAAGGTATGTCAATGGGAGGGCCTTGAGCTGGAATCCTGTAATAGCCTTGATCCTTTAGGTGATCAGGCTGGCTTTCTTTGCGGGGATGAAGGAACATTTGGTTTGATTGACTATTTGGCCCGAGATCTCTTCATACTCCTTCAGAAATAGCATCAGCTTGGAGAGGCCATCTTCCTCACAGGTGGTAAATAGGATGATGTCATCAGCATAGGCCAAATGAGACACTTTGAGATCATAACCTATTTGGAAATAAAGGTCAGGATTAGTCTGAAACAGGTAATCCAAACCACGAGAAAGAACTTGAACAACGAGAATGAAAAGTGCAGGGGAAATAGGGTCTGCCTATCTAAGTCCCTATGTTGATTTGAAGAAGCCACATCTTTCTCTATTGACCTGAGTTGTGAACGAACAATTTTCCACAAAGTGTTTGATGAGAAGAAGGAACTGCGCGGGGAATCCCATTTTATGTAGGACTTTGTGGAGGAAGGACCAATTGACCCCGTCATATACCTTGGACATGTCAAGCTTTATGATGAGGTAACCCTTCTTGTGTCTAAGGTCAATGGAGTGCACTAGTTCCTAGGCTAGAAGGATGTTATCACTTATGAGTCTTCCTTGGACAGTACCACTTTGAGATGGAGAGATGAGATGTGGAAGGGCTTGGGCCAATTTCATGTAGAACAGCTTAGAAAGGATCTTGTTGGAGACATTGCATAGTGAAATGAGCCTGAAATCCCCCCAGGATTGAGGGGAATCCCCCTTTGGAATTAATGATATGGTTATAGCTGTAAAGCTCCTGGGTATGGGGGTTCCACTGAAAAATTCCTTGATAGCAGCTAAGATGTCTTCTTGCAAAATTCCCAACAGGACTAGTAGCAGATGAGAAACCATTTGGTCCCACCACACTAACCCTGTTAATGCTGAAAACCACCTCCTGACCTCCCCCAAAGTTGGTGGGGAGCAAAGGAGTCTAATTGTTTCTTGAGGGATTTGTGGGAATTGGAAACCAAAGTTCATATTAGTGGCTAGTGCAGGTGAGGATGTGAGAAGTTCTTCAAAGTATCTAGCTGCAGAAAGTTTGATCTGCTCAGGGTCAGTGACATCCTGTCAATCATCCAAAATCCTATGAATCTTAGCTTTGGCTCTTTCTTTTTAACTAGGGAATGAAAGAATTTTGTATTTCTTTCCCCAGCCTCAAGCCACTTACAATTGCTTTTCTGCCTCCAAAACACAGATTCCATATTGAGGGTGTGGAGGAGCACTGCATTACATCTGTTGAGTTCTGTCAGATTGGACTCTGAGGGATCTTTGTCAAACCTCCTTTCAACTTCAGATGCCTTAGTTTTAGCTTGCTCCACTCTACTGAAGATGTTTCCAAAGGTGTTCTTGTTCCATTCTTTCAGAAGTTCCTTGATTCTGTACAATTTTTGTTGGAGTCTATACATACCATATCCTTGGATAGGCAGTAGCTAGGACTTTTTAACAATGTCCAGGAAAGAGAGGTGTGAAGTCCACATACTTTGGAACCTGAAGGAGGAAGGGGCTCTCCTTGCATTGTTGTGTGCTGAGATTAGAGGAGGATGATATATGAAGCTCTTCTAGGGATGTGTTCGACTCTGGTGCAACCAAAAAGCACATCCCATTATTAGAATACAATACTCTATCAAGCCTCCTCCAGACTCTGTTATTAGTCCAAGTGAAGGGGTCACCTTCATAGCCTGCATCAATAAGGCCAGTCTCCATGATCATGTCTCCAAAGTTCTCCATTGGCCCTTGGGTGTTCGTCTTGCCACCAAGGTTCTCATTGCTGTGCAAGATGGTGTTGAAATCCCCCACCGCCCCTAAGCCAAGGCACATCATTATCAACAAGTTCACAAAGCTCCGCTCAGAGGATTCTCCTAGGAGTCCTATTACATTCGGCATAAACAAATGAACAATATATGTCAACAGAGATTAAGCCAGATGATATTTTGACATGCAAGAACTGAGGGTTATCCTTAATCACCTGCACAGTAATAGGATGTGAGTAAAAGCACCAAATTCTATTATTCACGTTGGAAAAAACATAATCAAAACCAAAAGTACGTGTGAAGTGATACACATTGGGTTGAACAAAAGGTTCTAGTATCATAGGAACATGAGGTTTATGTTGAATCAACATATTTGTGAGAATTTTTTGCTTACCAACGTTACCTATACCTCTAACATTCCAGATAAGAGCTTTAAACATTAGAAAGATGTGTGGGAAGAGGATCTTGTACTCCTTTTCAGGAGGGTTTTTGGAGAGGTATTATTACCTTTGACCTTTTTACCTTTAGTTGTTAGTGTGATTGAGCTTTTAGAGGAGGTTGCACCATCACCTGACATATTCCTCTTGTGTCTGTTATTAGTGACAACATCTGAAAATGATAGCCTCCTGAATGATATGTTCCAAGTCTTTAGTAGAGGGGACTTCATCCCCCTGACCGTCCATGAGGGAATCAACGGGTGGCAGTTCTTGTGTGGGGCATGTATCACTTGGAGGAGTTAGCGGCTGAATTTCTTGAGCCAGGTAGTTCTCTTCCTCTCCAAGGTTTTCTAGAGACTGAAATCTGTTGAAAAGTAGGGTACCCTGGTCCTCATCTTCAATCTCTGCATCAAGGTCTGAGGGAGTTGTAGTGGCTTATTTTGTGCCTCTTAGAGTTTCAGCTTCAGGGGTAGTGATCTAGCCCTTGTGTGTTGGTCCTTTTCTAGAAGGCAATCCTGGTATTAGCTGGTGCCTTTGATTTTCTAACATATGATTGATGACCTCAATCTCTTCAATTATGGAAATTTCATGTTCCTTGTTCATCCTCTTTTCCTTGTCAAGCAACTCAGTCAACAAAGGGTGCTCATAATTGAATGTGTCTATGGGGCTGCTATGCTCTAAATCCGCCAATTCTAGCAACATTTTCTGTGAGATCAACAACCTCCTGATCAAGGTTGACCCTATGTGGGCTGACACCCTCTAATCTTGTTATGCTGCCAGCAACCTTACTAACAAGGCTAACATTGTTCTGAACTTGTTAGTCCTCAATATGTTGTATTATAGAATCATGTAATTCCTCAGAGTTTCCAACGACCATCAGTTCATTTTGTTCCACATTGTTTAACATCATCTTGTTACCTTTATCTTTGACATTGGCAAGTTTTTTTTGAGTCATTAATCAGTGTGGTAGTGTGAGTGTTAGTGAGGCCAAAAGTTTTAGTTCTCATCATGTACATGTTTTGGTCATGTCCTAAGTGCTTGGATAAGGCACGATATAGGGGACAGTTTTCATAAATCACAGGCTGTCTTATAGTGATATCTTCAAATTCCAGGAAAACATATTGAGTTCTAGATGCTGTTAAATCAAGTTGTACACAAACACAAGCTGGACTAGGCCTAGTTAAGTCTGCTGGGCTCATCCATACATAATGGTTTGCCAATCAGCTTGGTATACTAAAGAGAGCTCGCTTTTCAAGCAAGTGACAAGGCAACCCAAGGAATTTTATCCAAACGGGTGTAATAGGGGATTCAATCTATGGGTTGAATGTAGGAGTCCATTTAAACACATGCATATGAAATGAGTCAAATGTCCATTCTCCCCGAAGCCATAGACATGAGTAATCTTCTTCATGTGAAAGATAAATTAGTACGTGTTTTACATTAATAGCACCAATAGAGACAGTTCCTCTTAAGCCCAATTTAACAATGCGATTTTTCATAAATGTGAGATTAGGCAAACTATGCGCAAATTTTCCAACTAATGCATATTTCAAACGCTCAGCAAGTGTAGCAATCTCAATGTGAGAGAATGAAATACCTGGGTCTCCTTTGGAGGAGGAGACAGTTCCCATAGCTACACACTCCTCATCACTGAAAGTTCTTTTTGGCTGCCTTGCAAGGGTCAAACTAAAAGTTAGTAGTTGAACTAGTTTGAACGACATTAGAGTAAGACCTCTTCGCCGGTGGAACAACTGGCGTTGGTGGAGGAGGTGGGTCAGTTGTTGGAGGGTAAGTAGTGGAGGTGGAGGCCATGGCTAGGTCATAGGAGTGGGTTCGAGGGGGGAGGAAGGGAGCTCAGCTGCAGGGGGAAGATTTGGTTGAAGGAAGGGAAGGGGTTTTGGTCTGAGGGTGGTGTGTGCAAGGGGGTAAGTGGTTGAAAATGAGCGTGGTGAGGAGGACGGGGACGCAAAAGGAAGGGGGAGAGATTGCCGACTAAGTCGCCGACGAGAGAGGTTGGAGATGGGGGTATGTGAAAATCGCACGCACTGGAGGTGAAGGGGATAGGAACAAGCGTATGGGAGCATAGGGGGAGAAGAGGGAAAAGTGTTTGGAGAGAGTGGAGGCGATGGGAAGGGGGTTTGGCTACCGGTACTGGTTGTCGGTGACGTTGCGTGAGGGTAGCGGTCAAAGCTACACATTTGCTGTGTGTAAATCGCTAGATTAAGAGAGAGAATTTTCGAAAACCTCATTTTAGTTCTCTGACCAGGTAACAACTTGAACCATTTTTATTAAACTAAATGCCGTTTTGTTATTTTTATAGGTTGAAATATAATTCTAAATATATATATATATATGTCTGCGTATATGTAGTGATTATCATGTTAAGGCAATTGAGAAGATGGATGTATGAGAAGAACCTCCCAAATAGAGCGAGTCTTACGCCGGAGTTTGAGGGTAGTGTTAAGACTTTTATAGAGTGAGCTCAGTATCAGATTCAACATATGAATGGGGTTAAAGATTAGATGCTCGTGTTCGAAGTGCAAAAATGGAAGGTTCAAAACACCAAACAAGGTCAATTTTGACTTATATAGGGGCCAATTTATGCCGGAATATTATAATTGGACTTCCCACGGCAAAGAGAGGGTGCAGGAGTACTTTGATGTTGTGACCGCCTCTCCAGCGCAGAAGGAGCAAAACCCCAACTACTCAGGAGGAGGGTAGTTCGCATTGGGGTGATGAACAATAGATGGATTGGGCACAGAGGATGTTTTATCATGAGGGTGTGCTTGATGATTGTACGAGGTCATTTCCTACTGATACCAGTCATAGTTCATGGTACGGGGGTGGGCCATATGATTATGTGTCAGGGTTATCAGACCGTCTTTTCAATACAGTACGCGCTGCCGACCGGCCGTTGTGGAGCGGTTGTACCCAATCTCAGTTGGGGACGGTTGCTGGTTCGGTGAATATCAAGGCTGAGAAAAATTTGTCCGAGCAAACATATGATCAATTGTGTCAATGGGCTGATCATAATGCCCTGCGATCACACTTTTCCTCTTGATTACTACAGTACGAAGAAATTGATTAGAAACTTAGATTTACCTGTTTAGAAGATAGATGCGTGTAGAAAGGGTTGCATGTTATAATGAAAGGACGACATTGATTTCGAATACTGCAAGTCTTGTGGAAAGGCTAGGTACAAGCCGACCAGGCAGCGAGACTCGCGCTGCAAGAATTCCCCATATTCCATTCATAGGTACCGGCCGTTTACTCCCTGACTGCAGAGATTGTATGCTTCAACAGCGACTGCTAAGCACATAACGTGGCATGCCACACATCAGACGGGAGAGGGCTCCATATGTCATTCGTCCGATTTAGAGGCTTGGAGGCATTTCGATCAGACATATCCCTACTTTGCATTGGAGCCCCGTAATGTTAGGCTGGGGCTGTACACAGACGGGTTTACGCAACACGGACAATATGGTAAAATTTACTCATGTTAGCCCGTTATACTCACACCTATAATCTGTTACCGAAAATGTGTATGATGTATGAGTATATGTTCTTCACAATGGTGATCCCTGGCTCGTCAAATAGAAAGCGTATGATCAATGTGTATTTGGAGCCATTGATTGAGGAGCTTTTGCAATTGTGGCATGTGGGCGTACGGACGCACGATAATTCTACCAACCAAGCATTCATGATGCGCGCGGCATTGATGTGAACCATGACCGACCTACCTGCTTATGGGATGACGTCTGGATGGAGTACCACTAGTATTTGAGGTGTCCTGTTTGTATGGATGACACACATGTATTCCATCTGCAGCATAGTAGGAAGGCGTGCTACTTTGACTGCCACAGATAGTTTCTCCCCAACGACCATCCATACCATAGGAATAAGAAAGCCTTTACTAAAAAATGAGTGGAAAGGAAGGTTGCACGTCCGAGGCTAACTGAAGAGCAGATTCGCGATTGGATAGTAGAATTCAGTCCTGCTGTTGAAGAACTCTATAACACTCACACCAGCATATGGTACCGTCCACAAGTGGACGAAGAAAAGCCTCTTTTGGGATCTTCTATACTGGTCAGCACATCTGATACGGCACAACTTGATGTTATGCACATTGAGAAAAATGTGCTTGACAACATATTCAACACTGTGATAGATGTAAAAGGAAAAATGAAGGACAATCTGAATGCACACAAGGACTTGAAAATCATATGTAATCGACCAGAGCTTGAGTTGGACGAACAAAGACTGAACATGACGCCTAAAGCAGTGTATACCTTGATGAAGGAGCAGTGGAGGATATGTGATTGGATTTGTTGTCTGAGGTTTCCTGATGATTATGCATCTAACATTGCCCGTTGCATCAATATGACGAAGTTAAGGATGCACGGCATGAAAAACCACAACTGTCACGTATTTATGCAGAAGTTTATCCCAGTTGCCTTCCGTGATATGCTTCTGAGGATGTGTGAAATGCATTAACAGAGGTGAGTTTGTTATTCCAACACATATGCTCGACTACGCTTGATGTCACTGAACTACAGGAGTTGGAAGACATCGTATCCATGATCATGTGCAACCTTGAGAAAATATTTTTGCCAACTTTCTTCGACTCAATGAAGCACCTCATTATCACCTGTCATACGAGGCTCATGTGGGAGGGCCAGTGCAGTATAGGTGGATGTACCCATTTGAGAGGTAAGGCTACTCTTAATTATGTTCCTATAATCTATTTAATTTGTTATACTTTTATTGTCATCTGTATGTTGATAAATATTCGTACAAATAGATTCCTTTATGTTTTGAAGAAGAAGGTGAAGAACGAAACACACGTCGAGGCTTCCATTGTGAAAGAAATCGGGCTATTCACTTCCCACTACTTTGAGCCGCACATTCTTTGCAAATGAAGCAGATCCGGTAGAAACGACGATCTCACGACCAACACTGACAGCATCCAATGGTCTATTTTCAACCACCCCAGCCGAAGTAGTGGTGCCTCAAAGAATAGATGGCTAAGTGGTCCAGAACGGCATATAATCGGAACGTATGTGTTGTGCAACTGTGAAGTAGTCACGCCATATTACCAGTAAGTATATACATATATATGGGTAACTCTTGTTTGTGATGTGCATTTTCATTAATATGTATTGGCAATCAGGAATTCCTGAACGAACTATATAGGCACGGCCACCATTTGGAAGTTCCAATTATTGATCAACTGGTAGTAATTGATTTCAAGGATTGGTTCAGACGTCGTGTAAGTTGATGATTTTTTATTATAACGTCGTTTTGGTTCAAAATTGTGTTGTGTACTATTTAACTATATATATACGAACTGGAGGTTCATTTTGAATTGAATTACACGGATCAGGAGCTCCTGAAGTGTTATTATTGGGGTCTGAGCGTGCAGGTGACGGCATTCTCATGTTCCGTTGTGAATGGTTTCAATTTCCACACTGAATGTTACAACGTCGCAAGTCAACGATGAAGTGTGGGGTGTGTGTGAAAAACTCATCGTATACAAACACGAACAATAACTTCAATGGGATACTCGAAGAGATAATTCAGTTGACATATCCACTTATTCCGAACATGCATGTCGTTCTGTTCAAGTGTCGTTGGGTCGATCCAATAAGAGGCATGAAGGTACACCATTGTTATCACCTCGTTGATGTTAATTTCAAATAGTTGTACCAGAAAAATGAACTATTCATACTGGCACAACAAACAGTACAAGTTTACTATACAGAGTAACCAAGCATGAAGAGAGACAAAGCTCATTGGATGGTTGTTTGCAAAACCAAGGCTCGGAGAGTAGTTGATGAGTCTCGATGGACCAATATCGAGTATCAGCCAGAGAAAGTCATACCTGTCCCAAAAGTTGCTACGGACAATCAGACGTATGACCTGCATGATCCTGATGGTATACAGTTTTTTGTTGATCTTTCGGTGGCACAACAATAGGGAGCAGGAACATCC
The DNA here is from genome assembly GCA_034509735.1 of Sesamum alatum. Taxonomy (NCBI): domain Eukaryota; kingdom Viridiplantae; phylum Streptophyta; class Magnoliopsida; order Lamiales; family Pedaliaceae; genus Sesamum; species Sesamum alatum. Next base: position 45,532,681 of record JACGWO010000001.1, on the reverse strand, counting down.
AGAACGCCCCATGGTTACATGGATATTGAAGAAGACGAGGATGACAAAGATAGCTTCGAGGATTACGAGACTGATGAAGATGATATTCTCTCTCTAGAGATTTGTAATGAAATATTAAGCTTGTAAAATCTAAAGGAACTTTTTTTATTTTATTTTAAATAAATAAAAAAATAAGTTTGGAACGGTTATTGTTAACAATACTCGCTCCAAACACTGAACAATTTGGTGGTCACTTTGGCGCCAACTGAAAATTTGGAGGGAATTTTCACTTTAGGAATGGCCATATGGAATAGGCCGTTCCTAAAACCGTAGCGAATTTTTTTATGAAATTGGGGGGGGGGGGGGGTTTCCAAATTTCAAATCATCATTCCAATGTGAGTAACTAAGGCCGTTTCAATTTAGTAAAATACATCATGTGTCAAAAGTCGTTACAATAGGTGTATAAGATTTGAAAATGTATAGTTTTAGGTACGGTATCTCGGCATCCGTGAACCAGATTCAGCCAAAACTTAAATGCATATAAGATTCTATTCATTTGATCAAATCTGATTTAAAATCACATGGCCTGGTTGAATGATGCAGCGAGTTGGCAACAACTCTTTGGTTCCGGATACAATATCTCGACATCCGTGTACCAAATTGGTCCAAAACATCATCAAGTGTATTCTTTTGACGGTTTGATCTGAAGTCTGACGATCTGATTAAGCGATGCAGTACAATAATATATAATGATAGTTTGATCAGTCTAATACAAACAATAATGAATATAAAAAACTATTTCATATTGTGACCATATATCAATCTTACTTCAAAATGTATTATGTTTTCAATTATGTTATTCTAAATATTATATACATTTATTTAACATTAACGTGTTCAGAACGATTTTTTTTTTAAATTTTTAATCATTTCCTTAATAACATTTTTTCTGTAATTCCTTTTGGAACGGCTTTTTTAAATACAAGCACAATACGACATTGTTTTGATTTAGGAATAACATCATATTGATGTTTTATAATACCATCAGGAACGGCTTTATATACGGTATGTACTAATATTTTGTATAAGTTTTGTACCTCTATTTGGAATGGTCTTTGGTTCCGAATAGAATTTTGTAGTTCCTTTTGGAACGGCTTTATGGACGGACAACATATAGGACTGTGATCGTGCGGCGCCGTCTTGCATCACAACGACGTCGTTTTGCTCATTTTGTAACGGCTTTATACATGGCTAACTAGGTCAACGGTCGTTCTAAAGTTTCATATATAAATGATACTTGGTTGAATTTCCTTTCCCCTCACTTCACCTTCCTCTTCTCTCTCTCTCTCTCTCTCTCTCTCTCTCTCTCTCTCTCCACGACCACCACCACCTCCCTCTCTCTCACCACCACCACCAATAGTCGTGGATTCACCATCAGACCACCGCTGCCACCACCAACACTCGCGGCCAGCCACCACTCCCTTCACCCCCACTCAGGCTCTTCATAATTTTCGAATTTTTTTTTTTTTTGGTAATTTTAGGTCATTTATGTAATTTTATTATTTTTTTGGTTATTTTCTGTAACTTCTGTAAATTTTAGGAAAATCTCTATAATTTCGATAGATTTTAGGTAATTTTCTGTAATGATATGTAAATTTTAGGAAATTTTCTGCTAAGTTTATGTTAAAATTTCTATAATTTGAGTTGTTAATTTCTGTATATTTATGTAAATGTTGGTTAATTTCTATAAATGTATATATTCTGTAAAATGAATGTGTAAATGTTGATTTTTGTTCATTTTTGTAAATTCATAAATGTTGATTAATTTATAATTTCTGTTTTTTTTTTGTAAATGTTGGTTTATTTGTAAGTTCTATTTTTTTTTTGTAATTTCTGATTTTTTTGGTAATTTCTGAAAAAAATTGTGTAATTTCTGAAACTTCGTGTAATTTCTATCTTTTTTTTTTTTTTGTAATTTCTGAAAAATGTTCCGTAAGTTCAGAATTTTTTGTGTGTAATTTCTGAAATTTTTTGTGTAATTTCAGAATTGTTTTTGTAATTTTTGAAATTTTTTCTGTAATTTCCGATTTTTTTTTTTGTAATTTCTGCAAATTATGTAATTTTTTTGTAAATTTATGGAAATTTATGTAATTTAGTAAAACTTTTAGGAAACTTGTTGGGATTTAGTACGAATTTTAGGAAACTTATTGTGATTTAGTACGAATTTTAGGAAACTTGTTGTGATTTAGTGCAAATTTTAGAAAAAATAATATAATATCTAAGTTTATAATATATTAAAAGAAATTTTAATATTATAATATATTTCTTAATAGTTTATAATAATTTTTAATATATTATACAGAAAACTATTATTATAATAGATTTTATAAATATTATAATATATATATTTTTTATAATATACTATAGTTGTCATTTTAGGATAATTTAAAAATCAGGACAATTATATTACCTTTAAAAGGATATATAATATTATATTAATATATAATTATGATGAAGTTTACACTACATTATAATATATTAAAAGCAAATATAATATAGTAGAAATTTTTGGAAAAATAATATAATACCTAAGTTTATATTACCATTAAAATGAATAATAATATTATAATATAATATGTGAATTTATGGCATTTTTTATAATTTTATGTAAATCTGTTATAATTTTTCAATGTATATATAGATTCCATGACGATCAACGCTCCGGCCCCTCCTGGATGTGGTCGTGGCCAGATTAGTCCTGTTCCCGCCGTTCATGCGGAAGCACCCCCACCACCACCAGCAGAGCCTCTAGTGCCACAAGCCCCACCAGTCGACCCGGCCACCTGGGGTCATCGACCGCAATGGTCGGCAATTCACAGGCCCCGGGACCGCCAGTTCACAGGCTCCCACTCCTCGGGCATAGGATATACCATGACCACCACCACCAGCGCCTTCAGTACCACCACCATCTGCACGTCACAAATTAGCCTCCGCGATGCGGGTAATTTAATACAAAAATGTATTAAATTATTTTCATTTAATTTTATTCAATTTTAATTTGTAATTATTTTTTCAGGTGGGACTTAGATTTCCACAGTGCCATCGATGCGACGGTGAGCAACCACTATCCTCATCCTTGGGGATGCATAAAAAAGATCCCGCAGGAGCACCTCCTGTTTTGGCTCTATAACATTAAGGTAATTAAGATTTATGCAGAATTATAATTACATTTTCAAATTTTAATCTGATCGATTACTTGAGATTTTATTTTGCTATGTGAATCTGTAGCTTAATTACTGGTGGGACTGTGACGATGAGCCCAAGTACAAGGTAGTTCGTTGGTAGGTCGGTCTGTTCCTACAGAAGCAGTTCTCGGACGCTCGGGCTCAATTGTCCCGACCGCTTTGGCTGGTCAATCAGATTTGGCGGCAGCTGTTGGACTACTAGACTCCCAAGACTTCAAGGACATGTGGCAAAGAATAAGTCCAACTGGGCAGCCAACCCGGCCACAACAGCGACCGTCTACCGAGGGGGATCGTCGTTCGTTGGCCACCACAAGTGGAAGATGGTAAGTATCTTTAAGTTGTTTGATTCTTTTTAATGCATTATTATTTATTTAAATTTATCTTTGACAAGAGACACAACTCGGTCGCCCGGTCAAGCAGATGGAGTGTTCTCCAAGGTGTATAAGATAAAGGAGGACGGGTAATGGAGCGGCTCGAGGGCATCGCAGGTGGCGGTAAGTATATTTTCAATTTCGTTTCCAATTTATATTATAATTTGATTTTTTTTGGTACTAAGTCAACTATTCCATTCGCAGGAGGCGTTCGGGAGGATGATGGAGGAACAACAAACCCAGCCTCCAAATGATCAGCAAGATCCTCCATCCTCTTCTCAAGGCTTGGTAGCCATGACCGAGCAGTAGTTGTGGAAGGTGGCCGCAGGCGGCCGGAAGAGGGGTCGAGTATTCGACCTCAACTCCGAGGCCCACCACTTGATTGCTGGACCATCGCAGCCGAGCTCGTCCTCTGCTCCACTGCCCCGGCCACCACAAGAGCAATGGCCGGACCTCGATGATCGGGTCAGAAGGCTCGAGGAGAACGTACTACGTCTGACGACCAACAGGTCTAAGCCTCCACCGGCCCCACCATCCTAAGATCCAAGTGATACCTCGGCGCACGATGACGAGGCAGAATACGGGGTATCTGGATTAGGGTCGGGTTTTGTTGTTTCTAATTTTTTTTCTTCAAAATTTCTATGTATATTTAAAAAATAATTTTGTAAATAAAATTTTAATTTTGTTAACTATATTGTTACTTCTTCTTGCTAGATAATTTATATAAATTTTTATATTCAACAAATTCAACAATAAACTATAAATACTAATATTATACTAATAAAAAATAATTAAATTACTAAATACTAAATTAGTTTCTGTAACGGCTTTTGCATGAGTTCTAGGAATACATTTCACCACTACACAACCTGGGCCAATTCCAAAAGTCATTACAAACTATGCATGTAGCAACCACACAACTGTTACAAAAACCGCATGTAGAGAAGTTACAAAAAATTGTACAACGCCGTTTAAATAACTGTCCCAAAGATAGGTAGAAAAAATGATTGAAAGACTATTCCAAGCCCATAACAAATATGCACAAGAAGGATCACAAAGACCGTTACAATTGTGGTCACATACATAATACAATAAGAGGTAAAAAGAATAATTACAAAAGAAGATCAAATAGTTACAAATACAGCTGAAACGACCGTTCCAATTGTAATACACTATTATCACTTGTTGTGTAACAAAATTCGTACCGAATAAATATCTTATTAATTCACACAAGTCGTTCTAAATAGAGTTACAAAATTAATTTCTGCATTAGGTCAAACTTTGCGGACTTATAGTCCGTAACAAGGTTCGTAGGAAGTTGGAACGGCTTTTTTGGTTGCCGCTACAATTATTTTGTAACTCGTGTTATTGGAGTGGATGCCTGGCCGTTACAAAAATGGTTACAAAAATTAAAAATCCATTACAACTTTTTACTCGGCCATTATAAAATCCGAAGCAATAAATTGATTTTTTTGTAGTGTGTATGAAGTACTCTTTGGTTTTCTCCGTTTTAGTTCGTATAGTTGAAAAATATAAAATTTCAAGTGGCATTATCATATTAATGTATGTTCATGACCATTCTCATTTTAATTTTAGAAAATAACTTATGTTTATTTATTTTATTAAAAATTAATAGATTATATAATATGATAAAAACCTTTATCTAGACAAATATATTTTTCTAATTTGATAAATATATAACTTGCAAGTATTTAGATAATTTGTATATAATTTTTATACTATTACTAATTATGTTACCAATATTAGATATATAACAAAAATATTATCATGTCATATATTCAAATAAGGAAGCCTTTTGAATTTTTTATTTATTTATTCACATTTTTCACTTTTAAATCTTCTATTGCTCGAACCAATTATCGTCAATGTCCTAAATTTTCAATTTGAATGTCAACAACACAACCTTCTTGTAATATTACTAAATTTGTTCCAAGAAAAAAAAAAAACAATCGAGCTCGTGAGCAAACTCAAACTTGAGCTCGAGCCTATTTTTTCAGGCTCGTCAAGCTCCAGCTTGAAATAGGGAGCTCAAGCCAGAAATTTTGGTCGAGCTCGGCTCATTTGCACCCCTAGTCCTTTGTATCTCTTATAACGAATAGATTCCCACGTTAATATCCATCTTGATGGGGGTTAGTTGTTAACTCCCCCTATAAAAGACCTTGTTGCCCTGGAAAAGGCCTATATTATCTAAGACGGATTGACCCGATCCGTCTACCCGACAACCCAAAATAATAGCCAGTGATGCTCATCTCATCCTTGGGTCCTAATGCACATACGTGGATGTGCACAACCTGGGACAAACTAATAAACATAATGCTCTTTTTGCTATAAATTTGTTATGATTAGTTTGTTAAATCAAATTTTATTTGAATTGATTTTGGATAGTTTGTTGAGTGTTTTTTGGAACTGTGATAGTTATCTTCTTATAACTCATCACTATAAATAGGCCACTAGTGAAATAAAAAACCATCATTAATTTTCCTGAGAACTTGAGTGTTATAGTATTTTATTTTGCCAATAGAGTGGTATGAGCACCCTTTTCTTAAGGGACCTATGTGAATGAAACCAGTGATGAACCAATCACCAAAAAACTAAACACCTAGGCTTCATCAAATTGCAGACAGTAGTTTCTTGTCTGCTCCTCCAGTTTTCAAAGGAAAAAATTATCATGCATGGGCTGTGAAAATAAAGTCTTATTTAGAAGCACATGGACTATGGGAGTTTATGAAAACAGATGCAATTTCACCACTTCCTGAGGATCCAACGATTGCTCAAATAAGAGATTATAGGGAGGACCAGAAGAAGATGCATAAGGCCAAGACCTGTATTCACTCAACAATATCAGAAGATATGTTCACAAAGATCATGATATGTGAAACTGCAAAATAGGCATGTGATATTTTGAAACAAGAATATCAAGAAAATGTCAGGACGAAATGAATGCAAGTTTTGAACCTGAAAAGGGAATTTGAGATGCAAAAGATGAACGAGACAGAGCCAGTGAAGGACTACACAAGCAGATTGTTAAAAGTAGTTAACAAAATTAGACTATTAGGAGAAGATGTTCTGAATAGCGGGTTGTGGAAAAATTATTGGTGACCTTACCAGAGAGATTTGAAACCAAAACTCTTCCCTTGAAGAATCTAGAGATTTGTCAACAATATCTCTAGTAGAACTTCTGCATGCACTGCAAGCACCAAAGCAAATGAGGGCTTACCAAAATGAAAGAGCCATTGCAGGGGCATTTAAGGCAGGTGAGATGAGTCAAGGGCACCCAAAAGGGAAGAGTAAGAAACAACAAGGGAAAAAGAATAAGCAAAAAGAAAGTCAAAACAGTGGCAACAAATGGAGTTTTCCTCTACGTAAACACTATAAGAAGACTTCACACTAAGAAAAATATTTTTGGTATAGACCTAATATCCAATGCAGGTCCTGTGATCAAATGGGTTGTATGGAGAATGTGTGCAAAAACAAACAGCATGCTCAAGTAGTGGAGCAAGAGCAGGAGGAGGAGGAGCAACTATTTGTTGCAACCTGTTTTGCGAGCCATAATTCAAGCAACATTTGGCTAATTGACAGTAGATGCACTAACCACATGGCCTTTGACGAATCACTTTTCAGAGAATGCAAGTTAGTAATATCAAAAGTTAGAATTGGCAATGGACAGTTTGTCGAGGTTGAAGGTAAAGGTACCATTGTAATTGAAGGCCCAATAGGTATAAAATTAATCTCTAATGTGATGTTTGTACCTGAGATTAATCAAAACTTGTTGAGCGTAGGGAAATTACTTGAGAAGGATTATTCTCTAACCTTTAAAGATAATATGTGTGTTATTATTGACTTGTCTGGTGTTGAATTATTTTTTGTGAAAATGAAAGACAAGAGTTTTTGCCTCGATTGGGCTAAAGCAGAGTTTAGTGAATATCCCTACTGTGAATCAAGCTGAGTTATGGCACAAGAGGTTGAGGCATTTTCATTATTCAGCCTTGGATTATATGCAGAAAAAGAAAATAGTAAGGAAAATGTCTTTGACGCAAGGAGTTGCTGCTGTGTGTGAGATATGTCAATGAGGGAAGCAAGTCAGGCTACCATTTCCAGTTGGAAAAGCATGGGGAGCAACTGAGAAGCTTCAACTCATTCATACTGATGTTTGTGGAGGTATGAAAACTGCTTCTCTAAATGGTAGCAGGTATTTATACTTTTCATCAACGACTTTACTCGAATGTGTTGGGTATATTTCCTTAAACAAAAGAATATGATTGCTGATGTCTTTTGGAAATTTAAGGCATGGATAGAAAATCAATCTAGCTGCAAAATTAGAGTACGTCGGTCCTACAATGGTACTGAATATACTGCTGGTAATTTGCCAAGTTTTGAGAAGATGCAGGGATGGAGCATCACTGTAACCTACACCCTTCAGCAAAATTGGGTATAGTGAGAGGAAGAATAGAAAAATTATGGATATGGCTTGATGTTTGCGAATTGAGAAGGGTATGCCAAAGAAGTTTTGGGCAGAGGATGTTAATACAGCTGTATTTATGCTAAATAGCTTACCAACTAAGGTTTTAAAAGGAAAAACACCTTTTGAGATCTGGTATTGTTTTAAGCCTTCTGTTGTTAATTTAAAAATATTTGGTTGTTTATGTTTTACCCATGTCCCAAATGTAAAACAAGGAAACCTAGATCCTAAAGTAGAATACGGTGTTTTTGTTGGTTACAGTAGTGTCACAAATGGTTACAGAATTTTTTATCCTTTGATAGAAAAAGTGAAAATATGTAAAGACGTCAAGTTTGATGAAACTACAAGATGGAATTGGGATAAAGAGGAGCCCGAAAATATCCACAAAAAGGAAGAAAAACTAGAGTTGCATGAAGATGAGAGAATTGATGATGTTCTTGTTAAGGGTACAAGGTTGCTTACAGAAATATATCAAAGTTGTAATGTGGCAATACTTGAACCTGGAGGATATATTGAGGCCTCCAAAGATGCAAAATGCATTGGAGGAGGAGATAAAGATGATAGAGAAAAATCAAACTTGGCAACTAGTGGACAGACCACAACATAAGAAGACCATTGGTGTGAAATGAGTTTACAGAACCAAACTTAATGCTAATGGTTTTGTGAACAAACACAACGCAAGGCTAGTTGTGAAGGGATATGCTCAACTATATGGTGTAGACTTTTCAGAGACGTTTGCACCTATTGCAAGGTTAGATACTATCAGATTTCTCCTAGCACTTGCAGTACAAAAGAAGTGGCGAATTTATAAACTTGATGTTAAGTCAGCTTTCTTGAATGGAAACCTAGAGGAAGAAATTTTTTGTGGAACAACCTGAAGGACTTCATAGTTGATTCAAGTAAGGTGTACTTGCTTAAAAAGGCGTTGTATGGCTTAAAGCAGGCTCCAAGAGCATGGTATAATAGGATTGATGATGATTTGCAGAAGATGGGGTTCAACAAAAGCATGAGTGAATCAACTCTGTATAAAGTTGTTGATTGTAATTTGATTATTGTTTCACTATATGTTGATGACTTACTTGTGACAGGAAGCAATTCAGGTCTAATCGAGCAGTTTAAAGCTCAAATGAGACAAGCCTTTGAAATGACTGATCTAGGAGAAATGACATTTTTCCTAGGTATGGAGATTCAACAAACTCAATATAAATTTTTTGTCGAACAACAAAAATATGCTAAGGAGGTGCTGAAAAAATTCAATATGGAGGATTGCAAGTCAATTAGCAGTCCTCTTTCTCAAAATGAAAAATTCAGCAAAGAACACGGTGCTGAGAAGATTGATGAGGGACCATACAGAAGCATTATAGGATGTCTAATGTACTTGACTGCAACAAGGCCAAATATAATGTTTTCTGTAAGTTTGTCATCTAAATACATGCATTGTGCTAGTGAGTTGCACTATAAAGCTGCAAAGAGTGTCTTGAGGTACATAAAGGGGACTCTACTCTATAGATTGATGTTTGAAAGGAAAGATAAGTTGTTTCTACATGGTTTTGCCGATAGGGATTGGGCAGGATCATGTGATGATATGAGAAGTACAACCAACTACTTGTTTAGCCTTGGATCAGGTTGTTTTAGTTGGAGCTCAAAGAAGTAAGAAGTTGTGGCACAATCAACAGTTGAAGCTGAGTATGTTGTAGCAGCTACAATGGTTAATCAAACCTTATGGTTGAGAAGTTGATGACAGATTTTCATATGGCTCAAGAGGATGCAACGATGATATATGTTGATAATTAAGCTGCCATAGCAATCTCTAAAAATCCAGTCTTTCATGGCAGAACGAAACCAAGTCAAGTATTACTTTGTTAGAGAAGTTCAGAAGATTAATGAAGTTAACTTGGCCCACTACAGTACACATGTCCAACTAGCAGATATTTTGACAAAAGGACTGCCAAAGTCAAGATTTGAAGCATTGAGAGAGGAAATTGGAGTTTGCAGCAAAAATAGCAAGGATGAGTGATAAACATAATGCTCTTTTTGCTACAAATTTGTTATGATTAGTTTGTTAAATCAGATCTTATTAGATGATTTTATTTGAATTGATTTTAGATAGTTTGTTGAGAGTTTTTTGGAACTGTGATAGTTATCTTCTTGTAACTCATCACTATAAATAGGGCACTAGTGAAATGGAAAACCATCATCTTTTTCCTGAGAACTTGAGTGTTATAGCACTTAATTTGCCAACACAAAGAGCCCCTATAACTACCGATTATCTCTATTTGGAAGGTATGTGTTTTTGATAGTCAGTTATGATTCTTCGACCTCCTTTACCTCTAGTTCCCAATCTAACTTTATCATCGGAGTGTTTTAGTTCGGGGGTCATTATAGTGAGCCTAACATGTGTTTCAGGTCAACCGTCATCATCTCAGTTGCAGACCTCTGGACCTCAATTCCAGCGTGACCTAAGCAGTGTTCTATCCTCGACCTATACTACTCATTGGCCCAACATACAGCCTCAACCTGGATCATATCTAAAAAAATATTAAATTACCAATTATTCTCTTATACTATGTTTGGATTGATAAATTTAATAATAGGGGGATCCAGGATAGTTCGCCATCTAGTTGAGTTAATTAAGGCTCATCCTCCCTCTATCATCTTCTTGCTTGAACTAAATATAAGAAACGGATGTTTGATATTTTGAAGAGTAGATTTGGTTTATCTGGGGTTCATGTTGACGTGGTGGGTCGGAGTGGATATTGATGTTTATCTGCTCTGTCTTTCAAAGTCTCATATTGACGTTGATGTCAGGCAATCGAATTTATCATAGCGATTTACTGGATTTTATAGAGACCTAGGTCTTTGTAGACGGAGAGAGTCGTGAGTTTTGCATAAACACCTCAGTGGTGTCTCTTCTTAGCCATGATTAATTTGTGGTGATTTCAATGCCACTTTTCTTTCTCAATGAAAAACACAGTTTCACTCCTATACAAAATTGAGGGGGGGGGGGGGGAATGATGCAGTACTTCCGAGCAGAAATGGAGGAGTCGAATTTGCATGATCTGGGGTTTGAGGGCCCAAAATTCACTTGGTGCAACAAGTGTGAATTTCCACCACTGTTCGAGTTCGTTTTGACTGTGCTCTTGCAGATAGTAACTAGAGGCTGTGTTATCCTAATGTGTTTGTACAACATCTTACAATGGTTTACTTGGACCACTGTACTTTACTTATTCGTGCTGCCGCTAATGGTCTAAGGCCATGGCGAAGTGTGCATCGGCCGTGGCATTTTGAGGCTTTGTGGGTTAAATTCATTGGATGCAAGTTGGTTATTCGGGAAACCTGGGAGTAGAAGGATAGCTCATTGCCGGTTTCTGATTCGTATGAGTTAATCAATTCCTGTAGATTGGGGCTTATGAACTGGCATGGGAGATGGCACAGATTCGAATTTGGCAAGATAGTTGGATTCCTAGGCTGCATACCTTCCGTCCTATTTCTCTAGTGTTTAATCTTCCAGAATCAACCATGCTTAATTTGCTCATAGACTCTGTTGATCACTTCTTGGAGGTGTTGGCACATACAATCTCTCAAAAGGATGCACACATTGATTATGGTCGTAAGGTCTAATTCCTTGAGTGGTCTAGATGTTCGGGAATAGCCTGTAAACATTATGAGGTGAGTATCTCGGCGGGAACACTCTAATGCTTAAATTAGCTACAGGTCGAAGATAAGGTCTATAATATAAAGAGAGTAGCCAACTAAGAGGAAGACTACATACCCACAGATGAATAATGATTGGAGTATTTATAGGATTTGTCCAATTATACGAACACGCTTGGAGCTCTCAGATTTCGCCACCTGTGAACCATCTAGGCCTCTTCTGCAGCTGGTGGGCTTTTATGGCCCCTTATTTTCCTAAATCTTTATTCCACATACTATTGTACCTCAAAGGCAACAACGTGGATGAATTGGAATTCTGTTTGGCTTGCCAAGGTTCTAAATAGAGTAAAAGAAATTCTTTGGCGATTGTGCCGTAGGTAAAAGAAATTAGAAAGTATTTTAAATCCTTCAACTCACATTTTGAAGTATATTTTATGAAATAGTTATGATTTTAAATTCTTCGGGATAATCATATTTATATTCACTGATCTATAGTGTAATTACACAAAAACATCCCCACCTTTATATAGAGATATTTGAAATTAAGTCCGTAAATACTTTTTTCAGATATGATCTTGTCCTCAAATTGCAGCCTTAAGTTTTTCAAATTACAGTTAAATCCTTTTTAAAAATACAATGTAGTAAACTCAAATTGAAGTTATATATAAAATGATTGTTTCAAATGAATATATATAATAACACAGAACTAACTTCAAAATTGAATATCAATAAATGAAAAAACTCATTATCGAAGAAGATCAAGGGTCCGCAATTTTACCCTGTCAGAAAAAGGGTCCGTAATTTTATATAAAACTAAAGTCATAGCAAATAATTTGGTCGTTTGAATTTAAAAAAAAAATAAAAAAGAAAAGGATGAACTTGCCATATTTTGGATTAAAAACTAAATAGCCAATCAGTTCTTGGCTCAATGATTACGCTGATGTGCCAATTTGATTGAAGATTTGTGTTCAAATATCGTATATGTGATTTTTTTAATTTTTTTTTATATATTATGATTCTAATAAATTTATTAGATGTCAGTATATTTTGTCATTAATTAATGCACATATAACTAAATTACTCTTTAATATTTTTGAATATACTGAATAATATAATTGATCATTTCTATAAAATAAAAAAAATCTTCGGACGAAACTATTAAGATATTAAGTATTAAATTATACTTCTTTCTAACCGCTTAAACTTTTAAGCGTGTTAAGATATAAATGAAGTACATTGTACAGCCTAAACCTATGCTAATCAACTAATATCCTCTCGGCTAAGAGCTTTTTCTCTTAATTGAGAGCTTTACCTACCCAGTTGACTTTCCTTCCTTATGATTGGTCCTTTCCTTACTCTTGCATGCATGTTGGTTAACGTTATTTCCTTCCTTTTCTGTGCTTATCTTACCGATATTCCCTCTTCTTCATAGGTCTCCATTGCTTCACCTCCAACCGGCGGGATCCATTTGGCATTCATACGCTCGACTTATTCCTCCAATTTCTCGAATATCCTTAGTCTTAACTTTTGATCTTGATTTATCTCTATTTTGTACTCTTTGCTACCAGGTCTAGGTCTTTACTTCTTGCAGGGTAAGGCTTTGCATTAAAGAGTTCATTTCTGAATTACTTGCTCGTCATAGCGTCCCGTGTTCTTCTTCTTCTTCCGGAATGGCCGACGATTTGTACAATCTGAGTGGGGCTCTTTCTCTCAATGAGGATGAAAATCTACCTATTATGTTGCCTGTTGGATTAAGTCCTGATGCTAGCGTGAATCCAGGTTTCTTTCTGGTTGGTAAACTCCTTGGCAGACGTTCATTCAACTTCAAGGCTTTTAAAAACACAGTACTTAACTCCTTCAACCCCGGCAGGGGACTGGAGTTCCATCTCATTGAGGATGACAGAATTCTTTTTTAGTTTAGTCACATTGTGGATCAACGCAGTGAAAGAATCGGTACGGCCCGGGAACGCGGCGGAAGCATAAAATAAAAAAAATTAAAACGATTTCAAAGGAGTGTTCCCTTTGAATTCCTGAAAGTTCGGTGTATTCAAAAACATCATAACATAAGTAAAAAACCTGCTTGAACATGTGGCTAGAGGAGGAAACGAAAAAGTACAATAATTTAAATCGGAACATTACTTTTTTCGTTTGACATGTAGAACGGCAACAAGCATTGATTCCCTTTTCGTTCCTTTTCCATTCACCTTAGGATTCAAATTAGAACTCCTCTAATTTGTCTACACCAGACTTGTGGAAGCAAATCTAGATCTACTCCTAGGTAGAAGCTAGATCAAGGAAGAAATGAAAAACGCATTACACTATTGATTAGTGTATACGTAATTCTCATGTTCTCATCTTGAATCTAATTCAAAGAGAACTCAAAAATGGAGAAAAATGAAGGAAACTTTCATGGCTTGTGTGAGGAGAGTACAAGTTAGGGAATTGAAAAGTATATACATGTCTTGTGTGTTGTGTAATCAAAATTACATACAAAACTAGTTATTTCCAAATTAACTTCTACACACTATGCACAACATGTGCACCACTACCCATCATGGTAATTCACATCAGTGCTTACATGGAGGATTTTCAACTTCTCTTCAACTTGCATCAAACCTTTGAGCTTGAATTTCAAGTCATGGACTGATTTTGACCGGTTTTGATTTAATCAAATTAAATCAAGTCCAATCAAGATCCATGAGTTCCATCTTAATCCAATTAATATTAAACCTTATTGAAATCCAAAAGTTTATTCAATCCAATTAAATAAACATAAGCTCAAGCACTAATTAATTGATCCAATCAATTAATTAAATCAAATCCAATAAATTAATCCAATTAATTTAAAGGTGTTAAGCCCAAATTTAATTAATCCAATTAGTTAATTCTTGGGCCATCCATCCAATGGATTTTCCAATAAATGATCCAATCATTTATATTCTCCTTGAATTAATTTAATCCAATTAAATTAATTCGCTTCTTCCAGAATTAATTCCATTACTTCCATAGTGATTTGTGTGTGACTTTTTAGGTTCATCCTCAGCTAGACTTTGGCTTGTGTCCAACATAATTGATTAATTAAATCCAATTTAATTAATTATTTCTTATTAACCATTAATCAAAAACGCCTGTCACCATGGGTGGCCTTCTAGCAACGGTCCATGGCACTCAAGACTAAGTGAATATTGGCGTGAACATTTAGGCTCCGAACTCCATACAGGTATAGTCTTTCCATCGACCATCTCCTGGCCTAGTCTAGGGCATGAAATTGGTCTTTGGTTCCCATCCTAGACTAGGCAACTATGCTTCAAACTCGAGACGCGTTTACTGTATTGATCGACCTAGGAAACCATTCCCTACTCGACCAATCGCTACGGTCGTAGACTTGAAGAGTTTAAACCATCTTAGAGTGCATAGCAGATATAGCTGTCAAATACTGACAGGGGATAGATTCTCTCTTGGAATCCACCATCCTCACTATATACTCCGACTACATTGGACAAGGCTTATAATGACCATATCAAGGACACGGTCACCTCTCGCCAGATCCAAGATACAGCCTTCATATGCATGCAACTGCCATGATTCCTCAAGTCTAAGGACTAATCCCGTACTATCGGAACCGGGAATTCCAGTCATACCGACCAAGCCTCCAAGGCTTCCATATAACGATTCCCACGATTCAGTTCAGTCAGTCGACTACCTTGCCAATTAACCCATTAAAATTGCATAGACGACCTACGTCTGGCACTGATGAAACTCGGTACTCACCCAGTGAATGCAATACTTAGTGCAAGTCTCTATAGGGCACTCGAGGCCCAATCTTGATGTGCTCGACTTGGAACGTTTTAGACCGACCCTTAAGGAGTTGGTTTCATAGCCGCCAACCTATCCGCAACTCAACTCAATGGGTTTAACCAATTAGTCTGTGAGCATTTGTTGTGACATTGAAACGCTATTCAATGTGAGTAGCAAGCACAAAAAACACATTTTGCCAATGATGAATACTTACTTTATCCATCAGTATAATATTACTTTGATAAAGATCGACGAATAGTTCCTTGAACAACCAATCTAATTGACTTTCTGGTCACCTATTCCAACAATCTCCCACTTGACCACAAAGCTAATTACCCATGTTGCTCAGCGCCTTCTGAGCATGAGCAATCTACAATACTGGCTCGATCTTGAGGGTCTACTATATTTCTCTGCCGAAGTGACACGATCCAACCGTGTCACCTCTTCCTACCATTGCTGCCTGCAAATGGTGGTTGTCTAAGAAGTTTCCATGGATCTGTGATGAGATCTCAGGCCCAAAAAGCTTTTGCTAAAACCCCGTTTTTCGCCTCCAAGGCAACTACTGGCTTAGTCGTGCTAGGCACCACATCCATCCTATGGATGCGGTTTTCAATACAAACCACTTTCTAGAAACGACTTCCAAAGTCGTCATACATTCGACTTTCATAATGACATGTCGTGGTATCCCGCTTGAAAACTTTTCAAGCCACCACACTCACCATTAAGTCCAAATGCATATACATATTGAGACTAAACATTATTCACATGATTCTGAAAGCTAGTATCGCTATAGCCTTCCAGAATTAACCCTCCAAAAAATGTGCATCAAGAACACTTCTTTAATCCTTATTCAGGTATTAAAGATATCCTCAACAGTTGTCTACTGCCTTCTCGGCACAAGCCCAATAACCGTTGTTATGCCCAAAGCATACACAACATCAGGCCCAAGGCACGAACAATATTTTGATGCTACCTAAGGCAAAGACATAGGGAATGTCAAACATCTAAGCTTTCTCATCAGTCTACCGTGATTGAGTCTTGAACAGCTTACCCTGTATAAAAAAAATCTAATTCCTATCATGGAGAATTGCGTGAACAACGCTCGTGTTTTAGTATTTCCTAACATCTTAAATTCATTCCAAATGAATAAGACGTTACACACTAATCATTTGGAACAAAACTATCCTCCCACTAACCCTAAAGCCCGTTACTGATTGAGTCATACTCCATATAAACTAGTCAAAAAGAAGATTCCAGTAACACAAAATTTCAAACCCAATTTGAATTTTCATGATGGATCCAATAGCTCTAAGCCATTGATCCAAATCCGATGTCCAACATCGCTTCTCCTTGTATCTTTTGGATGATAATCCAATTGACCGGACAGGCCCAGGAACCGATACCTCTCAAGTAACTAAGGTATTCTGGTTATCCCTAGGAGGACTGGAATATGGTCAGTGGAACAATATAATTACAAATGATGCTTGCATTATTCTGCATTAAACCTGCACAAATCAGACACCTAGTCTAATTTGTCTCCCACTAGTCCCTTGACGTATATGGGACCATCCCATATACTCAAGAATTTTGTAGGATACAGGCTTGCCAAACCATATCCTATGTGGCAACTAGATCATGACTATTAGAAAATGCCATGTTTCTCAACTTGGCAACCTTTTAAGTACATGTCTAGACGGTTTAAGGTAATCCAGTGAAACCCCAATCGAACCAAGTCTAACAAGGTTCAATTTCTCCCTTATCAGAGACCGTTAAACCATGGTCCTTACAGGAAGAATTCCACTGAGTGAGAATTCCATTCTCATTTGGATATCCAAGAAATCATACTAAATACACACCCCTTCGATCTAATCGAAGGGCTTAATTTTGGAACCAGCTTGGTTCACCACTCCAAGTCTAATTCTCCGAACCTCCACAAGGTCCTTAGACTTGTGAACCCTTTTATGGTCCCTTTGGCAAGCCCACTTTGTCCAAAAAAGAGCTTTACGGTCTTTCCATCTCAGAGACGACTTGTAAGCTAGTCAACTCAGATTGTCTATCGCTAGACTCTTTGAATCTTCCAACTTCCTCGTCCTTAACTAAAGGAAGAATCATCCTAGCTTATGGATGCCAAATTCGTAAGTTTATCTTGATTATCCATTTTAATCATTTGATATTGAGTACTCATAATCCAATTATGGGATAATATTTAAGGAAAACTATGTATCCCACCTAGCAGAGAAGAATATCCATTCTTTGTCAAATAAAGCAATTTTATTGATCAAATATATGTAATTAAAAAACTGTCCAACAGTATATAAAATCATACTTCGATCATGCCAGGTTACATGTTTCCTTTCAAACTCTATGCTAACATGATCACTGCTATGCTAAGCCTGACTAGTCCCTAGTCTTTGCAGCAACGGCCCTGCCATCGCTAAGCCTTAGGACCTGTCTTGGCTTTCTACTCATCACCACATGCAAACCATTCGCAGATTATGATTAACGGGTATCCAATACCAAAGAGTAGAACAATAATCATGTTGGTACTCAATTCAAATGTACCTTCATTGGAAAGGAGCTTAGGACACTCCCTCTTCCAATGTCCATTTTCGCGGCAGTTAATACACACACATCGTTTGGAATCTATGACTTTGACTGTCGAACCCTCTTCCTCTTTCCTTTACCTCTGCCCAGTGGTATAACAGGATCACTCAAAGTGCTAGCAGCAATTGATATTGTCTTAGCTTTCTTCCTCTTCCAGCGTCCGGCACCCTTGCCTTTCGCTTCTGAGGTCGAAGCCTCTCTCACTAGTATGTCCAGCGCAGATTTTTCAATCGTTGCCTCATGCCGGACCAACATATTTATCAACTCATGAAGGTCTTTCTCAAGCCATTCATGTTGTAGTCGACAATAAATTGATCGAATAAGGTAGGAAGAGACTGAAGGTTCACGTCAATATACGTCTCTTTTTCAAGATCAGCTCGGAGGTCTTTGAGCTTTTCCACAAGGGATAGCATCATCACTCCATGCTCTTGTACAGACGACCCTTTTGTCATCTTAGCTCCGAAGAATGCCTTCGTTGTAGTGTATCTAACATGCCGGTCCAAGACCGTATAGATATCTTGCAAACAAAGCATAATCGAGCCAACATCATCCAGCCTATCGTACTGCTTCTGGATCTCTTTAGCCATCGAGGCTAGTACAATGTTGCGGACTTGCCGATGGTCAGCATGTATCTTCTCAAACGCAAAGCGTTCTTGAGGCATTGACCCATCTGGCAAGGCCTGAGGAAGATCCTCATCCAAAATGTAAGTCTGATTCTCAAAATCTAAGACTATCTTAAGATTTCGTAGCCAGTCGTTGTAGTTTGTTCCATTAAATTTATTAGCTTCTAGTATTGGCGTTAGTGGATTCTCAAACATCTACATTCAAAATGTAAACAGAAAAACATTAAGTAGATTATAGTAATATTATGTTCAAGTTAAGACTTGGTCTTTAGTCATTAACCTCTCCCACTATTTTTGCGAAAGCCCATCACTCTCAAATGGAGTTCCGAAAAACCATTCCTAGAGGGCTTGAGGTCCACAAATACAATTCTCTATGCCCCGCTTTTACGATTCACACGAAAAAAAGGCTTTGTGGGAGGTAACCTATACCATTCTCATCCAATGAGATCCTCAAGTTTTTTTGTCTCGCCTCTTCACATGATCCCGAGGACTTCAAGCGAATCATGTTACTCAGCATTAGGCCCGATCCATCAACCAAATGAGTATCTCAACTATCCACCCCCCCCCCCCCCCCCGACTCGTGAGACAAGGAAATAGGAGCATATTTTTTTGTTCATAACAATAGCATAGCTTTCTTCCATTCCAAACATGCCACGATTCGTGAGACCACGAATAGGTGAAAGTAACTTCCTCACTACATTGCTAGAGATGGAAGGCTTGGATTTAAATCAAACCATTTGACTTTTTAATCCATTAATGGGCCTAATATTTACTTGAACCATCCAAGTGAGAGTTAAGTTTATTAGTGACCGAGACCTCATCATTAAGAAAGTTTTGCATGCTCGAGTTTTAACATTGAATATAAAGAGATGCCTTCCAAACACATCATACATCAAATATTAAAACATACACCACATGCAAAAATAAGCCTAGCATGCCCCTGTTGAATGATCACAAGCCCAATCCTATGTGATCCACTGAGCCTGCAGTGGATCTATGGTCAATCTAGGGTAGCCTACACTATTACAAAATTATAACCCATTATCATTCTAATGGGCCTTGTAACACCTCTTCATTCTTTTGGACTCTCCATCGTGGGCTCCGTCCAACGGGCCTCTTCTTGGGCCTCCATCGCCATGAAAGTGCTTCCTTACAATTTATTTCAAAAATAAATCATCACCAACCTAACTACACTCATTACAACTTTACATAAGAAACCCCAATCATAAGTTGGGGGGAGTACAAAAGGAGGGGGAAAGCAAACCTTATTATTTCAAGGCCAAAAACGAGAGAGAGAGAGAGAGAGAGAGAGAGAGAGAGAGAGAGAATAATAAAACAAAGAGGCACGCAGGCCTCACCAAAAAATTAAACCATACATAAGGGTCATGGGCTTTGTGATCATCCCCATTGTTTATCCAATAAATAATTAATACACATTTATATCAAATATAAACATGCCCAACAAATAAATACATCCAATGCATTTATTAAAATGATATCCAATATCATAACCAACACCATAATTACATGCAGAAAAATATATATTAATGATGCAATAAAAAATGAATATCAAGTATCATACATCCAATGTACCAAAAAAATATTTTTTGTTTGGAAACCATTTCTAAATTAATCTAAGGCATAATTTAATTTTAGAAAAATCCAATTTAACGAAAATTAAAATTAGCCAAAATTAATCATTTCAGAAAATATGCAGAAATGTGAAAATTTCAATTTTTCGGGTTAGGGCAGTATTCGATTCATGTAACTTAAAGCAGTCTTAGACATGTGCATAATCTTGTATACATGCATAAGTCAAGAGCTGGTTTTGGACAGTAATAGCTTTGCTCTTGTGTTTTCAAGTCGGTTATTTTCATTTTTTATTGTTTGAGAATTTGGAAACGAATTTAGTAGAACAATTCCTATTGGAATGGGGCTTTTGTTTTGGACCGTATTTTCAATTTTTACAGGGTAGTTTTAATGTGATTTGAATCTAGTCACTTTATCACAATATTTCAATCATAGGCTCACACACTTCCACATAGGCTTCCCACAATATTTTCCATAGACCTGCACACTTGCTTATAGGAGAAAAAACATCAGACAAGACAGGTGGTCAAGCCGCGGGAACGCGCGGCCGGCCAAAGCGCAGCGCGCGCTTGGCCCCTTGGCGGCTGGCAGCTACTGTGCTGCACATTTTTTTCAATCCAATTTTTTTAAAAAAAATTCTGCATTAAAAAACTGAAACTAAAACATGCTTTGCAGAAAATCTAATTTTAAAAAATGCACGGATATCTATAATTAAAAGCAAAATTAACATATATTTTTTTAAACACATAATCATGCTTAAAACCATAAAACATGCTTTCAAAAAGCAAATTAAACATGTTGAACACGCTCATCACATAAAAGCATGTTATTCCTAAAGCCACAACACCGAACCGTGCTCTAATACCACTGAAAGAATCGGTACGGCCCCGGAACGCGGCAGAAGCATAAAATGGTGTTCCCTTTGAATTCTCGGGCGTTCGGTGTATTCAAAAGCATCATAACATAAGTAAAAACATGCTTGAACATGTGGCTAGAGGAGGAAACGAAAAAGTACAATAATTTAAATCGGAACATTACCTTTTTCATTTTACATGTAGAACGACAACAAGCATTGATCCCTTTTCGTTCCTTTTTCGTTCGCCTTAGGATTCAAATTAGAACCCCTCTAATTTGTCCACACCATACTTATGAAAGCAAATCTAGATCTACTGCTAGGTAGAAGCTAGATCAAGGAAGAAACGAAAAATGTATTACACTATTGATTAGTGTATACGTATTTCTCATGTTCTCATCTTGAATCTAATTCAAAGAGAACTCAAAAATGGAGAAAATGGAGGAAATTTTTGTGGTTTGTGTGAGGAGAGTGCAAGTTAAGGAGTTCAAAAGTGTATACATGTCTTGTGTGTAGTGTAATCAAATTACATACAAAACTAGTTATTTCCAAAATAACTTCTACACTCTATGCACAACATGTGCACCACTACCCATCATGGTAAGCCACATCATTGCTTACATGGAGGATTTCAACTTCTATTCAACTTGCATCAAACCTTTGAGTTTGAATTTCAAGTCATGGACCGATTTTGACCGGTCTTGATTTAATCAAATTAAATCAAGTCCAATCAAGATCCATGGGTTCCATATTAATCCAATTAATATTAAACCTTATTGAAATCCAAAAGTTTATTTAATCCAATTAAATAAACATAAGCTCAAGCACTAATTAATTGATCCAATCAATTAATTAAATCAAATCCAATTGATCCAATCAGTTGGGTATTTTTAGAGATGTTGATCTGGACAAAGGTGGACAGGGTTGGGGTTCTTCGCTGCACATCGGAGTTGGACTCGACATCACTAAACCACTTCGATGGATAATGAAAATTCACACTGTTGTTGGCGACGAATCGGTAATTTCCTTCACATATGAACGCCTACCCAATTTCTGTTATTGGTGTGGCCGACTGTGACATATCATAAAGTTATGTGATTGTCAGTACGAAGAGGGTTTCAATGAGAGTCAAGAACATCTTCTTTTCGGACTATGGCTTCGTGCCACCACTACGACGGCTGTTCGATCTAGAGTCTTTTCGGCTGCTATCCCTCATCCTCTGTTCCTCTCGGCCTCACGCCACCGACCCTCACTTTGCGATACTCCTCGTGGTTCAACTATATTCTCCATCCCCTCTGTCTGAATCCCCCCCACTGACACTACTCCTCCTAACTTATCCCATCCCCAAGACGTACATCCTAACCTCACAAACTTTGCCTCAACGTTGTTCACCACCATACCAACTATATCCCCTACCACTAATGACCAAATCAATACTCATCGCCCCTCTGCCAATCTTTTGCCTCACATTAACCACAAACCCAACACCAACTCCCTCCTATCCATCCCAGCCCTCACCAACATGCCCCTCAACTTCACTATTGTTGCCATCGTCTCACACTCTCCATCCCATTCCTCCTCATCCTTCCTTATATCCAGAAAAAAAAAAAAAAAACCAGCCACACGCAAAATTATTTTAGTGCAGAAGAAATGTAAACTTATCGATGAAACTTTAAAGGTGACGAAAACCCACCTCAAGAGCATTAGACAATCTGACCGCGATATACACGATGTTTCGGACCCTTCTTTGGATTTGGCAGAGGCTATGGAGTAGCTTCGTCGAGCATTATGAATCTACTAGCGTGGAACTGTCGGGGACTGTGGGGTTCCCCGACAGTCAATGGCCTGGAATCACTCATTCAGGCTCATAACCCCTCTTTGGTGTTCCTCTCGGAAACCAAATGTACTCGATGTAAGTTTGATAAGCTTTGAAATCGACTACGTATGCATGGGGTTGGTGTTGATTGCGATGGTCGAAGTGGTGGTCTAGCATTATTCTGGGACAAATCTATTACGTGTACTTTGCGGAGCTTCTCTAAGAATCACATTGATGTCATAGTGGAATCGACAAACAATCTCCTGCTTGGCATTTTATCGGTTTTTACGGCGACCTTGACACCTTGAATTGAAGGAGATCTTGGGATTTGCTAAAACTTCTTGCTCGTCAGTCTACTTATGAATGGTTGGTGGTCGGGGACTTCAACGAGATTCTTGTGCAATCCGAGAAAAATGGTGGGCTTTATTGACCAAACTGGCAAATGCGGGATTTCGGTGAGGCTCTCAATTCTGCCAATTTGCATAATCTGGGTTTCGTTGGGGATTCGTTTACTTGGTGTAATAGGCAAGATCACCCGAACACTATTTACGAACGTCTCGATCGGGCGTGCGACAATTATGCCTGGTCTTCTTGTTCCCTAATGCTCGAGTCACTCATACTCCGTCTGTCTTCTTGAATCACTCCCTACTAGTCGTCGAGTTAGCCCCTAAACAGCCCCACTCTCGTCATTCTTGTAAACCGTCCCGTTTTGAGGCAGCATGGTTTAAGCATTCTGACTGTGAAAAAAATTATTGCTGAGGCTTGGAAGTGCATGGGTGTATATTCTCCACAAAAATCATTAGAACTCAACTTTGAGCACTGTCATTCCCGTTTTCGCTCCTTGTCGCACAATAACCACAAGACCTTCAGTAAAGAGATCAAGGAATTGGAAAAAGGCCTTCTGGATATTAGAAAACAAGATATTACCCTTTCCACGAAAATTCCAGAGGATAACCTTCGCAAGGAGTTGGAATATGTTCTTCAAACCGAGGAAATATTCTGGAAACAGCGGGGAAAAGTCATTGGCAAAAATAGGGGGATCGTAATACACGCTTTTTCCACAATCAGGCCAGCCGCACTTTCATAAAGAACCATATCTCTCGACTTAAGGATTCGGAGGGGCGATAGATTGAGGAGGAACTGGATTTAGAGAAACCTATCATGTATCATTTTACCCGGGTTTTCACATCGGCGAACCCTTCGAACGATGACTTAGCACGGGGTCTCGAGGCTATAACTTGCAAAGTTGATTCGGACATGAACTCGGATTTGCTTAAGCCCTACACTGCTGAGGAGGTTGTTGATGCTATCTCTCATATGGCCCCTTTCAAATCTCCGGGCTCGGATGGTATGCCCCCGATCTTTTTCCATAAATTTTGCCATATTATCATACATGATGTGATTCGTTGTGTTTTATCCATTCTTAATGATCACTCACTCGATCCCTCTCTTAACTTCACCACATTGTCCTTATCCTTAAGTGCAATAAACCTATTATTATCTCACAATTTCGACCTATCATTTTATGTAATGTAGTGATGAAAATTTCCACAAAATGTATTGCTAATAGGTTGAAACCCCTGCTTGATCATATTATATCTCTCACCTCAATATGCTTTTATACCTCGTAGGCTTTATTTCTGATAATATCCTTACTGCCTTTGAGATTAATCATTTTCTTAAGAATAAGACTTAAGGTAAATGGGGCGACATGGCTATCAAATTGGATATAAGCAAGGCGTATGACAAGGTTGAGTCGAGTTTTCTCCGGCAGGTTCTTCTTAAATTAGGTTTTCATGTATATTTCGTTAATCTGATTCTACTCTGTGTATCATCTGTCTCGTATATTATTATTCTCAGTGCCAGGCAATTTGGGAACATTTCACCCAAACGAGGCCTCCAACAGGGCAACCCACTTTCACCCTACCTTTTCTTCCTTTGCACCGACGCGCTTACCTCCTTTATTGCTAGGGTCGAATCTTCAGGGGAGTTAAGGGGAATCCGAATCTGCAGGGAGGCTCCGAGTATCTCGCATCTGCTCTTTGCCGATGACACGTTACTTTGTTGTCAAGCTTCCCCTGAGGATATGCTTCGGTTAAGTCTATACTACATACTTTTGGGAAAGCATCGGGTCAAGAGGTCAATTTTGAGAAATCGGTTGTGGTTTTTAGCATGAGTACTCCGGTTAGTGCCCGTGAATTGATTTCATCTGGTCTTGGTATTCGTTTTGCGGAAAAAACATGATAAGTGTCTCGGCCTTCCATCGATGGTAGGACGATCTATGAAAGAAGTCTTCTCTTTTGTTCGGGATAGAATCTAAGCGTGCATGAACGCTTGGAATGAGAAGCAACTGTCCCAAGCCAGCAAGGATGTACTCATCAAGGCTGTGGTGCAAGCCATCCCTACTTATGAAATGGGCGTTTTTCGGCTTCCTGAGGGGCTCATCCATGAAATTGAAGGTATGATTGCTAATTTTTTGTGGCATTCTGGCGATAATAACAAAATCCATTGGCTTTCTTGGAGTAAACATACTAAGTCTAAAGGTAGTGGAGGACTCGGCCTTAGGGACTTAAGTGCGTTTAACTAGGCTATGTTGGCGAAACAGTTTTGGCTTATCCTTACCAACACAGGTTCTCTTCTTTGTCGCTTTCTTAAAGCTCGGTATTTCCCGACTTCTTCTATCCTTGAAGCCAATTTGGGTTCACGTTCGTCTCTCACTTGGAGGAGTGTTTTGTCTACTAAATTGATTATTGAGGCAGGATTTCGATGGCATATTGGGGATTGGCAGGACAACGAGAATATGGATAGACACATCGATTACAGGGATGCCTTCATTTCATTCGAGTCTTCGCCTTGGACCAGTGCTGCCTCCGACTATTGTCAGCCAACTTATGGACTCGGCAATCGGCGACTGGAACATTCCCCTAGTTGAATCCATTTTTCTCCACAAGATGCGACAGCGATTTTGCCAATTCCTATCAGCCGAACTGGATTATGGGATGAAGGTGTGTGACACTATACAAAATGTGGGCATTTTTCGGTAAAGTCGGCTTACCACTTAATCTGCAATTTGAGAAATCAAACTACTCCAGGTTCTTCAGTTGATAATGACCCAACTCTTCGATCTGGATGCCTTCGTGTTTGGAATGCTAAGGTGCCTAAAAAAATCAGTTTGTTTGCTTGGCGTTTGTGCAATGATGCGCTTCCCATTGGTAGTGATTTTTGTCGACGCTTTCCTTCCTCAGATTTTTGCTGCCCTTTCTGCCTTGACTCTAACGAAACCTGACGACACACTTTCCTCCTCTGCCCGTTTGGCAGGTTAATTTGGTGCCTATCACATATCCGTTGGTCGGCGATTTCATCTTGGCAGACGAATGCCCGTGACTGGATTTTCCAAGCACAACAAAATCTCGATACTTCCGATGTCAACTTCTTCTTGATCATTTGTTGGAGTATTTGGTGGTGCCGCAACAAGAAATGGTCTGAAAGTGTGTCCATGTCTCCGGATCAGGTTATCTCTTTTGCCCGAGGTTATCTGGACTCATATTCGAGTTTTTTTACGACTACTCTGAACCTTACCCCTTCTTCAGTAAAGAGTTCTTGGCACTCGCCCCCCACAGGTACGGTTAAACTCAATTTTGATGTTGCTCTCTCTTTGCGGAATCGGGGGACTTCTCTGTCAGTGTAGTCGCTCGGGATTCCAGTAGCCTATGTTTGGAATGGCTCACCAGACGTCTTCATCGCACCATTGCTCCAGAGATTGCTGAAACCTGGGCGGCACAGGCGGCGATGGAGTTCACATTCAGACATAAGTGGCCACACATTATGCTGGAAGGAGATTGTGTTAATTTACACAACTAACTGTTGGGTTGTGCGACTTGCTCTTCCACGGCGGACCCTCTCATTCATGATATTATCTTTTTGTGTTCGTTCTTTCAATCTTGTTCTTTTAGTTTAGTTTGTCGAGAGGGCCCATTCTCGTGTTGGTTCTGCTATTCAATTTGTTGAAGGTCTTTTGGATTTTCCAATTTCATGTAATGATACGTTATTGGTTGATTTGCCTTCCCTATGATATATTACATATACATTTCAAATATATATATATATATATATTTATACTATTATAAAGAGAAGGGGTTTTATAGACACAAAGTGGTAGTTTTTATACCACTACACCAAATCATTATAATATCAAAAAAGTCCTTCAACTTCTCAATTCATGTAATATAATTAACTATTCAATTAAGTTTCTTTAGAAAATTAATTCCATGCAATTATATGTACACAAAAAAATAAATTTTCTCCCATTTTATTTAAGTTTATTGTTAATTGGAATAGAAATAACATATTAGTATTTATGTTGCATGTATATATAATCATCGTTATCAATATATCATATATTGTACAAATTTTAAATTTTGAATTTAATAATATGTATTGATCAATGCATTAGAAAAAGTTATCAGATATTTTTTGTATATGAGGTTGTAAAGCAATGACAGATTTTAACATATAGGAACAAATTACGAGTCAATAAAATAAAAGTATTACTAAAAATTATGCATGTGAGTATTGCGTGCCATAATAGTATTATTAAAAATTATGCACACAGATGCTGCGTGTCACAATTTTTTAGTATATATATATATATATATATATATATATATATGAAGGGGGCTTGTTAAGATATTGAGGAGGGGGGGGGAACTTGTTAAGAATATCAAATAATTCTGCTCTTCAATAGATTAAATTTTTAGATGGAGCGGTAGTTTAACAACAAAGCCATGTAGGAACAGCCTCTTCTTTTATATTTTTAAGTTTAGTTTTTTATTATTAAATTAAAATAAAAATATATTTCACTACAAGAAAATATGATATTAGTGACAAAATATTACATGACAATTTCAAAGTTGTCACTAAAAATATATATTAAGTGACAATATTTTTTATCTTGTCATTATATAATTATTAGTGATAAAAATTGTGTATAATTATATTTAATAACAACTTTATGCATATTTTTTTGTCACTAATAATAAATTTTACAAAATAATAGTAATTATTAAAATCATAAAAATCATTATTGTGACAAAATAAACATTCTTGTCACTAAATATATATAATTAGTGACAATATTAAAATTATCACTAAATTTTTTTATCGCTAATCTTCTATTTTTTTGTAGTGTTTGTTTATATATTTTAATTACAAATATATTAATTTAACAACATATAAATCAGAATCTCAGTAAATGCATGTTTCATCTCACCTTAATATACAGTTGAAGGATCATTACAAAGACAGTAGTTTCTGAAGAATTTCAGCTCATTCAATGATTTGCTGCTCTGCAGCAACGGCAGCATCAGAATTTGGAATTCATTTTCATCTGCAGATCAGAGCCCTTGACTCATTGCAACATTCATTGCAAGTACAGATGTTCGACGCCGCAGTACTCATTATTACACACCCGCACGCATTCCGGTGCGCCTGCAAGCAGAGACGACTTCCCCTGGAATATCAGTTCAGTGTACCGTGGAAAGAAGTGTGATATCTACACTACATTTGCCCGACGTTGAAAAAGTCACTGTGGCCTAACATTCGATACTTTATGCCCATGTTTACTATTTTGGGTGTTTATTATTTCAAATGTGATTATGATATGATAGATTAATAAATAATATTATTTGGATTAAATAGTTGTTGGTTAATATAATATTTTATTTACTTACTATGATATGTTATAGGATTGTAGGTTAATATAAATTGACTTTAGGGAAAATTTGTAATTTTTTTCTACACTTGAGGATATTAAAATAAATATAATACGCAATAAAAGGGCTATATAGATCAATACACAAATTATAACTTGGCTCACTTTTTCAACGGCCCATACTTTTTCATTATAACGGGCCCATACAAATTATAACTCTTGGATTTATCTTTCATATATAACGGGTCCTTGATTCCATACTTTTTCAAGTAAACATAAATTTGAGAGTGATTGATTTATAAATTAAGCCTAATTATAGGTAATAAACATACCCTATGTGATGAGTTTATGAATTGATCATTGACAATACTTTTTATTTTTTAAAAAATAAGTACGTGACAATTATCTAACTATTCCATGTATTAAACATCAAGTATTCATTAGAGGATTATGAAGATGGCACTTTGATCCTATAACAAAAGAGGTACTACAAAGTAGTCTATACAAAGTAGCCAACAGAGGATCAAAAATACAAACAGACTAGAGCTATCCTCTGAAAAGCAAATAACAAGATTAAACACCACCTAACAAGCTTGGGAGCCCTCCTCCGACACTCTGCCTGGAACACGAGCTGCATCAAAAGAATACAGAAAGCTCCAACTTGATGAAACTAGTTCAAGCGGGACAAATTCACACCCTCCATCAGGTTCTTGTTACGACAATGCCACAAATTCCAGGCTACTACCAAAGCGTGCCTGTATTCCCAAGCTTCGAGATTCTTATGTAGAAAGCAGATCCAGGATTCACCACAATCACCCCACCCGGAAATAACGTTCCATGGAAGGTGAGTTAGAGCCCATGTTTGGCGAGCAAAATCATAGTTAAGCATCGTATGTTTTGTGTCTTCTTCCTCATGAAAACAATGAGGGCATACAAATTGCCCTTGTAAATGACGGCGCTTTAGATTTGCTCCCGTCGGAAGTACCTGATTACACAGTCGCCATGTGAAAACCTTAGTCTTATTCGGAAGTTTTAGTTTCCAAAGAAAATTCCAGCCTCCTTTTGAAGACTCTCCCAGACCACTTTGGTTGGTTGTGTCTCCTCTGGAAGATAATTCCACCGCAACGTTATAAGCACTACGAATCGAAAAAGACAATTTTTGAAAAATGCCATACCAGACAGTCAGGAACAGAGGACTTAGGGACAGGAAGAGAGGAAATCAGCTGAGCATCCCCTTCATGGAAAACCGAGTTAATGAGATCCAAGTTTCAGTCACTACCATCCTGCAGTACCAAATCTGCAACTAGCGCATTAGAGGGCAGAATATTCACCGGAGAAAAAGGCTTGAAAGTATGCGGCCGAGGAAGCCAATTATCATGTCAAATACGAATGGAATTCCCATTACCAATCTGCCACCGAGAACCCCCCAACAACACTGGTCGTCCGCCAGAATACTCCTCCATGTATAAGGCGAATTTGAGCCCAATTTAGCCGAAAAGAAATCCGAACTGGGAAAATAACGCGCTTTCAACACTTGAGAAATGAGAGAATCAGGAACCTTGACCAACCGCCAAGCCTGCTTTGCGAGCAAAGCCAAATTAAAATGATGGAGACGTCGAAACCCCATCCCGCCTTTGTGTTTCCTGTCACATAATTTCGGCATGAGATCAATGGATCTTTTTGCCTAATTTACAGTTCCACCAAAAATAAGCACAAATAGATTCAAGCTCACGAACTAATGATAAAGGCAGTAAAAAGCAACTCATGGCATACATAGGAATGGCCTGTAATATAACTTTGATCAAAATTTCACGACCTGCCTGAGAAAGCAATTTTTTGGACCAACCGAGAACTTTTTGCCAAATCTTATCTCTAACTAGAGAAAAGACCGTTGAATTTGAACAGCCAACTACATTAGGTAAAGCTAGATATTTCTCCAGCTTGGGTACTAAGGTAACTCCTAGTTGTTGTGTTAGACTGAGTCTAGCATCCATGTCCATATTACGACTAAACAGTACCTCATATTTTTTATAATTGATAACCTGACCCGACGCATGAGAGTAACGCTGTAGAATATTGAGAAGATGTTGTATTGAATCAGCAAACGCCTCACAACAAATGAGGGAGTCATCCGCAAAGAACAAGTGAGAGATACGGGGGGGCCCACGTGCAACAGCCACCCCCTTTAGTGAACCCGCCTGTTCCACTGCCTGCAACATGCCACTGGATGCTTTAGCACAAAGAATAAATAGAAATGGGGATAGAGGATCCCCTTGACGAATTCCTCAGCCTGGTTTGATGAGGCCAAATACTCCACCGTTGAGCACAAACGAAAACGTTATAGATGTGACACATAACATAATGAGCTGCACAAAAGAATCGGCAAAACCCAATTTACGTAAAAGACAGTCAAGAAAGCCTCATTCCAATCTGTCGTACGCTTTACTCATATCAAGTTTAAGAGCAAAATGACCAATTTTTTTAGAACGACGATTTTTTAGAAAATGACCAATCTCAAAAGCGAGAAGTACATTGTCCGTAATTAAACGACCACAAGTAAAAGCTGATTGAGACGATGAGACAATGGAATCCATGAATTCAGCAAGCCTATTTGTGATGCACTTAGATGCAATCTTCTATAACACGTTGCACTGACTAATGGACCTAAATTCAGATATACTTTTTAGGCGAGACTGTTTTAGGAAGCAACACAATGTGCGTGAAATTGAGATCAGGGTCAGCAATCTTCTCATTCAAAAAACGCAGAACACATTTAGTGATATCCGAACCAATTATCGGCCAATAAGTATGAAAAAATAAGGGGGGAAACCCATCCGAACCGGGGGAAGTAAGAGGTGACCTAGAGAAAATAGAGCGACGGACCTCTTCTGCCATAAACGGCGCTGTAAGTCGATTATTCATTTCTGGCGTTACTCGAGGTGAAGGATTAGAATAATTATTTTTAATCGAGAAAATATTTATTGATTAAAATATCTCCAAACATACTTTTATACAAAATGATCATCTTCTTTATAAAATTTATAATTCATAATATTCTATTTTATACACATTCAAAAAGTCAACAAAAACAATTTAAGAAAAAACAGTTTGATAAGTTAGTTATTTCTGTTTTTTTTCTTTTTAATTAATTATTAATAACAAAATCAATTATGCACATGCACGTTAATGTGTTTGGACAGCGAGTTTCAACATTATGTTGAAATTGAATGTCCGCATGTGGCAGTTAAGTTTCTTCATTTTGTAAATTTTGTAGTATAATTTTATAAAGAACGATTCTATTTTTATGTATAGCCATAAAGCTCCATTTATTTTTTAGGCTAAAATCTATAAAAATCCCCTTACATTTTGAAAAGTCGATAAAAAAGTTCCCTATATTTTGAAAATATACAAAAAAACGCCCCTGTATTTTATAAAATTAAGCTCAATTGTCCCTCTTCATTAAAGACCACTAACGGCATTAATTTTTTAATTAATTGATCGTTATACTCTTATTTATTATATATTATTTATTTTAGTGCCGTTGAATCTTTATTGATTATATCAGAATTGTTGATCTAATCAATTAATCTTGATCATTCGATCTTAAATTTATAAAAACAAATCAACATCATAGATTTAACTAATTTTAAAATATATATTATAAAAATTATTATTATTATTATTATTATTATTATTATTATTTGAAGTAAAAACAATGGAATATTATTAAATATTGAAATAAATTCATTATAATCCGTCTGTCGAAAATCAATATCTGACAAAGATAATTACAACAACTATACCTTGATCAACAATCTCAACAACACCTACTGATTACAGTAGAAAGCCCTACACCTACTATACAATATAATAGCATTCCACGCATTGGTGGAATTCCAATTCATAACCTCCAAAGTCATGGAACCTCAGCTTAAAAAAATAATATTTTATATTTAAAAAAGATAATTAATTAAATTAAATTAACCGCCCACCCACCCCACCCCCTCTCAACCACTGCTGGAGTCACCAGCCTCCCACCCCTTGCCACCCACCGACCCCCCCTCCAGCCCCACCCGTTGACTCCTTAGAAGGGGGCGCGGCGACTCGGGGACTTGCTATCGCCTAGATTTGTGTTGTTCTGAGCAAAAATTAGTTAAGGTTTTAATTTAAATTAAATTACAAAAATTAAGTGTTTAAAAAGTTTGTAAGATTTATTTTTTAAAAAAAATTAGAAAACTA
Source organism: Sesamum alatum (assembly GCA_034509735.1). Taxonomy (NCBI): domain Eukaryota; kingdom Viridiplantae; phylum Streptophyta; class Magnoliopsida; order Lamiales; family Pedaliaceae; genus Sesamum; species Sesamum alatum. The sequence continues at coordinate 45,499,719 of JACGWO010000001.1, read as the reverse complement.
ATGTAAATTTTAAAAGAATAAAACACAAAAATTACATATTTATTAATTTTAGTAATTAAAAATTACAAAAAGTTTTAAGTATATATATTTTTTCTTCTTTTTAAGTAAATATGTATTAGAACAATTAATTTTTTATATAGATAAAATGCAAAAAAAAAAAAAATCACTCAGAACAAGTAAAAAATGCCCAAGTCAAATATAAACACATCATGAGGGCATTTCAGTAAAAATCACCCAAAATTGAGGTCAAAACTCAAAAGTAGCTACAAAACACCCAAAATAACATGAGACGCGCGTGTAGCGCACCTTCCGTCAATTACTTACAGAAGGGGTGTTTTTTTACTGCGTTTAACATTGAGTTAAAATACGAAGAATTTTTTTGCCTATTTTCATATCACAGGGGGGTTTTTTAACTTTTTCAACAAGACACAAGGGGGTAAATAGGAGTTTAGCCTATTTTTTATTATTAGGTGGGATAAACCGTCTATACGCTTTTATAAGGTGTTTATTTTGCATTATGAGGGCCCGATCGATTTCATCTCCAAACTCGGTGCAATAACAGTTTAAATAAACATATTATATTAATACAGAGTTTTTTTTTTATACTATTATCCAAATAACTCATATTACAAAGTAAACAGGGCATTAAAGCTAGGTAGAACGGCCATTCACAAAAATAAATAATAAATGAAGAATATTACTTGAATATTGTTTTGATAATTCTTACAAAATTTGAGTACCAATTTAATTATTTTAAAATACTCGAATAGTTCTCAGATAATATTTATACTATCTATTAAGGCTCAACGCCTTAGTATAACCACCTTTAATAGATAAAATAATTATTTTCTATTCACATAATTCATTTAAAAATAATTCATTTTGTCAATTTTAATCTGTCATCATTTTATTTATTTTATTTTATTTAATTAAATAAATATAATAAAATTTTTATCTCAAAATATGTATGGATTGTTGGTTATTTATAAAATAGGATATGCATATATTTGTTTTCCACCAATGTGGTGTTTTATTTATATGGACCGAATTGGCGGTCCAACCAGGCGGGTGGGACGGACCGAGTTTCGAAAGAGTGGCGGTAGCAGTAAATGAGAGGAACGTGGGATCATCACTCTTCTCTACCTAACATACCATCGTCTCATCATCAGACCAAGTAAAATGTACGTGACGAATGATGATCAATTCATCAACTCCTCAATAATGTCTAATTTAATCCGCGAAATTTAGATATTATGATCAAGAGATTATAAATTTGAGTCCCATTAATATGTAGGTATTGATTTATTTTAATAACAATTGTTGATCTACTTAATAGTAATTATTAGTTAATTATATATAATTGACATTAATAATTGATGTGTATTGATTGTTGACAATTGAAATTCTGTAATTATAATCTATTTATTTAAAGAAAAATTACTTCTAGTCTTATAGAGTAGGGGTTTAAATATTTAGTCCTATGATTTATGGATTTTTAAATTGATCCCAAAATTAGAAAAATTCAACATATTTAATTAATCATCGATGGTACCCAATTGAAAAATTTGACACATTTTGGATCATTTCGAAAACTCATAGTATAGGACTAAATATGTCGATTTTTTTTTAATTTTAGAATTATTTTGATAATTCCATAAAAAAAGGACTAAACATGTTAAATTCCTATTTTATTAGACTAAAAGTGTAATTTTGGGAGAAAAAGAAAAAACTCAATTGATGGTCATGGGTTGTCCGTTTTCAGCCCCCATCAACTTATTATTGTTTGACTTAGCCCTTCTTGCACCAATCTCTGCGCCATTCCTTCTTCCACTCTTCACTTATATCATCTTCAATTATGTCCAGTCTCTGTCTATACTCATTCTAACAATATATATATATATATATATATATATATATTAGCTAAAAAATAAGTGGTAATATCAAAAACTATCCCTAAATATATCGAGTGTATAATATTTTTATTTTGTCTGTACGATGATTTTTGTAATTTTAATAGTGACAATATTTAAGTAAACGTAGTCACCAGGTATATTTAGTCACAAAATGAAAATTGTTCATAAAGTTATTATCATAAATAACTAGCGACGGTAAATCTTATTTTTGGTCCCATATATTAGCCCCTGTTCAATTTTGGTCCCATTCGTTATAAAAGTCTCAATTCCAAGAAAATATATTTTGATTTGTATCAATTTTGGTCCCGACATCAAAATTTGACGGAATACATTAACGTCCGTTAAATTAAAACACGTGAGCAGACAATATATTTTGATTTGTATCAATTTTGGTCCCGACGTTAAAATTTAACGGAATACATTAACGTCCGTTAAATTAAAACACGTGCTGCTCACGTGTGTGTATCCCAGTGCCGATTATATTTATTGTCACGTGCGTTGAGTTAATTAACAATTAAAATTCTCGGTGCTAATTTAAATAATTATTTAATATAAAAATTTACTTGTTAATAAGCTTATCAACAAAAATTTACTTGCTAACGAATTAACAACGAATTATTTAAAAGATATATTAAATAGTATAGATTAACAACGAAAATTTTACATCCTAATTAACTTTTCAACATCAAAATTTTTTATATATATTGAGTCATTTTCTTATAATGATAGAAAATTGTATCTTACAAAATAAAAATTGTTGGCACTCTTCACGCATGATCATTAGCTATACTTATCAATTTTGATATTCATGAGAAAGAGAGCAAACGGATCACGGAAATTGGTAGAAAATATACATATGATAAAACACGAAATTAAACAAAATCCCAAAATATATCTAGTCAATTAAATAATAATAATAATATATTTCACAAAATAATAATAATAATTACTTAGATATTTAATTTCCAAAAAAAAAAGAAAAAATCATCACCACCACCATCAACCACTAGGGTTTTCCTTATCTCTTTTCCTGCACTACACCTTCATTCCCCGCCAGCATCAAGTACTTATCCCTTCTCGTAAGAGTAGTGCACTCAAACCCCAGCGCCATAGCCAATTCCTTCTGTATGTAGTTCGCCACCTCGTGGCTAGACTTCCCGCCAGCGCAGGTCAGCTCTCTCGGCACCTTCCCAAGAATCTCGACGCTGTAGCTCGGCCTCGGGTTCATCAAGAAGAAGATGGGGTCCAAGCACTTGAGCCCACTTGCAGTCGTGCCGTAAAACATGGTCACGTTGGTGTTCATGGCCACGGGCACGATTTCGTCGGCCAGTTCCGCGAACAAAGAGCTGAATCTCAACAGATACGGTTCCCTGCATGTGGTGCCTTCCGGGCAAACCACTAGGTCTCCTTCACTCAGCAGTTTCTGCATCGTTTCGCCGTCTCGTTTCCTGTCTCTGGTTAGCCTGACTGTCCTGATGGGGGCCAAGATTTCGGACATTTTGCTCAGACTGTATGTGACTGCCGTCAAGGGTTTGCCGAGGGAGGTGCTAAGGAAAACAGGGTCCAGGAGGGTTCTGTGGGTGCAGACATAGAGGACACCTTTTCCATTTTGCGATTTCATGGGAGGGCTGCCTTTTACTTTGAGGTTTACTCCACTGGTTATGCCTAGAAGGATGGCTAGATTGTAGGGCAAGCATATGCCCACGAATAGTCGGAAGACGGCTAGCAGGATTCCGATGGGCAGCCACGTAAACATCGATAGAGTTGCAAATGGGGTTGGCAGGAACGCCAGCCGCCCGTCGTGGAACACTAGTGGTTTTGGGTATTTGTCTCTTGGCATTACTGAGCTTGGATTGCACTTGGCTTCTTCTTTGCTTACCACATATGCTTCCTGTGAAAATTGAGCCAAAATACAAAGAAATATTAAAGAACTGATCCAAAATGGTAAATAAGAACATGAATTTGACAGTAGCTGTAAGGGACAAAAGAACATAGTTTTTACTTAATCAAGAAACACTAGAAATGGAATGTAAGTGGGATCTTGTAGCTGAGCTACTTAAAGTAGGACGGACGTCCATCGAATTTTTTGTTGTAAGCCGTATTCCTCTTAAAGACTGATATAAAATGGAGAAAATTCAAATACAACATACCTTGCAAAGAGAGATTAACAAATGGTCATGAAGGCTTGATGAGCTCCCAAGACCAACATCTGGTCTTTTTTCACCAAACACCTCCTTAAGAGCTCTGTGCTTCACAAGCAGCCCTGAAGAGGAAACCAGACCAGTAAAGAACTTCCCTTTAGTGTGCAGCTCAGTTCCCACAACAGAATCAACACTCAGATACTCCTTAAGAAACCCCTCCACCATAACCCTAGGCACACTGGTGAAGACAACCTTAGATCCAGCTGAACAGACAGCCTCATAAGCATGAAAATTGAGGTTCTCAAGGTAGAATTTAGGCAAAACAGCTCTAGACACACTCTCCATGTCTTTCAACCTGAGCCCACAAAAAGTCAAGAAAATCATGGCCCTCAGTTTCAGCTCATAGTCCAAAATCCACAAGAATGGGCACGACAGGAGCAGCAAGAAAGCCCTGAAAATGCTGCCACCTTCAAAAGCAACCAGCATGAAGTAAGGAAAGAAAGAGTGGGATCTCAGCAGGCTGCCATGGATGTCACACACAAGTGTTTGATATTTTCTGCCGTGGAGATTGCATTTTGTGAGACTAGGGTAAAGAGAGAATGATGATGATGATGATGATGTTGATCTGATTGATGGGTTTTTGAGGAAGAAGGTGAAACCATGGTTCTTTATCTTCATTGCTGCTCTGTAACATGAGTTTGCCAAGAACTGGTACAAGAACCAGTCTGCTAATCTGAGTAGTACCATGGGGAACTCCATGGTTTTCACTGATGCTGTCATCTTTGTGCTTTAATCAAGAAAATACTGTAGAAAGGGAACAAGAAAACTGAAGAGAATTGCTACAGATGCAGAAGAATTTATAGAAGCAATTATGGGGTATGGAGAGGCATGGGGGGTGGGGGGGGGGGAGGGAGGTTGACCTGACCATGCAGATTTGCTTGGTTTATTAACTACATTACTTATTTCTTCTTAACATCTTTTTCATCTGTATGGGTTTGCATTAAAGTTTTCTTAGATTTTAATTACTTTCTTCTTCTTCTTCCATATGGTAAAGTAAAGTTCAAACTTTTTGCCTTTCCTAGGTGAGCAGTATTGGTAGGTTATATTTTGGTCACCGCCATCGTCTCATTTTTCCCAATTTTCCTTGGAAAAATTATGTTGTTAAATACAACAAACCTCCTCATAAAAATACTAATATATATATAAATGAATAATTGCATTTTTGATGTCGTACCTTAGGTAATTTGATACGTTCGTCATTTAACTTTCTACGCTATCATTTGATCCTGTATTTTTTTTTTTAATTTTTGAGATTTTACTCCTTTTTAAAATCGAAGTTCACCTTCAACGCTGATGAGGGTGAACATAGATGGATTCATTTTAATTTTGTATGAATTCATTTGAATAATATTTATTCAATAATTTAAAATATTCCACACATTAAGAACGAAAATGACTGAAATTGATTAATTTGGGTGAAAAATTGCCCAATAAGCTAGTCACGTTCATGTGACGTATGGTTATTGTAGCAATTTTTGGTCATTTTTGTCATAAATATGTGATTTTTTTAATTATAAGCTAAAATTATCAAATAGATTGTAGAGGATTAAAATTGACACACTCGTAATTGCAGTGTTAAAATTGCAATATTCCCTAGAACTACTAATAGGTAAAAAAGAAATTAAACAAATAAAGGCAACACCACCCCTAAACACTTAAAAAAAATGGCAACATGAACTTTTAAGATGCAAACAATGAGCTTCAGTTTTAAAAGTTTAAGACATTTCATTATTTTTTTTATGTTTGGAAATTTTTTTTATCTATTAGTACTTTCACATGAAGGTAAAATCAAAACCCAAAATTATGTGTAAAACTTCGTAGTTAAGTTTGCACAAGATTGTGTGCATGGAGAGGTTTAAGTTAAAAGATGGCGTAGTCCGTTGTGGACCTCCATCACCATCATTGTCGTCGTTGTCATGGAGGGCTAAATGTTTTTTTAGTTTTATAAGATTATACCATTATTTTTTATGGTACCACAATTAGAGTAGGTGACGATTTCAGTCCTATAAAATACGATTTTTGGTATTTTTAGTCTAAAGTTAACAGACGTTATATATTTGTAGTCCCATAAAACACGATTTTAGGTATTTTTAATCCCATAATTTTAGGTATTTTAGTCCCAAGTTAACGGCTCTAACAGACATGTGCAAAGTACATGACTTATTGTGACTAAAGATACCTAAATTTGTATTTTATGGGATTGAAACTGTCACCTGCCTATATTGTGATACCAAAAAAAATAATAAAATAATTTTATGGGACTAAAAAAGCATTTCACCCTTGTCGTGGATCTTGAGATGAGCCCAGAAACGGATGGCCATGATCAATGGGTTTTCAACTGACAATTAATTTCTGATCAAAATCTTGACCTACTAACTAAAACCAATAACTCAATTTTACAGAAGAATTACTGTTGAAGTTTCTGCAGTTAATTACAACCACCGCCATAAACCGTTGACTTTGTATTGGGTTTAAAAAAGAATTGGTTCGGACAACCTTTTTCTTTTTGGTCTTTGTAATTAATTGCTGGATCGATGGATGCAATAAATGGAACTTGTTCTGATGAGTGTGGATAGATATGGTATTCAAGATCAGTTAGTTGCTTCATGCATTGTACGCGGCTATGGGGTTTTTTTATTATTTGTTTTAATATTATTTAAATTTTTATAATTCTTGAATTACTTAAAATAGAAACTACTGCATTGGAAATGATTGCAAAAGAGAGAAAATTGACCACATTAAGATTACCTTCCGAAAGGCACGTTCATGTCTGAAAACAAGACGAACAGGGCAACACTAAAAAAAGTATAATTTTTCATTAGTTAGAGTTAATCGTCATAATTAACAATAACTGTACAATAATTATTAATCGTTAAATTTTTACCAATGAGGTCAAAACATTCGTTGTAATCAATAATCTATTTTTTTTATAGTGCAGGTAGAAAAATACTGGAACGAAATAATATATTAGGGTAGAGTCCTATTTGAGCATTAGCTTATTATAGTATATATGTCCGTTTATTTCGTTAGACAATTAAAATAAACTTTATATGTAACATGTTTGAAGTTTGAATTAATCGATCGAAAATTCGTTGAACAAGAAACTACGAATAGGATTGGTGGAAATCCCAACCGCATTTCACCAAGAATTTCTAGACTTTCCTGTTGCTATTTACCTAGGCACATTGGTCTGACCCAATTTCAGCCAACTAACACGATGGATTACTCCATGCCCGAATCCCGACATTGATGTCATGTGAACGATCGATCTTTTAGGGTATTGTTTTAAGTAGGAATTATGTATTTTTAATTTTGTATAGATTTTTATTTGAAATGAAAATATAATTTGAATTAGTTAATGAGGTTGTGTTTTATGTTAAATTATGGTGTGAAATTAATATATTTTTAATGAGAACACGTATAACTAAACATATTTTCACTTTATTTTTTTGAAGTGAAAGCGATCAACTATTTTATTTTATTTTTTTGGATTAGATGCATTTTTGGTTTTGTAACTTAGGCTATTTGGTGTTTTCGTCCTTTAACTTTCTAAGATAGCATTTTAGACCTATATCTTTTTAATTTTCAAAATTTTTACTTCTTTTTGTTCGCCGGAGTTCACTTCCACCGGCGAGAAGAGTGAACTCCAGTAAAAAAAAAGGACTGAAATTACAAAAATTAAAAAAAAAAAATACAGGACCAAAATGCTACTCTAAAAAATTAAAGAATAAAAATGCTGTTAGAAAAGTGCCAATAGGAATAAAAGCCACAATTTTAAAATGTCATGGGAGAGACACATGTATTTTTTCGGCGAAAATGATGAACTCCGGCCAAAAAAGGACTAAAATTATGAAAATTAAAATGATATAGGACCAAAATGCTATCCCAGAAAGTTAAAGGAAGAAAATGTCAAATGGTCTAAATTACGGGACCAAAAAATGCATTTAAACCATTTTTTTAAAATAAATCAATTACAATCATTCATGTCAAATATCTATATCTAACAACGGCAACAATAACACGCGGCCTCACCTTCACTAATTAAGCTAGGCTTCATCCACATATTTTTACTTAAATTACTGTTTCAAAAAATATAAATGAATATTATTGTTGTCTTCACAGTTTTTCGCATTTGGAAGATTGCTTGGATAGAGGACATGCCCGATTCGATATAAGTATCCTTGATACTTAATGAAATTTACTTTTTACCAAAAAAAAATAAATAAAGAAAAACTGAAAATTGGAAAGCAAAACACAAATAAACAGGCCCTAATTTTCTTAATTTGTAATTCCAGTTTTCAAATTTTCTTGCAACAGTCAACAGAAATTTCGATCATGCAATTGTTGTCAATCATGAGTTTTGGTGAGTGTTCATCATTCTATGCGAGTGTTCGATCAATTCTGGTAATGTCGTCTGCATAAGATTTGCATGCAGCTCTGCAGGTTTGAAATAGTCTAGCCATGCCTACTATGTTGTACCTTAATTTAATTTTTTTTCCTTAATCAAAATTACCAAAAATAATTGTTTTTTCCTTTTAATTTTTGTTCATTTTTACAGCACCCCTTTATTTTTTTTATTTGCAACATGTTTTTTGAAGTCTTCACGAGTTTATGATGATGATTTTAATTGAGTATATGGTTTAGAAATAAATTGTAGTGAATGGTCATTCATTTCGTGTTGGTTTTTTGTTGTCATTCTTATAGCATCAGGCTCTAGTAACGCTTGTTCGCTCAATTGGTAAGAATCGATCACTTTTAACAATTGATTATGTTGCAAAATTTGAAACAAGAGTGTGTCTTGAAGCGTGATTACACTATTCTTTAGGTGAAATTTACCCCCACTCTTTAAGAGTTTGGCAACTAATGTTGTAAGGGGGTAAAATGCTTTTTTGCTCCCGTAAAATTAGGGCAGTATTCGTTTTGGTACCACAACTTAGGTCGGTGGCTGTTTTAGTCCCACAAAACACGTTTTTCAGTTCTTTTGGTCCCAAAGAATCATGTGCAATTTAGGTAGATGGCTGTTTTAGTCCCATAAAACACGTTTTTTCAGTTTTTTCTTGGACCCAAATGTAGGTGGTTATTTTAGTCCCATAAAACACGCTTTTTAATTATTTTGGTCCCAAAATGTCATGTGTTGGGACAAAAAAAATTGACAAACGTGTTTTATGGAACTAAAACAATTATCGACCTAAGTTGTGGTACCAAAACAAATAACGCCCTAATCTTACGAGACCAAAAAAATATTTTGCCCCGTTGTAAGGAAAAGGATGCAACAAAAACAAAATTAAGTTTGTAGATGGCAATTCTGAGAACTTTATTTATAAAATTTATATGATCAATATCAGAATGAAAAATTCACACTTTTAGCCGTATAGGATAGAGAGTTCAACAAATTTATTCTTTTACTTTACGGGACTTTTAAAATAGTTTCAAAATTAAAAAACTCGACACATTTAGTCCTCAATGGTCCCAAATTGAGAAAGCGCGACACATGTAGTCCTTTACTTTACGGAAATTATGGGACTAAATATGTCGAATTTTTCCAATTTTGAGGTCATTTTGAAAAGGAATAATTGCATAAAATCCCCCTGTATTTTTAAAATTCAGCTAAAATCCCCCTGTGTCTTTTTAAAATAATACACACTCTCCCCTGCCATTAATTTCCTTCAACAATGTTAAAATTTTTAGTGATTTGCCTATTATGCCCTTGTTCTAATAGCCATTTGATCTTCAATAGTAAAAATGAATGGTCCAGATTTTTAATAGATTTTAAAATTATATTTTATATTTATATATACAATTATTTATATATATTATACATACACATATAACAGATATATAATATATCATATATATATACCATATATAGATGTATATATATATATGACCGACGGGGACGACGCCTTCGCCGTCACCGCACAGGCAGGAGGGGGCGACAGCAACGCAGGAGGGGACAACGATGAGGTCGCCCCCAATCTGAGAAATCGAAGGTCACCCAGATCCCGAGCGATCCGATTGTCCTGGATTTGGGCGAGACGCGATGGGGGCGACGACGCTCGTCGCGGCCTAAAGTTGTGGGTCGGCGATGGGCTTCGTCGCCTAGGACGTCGCCGCCTAGATCTGGGTGGCGCCATTATGCCCAGATCCGGGCGGCCGCGACTCCTCGCCGCCCAAATTGGAGAGATAGAGGGAGCGGAGGCGATGGGGTGGTGGCGGTGGGGAGGCGGACGTGGGCGGGTGGGCGGGGGATGGGAGTGGACACTTAGCGAAGAAGATTGTTTCTTTTTTTTTATTTGTTGTATTTTTTAGTCAATTATGTATTTTTATTTTTAAAAATCATATATTGAAATACTAAAATTTATTTTACTGTAATTTATAGTAATATAATTTCAAAATATATTCACACAAAATCAAATTAGTTAATAATATTTTAAATTTATAAATATTAAAATACCTAAAAATATCATATCTTGTATTATGATTTTAAAATTCATAAATATTAAAATATCTAAAATGTCATGTAATAATTTAATTTGATGTAATAATATTTTTCATATAAATATTAATAAATATTAATTATTTAGTATTTATCTTTTTTTTTTAGTTAAATATGAAAAGGGTAAAGAGTTAATAAAAAAATAAAGAGAGGGAATAATTATATAAAATACGGGTAAGTTTGTCCATTCAACAAGGTAAAAAGGCTGAAAATAGGTTAAAATCATATTCCACTCGCATTTCGAGCGAGTGTAGGCCACCCTCCGTTTCTTTTTTTTTTCTTTTAACGGAGAGGGTCTTTTTTTTTTTTGCAGGGTTTATAATTATAGGGAGTCTTTTTTGACTATTTAATTAACACATGTAAATTTTTAGCAATTTCTCTATAACACAGGAGGTATTATGCAATTATTCCTTTTGAAAATCCCCAAAAGTATAGAAATAAAAGTGTAGTTTCCCCGTATCGAAAAAGAAAGATTGAGAAACAGGAATTTGTATATATCTCGGTTTGATATCCCAGCCTACGTAATAAAGCAACATGTCTTTTGCCTTAAAAATATAATGGTTTTCCCTTTAAAAAAAATAGACATAATTTGTTTTTTGAAATTTTTAAAAGAATAAACAAATAAATACAAAATAAATAATTAATTTTTACCTTAGCGATTAATTTAATTAATCACGCACAAAAGTACTAAGTGCTTTCATTATATATAATAAATCATCTTTAATGTTTTAAAATATGTTATAAATAAAATAAAATATAAATTAACACATTACATTTCAAAAAATAAAAAAATAATAAAAAAAGAAAATAAAAAATTGATGTAATAATGTCAAAAAGTGCCATTTATAAATGAAAATGGCCTTTCTTTTTTATTTTAATATAGATGATAAAAGGAAACTACACATTTTTTTCCTCCCTTTCTTATTTAAGGCATGTACGATCCCAAAAACTTATAATTTCCTCAAAATTCTTTGTTCTTTTTGGTTTTTTTTTTCTTTTTTTCATGTGGGACAAAGTAACACATATTCCTGCCAATACTTCAACCTAACTATAATAGATTGTGAGTTTTATTTCCTCTGTCGATTTGAAGATTGCATTTATGAATCATCTATAAGTACCTTGTTAGCGACCTATGGTCTTAGAGCACGTTCTGACCTGTGGTGGTGATCAGAGTTGAAAAAGAAGAAAATATCTTATAGCACCTTTTATTTCACATTGCACATTATCATATTTTTGGTTGAACTTAACATCTAAATTTATGGCCAATGTTCTATTCTCGTCTGGTGAAACAATGGTTAATAATCATGGCACTAATTGTAGTTAGTGTTACAATTCAATATGGTTTTTCAATTTTAAATTGGTAATGACAAAATTTCATATTTGATAGAGATAAAATCAAGCAGGTCTGGCACAAGCCCAATGAGCTCGATCTAGGGTTGTCAAACTCGTAGCCTCATCACCCAGGATTCGGACGGCCCAATGCATAAGGGATAGGCCCAGACTGGTGAAGGGCTAGGAGGGGGGCCTACGCCTCCATTCGGTCCAGAAGAGGAGTGAGGCCTAGGAGCACGATCAGCCTCAGCTGGGCCAACCCAACTCAAGGTGTAGAGCATGCAGGCCCGAGAGCCACGAGGCCTGCCCCGCAAGGTGGCAGATATCTAAGTCACCAGTCAACGTGGATGCATACCTCAATTCCGAGAAGGGCACAAGGTGGATTTGAGCATCTTTATCAGCAAGCACAATCTGCGTTAGTGGGGGAGCCCATCGACCTGTTTCATGGGTTTGAGAAGTCCTCTCTCGACCGTGTTCTAGAGTCATTGCCATACTAGACTCCTCAACCTGAAAGGACTCTTGTATCTATAAATACAAGGTCCTTACCCTTAAAAAGGGTAACGTATTCTAAGGCTGACACACTACACACTCCTTTTATGCTACACCTAACATGATCTTATTCTTTATTCTTATGGTACTTTTAATTTATTTTCTTCCTCCAACACATTACTGACTTGAGCATCGAAGTGCTAACACCTTTTCTGTAGGTCCTCTTTTCTACATAGTTCGGCATATGTATTGGGATTCTCCGACCTAAGGTCATCTTCTTGACTAAGCAGTTTTTGCTCACATCAATATTCTTTATAGCAATTCAAAAAGGCTAATTAGGGGTGTCCATAGTTTAGTTAACCAACCGAACTAAATCGAAATCGAAATGAAAAAACTCAATTAGGTGTTCATTTTTTATTTCTTTAAAAAATCGATATTTAGTTCTGTTTTGATATTTAGTGTCAACATTTTGAACAGTACCTAATATTTTATTATATTATTTATTTTATATTTAATTTCTATATACACATTTTTTATATATTAATTAATTTTATATTATTTTACTTAATAAAATTAAGAAATAAATAAGAACTATAATTTTTATTTTTAATATGGAAAAAAATGTATGCAATCTCCTAGTGTTATAGGAAATATGCAAAATACCCCTCTTGAAAAAGAAAATATTATATCACCTTTCTGTCTTTTTAAAAATGAAGCAAATTACCCTCTTGCCCTCGAGGTGTACAACATGCAGCCTTAGGTGCGATTTTAAATGATTTTTAAGAATAAAATTTATTTTATATTTAAATATAGGGTGAATTACAATGACCTCCCCTGAGGTTTGACATAATTACGGGAGACCCCCTCGTTGTTTCAAAAATTATAAATACCCCCCTGAGGTTTATAATTTTAACCAAGGGCTTGAAATGATCCATTTTGCCCTTGATTTTTTTTAAAAAAAAATTGTAGATAAATCAGCTGAAGCATATTTCATTATTGCTCCTTTATATGAAAAAATGTAATAAATCTCTCCCTGCGCATTTTTGTCCAAAAAAATTCAGAAAAATTTTAAAAAATAATTCAATTTGCATAACTGCATTTTGGTCAAATCACCCATAAAAATGAATAGAAATAGGCTATTTGTTATATGGTTAGATACTTCAGGGGGTATTTATAATTTTTGAAACAACAAGGGGTGTCTAAACCAGTGGGGAAGGTGGAGGCATCTAAAACAAGTGGGGAAGCTAGACCCTGCATGGGAAGGACCTTGTAAAGTGACGGGCATACTAGGTCGAGGGGCATGTGAGTTAGAAGACGGAGAAGGATTCCCCCTCCCTCGACCGTGGGATAATACAAAACCTCAAGAAATTCTTCCCATGAAGATCCCTCATCGGGGGCCTTTAGAACTAAGCTCCCTCAGCGGAGCCCTCTCAGAAATAAACTCCCTTAGCAGAGTCCTCTCAAGAATAAGCCCCCTCCAGCGGGGCCCTCTCAGAAACAAGCTCCGTCAGCGAAGCCCTTGCATAAATTAGTCCCCTCACCGGACCTCTCCCAGTCATAATCCGCCCAAGTTTGGGATCCGATAAATAAAGAAGCTTTGGCTTATAAAGCCTTCTCAGCAGGTATTACCAAGTCATTCTCCAAAGTTAATTTATGATTACTAATTCTGTAGTCACCCAGGAAATGGGAAAAAAGGGGTTTAGGGGCAGGACTTCTACATTTTAAGAATTCAGAGTGTGTACCTGGATAGGAGGGAACTTGTAGTATCCATTATCAGGTCCAGCTCCTCCCCTGAGAGAAAGTTACCGAACTAGGCCTGTCAATGGGTAAATAAAACCCAGACCCATACCCACTATAACAAGTCTAGGCCCAAGCCCAGGCTCGCTATTTTTAACCCAAATGCAGGCCCAAACCCAAAAAAATAAAATATATGGGTATGGGCCGAGTATAGACCCAATAATACCCATACCCAATAATTCTTTTTCTTTAAAAGGCCCATACCCAATATTTAGAAAAAGAGAAAAAGGATTATGCTATAACTATGAGGTTTCCGCCTTCTCTTTCTCTCTCAAAATCTGAAACCTAGCAGTCGCCGCCGCATCTTTCTTTTTTCTCTTCGGTTCGCCGTCGTTCGTCATCGGTTCGCTGGTGCGCCACCACCATTAGATAACCCACCTTATTCCGAAGATTTCCCACCCAATCTCGCGCCGAAGCTTCTCACCGACGACAATTTTTTTTCTTTCCACTCCATCAGAACGTGCACCATGGACCTCTTTTTTTTGCTCTCTCCGGCCGTCATCTAACGTCGACGTCAACGTCATTGGAATCTTTCCTAACTACCCACCCCAAATCCCTCCTCCTCGAACCCGTCGACTCCATAATCTCGTTCCATTTAATGGGTATGTGTCACTGCCCCAAGATCTTATTTGAGATGAGATTTATGTAAAAGCCTCTCTGTCTTCTCTCATCTATAACCCAATTCCAGGTGGGATTGGGAATGAGCTCTATCTAAGATTTTGGATGAGATTGTTAACTTAGCAAAGTTACTCGGTTGGCCATGCGCCAAAGAAAAGCAAATGGTAAAGAAATGTGAGTGATGAAGATGAGAGCATCAACGGGAAAATTGTGAATTTGATGGGAATTTTTTATGCGTTTTTGCTTAAATTTGCATAAGAAATGGATAGACAAGAAAAATGGTTTTAGTCGAGATGTTGTGCTCTTAATTTCTACAAATATTTGATGGGAATCTAGATTTATCTTATTTTTGAATCCTTTAGACCTATCTAACATTGCAAAGTTGCAAACAAAACAAAAAGGCATGGACCAACCCTAAAATCTGGGCCTATGCAATAATTATTACCTTGGGTATTTTTAGGGTATGGGCCTGGGTAGGGCAAGGCCCTACCCATTGACAGGCTTGGACCAGACATGTTATTTAAATTTCTAAGGATGGGAGTAAGAAAAAGAAACAACCTAGTCAGCTTGGTACCTAAGATCGTTCGGAGGGACTCGACGTTAGGGACCGGAGGGGCAAAAGGATCAAGGCCCCTTCCAAGACTACCTTGAAGTCCAACAAGGAATCCTCAACCCCCTGAGGGGGATATCCTTGGTGGCGAACTGCCTCTGGCAGGCCTTGAAGTCGTACCCCAGGAAGGGGCCAACTATGCGCCCTACTTTCGATTTTTGAAGTCCTTCGACCCCTTGAACTCGGTGAGGCGGCTCTCCCAGTAGGCCTCTAGATATTGCCCACCTTTCCTTCCCCCCCCCCCCCGTCGAGTGAGGGAAGTCCCCAGAAGCCTGCTCCCTGGCCTTAGCCAAGGCAGTAGATTAGCTCTCCGTCATAGCCAACAGCTGCTACTGTAGCTACACACCTTGTCCTTGACCGTCTAGGCCTTCTCCTTAGCAGTTCGAGCCCCTTTTTAGGCAGCCTTCTTGGCTTCCTTGGCCTTGGTCACCTCCCCCGCTAGACGGTCCACTTTCCCTTCCAGCCTCTTCCGTTGGCCATCCGAGAACCTGGGGACAGGAGAGGACTTCCCCAAAAACCGCGCTCACCTGAGAAGAAAATTAACCTCAGTAAATATGTTAGAAAATAAAGACTGGAAAAGGAAAGGGATAGGAGGTTTCCTGGCATGATAGCCTACGAGAAGCCTCAGCAGGTCCTCTCGAGGAGTGGGGGATAGTGCCCTTTTGTCCCCAGGGAGCAAGGCCCCCTTCAAGAAATCCACAGCGAGGGAAGTTTCCCCTTTAGGCTCCTTCACAAGAGACTTGTGGGGATACAGACCCCACTCTGGGGCAAACCCCTAGCGGTAAAGGAAGGAGCTGCTAGTGTCCCGAGACGGAGGTGGCGAGACTGGGGGAATGATCGCCCTTGCCCCTTGAGCCGCTCTACAGACCACTTCGTAGATACTTGCTAAACATCACGGTTTCTGCAAAAGTAAAGATAACAAACCAAGCACTAATATAAGGTATGAACAAAAAGATTCAAGAAGCATGCAAAAAAGCAATAAATACCCAGTGGTTCCTCCAAAGGGACCACTTTAGGGCTGAGCCTGAAGTAAGACAGGAGCGCATCTTCTATCAAACTCCGGCAATCATACGACCAGGGGTTGAGATCTTCAATGAGCGCGGTCAAGGCGGGCGCCCTGTCATGTATGGAGAAGGAGATGATGGGAGGAAGGTCATACAACCAGCTGTGGGTATAGGTGGCAAATAGACGGTTTGGGTCGGGTCCAATATGGGTTCAAGTGAACGGGTCCAAAACGGGTTGGGTTGCAAATAAGTTCTGTGGGGTTAGTATAAACTATTTTATTAATTTGAATTCTAAAAAATTAAAATTTTCACACAATGAAAATAGAAAAGGACAATATCTGAACTACAAAAAAAAGGTAGCTCCAACTTGTAATGTAATATGACTAAACTTGTATCACATATCATTTCTAATTAATGACCATGCACCTTAAGATTTATTTGCTACATCATAAAGTAAAAAATCTAATAAGCATCTAACAAAATACGACATTTATCAAAATAATTCATAAATTTTTGAAGGCTCAACTTGAATGAACACCAAGCTATGCTACCAAATTTTCTATATTTGTTGAGATGCGATTTTCATCTTCATCATCTTCAGAATCATGAGTTGTAATACGAAATGAAAAAATCACATAAAATATAAAGTAAACGACTAATTAATCTAAAATAAAGATAATAACATTAAAAACTTGGACCTTCAAGCTAATCGCGACCACAAAAAAATTGCTTCTACATTTGTTGGTAGAATTGAATTGCGAAACTTCCCAATAGTTTTTCCTCCATGGATAAATGCTGAGAGGCAACTGTGGTGCTAGGAATACTCAAAACATCACGATCCATCAAAGCAAGTTCGGGGTATCGAGCACTATTTCCTCTCTAATAATCTAGCACATCCAGATCCGAAAATTGTTTCCTATCAATTAAAGTCTCACCAAGGTATAGTTCTAATTGAGATTAGCTTCTAGCAATGGCACATTGACTTCTAAAAAGTCAAACTCCTACAAAATGTGCAACACATTTAAACATTTGTTAGGATAAAACATTAAAGGATAGAATACTGAAATAAGAAAATATGCTTACATCCATCATAATATCCATATCATCATCGCACCCACTAATAGTGTCAACAACTAAAGATTGTTCACATCTTGAAGGAACTGCATGCAAGTACTCCTCAAATAACACCCGCATTTGGACCCTTAAGTCGTTAACTTTCTCATATGATGTAGAGACGTCAAGCTTTTTATAACAAATTCAGCAAACTTAAGCTTACATCGAGGATCAAGAATAATAGCAAATGTCAATACAGTGCTATAACACTCCCAATATTTGTCGAACTTTAGTTTCATGTCTCTTGCCATTCTACTTATAGCAAGATCCTTACTTACCATTTTCTCTTGAAGAAGCATTTGGATATGCCAAACATTGCGAAAAATATAGATTTGATGTGAGATATCAATGTCCAGAAAAAAACTCAGTCATCTCGTAGAATGGTCTTAGAAACTTCATAATTTTCTCCACTCGACTCCATTCTTCAAGAGATGGGCACCACTTATAGTTGGGATCAACAAGCTTTAACTGACAAAATGCTAGTGAATAGAAAACAACATTGTCTAACATCAAATAAGTATAATTCCACCTAATAGGCATATCTTGTTTTAGCTTCTTGCTTATTTTAAGACCCAACTGCTTGACACACTCTGCAAATTTCATGATTCTTATTTCTGACCTTCTTACATACTTCACACTATCACGAATCTTCTCCACACATGTATCTATGGTTTTTAAACCAGTTTATACAATCAGATTCAGAATATGAGCTCCACATGTTACATGTAAGAATTCACCATTACGCAGTAATGAATTCATCAAAGGGAGATGATTTCGCAGGAAATCAACCACAACATCATTATACCTTGCATTATCCAATGTTAATATAAAAACTTTC
Organism: Sesamum alatum; assembly: GCA_034509735.1. Classification (NCBI taxonomy): domain Eukaryota; kingdom Viridiplantae; phylum Streptophyta; class Magnoliopsida; order Lamiales; family Pedaliaceae; genus Sesamum; species Sesamum alatum. Next base: position 45,481,308 of record JACGWO010000001.1, on the reverse strand, counting down.
CTCTCTATCTCCCATTCTTGTAAAAAGTTAATCACTTTCTCACCAACATTTTGGCCATATGTGGAGGGGGAAGATGTCGGAACACAAGCATTCTCTTTTGTAGCATCCAATCATTGTCAACATAGTGTGGACAATCAATTTATTTTAAAAAGTATGTAATGGAAAAAAAATGAGCGTCTCTCGATGTTTTAGTAATTTCATCCCAAAATTTTTAGTGTGAGAGAAGTAAATTATTTTTTTTCTTTTTTATTTTGTCTAAAATTCTTTTTAAAAAAATTAGTACAAAACTTTTTAAAATTATAAATATGTCCAAAAACGTGTCGGACACTCCTTCAAAATACGTCGGACACTCCAACAGATGTGTCCGACACCGTGTTCTTTTGTTTCTTTTTTTTTTTATAATTTTCGGACACCGCTATGCTATGTCCGACACGTGTCCGAGCCGTGTCCGTGTCCAATACGTGTCCGACACTGCATTAGGTAATTTTTCGGACTGTCCGTGCATTATAGGTGTGGAGTAATTGTCATATAACCATTAGATACAAGTGAGGTCCATAAATCAGATGTCAAACATATTCTACTAGTGACAGATGCCAATGCTCCTATTAGTTTTTCCTTTTCCACTTGGTAGATTTTCAAAACATCTTCTTTTGTTGTATTTCATGATACATGCACAACTTTAAGATTCAAGTAAGCTTGAAACATGTTGGGAATCAAGAATCCAACAAAAGTGGAAGCTTGAAACAAACTAAAATCAATTTATTTCGATTTTAACAAAGTGCAAGAGAGACAAATGTGATAGTGTATGTGCGTGCATGTTTGTGTTTGTGTGCGTCTGTGTGTGTGTTTGGTGAAGGAGATAAATAGGTGAGATCTGAGAGGTGTGTGCCCGGTGAAGCCAAAAGTAGTGGAGTGAGGGTTGTGGCATGTGGGTTCTTTTTTTTTTTTTTTTTTTTTTAATTCTATACGTTGAACCTATTAAAACCCATCTTGAGCCCATATCCAACCCATATGAGGCCCATATTCAAACCATATCCAGCCCATATAGTATTTAATTTTATTTAATTCTAACTCATATAAACCCATTTTAAAATATAACCAACCCAAACCAACCCAAAACTAGTTGGGTTGGGTTGAACCCATGGGTCTTAACCCATCTTGCCACCCCTAGCTGTGGGGGAACGACCAAGGAGAATGAGGGAGCAAAAAAGAAGCTACCCCAACATAGTTTTGGAGGCATTCGGAGTGGGGGGAACTGCACCCCTCGGCGGCAGGAGAAATGAAAAACCCCAGGTTCCAATTTTTCAATTGAAAACAGGACAAGAAGTTCTGACCAGTAGGGAAGAGGCCATGATAATTGAAAATCATGACAAAACCGGCCAAAAGACGGAAAAAATTTGGGGTTAGCTGGTTTAGGGAGACCCCAAAAGTACAGGCAACGTCCTCATAAAAGGACGGGATTGGGAAGCGAAGGCCCGCTAGAAGAATGGGACTACTCGTCTCTTTCCCTCCGCCGGTGACAGGAGGCTCCGCCCCTTCACTGGGGGAAGAGTCCACCACCCCCTCCTCTTCGCCGCTCAAACCCTCACCCTCACTGGAAGGCTCGTCTAACAAGCGACGAAATCCTTCCACCACCTTTCTAATACTCCACCGACGGGCTCCTCCATACGCGGAGGGGCCAGAACTTGGCCCCCCCAGAGGTGGCCTCACCAGCATCATCGTTCGTCCGCCTCTCCCCAATCAACCGTATAAGCTCATTAGAAGACACCAACTTTTTCAGAAAAACCTTTTTTGAAAAGAAGCAGAAGATCGCACAACAACTAGAAAGGAAATGAAAAAACTTAAGAAGAACAGAGAGTAGGAAAAACAAGTTGGGGTTTTCTCTGTAGAAACGTGGGGGGGAAAAGTGGGAGAAGATTAAGTTTGAGGAGTTAAAAGGCAGGTGAAGGGATGGTTTTCTACTGTCACGTGCCTACACGCTAAGTAACCGCCAGGGATTAGACGGTTACCAACACCCAAGGGGCAGTTTAGCGAGTAACCGTCCTGCCTTTACAAAAATGTTGGCCCACGCGCATGGAGTACGAGGCATTTTTCACCACAATCGTAAAATCTCTGATATTTTTTAAGCAACCCGAGAGGACTACCCTTTTGCTTAGCTGCGAAGACTCCCTCGAGAGCAAATCTACTCTCAGAAGGATGGTCGAGGCTCCCTCATTCTCAGAGTGGGAGGACTGAGTGATAGAGGTAAAATCAAGCAAGCCTGGCACAGGCCCAAGGTTGTCAAACCCGTAACCTCGTCACCCAGAATCCAAACGGCCCAATGCGTAAGGGACAGGCCTAGACTGGTGAAAGGGCTATAAGCCCAAGGAGGGGTCCACACCTCCATTTGGTCTAGAAGCAGAGTGAGGCTCAAGAGCGCGATCAGCCTCAGCTGGGCCAACGCAGCTCAAGGTGTAGAGCATCCAGCCACGAGGTCTGCTAGCAAAGCGGCAGATGTTCAAGTTACCAGTCAAAATGGACGGATACACGAACTCCAAGAAGAGCGCAAGGTGGAGTTGAGTGTCCTTATCCGCAAGCACAATATGTGTTTGTGGGGGAGCCTATCCGCCTATTTTCCTGCGGTTGAGAAGTCCTCTCTCGACCGCCTTCTAGAGTCCCTGCCATATTAGACTCCTCAGCTCGAGAGGACTCTTGCATCTTAAATACAAGGTCCTTACCCTTAAAAAGGTCAACGTAATCTAAGGCTGACACATTGCACACTCATTTTATGCTAAACCTAACATGATCATATTCTTCATTCTTATTGTGCTTTCAATTTATTTTCTTGCTTCAACACATTACTGACTTGAACGTCGGAGTGTTAGCGCCTTTTTTGCAGGTCCTCTTTTCTACATAGTTCTGCATCTGTATTGGGATTCTCCGGCCAAGGTCATCTCCTTGACTAAGCAGATTTCACTCACATCAATATTCTTTATAGCAATTCAAAAAGGCTAATTAAGGGTGTCCATAGTTTGGTTAACCAACCGAACTAAACCAAAATCGAACTGAAAAATTCAATTAGGTATTCAATGTTTATTTCTACAAAAAATTGATATTTAGTTTCGTTTTGATTTTTAGTGTCAACATTTTGAACGGTACCGGATATTTAAATATTTTATTTATTTTATATTTAATTTCTATATACACAGCTTTTATATATTAATCAATTTTATATTATTTTACTTATAAAAATTAAGAAATAAATAAGAACTATAATTTTTATTTTTAATATGGAAAAATTGTATGCAATCTCCTAGTGATATAGGAAATATGCAAATACCCCCCTTGAAAATGAAAATATCAAATTACCTTCCTGTTTTTTTAAAAATGAAGCAAATTACCCCTTGCCCTCGAGGTATACAACACGCGCCTTAGGTGTGATTTTATGTATTTTTAAGAATAAAATTTATTTTATTTTTAAATATAGGGTGAATTACAATGACCTCCCCTGAGGTTTGACATAATTACGGATACTCACTCATTGTTTCAAAAATTATAAGTACTCCCCTAAGGTATGTTACCATCTAGCAAATAACCCATTTCCATCCATTTTTATGGATGAACTGACCAAAATGCCCTTATCCAAATTGAATTATTTTTTAAAATTTTCTGAATTTTTTTGGACAAAAATGCGAAGGGAGAAGTTTATTACATTTTTTATATAGAGGAGCAAAAATATAATTTGCTTCGGCTGGTTTTCTACAATTTTAAAAAAAAATCAAGGGAAAAATGGATCATTTTAGGCCCTTGTTAAAATTACAAAACCTCGGGGGGGGGGGGGGGGGGGAGGAGGGGAGGGGGGAGGTATTTGTAATTTTTGAAACATTGACGTGGTATTTGTAATTATACCAAACCTTAGGGGAGGTCATTGTAATGCACCCTTAAACACATTTACTATATTAATAATATTATTATATATAATATTTATAATAATATATATTTTTATTAAAAAATAAAACCCCCCACCCCCATCCTTCTTCGTCGCCAGCCGCTGTCGCCCCCTTCCCTATTGCCCCCAAACCCTTCTCCTTTAGCCGTCGTCATCCCCTTCCCCCGCGCCCTCATCTCCACCCTCGCCTCCCCCTTGTCCTGATCCTCCTCCTCCAAAGCCGTCGATGGCCTCTTTTCCACCTCCCTCATTAGCGTACCAAATCCCCCGACCCTTTGGTCGCCTCCCTGTTTCCTAGCCACCACGTCGCATCCCTATTTCCCATTTCCCTATTCCGGTCGCCGCCCTCGCCTTTCCCCCTCCCTTAGCCCTGCCCGACCCTTCCCTCCGTCCAGTCCCCCTCTCTCTATATGTATATAATTTTCACTAATAAAAGTTATATAATTATACATATATTTCTAATAGATTTTATATAAATATATATTACATAAATATATATATATATATATATATGCATTTAAGTCTAGATCGTCGATCGAATTAAATAAATTTGGACCATTTATCTTAATAGTTAAACTTGGACCTTAGATCCGATCCGATCCAATTGTTATTAATAAGGATATAAATGTAATTTTATAACTAAAAAAAAAAAAAAAATTAATAAAAGATGTGCGTGAATTTCATGAAGTCGCTTGAGGAGCTTAATTGCTTTATTCTAAAAAATATAGGGGGGGTTAATTATCTTCTAGTCCCCACTAGTCATACTCTTTCATTTTTTAGGGGACCAATCAACTGAATTTCTGGCTGTCAAGGCTTTCTCCCTAATGCCTTTGCTATTTGTTTTTCACAGACGAGTACTTTGCTCATTTACAATATCATAGGGGTAAATTGTATCCTTTTTAACATATATTTTTTTTATAATTTTTTTTCTGAAATTTTCAAAAAATATGTAGTTAGCGAAACTGAACCGACTATTTCAGTTTCGTATCCATATAGCATTACTAGAAGAAAATTCATTATTGGCTACAAATTTATTGGCTACGGACTAAAATAATGGTAAATAATTATTATTAACCATGGTTAAATAAAAATCATTGCAAAAATCTAAATTATCCACCGTGAAAACTCTTTTTATCATGGTTATGAGCCATAGTAAATGTTTTTGTCATGACTTTTATCCATGACAAATGTTTTAGCCACGCTCGCAAATACCACAGCCAATAACCGTTGTATGACCGTGTTGAATGACTATTCACTACGGTTATTTGTCTTTAACCATAAAAATTAGCCATGGTTAAATGTTAAATTTTTTCTAATGCATTCGGCATACTAATTGTTTTGTTTATCGAAATTTCAATTTTATTCGGCTTGATTTTACGGAATGAATACTCCTAAGGGTAATTCAATTAAATCGATGAATAAAAAATTATTTTATAGGGATTAAATTTTATGAATTTCCTCATTACCTAGTCTCGATTTCATAATATAAACTATATTTTATTTGGAAAAAAATAAAAAGATATTGTATGTGCATGTAGGAAAAAAAAAAAACCTGATGATTGGGGTTTGGTTGAAATTGATTGTGCATTAGACCATTTGAATGTGTCAAAAGGGCCGCCTGCTCAAAGGCGTGGTTCATCCCACTAACCTAAAAATGTCGGCTCCAAAGTTGTCCTAATCAGTAAATTAGGGCACAATCAATGCGTGTACAAAATAACAACAAAAAATAATCAATACTTAATTTAAGTAATTACCGGCATTATTACGTAAGTGCAAAAAAAATTAATTTAATTTTAGTATAAGGTAATAAAAATCGGTAAGTAAAATGTGAATTGTTTAATAATTTTTATAAGGAAATGAGGTTGTTCGAGGGAATTAAAGGAATTGTACATTTGGCATATCAGATTAGTTATCTATAGTACGAGAGTGTTTGTGAAAACTTCTATTTTTAGAGAAGTGATTTTTCATAAAAGAAATTGAAAGTTGTAATAAAATTAAAAATACGTAGTGTTTGTAAAAAAAAAGGTGAAAAATAAATTATTGTGAGCTAAAAGAGCTCCGAGTTGATTGATTGCTTGGACTTGAGTAGAGTGGACTTCAATTTCTGCAAGTTTGGAAAACTAGACCTGCAAAAACAACATTAGCACTTCGACGATCAAGTCAGTAAATAATTGTGAAAGAATAAACTTGAATAAAATAAGAGAATAACAAGAATTCGTGTAAGGTAAGCATAAAGTATGCTTAGTGCAAGTTGAGAGAATAATTCAAGAGCTTTTCAATGTCCAAAAACCGTCACCAATCCAGCCAAGAAGACTAGTATTTATAGGGAGGAATCCACTGGCAGGAGAGACTCTTTAAGGCTTGAGATTATCGGAGGGTCAGTTATCGACACTCCTAGAGTCCTACAAGGCACGGCCTCCTAAGAGATAGGAGGCAGTTGAGGAGATCTTTCCTGGATAAAGATAGGGTCGGATGACCCTTATTCGGACTTCTCAACGAGGCCGAGCTTCCATTTGTGGGCCTCCCGTCAGGGGGCCTGGATGGGCCCCTTCTCCTGGTTCTGGGCATGGTCTGGATTTTCTCCAGGGGGGGGGGGGCTGATCCGGTCCTTCTCTTGGGTTGGATCAAAAGTTCTCTAGGGCCTTGTCCTCAGGGTGAGCCTTAGCCTTTCCTCAGTCTCTGGGCTTTATGATTGGACCGTTATTTTAGTGCATAGCAATCAGTCCCTCCAACTCTGAGGGCGATGGAGCATTTTCACTCCCCCTTAGAGTAGGGGGTGTAAACGAGTCGAGCTCGACCAGTTTTGGTGAGCTCGAGCTCGATTTTTCTTGTTCAAGCTCGAGCTCTCATGGTTCAAGCTCAAACCATAAATAATGAGCTCGAGCTAGAGCTCGAGCCGAATCTCAATTTTTCAACAATTTGTTATTGTAATTTTTAAATATTATTATATTAGTTATAAAAAATATTAAATATATTTTAATTATTAAATATAAATTATTTTTTAAAGTGGTTGACCTCATTATATAAAAAAATTTAAATTGATGAGAATTTAAATTTTGTATCATTCAACTATACAAAAATAAAAAGACGAATTTTTTAAACTAAAAGTACCAAATAGTGATCGATCTCATTATATATAAATAGCAAATTAAAATAATTAAAATTATTCAACCATCATTATTATAAATAGATTATGTGATCGCATACTATGTATCTGGGTATAAATATATACACACAAATAAATATAAAAAATTATAAGTTAATTGTTAGGACTTGTAAATTTAAAAAAGTATAAGAGATTATAAATGATATTAAATATAACATAAAATTTATATGCGTCATATTAAATAATTATTTACAACAAAATAATATTAAAACTTACTAAATTATTGGGGTAAATTACATCCACCTTCCAGGTTTGGCATAATTATAAATACCCCCTCATTATTTTAAAAATTACAAATACCCCCTGAGATTTATAATTTTTAACAAAAGGCCTGAACCAAGAAACTGAAACTGAAACTGAAATAAAAAAAAAAAAGCCAAAAAACAAGTGCAGCACTCAATCTTGGACTCCACTCCCCACCTGATGACCGATTCTGAAGCAGGTTTTGACAAATTGATAATTCTAGAGCATTAGCTTGGCCTCATGCAGGACTCGCACAGGTTCCGAAATCTTTTCCTCCATAACACAGCTACATCTGCTCTTCCACATCACCCAACAAATCATGAAAAAGAGGCCTCACTCCTCCACACTCACATTCTGAATCACATTTAGTCTGCCGCATCATGCATCCAAACCGAAACGTGACACCATGGGATACCACTTAACGCCCAAATCTGTCATGCAAAAGAACATTCGAGAAAAACATGTTTGACAGATTTAGTCTCACTCCCACAAACACCACACCCCACACTAATTCCCTGCTTCTGCTCAGCCAAATTGTACATTGTCGGCAACGCCCCACAACTTACACACCACATCAACAGCCATACTCGTGGAGGAACACGAGTTCTCCACAAGCATAACCAAAGAGACAACAAACCCCCACCTGAAGACGAAGCCATAGCCCTCTCTCTCATCGTCATAGCATGTCGATAGGCACTCTTCACCGAAAATCTCCCTCCCTTTCCCAATCTCCACACCCATCGACCACTGCTCCCCCGCCTCCCCCCTACCAAATCAGCCTCCCAAACACACCCCTCTCCCAATAGCCCCCTCGCACTAAGAATGCTCCTCCATGTAAGAGATGGAAAAAGCACCTAACCTAGCATCCCAAAACGTTCCATGAGGGAAATATTTCGCCTTTAATACTTGGCTAAGCAAAGCCTCCGGCCGACATAAGATCCGCCACTCTTGTTTAGCCAACATAGCTTTGTTAAACTCCCTAAGATCCCGAAACCCCAATCCCCCCTCCGCCAATGGCCTACATAATTTCCTCCCCGCTACCCAATGAACCCGTCTCTCCTCCCGACAATGCCACCAAAAAAATCAGTAGCAGAAGACTCAATGCCCTTCATGAAGGACAAGCGGATCCGTCTGAAAGCGCGAGCATAAGCGATATGTTGAAAAATTGCATATTAAAACAATAAATACATATCATCAAGATCCCAAGGGGTGTACCCTTGGGTGCTCAATCGGGCATTCGATATAAAATATGATAATAAGATGATATATGTATCATATAGAGCATAGATAATATATAAGAGAAACTACAAGAGCGTAAACTAAATATTACCTTTGTGGCTTTATTCCTTGCATGACTACTAGCGTTGTTCCTCACCTGGAAATATTCACCAAGTTCAAATGTATGAACTCTGTAACGAAGTCCACACAACACCGGGAGAGATCTCGTTTTTCTTGCTAGAGAAAAATGGATCTTAGAGGATAGGATCCAAGAAGGGACAACACTATTATGTTAATGTTTCTTCTTGATCTTGCTTTGTTCTTCAAAATGATCCTAGATCAATGAAGAACAAAGAGGATAGTATGTGTGTAGACGGGGGACCAAAAATTGGGAGAGTTTTTTTAAAGTGTGTGTTCTTCTTTTTCCTAGAAAAAGATGAATAGTAATCCTCTTGCTTTAATGAAAGTATATACATATATATATATATATACTTAATTAAAGTGATTATTGGAATGTGTCTAGGTTCATCCAAGGATGTTTAGATACATTCCAATCAATCCCCACTAATTCATCAATCAAGCCTACCATCTCATAAGGTATGATTTAATCATACCAAATGAAAGAGGGTTGATTGGAATTGATTTGTCCCTTACCAAAAGAGACAAGTCAACACTCATCAAGGCCATGCATGGCCGATTTTAGAGCTTCTAAAAGAATCAATTTGAGGCCATGCTCCTTTGGGAAGATCCAACTTCTTCTCATTCCAAAAGTGGAACTAACACACCTCTTGGGCCAAGATTTAATGGGTCGGGTTTTATTGTAATTCAATTACAACAAGCCCAAAATTAAATCTTATTTAATTCATGGTCCACTTAAATAATTCCCATTAATCTTTTAATCTAATTAAAAGATCCAAATTTTGATTCTCTACTTAATCAATAAATCATATTTACCGATTAAAATGGGGGCCCTATACAATATCGGTCCGTCCATCCAATGGACAATCCCTTAAGTAATCCAATTATTTATCATCCTCTGAAATTGAATCCAAGTCAATTTCTTCACCTCCTCGGTTATTTGTGTGTGACCCTTTAGGTTCACCCTCAGCTAGACTTGAGCGCGTGTCCAACAGGAGCTCGTTACTATCGGTGGTCGTCTAGCAACGGTCCATGGCACTAGAGACGAGGTGAATGTTGGCATGAACATTTAAGCGCTGATTCCGTACGGGTACGGTCCTTCCGTCTACCATCTCCCGACCTTAGTCTAAGGTATGGAATTGGGCGGTTCCCATCCTTGATTAGGTGTCTATGCTCAATACTCGAGACTACACATGTCTCATTGCATCAACACATGAAATCATCCTGCTCGAACGGGTCTCCGAGTGCATAGGAGATACCTCTGTCACATACTGACAGGGGACGGATCCTCTTCTTGAAACCCACCGTCCTCGGTACACATTATGACTGTACTGGACAAGGCTTATAATGACCATCTTACAGAATGATCACCCCTCACCAGATCCAAGATACAAACCATCGTGTGCATGAGACTGCCATGGTTCCTTATGTCTGAGGACTACTCCCATACTATCAGAATCGGGGAAATCCAATCATACCGACCAAGCCTCCAAGGCTTCCAAATGATGATCCCGCAAGTCAGATCATGCGGCTCGACCCCAGTCGACCAACCCACCAAGATCGTATAGGCGTCCCACGACTGTCGCCGATGAAACAGGGCACTCATCCAATGAATACGACTTTTGGTGCAAGTCTCTATAGGACTCTCGATGCCCTGTCTCGAGATCCTCGACTTAGAACCTTTCAGACCCAATCCTTTATCAGTTGGTTTCATAACCACCATCCAATGCGTGACCAACTGCATGAGCTGTTAATAATGGTCTGTGGGCTTTGTTGTAATATATGTAAAACAACATTTAACATACGGAAAATAAGCACAACAAAGATAACACCAATGGTAATGAACACTCATTTTATTCATTACATAATATTACATTACATCAAGTTGTCAAATAGGTTACAAAAAGCAAAACACATTGGCTTTCTGGTCACCTATTCTCACACTTCAATAGATATTCCGGCAACTAAAAGCAAGATATAGAATAAGTAAGTAACTACTGAAGTACCACTTTAATCAACACCCCCTTCCCCGCTTGTGAAATTAGTTTCCCGTTCCATCCATTAACCCTATCCGACACACGCTCCCTAAGTCCACAGAACAGTGCCCCCCTCGACTGCCCCCCAACCGCTAGCAGCCGCAAATATCTCTCATGACTCTCCACTAACTGAACCCACAACACCCTAGCCAACCCCTGTTTAACCCTCTCATGCATACAAACCACTCGCCACCATACTAGATTTTTAAAGTTAACTACTTGCCCCGAAGCCCTCTCATACCTCTATAGAATCTGCCTCATAACCCCCAATTGCCTCTCCTTAGCTTCAGAGAACACCAAGGTGTCATTAGCAAATAAAAGATGGGACACCTTTGGTACCTGCTCAGCCATTGACACCCCATAATACCCCTCACCCTCTCAGCCGCCTGAATCATACAAGAAAAAGCCTCTACACAGAAATTAGAAAGACATGGGGAAATGGATCACCCTGCCGGATACCACGCTCTGGATGGAAAAAACCAAATGGGTTACCATTCAATGTAAGAGAATAAGACACAGTGGTGAGCAAGAGCATATTTAGATCAACAAAACGATGCTGAAACCCTAGTCTAAGTAACACACCTCTCAAAAACGGCCGCTCTACTCTATCATAAGCCTTGCTCATATCTAATTTAAAAACCACATAATTACCATGTTTCTGAGTAGAGAGTTTAAGATGATGATTTAACTCAAAAGCTAACAGAAACATTATCAGTAATGAATCTACCAAGGAATAAAAGCAGATTGTGTATGCGACACAACACTATCAAGCAAGGACTTAAGATGATTAGCTACACACTTCGAGGCAATCTTAACAATAACATTACAAAGACTAATTGAACGAAGTTGGGCAACCGTTTTCGGAGCCGTGCATTTAGGAACAAGAACGACATGTGTATGATTCATCTTGTGTAATAAGGCATGAACGTTAAGAATACGAAGGACAACACAAGTAATATCAACACCAACAATATGCCAAAACTGTTGATAAAAAGGGGGGGGACATACAATCCGGACTGGGAGACTTTAGGGGATACATCCCGAAAACAACACATTTTACCTCAGCAGCAGTGAAGGATTCAGCGAGGAATTGGTTCATTTCCGCGGTAACCTAAAGAGGAACGCCTGATAATACCTCATGTATAACCGAATCCAATGGCTGAGTGGAAGTAAAGATCCGTCGAAAGTATTGAAGGAGAACCTCCTGAATTTCCACATCTTTATCTCTCCGAACAGCCTCCTCATCTCGTAAACCCCGAATACTATTCTGTCGTCTTCGAGAGGTAGCATGAGAGTGAAAAAAATTCGTATTCCCATCCCCATCCTTCAACCAATGATGTTTACTCCTCTGCTGCCACTTAAGCATTTCTCAGGTATGCCCATCTATAATACACTGTCGGAGTCGATTTAGCTCCTTATGCTCCACTGGACCAAGCGGTCCCTTCTCCACCTCCACAAACGGACTCTCTAACTCCTTAAGTTCATTTCTCGGCGGAATAAAATTTTCTCTGTTCCATTGCAATAAATGAAGCCAACATCTCTGGGTCTTCTGCCATACCCTCACATTTGGATCTGACCTAAAATCCTCCGACCAAGCTGTAACCACCACCTTTTCACAATCCTCGGATGTCAACCATTGAGCTACAAATTTGAATTGAGGCTTTCTCCCCATAGTAGACGCCGCTCCCCCCAGATCCCAAGTAATAAACAACATAGAATGATTCGAGTGTGGGATAGGTCTATGATCTACCGTAGTATTTGGGACTTGTGCACACCAACCCATATTTCCACATGTCCTGTCCAACCGAGCCCGCACAGTATCAGGTGTCGCATGTTGGTTACACCATGTAAATTTCGGACCCTAAGAGCCCAAATCCCCTAGATCACAACTCTGCAGCGCCCTCCTAAAATCATTAATTTGCGACTGCGGTCTAACGACTCCGGTCTTTTCATGCGAAGAAAGAATCTCATTAAAATCGCTTGCACATAACCACGGTGCATCAAACTGGCAACTGAGATTTCTGAGTAAATCCCACACTCCTTTCCTCTTTGATACCTCTGCCCCACCATAAACCCCCGTAAACCTCCAATTCACCACCCTAGCTCCCCAACACACATCAACATCAATATGATTGGAAGAAAAAGAACGAAATTGAACCATAATTCCTTTGTCCCATAACAACGCAAGACCCCATCTTTGCCCCTAAACGGTACAACACACACACCAAACATCACTAACCTCGCTTTAATCTGCTCAAACTGATTCTTACTGCACTTTGTCTCTGATAAAAACACCAACAGAGGCCGCCCCTCCCGAACACACTCCCCCAGTTTACGAACTGTCGAAGCTACCCCTAAACCTCGGCAGTTCCACACTAACAGACTCATGGCTCCGGGCAGGGCTGGGACCTAGCCACCGCCGATTCATTCAAATCCATCCCATTAGCAATCACAATACGTTTCGCCCCCTCTCAATCACGCCTGCCCCCTTCTTCCTCTTGTCCATGTGAGCTCCAGACCCCCTCAAACCCCTCCCACCCCTACACCCCCTACCGCCCCTACCCGCACGGAAAACCACAGGAACAACAACCAACCCCTCCTCTGTTAAAGCCCTAACTGCCAATGACGAAGAGGACGAAATCAGAGACTTACCTTGTTGAACCATATCTGATTGAATTTGGATTGAAGAGAGACCCACTTCCTTCCCTGGCCTTTGCACAGGACCCAGCTCACTGTTACAAACCCGCTTATTCGCCGTCAAACTGTCCGTCTGAGACACCGTCGGCCGCCGGTCAGAAATTTGGGCATCCAATTTTGAAGTTTTCGCCTCACCATCTTGACGTGAAATAGCCACTTCTGCTTTACTGGAGCACAAACCTCCATCGAAAAGCTGTTGAAGAATTGGGTCGGTTCTTGCAGGAGTTAAATCCAAATCCTTAGCAACATTGATCAACTGACCGGGCTGATCAATCTTAGAAAATTGGGCCACAACAGATTTATTAGCTACCTCCAATTGGGTTTCTGGAACAAGAGACCCACTTCTGGACTCAACACAATCCCTCGGCCCACTTCCTCCACTCAGCCCAACCCCCCTCCCAAATATACTAGCCCCAACCCCACACCCACCTACACTAGGCCCAACCCCCACCCAAGCCCACCGCCCTTAATATACCCCTTCCCTCCCTCCAACCGCCCAGCCCACGATCCCTCAACTCCCTCCCCAAAATCGGTTCCCCAGTTCGACCGTCCACCCGTCGCCGACAAGCCAAACCTTTTGCCACCGCCCCCGCCACCACCACCCACCCCAACTTTGAAGATCGCCACCCCCCCTCCGGCCCACATAAACTCTACTCCCTACTCCCCCACGACCACCAACATACTCCCTCCCTTGTGACCCACCACTCTCCCGGTTAACACCGCGACTCGCCGTTATCCCCACCACCCTCGACTCCCGCAACCAAGGACCATACTGAGCTGCCTCCTCCCCCCGCTAACCCTTTTCAGCCGCTGCCCACAATCCCTTAAAATATGACCAATAACCCCACACCCATAACAAAACATCGACAGTCGTTCACATGTCAAAGAGACATTCAACTCCTGCCCCTCCGACGATCGAATCAGTAGACATCTTCTCAACGGTTGACAAAGGTCCAGCAACACTCTAATACGGATCTTCGATCCCATAACAAAACGTGCATGAGCATGATCCGACTCAACAAATTGCCCCAGCCTATTCCCGATAAATTCTGTTACCACTCTTGCCATCATACGCAAAGGCAGCCCATGAACATGAACATAAAAAGCACACCTTAAGTCGACGTCCAACGGATTCTGATCGTTACCAACTCTAACCAAGATAACCAGTTCTTGTCGAAAATCCAAGGCCCCCAATCAAATGCTCTATCACGATCAACCACATGATCAAACTTAAGAAGAAACCGATCACCCTCAAGTAAACTCACAAACATACCCCTCAATGGACGCAATATATTATTCATGGTCATAAGAAATACATCAAAATGATATGCCCTCGGAGTAAGCAGACGCCCCACTAGAAAGAATTCATCAACCACTGGAACCCCAGCCCAAGCATTCGACAGTACAACAGACCCCCCACCTCATCCTCCATCAATACCAACGACTTCCCCAACCGATCCTCATTCAAGTCCATACTGTCAGGCCACACAATAAGGTATTATCAAAAGCAATTCCACCCCAAGCGAACACGCCGGATAACTCGCCAACCACCGCGACCCTCCACCACCGCTTGGCACAAGGAAACTGCACAAGACCAAACACACCAGAAGACAAAAGAAAATTAGACACAATAGAAACAAAGAAATAGAAAAAACAGGTAGTCCCCCAAGAGAACAAAGGCAAGGAATTCTGACACAATCACCACTTAAATCAAATTATTCTCGAAAAGTAATCATGCATCGCATACAAGCCAGACCCATAATAGGCAAACCAACAAAAACACACACTCTCAATACTCATAAAGAAAAGCTAAGCACAAATCTCCCTCAGTCACATGTCAAACCCTCTCTTAAGAGAGTAAATCCCCATACCTCTCACTAGAGAGGGAAAAAAGTAGCATCGGAATAAAACTATTTTCAGTTATGTTGTTTTAATTTATTATTAATTTATTTAACCAATCCCATGTCTGATTCGATTTGTCTAATTCTATTACACGAATCAAATGAGGCGATAAACCAAAAAAAAAAGAGAATCAAACGAGGCGGAATGTTTAATTAATTCACTTTGTAGCTTAGAAATTACGAACCAAATTCTAGGTCTTTTTTCTTTTCTTTTCTTTTTCTTTTTTCAATTCTTTGTTGCCACCATTGATGAATTCTTCTGCTGTATTTCCATCTTTTATCATTTGTTAAATATCATTTACAGAATCTCACTCACGCACCAACACAGAGAGGGAGAGAGAGAGAGAGAGAGAGAGAGAGAGAGAGAAATGGAGAGGCGGCAGAAGAAGCAAGTGCTGCTTTTCTACTGTGTGGAGGCCGAAGATTTGGCGCGCAAGGTTGCTGCACAGTCGGACCTCGTTCAGCTCCAATCCATCAACTGGAGGTAAGCCCACAAACGCCCTTCAATCTAGAAAAGAAAAACAGAAATGAAATGGGAAATTCCTACTTGTACCCCTTTTCTTGAAATATAGAGAACTTTTCTCGTTGTATGTGTTCGTGTTCGAAGTGGGTCGATTTTATTTGTTTGATTCCTGTCATTGTCCGAGGTAATTGTAGTTGCAGAGTAACGTGACTTTTGTTGTGAGAGTGAGAAGTCTCAGTGTATTGCAGTTTTGTTGGAACAGAGGAAATTCTTTTTGTCTTTGCTTATATGGGTTGTGTTTGTGTGCCCTCCAGCAGATGTGTGAATAGAGGGAGGGGGAAAGAAAAGATTGTGGATTAGAAACTCAGTTGTAATTATCTTTAGCTTGAGCCTTTAAGCATTAGTTCTTTTGAATTAAAGCATACTAGTAGAGTTGTTGTGATTGCAGCCATGAGCTTTGATCTTTGTTTAGTTGTGAAGGCTAATTGGATTTTTATATTCAATTTGGCGGTTAGATTGAAGGGTAGCTAGCACATGAATGGTGCTAAACTCAGAAAGAGTTTATTGTGGGGTTAATGAAGAGATTTTGGCATCTGTGGTGGTGTAGTTCAGTCTTTTCTTTGTCCAAGAAATTCCTTAACTATGCTACCTTCTATAGATTGTTTCAAACTTTAATTTGATTAACGGGGCCAGCGGTTTTTCATGTTATATTTTGTCTCCTATAGCATGAGGCATTGTTTGGTTTGAATGACTTGATCTTTCGACTGTATACAGGAGTTTTGATGATGGATTTCCAAATCTCTTCATAAAAAATGCACATGATATCCGAGGCCAGCATGTTGCGTTTTTGGCATCTTTCAGCTCAACTTCAGTCATCTTTGAACAGCTTTCTGTCATCTATGCGCTTCCTATGCTGTTCGCTGCCTCATTTACAGTGGTGTTACCTTTCTTTCCAACTGGTTCCTTTGAACGAATCGAAGAGGAAGGTGATGTTGCAACAGCATTTACCTTGGCTAGAATGCTATCAAATACTCCTATCTCGAGGGGTGGCCCAACCAGTTTAGTTATATATGACATACATGCTTTGCAGGTTTCTTTCTTACACACATACTAATTGCTATTTTTTATTATTGATGGCTCTGATACGTCTTTGTTTTGGATCTGTTTACTCCATTTCTTTATATGTTCCTTCGGAATATGGCACTCCTTTCCTAAGGTGTTAAATTATATGAATTATCATCTTCTAGGGTGGCAATTTGATTTTTCTTCTCATACAAATAACACTAGAAGAGTATTTTGATGAAGACGCCATTTATGGGATAAAACAATGGATAAATTTATGATTAAATGTTGGACGATAATGATTATATTGTGTTTAAACTTTATGAAGTGTGTTATTTAACATGTATTGTTTATGAGTAAATGATATAGTGCATAAATACCAAATTTGTTCTTAATACCCAACCAAATTCACATTAATCCTCAGCCGTAAGTTATCATATGGGCCTATATTTTGTCAAGTAAATAAGGGATTGGGCTGCATAAACCCGTAAATCCAGCCAAATCTCATCAAGTATATGTGCCCTCAATTTTATTCTAGTTGGATAGGATTTGAGTTAGTTTAGTGTGGGTGTCTTTAAGTTGTAAGGTGGTTTCATGTGTCTTCATCTTTGTCACATTTGTAACTAGATATGGACATATGTAAATCTCTTATGTAGGGAAAGATCCAATATGAGTTGGCTTATTGAGTATCATGGATGAGTTCACAAATTTTGAAGTTCCAAGATTAAGTTACAGAGAGTTGCTCCCATAATTTTTTATCATGATTCGGAAACAGATATTGGTCTTTCTGACCTTTTTTCCTTTTAACCTTCTGAATTGTCTTGTCGAGTCTCATGACCAATTTATTCATAAGGATCCATACTAAAGTCACACTTTGTATCATAGATATGAATTTTCTTTCATCTGCTGATTTTCTACAGGAAAGATTTTATTTCAATGATACCATTTTGCCTGTATTTGAGACTGGGATCCCACTTTTGAAGCAACGGCTTCAACAACTTCCAAAATCGGATAAGGTGAGTAGTCCAGTTTTATGAAAGATATTGCAGTTTCTTTTCGAGGGCTCCTGATGATTTTATAACAATCAGGATAATTCTATTTTACCAAGTGTTGGGGTGGTTCCTAACATAAAACTTCTTCTCCAGATTGTTGTTGCATTTCCAGATGATGGAGCTTGGAAAAGATTCCACAAGCTGTTGGATCATTTTCCCATGGTTCGTCTATATAATATTGAGTTTGTTTCTCCATTGGTTTTGGATTATCATTTGTGTCCTGTCAATCGGATATAGGTCATCTGCAACAAGGTCCGTGAAGGAGACAAAAGAATAGTTAGGATAAAGGAGGGGGATCCTGCTGGTTGTCATGTTGTCATCGTTGACGACTTGGTGCAATCTGGTGGCACGTTAATTGAATGCCAGGTTTTCCATCTTCCTTTTCACCTTTAATTTCACTTAGACTAGGCTCTATGAGTTTCGCAATGTATACACGCTTATTATCCACCGGATTGCGTGCAGATTTTATTTTTGCAGAATAATTCTGGAAATATAGATTCTCAGTTATAACATTTTTTGGCTAAATGAAACTGAAGAATCACAAGAATACGATTATAGTGGTTTTGGTGGTGGTTATCTCGCTATTGTCATTGTTGTTGGTAAGAGTAGCTGCACATGTTTGTATTCATGCAACTTCCTCATAAATCCAAGCTTGCGACATGCGAGCTATATTTTGAAAAGGATTCTAAAGCTATATCTCCAACAATGGCTTGAAGATTCTCATTTAACTAGGAATTTGGATAATCACTGAAGATATGATCATACATCTCCACAAAATGATCCTGTATTCTGGAAACTTGACATCTAAGCAGATAGACAAGTATCAGCGAACGCTACTACTAAAAATGCGACTTTCTCATTCCATTTCATTGCTTTTGAACTTTGTCAGAAAGTTTTGGCAGCTCACGGTGCAGCGAAGGTAAGTGCCTACGTCACCCATGGCGTATTTCCAAAGAGGTCATGGGAGCGGTTTGTTCACAAGAACGAAGGTATATCTGCTTCCGCTTGTTTAAGGATTTCTTTCTTCTGTTTCTGGGTTTCTGATTACCATTGATGTTTCCTGAAGAGTCGGAGAAAGCGTTCGCCCACTTCTGGATCACAGATTCATGCCCCAATACTGTGAACGCCATCGCCAGCAAAGCTCCTTTTGAAGTGTTGAGTCTTGCTGGATCTATAGCCGATGCTCTCCAAATCTAAGGATTTCTAGATGCTAAGCAGTCAAATTGGACGAAGGAGATAAGTAATCGATTGCTATATAACAACTCTGTATTGCGTTGAAGAACTCATTCAGGAATTTAGAATTGGTGTCCGTCGAGTCAATGTACCGTGGCACCTGACATTCCCATGGGCAATTTAACCAATTCAAAGCCCTAGGATGCTCTTATGTATAAGGAGTGTCATGTTTGAGCTCTTTTTTATGTGTGGGTCGACTTTTTCTCCTTCCATGATGTTTTAACATGAATAACTTCTTCTGAAGGGGTTAACTTCGAAGTATTCTGAACACTGCGTGCATGAATAACTATCACATACTCCTCGTATTTAAAACATAAGAGTATGCGACAATTATCTAGCACCCGAACATCTACAAGACCCTTTAAAGGTAAGGCAAAGGCAAATACAATACAAACGTTAGGAATATTAAATGTAATTTCTCAAATCATAAAGAGCTTATGTTTAATTAAACCAAATTTCATAGAATGGCAATGGAAATATCCCCAGAAAATATTGTACAGTCATCTCACAGATCCACAATTCCCTTAGTACAACACAAATTTCATAGAATGGCAATGGAAATATCCCCAGAAAATATTGTACAGTCATCTCACAGATCCACAATTCCCTTAGTACAACACAAATTTCATAGAATGGCAATGGAAATATCCCCAGAAAATATTGTACAGTCATCTCACAGATCCACAATTCCCTTAGTACAACACAAATTTCATAGAATGGCAATGGAAATATCCCCAGAAAATATTGTACAGTCATCTCACAGATCCACAATTCCCTTAGTACAACACATCAGTACGCGAAAATGTTCAACATCTTTTATAAAACCTGCTATACACTTTGAAGCACGACTTATGTATACGTATTTTCGACCCTCAGCCACTCTTATACTATACATTTGCTAGAGTTGAGGGACACAAAGGGATTGAGATCATCCCAAAGAAAAAGAAAAGGAGAAAGGAAAAACGAAGAGCAGCAAAGCTTATGGCAGCAGATCTGTACGCATACCAGCAGATGCTTCACCTTGTTCCTCTCTGTCTGTTAATAATCAGTAGCAGTTGTATATATAGACAAAAGGCTGTCATGCCTCGTAAAATGTTTCTTCTGAGAGTGAACGAGTATCCGACACAAAAAGCAGACATCGCCAATCAGAAGAGTAATGATATGTGCAATCGAGATTCACTGTTAACATGGGCGCATAAGTCAGCACACATTTTCCCACCACTTCTTACTGAGAATCGGCTGTTTTACTTGCTATTGCTTCTCATCTGGATAGCCCTTTGGGCTGTCCAGAGAATTTCCTGCATAAGATCCATCTGGCCGACGGATAAATATATTCAGATTGCCAGATGGAAAAGCTTCCTGAGTTGCCCAAAAATGACGGTATGTCAGTTGTGGGATACGCTATAAGATGACAGAGCAAAACGACAAAGGCGTAGTACCAAACATGGAATCGTAAAAAGGAAACTAAAAGCCTCCAGGAATTTGGGACTATACATGCATGATAAACATCATCACAAATGTTTACGAGTTTTAGAGAATAAGTTATACGGGAAGAGATGCTATTGTTATCAAATAATTGTTCAGTGAGGCTGTTTATGCACAAAATAGCAACCGTAACATACCAGATCACTGGTCTCTTGGCCCTCAGATTGGAAAACAATTGGTCGGCATCTCTTGTCTTCGTTCATCAAACTAGAATTCTGAAAATGCGAGACAAGAGCAGTCTTTCCCTGGATTCTGGCATATGCCAAGGAAGCAACTTTTTCACTATTAAACTTTTCCCATTTCTTCCCGTTAAATGCCTGCAAACATGTGAATTACAAGTTAAATGACACAAAATACTTGGGATTTGTCGAGAGAAAAACCACTACCAAATAATTTCCCTGGGATAACAGGGCAATATGCTAGACAATTATACCAGATGAGCAACTTTAACCTTAACCAATCCATAATAAAATGTGACGAGGGATTGAAAATACCTCATAGAAGGTGATGATGTGAGAAGGAGACACCATATTGATGAACGCATACCCAACATTGCACTTATTCTGGAAAAAGACGAATAGATATAATCTCAATTTTCGACTCATGAAAAGAGGGAAAAAGCCTCAACCAAAAACATAATTACCTTAAAATCTATTGGTAAATATAGAAAATCATATGTACCCTTGTGTGTTTCATCAATAGCTGCAAGGAGCATATTCGAAGTGTACCTTCGGAGATGGAAAAGAAGACAAATACAAAAGGAATCAGCACTTCAGATTAAAGAAAGGCTCCACAAAGCAAACATTATCAGTTCTTACTTGTTGGGGATGTTTTTAATCATCAAAGTAGTCCTAATATCTTCGCCTTTTATGATCTTATCCAAATCAAGTTGATACTGCTTTTTGTTATGCATCTGGCTTCCAGTATCAGCCCTTCTAATTCGGCCACGGTCAATTACTCCATCATTGCCGGTTGCTCCCATGCCTCCACTGTGACCATTCCCGAAATAAATAGGACTGTTTCTTGACATTGACATCATTCGGGAACTAGGAGAGCCACTTTCTGTGAAGTTTCCAGCAAAAGCAACTCCAATGTTCATAGCCCCACGGGCTGCAATATTCATTGCACGAGTCTCATTACTGTGACCAAGATTTCTGACTCCAAGTGCTGCCTGGTGTGTATACGATGCTTCAGGTGACTCGGGGTAAAAACCAACATGTCTTTCAAGTTGAATACCAGATGGAGCAGATCCAACATGATGATATTGTGAACCAAGGAAAGAGCCATGCTTACTAGTATATGGAAAACCGGTTCCCTGGCCTCTGGATGGAAATGGGCAGCCCTTTGATGACGATGACCAGGCAGAAGATTTTATGTGCTCTGAGTGAATAGTGGGACTTCCCCAGAGAAACTGAGGACCAGAAAGTGTTCCAACACTAGATGGCTTGGAATCACCAAAAGACGAGACAGTTCCAGGATTTGAACTTAACTTAGGATCTGGAACAGAAAAATGTTGCTGGTAGGCCACTCCATCTGCGGTATTAGCCATGGTGCTTACCTGGTTGACATGGTTTATCCTTGCAGGATCTTTACCAATGGGTCCAATCTTTGCCGGACTTGATAAATGAGAAGGAAGAATAGAGGCCAAACCAGGCAAGTGATTGCTTCCTACAGGGCTGTTCCCTCCTATGTTCAGCATCTGATTATAACCAAACACGGAATTTTGCTCAACTGAACTGCCAAAATTTGGACAGCTACCTGCAAACAACATGCCACCTGTCTCAGTTGTATGTAACATAGGAATCAGGGCTGTTGACAGGATGAAGAAGAGATTGTTAAATAGGCATATCATCGATCAACATGCCTGGAGGAGAGTTTGGTATGGGGGAACCAACTTGATGCCGGGGACCTCGAATTTCATCTTGCTCCTGCTCTTGATTTAGCTGCAGCATTAAGCTGTATGCAGGAAGCACATTAATTGTACTCTTAAATTAATAGCAATCAATTTTACATCTAAATATATTTTAAGCATGTTATAAGTAATCCTTATCGCAATGGAATATCAAGGAACAATAATAGAGAATCGACAACATAAGCTGTGGAAATTGCGGGTTTCAGGCGCATAATTAGTGAGAGTGGTACGTATAAAAAATCCAACTTCTTTGCCATACAGATCAATTAAAGTATTAGTATACAGAACCCAGAATGACACAAGTACTAAGCACAACCCCATGCAAGCAGAAAGTTGATACAGATATCCCTACTCGTAGACCAGTACCAGGCAAGGTAATCGATCTTACAATCAATGTTACATGTTGCAGTTTTTGCATCAAAATAGGGATAGATCAGTGGTAAACCAAATAGAAATGCAGAAGTTTGATATGCATCAGAATATAAATAGATTCCAACTGTCAGAATTCCTATCTAAAACTTCTAATTTCAGAATATTTTTCTCAAGTTTCATCAGGAAAGTGTAAAACATTAAAATTGTGAGTCAGTGGTCTAACAATACATAACTATTTGGCCAAATTAACCTCCCAGGAGAGCTAAATGATATAGCATTTAACTACTCTTGTATCTTCCTAACTTCTCCAAATTGCCAAGGCACGAGGGATCCATTGAGATCGATGCAAATTGGATATACATATTTTGACTATATACATGCAAGATGTGTAACGGGGGTACAAAAAGAATTCTTTTTCATTACAGTTGTATCTACTCCCAACTTACTCGGCGAATTAAGGGGGTTATTCATCAGCACAGGTTTAGCTTCGTTATCTTGTATAGGTTTGGGCCCTCGGCCTACGAGTATTTTAAAAGGGGAGTAGGTACACACAGGCCAAGTCACGAACAGGACTTCCTTACTTTTCTTTCATAGTAGTTTGAAGCCTCAAGAAAGCGGTTTTTTCGGCACTCAGTTTGCTTTAGCATTTTCTCATTCATTCCCATCCAATCCAAAAATCCTTTTCGGGAGTTTGGTAGATTGATTTATGGAATCATAAGATAAAAAAATATTGCACCAATAATATCTTCCCATGGTACTACTCTGTACTTGACCTAGTAAAGTATGGTACATGTGAATGCTGACAAGCAGATATTAATTCTGCTTACAAATTAACACAAAACACTAACAGCAGTAATACCAGTGGGAGACAACCCATGACTGCAAAGAGAAGTAGAAAATGGGATACTAGAGACAACCAAGACAATATTTACCTAGAAGAATGATAACGTCAAATATTACCTTCGACGGGCTCCACCAGGCCGGCTAGGTTCAAGCTTTATACGCTTCCCAGCTATGTCACTTCTATTTAAAGCCTTCAGAGCTGCTTCTGCAGCCCTAACATCATAAAACTCAATGAACTTATGGTGTCGTCTGTGTGGTGTTTCCCTTATCTACACTTAATGAAAATACAGAGATACAATTCATCCAACATAAGCAGAGACTGCTAGGGAAGAAACAACAAAATACATAAAACTGACGCAGCTTCACATTATCCGAAAATATACCTCCTTAACTTCCCCATAAGCTCCAAATATTTGGCGAAGCTCATCATTGGATACAGATTCATCCAAATTAAACACCACCAGAGTTCCTTGGTTAACATCTTTTTCAGATGGGTTATCCTGCATGTACAAGAAACAATAGTTTAGCAGGTTATTCAGTAAGCAAAACAAAGTCAGAATTAGGGGGTGCCAATAAGTCCAGCTTCTGAGAATTCTTGAGCTCTACCTCAACTTTTAAATTGATTAAATGAGCTCAAAATTCACAAACTTGTAAGCTTAGGATCAAGCTCAACATTGATGCAAACTAACGAGCTAGAGCCCAAGTTACTTATAAGAAGAAAACATGTATTTCTATCCATGATATTTAAACTAATTTGTTTCGAGTACTTTAAACAATATTATTATAATCTCAAATCATTATTGTCTTGTGTTACTTGGTTCGTATTGGGTACTTTAAAACAATAGTATTATTATCTTAAATCATCATCATTGTTTTGTATTACTTGATTCGTTTTGAGTACCTTAAACAATACTATTTTTATCTCAAATCATCCTTATCATCATTATTGTTTTGTATTACTTAAATACTCGTTACATATTATCAATTATGTTCATGTATAATTTAAATTATTTTTATATCACTCTAATACAAAATTAGTGTTCTCATGTAAAATAATGTTGTTATTTTATTTTAATAAATATTATATTTCAAATTCAAAATATCAAAAAGTTCTTGTTGTTGATGAAAATAATGATATTGTTAATGTTTACAGTATTATTATGTAAAGAATATGTTTAAAATATGAAAAATCGAAGAAAAACTATTGCAACTTCTGAAAACTATATTGCACTTGAACTCGTACTCAAGCTCAAAAAAACACAAGCCTTAATCAAGCCTCACTCAAGCTAACTAGCTAAGCTTAAAAGTCAGTTCGACTAATCTTGCACCCTAGCTAAATGCAAAGACATTAGGGTTCAGACCTTTGGAATCGAAAAATGAATATCAAGTTTTCTTCGTCTTAAAGCCTTGTTTTGTAATGCACGCATTGCCATCCGAGCAGCTCTGATGTCATAGTAAGATATCATCACAAAACCCCTGTGCTTACATGCAGTATAAAGAGTTCTGATATCTCCGTATTGCTATTAGGAGGAGCCGGAGAAAAAAAAAATAACAAAATAAAATGAGTAGAGTGTCAGTAGTAGATTCAATCAAACTTTAGGAAAAGAGAATTATAAAATTTCTATAGCGATATTAGGTGGAAAAGGACCATATCATAAATGAAGCTTAATAAAGTAAACAGCTATGGTACAGAAATATGGGTGATTATACTATCAGGATCCATGATAAAGGGGTTTTTATCAAAAAATATGTTGAGCGTGTATGTACTAATTCGAAATATGCAGCAACTCAATCTCCTATTCCAGAAATACTTTTGTCAGAATGGGGGTGTTTTATCAAAGAGGAAAAAGTAATATTATCAAGCTTGAGAGGAATATCACATACAGTAAGTTAGTAACAACAATGAATCGGCAAGAATACATGAATTAGGAACAGATAGCAGAAGCAAATCATACATCTATTTGAGAGGGCAAATTATGAATTTTATCACAATTTTAAAATCTAAACAGTCTAATAAAACAAGAAACAAAAGTCATTAGCAAGTACACTAGTGGTGCATTGTTGCTACGAAATATAAATTGCTTGTGCATTCTTGATGATACTAAGAGTCTGAGCTAATAAGCAACTTCACTAGATAGATATCTTTATCATCTCCTTGGCATGAAAACCGTGGAGATTCAGGAGATCAATACATTGACATAGGAGTCCATTTCTAAGAATTGTTATCCGACTACAACATAGACACCAATGCAATAACGCAATATAGTCTATAAACATTGGAGATTGTCGCATTTTGAAATGGTACCATGAGTTAGTCAATATTTGTAAGTTCCTCTCACAAGAATTATGAAGTTAAATGGTATCATGAGAGATTCGTCAACAGTGGAAGTAAACAGCTGCTTCACCTAAACTTCATCGACCACAGAAGCTTATCTGTTGCTTCTTGCTTTTATTCGATATATATTGTCCTTTGGAACTATATAATGCAGACACTTTTTCGTCCCCACATCATCCTCATGCAACTTGATGAAAAAGATATTTATTTGCTCAAAAAATAAGATGCTTCTATAAAGCAACCAGCTTCAGATGACAGCATCCAAATATATATTTTCTTGTTCGTTTAAGCACTATAAAAATGACAATCTACATAAATGCAAAAATAAAAGAGTCGGTTGGTGGAGGGAAAATCAATAGTATTAACCAGAAAAGTACCCAGCGAAACAAGTCAAAGGTCAGAACTCCAAAGGGATGATAGATATCGCAAAGGAAAAGATTTGAGTATTGTTGATACTTAATAATACCTCAAAGAGAGACCTAAGTTCAGAATCCTCTACATTACTGTTGATATTCCGAACAAATAATGTTCTTGAAGGATGCTCTCCATATGGATGTTCTCCACTACCAGTTCCAACACCATTTGCGAAACCATAATGAGAAATATTGCTAAAACCAACGATGTCAGATGTACTCAAGATACCGTTGACTAGATTCTCTGGACTCCCAATTTCAATTTCCAATCCCCCTACACTTCCAAACAAATCATCATCCAGGTCCTCAAGTTGAGTTGGCAATCCACTGAGATCAAAATCATCCGTAAGACCAGCTAAAAGTTCATCTTCATCACCAGGAAGAATGCTCCCTACTGTACTTGATTCAATGTCCTCACGTGGATCCTTTACCTCACCTTCTAGGTTTAGTTTACTAAGGCTAGGGAATTCATCATCAAGTAACTGACCACTTTGAGCTGATTCATTAAAATTAACTGCAAATAAGGAAGAAGCAAGTCCAACAGATCATTTTAAAGTAAAAGAAAGTCACCGCAATTCAATTAGGAGCTCAATTACTCATGCTCACATTTCCCATCTGAAAGTACAGGCAATGATGTAGAAAACAAGCTAGCATCAGTTCCACTAGGAAACTGCCATGCAGTTTTTCCTTTCCATGGAGAGCTCGTCCATGGGATTTTGGAAGGATCTACAAGAATGGATGTAGAATAATCTGGATCAGCTCACAAGAGAATGCAGCGTCTTAAAAACATAGAAAGTTCTACGATGTGCCAAATAGATTAAAATTAATAAGGACAAAGTTCGCCCCTAAACTAACCCGCGATGGAATTTTTCGATGGTTGTTCCATTCAAATCACTTCCTGCAGAGCATCTTAATTAAGTATCAGAACTCTGAGTTGGCAAGTCTATGAAGAAGTAGATGTTTCTATAAAATTAAAGACAAGAATATTCAAGCAACATTTGGATAAAGTAGAACAGTTGATATCGGATACAGAGTGCTAAAAATACAAAACTATCACAAAGGCAAAATGTCTAAACAGGTCAATGCGAAGAGGATCAATGTCTTAACCAAGCCCAGAATATGTATATGAACCAGACAATTCCAGATAACCATAAGGAAGTAACGTCCAATAGTTTGGCTCTTTGTAGCAAATCATAATTGCCTACTTCTTACCACACTAAGACACCAACAAACCACAAGCATTTTACATCAACCAACGAAATGATTGATCAAAACTTCACTAAGGAATAATAACAACTATTGCACAGAGAGAAAAATAAGCTTTATCTTACCAAATGATCAAAACAAGAATCTATAACAGCCTCCTATATCAAAGTAAGAACTCAGTTCATGTGAAACAATATATAAAGATGAGCTCGCTTTGTACAAATTAGTTTTGGTCAACCCACGGTAAAATGCCAAATACCGATGCGTACAAACCAACTCGATGAATTTCCCAAATTATACAGACCAAAAGAAAAAAATCATCAAACCCACTTGAAATTAAACATTCCAACGGCCACCACATGCAAAAATTAGAGAAGTCTATGAAAAGATGAAAACTTCACCACTGTACACCATATAAAGATCGCGATTTTGATCTAAATCGTCTGAATTGAGAAGTTTCAATCACAACCCAGCATCAGAAACCCGAGAAACATAAAGAATAATGAAATACAAACAAAACCCACCTCAATTATACAGCAAAAACGAAAGAACAAAATCTCCGAAAGCCACACACACAGAGCGCCTCATCATAAGTCTCATATACTGCCAGAAAAGAAGGTGTGCAAGAGACAAAAACAAAAGAGAGGATGCGAAAGAAAAAGGGCAAGAAAAAAATCAAAGGCTTGGTGGAGAAGAGAAGTGAAGGGAGGAGTGAGAGAAGAATTCACAAGTCACAACAAGAACCCAACAAAGAAATGAAACATCAGTTCCGTAGAAGCAGAGGAATTGCTTCCGTCTACTCTTTCACTTCCTTCTCTCCTGCCGGAACATCAGCACTAAATGTTTCAGAGAGAGAAAAGGATCACTCCAGGAGAGAGAGAGAGAGAGAAGGGGAGAAATTTGCCGCAAAGCAAAACTGCTCCAAAGGCAACAACACCGTAGAGAATGATTGGAGGGAAAGATGATGCAATCTCACTATACGTATTTAAGACTTGTACAATTACAATAAAAAATAGTGTTAAATACGTTTTGCACATGAACTATGCATGCAGTTGAATTTAAGCTTTTAAAATATGAAAGATAATAAAAAGTTCTCAAACAAAATAATTTAGTATTAAAATGATAAAAATGCTCGTCTCACTTATATCTTATACATTTCATTTTACTCTCTAAAGATATATTTTATTATTTCGTCAAAACTACTTTCAGTGATTTAAAATTTTACTTAAATTTTATTTAAAATAGTATTTAAGTTTATAGCATTTTTGTTAATTGTGTAATACAAAAAATATTTACAAGCGCAATATATGAATATATGTTTTACAAAATAAATTATTTATATTAAAAAATACATGTAAATATATGTAAATACATAATGCATGTTTTATTAAAAAAATATATATATCATATAACCTATAAATTTTTGTTCAGGTACATGTACGCATAATTAAATTACATCATATCATTACTCAAAAGATTATAGAATATTATAGATTAATTATATTAGATTTGCTTATTTTATAGTATATTGTGTTTGATGTAATATTTTTAAATTGTATCAATAATTTTATTTTTTAAAAAAAAAGTTCAACATATATATAACAAGACAAACAAAAATTACGTAAATTTGTAAACAGTTATGTTAAAAAAATATAAGAATTGTAAATTTATAGAGTTTATACAAATTATATATTATACTAGTTATAAAAATAATAAATTTTGGATAGTATATATGTTAAATATAATTTTTATAATAATTCAAAATTATGTTTTAGGGGAATGATTGAAATAAAAATATTTTAGAAGTATAAACAATAAGGACATTTTCATTATAAACAAATTATTTCATATCATGAGGGGACATTTTGTTATATTTAATAATTTAAGGGGTAAATGCATTTCATGTATAATTCAAGGGTGCAAATTGTATTTAACCCTAAAAAATACAACAATTATGGCACTGAAGTTGATTATTATATTTTTTGCAGTAAATCTTTAATTGCAGAGGACAGTAAAATTATGATTGCTTTAGGTAAGTTCTGTTTGGGAGTGATCTAAGAGTGGATCTCAAATTTAATGGGGCAATTCACTTAAAATAGTCAAGAATATTGATAAATACTATCATTTTTTATACCCAACTATTGCGATTCGTATGAAAATAATTTCATGGCAGTGTGTGCACGAGGTGTCTGTTGGTATCCTTTTTACTGTCAAAATCTATCAATGTATTTTGATGTTTATTCCCTGTTCCGTCTCCTATTCATATTTTTTCCCACTTCTAATGGTAAGTCAGTGTTTTGCTATCATATTTTTCGCTCACTTTACTTCATTTCATTGTTTTAAATTTCGGACCGTTGATCGAATCGAAAAATTGACTAGGTTGAGGGTCATTGGTTCAACTGTCGAGCGAATCGTGGTCGAACCAGCGATATTATCATTATGTATAATAAAAATTAATATATTAAAATACTATAAATACAAAAATATAAATTAATTTTTATTCAAGTTATTGTAGGAATTCCAAAATTTGATAGTAAAATTAGTATATTAAAGGTTTTAGGTAAAATATAAAAATAGCGTAAGTAACAAAAATAACGAACTATATACCATTATAATCTAATTATCAACTAAATTTTATTGCCAATAAATAGTTAGCACCACCCCCGATTCTTAAAATAATATAGAAATCTTATTCTATGAATTATGATTTAACTAGTTAGTACCCCATGCCAAGGCACGGGAGAATTGTATTTCAATAAAATAAAAAAGTAAGTTTATAAATAATCTATAATTTAAAATATAAAAATAAATAAACAATAAAGAATCTAAAACTTAAAGTTAAAGTAGTTAATAAGTATAAAAATACAAATGTGTATTGAATATAAAAATAAAGTTAAATTTCTTACTAACTAATTACCTAAAATAATAAATAAATCTTTTGGATAAATGTAAACAACGAATATGTGCTTTAAAATGAACAATGAATATGTGCTTCAAAATAAAAATAAATAAGGTAAATAATTACCTAAATAAAGAATATTGTATTTCATTAAGTGACGAAATAAAATTCAAAAAAAAGGCTACTATAAAGAAAACATGTGCTTTAATAATAAATAATACAAATAATTTCAATTAATTAGTATTTAATAAATAATTCAAAATTAAAATGATTAAGAGAAGGGGACAAATAGGAGGAATTCATGATTTTTGAAATGCCATAACAAATCTTTGATTAACAGTTGTTTAATTATTGCATCTCTTTAGTGCAATAACTGACAAAATAAATTAAATGTTAGATATTCAGGAAAAAATAATTAAAGTTAGAGAATTTGTGTCTTATTGAAACAATAAAGATGCAGAATAAATACTGAACTTGTCAATAATTGAATTATAAATCATTGGCATTACCATTGATATGAAATACATATATGTACATATTGGTTTCATCGATGATTTCAAAAAATAATTCTGTCAAATTTTGAAAATACTCACTTGAAATATAAGTAAAGAAAAAAGTATGAAGGTGAAAAGAGAAATTTACGTGCTAGTGTAGCGTAAGATTTCACAACCTTATGATTTACCTTTGTGCTTCTTCTGCAAATCCATTATTTATAATATACAAACTTTTTATCTTGATTAATTTTGAATTTCGAATGGCAATAGTAGATAAGTTTTATAAAATTAACTTATCTTTATCATCAATGAAAAGTTTAAAATTATTTAATTTTTTTAATTGATAATCATGAAGTGATTCTCCCTATGATGATTAGAATTTTTTGGATAAACACGAATAATTATAAAAGAAGAAATTATTATATTGTCAATATATATAACTTTTTTTATATATATACTAATCTATAGTTTTTTCATATTATTATTATTATTATTATTATTATTATTATTATTATTATTATTATCTGTATACATAATATTTAGATATTGTAGTTTATTATGTATCAAATATTCAGTAGTCATATCACTTATAGTATTTTATACAAAATATCATAAATCAAATATTATCGCTATATTATAAGAAACTATAATTATATAACGAATAATTAATTCAGACAATACTTCATATTATTGGATATAATGAACAATAACTGATATTTATATTAATGATATTTTGAATCAAATGAACTTTTATTTGTTGGATAAATATATATATATATTGGATAAACATATTTTTATATACTTTAATAAATAGGTAAACAAATAATATTGATTAAATTCTTTTGGATAAGTACAAATATTTTTTTTCTTTTTATCTAAAAACTTGTAAATTTTCATTTGGCAGAATGGAGCTCATTGAGGTTGTCCACATCTGCGTATACATGGCGCTTAGGTGGATAGTTTCAATGATTCTGTTTTATTATATATAGATTATCCACTTATAAAAATTTAGTTAGATTATGGTTTTAGTAAGTTTGTTCATTAATTAATATATAATTCAAATAATTATTAAAAATATGGGTGTTGGTATTTTTCATAATTTTTATATGAAATGTCATGGATTCAATTTCAAATTGTATTAGTTTTAAAATAATCATGAAATGGCTAATTCACTTAATTTGGGATCGGGTCACCAATTCAACCTGCGGTTCAAGTAGTTTCTAAAAATAGAACAATTTTGAGTCTAATCCGCCTTTATAGTTGGATCGGACTGTTTTATGAACTGGTCGACAAATCAACCGGCCTAAGCGATTTGGGCTGAATTTTAAAACATTGCTTCACGTTCATCACTTGCTCCATTTTTTAATCGAATGTTGGCTTTTATTTTTAAAACTAATATGATTGTTTACACATAAGTATTATCTGCCACAGTGACTAACTTTTAAATTTGACTATAACGTACACACAGACACGTGTGTATAAAGCTATGAGAAAGGACTTTGTATGCATTTCTTATATTAGAAAAATGGATAAAATGTAGACATCCCAACATATGGGATCATTTACACTTTGTCCCCCAACCTTTTTTTTATATACTTTCCCATCCAATTTTTTGATTTTATTGCACTTTGCACTTTCCGGGGAATAATTGAAAGAATAAAGAGAAATGCAGTGCAGAAGAAGTGCTGGAAGCTCTTAGTCGCATTCTTCATTTGACAACTTAGAAGGAAATTTGTTTGATTGCTTTTTACGTTTTCTGTCTTTAGTTGACTTATAAAGACGTGTTTAGTATATAGTTGTCTAGCACTTCTTCAAGTAAGAGTAACAACTCTATTAGTTAGGTTGGTTAAGTTAGAAGTTATTAAGTGGTTATTATGGTTAGAGGTGGAGGTTAAGTTGGTTATTGGCTTAAACCTCTATAAATCAGCTGAAGATTTTGAACAATGGGCACGAGCAGATAGTATGGTCTTTTCATGGATCCTCAACTCAATTTCGAAAGACATTGTAGAGTCCTTCCTTTATCTTGAAACATCCAGGGATCTTTAGCTCGAGCTTGAGGCAAGATTCGGAATTGGAAATACACCCCTTGTGTATCAACTTCAAAGGGACATTGCCGCAGCTACTCAAGGCACATTGTCTGTATCAGCGTACTTTGGCAAGCTCAAGAAGTTGTGGGATGAATTGGCTTGTCTGGTGGTTGTTCCTTCTTGTAGTTGTGGTGCATCAAAGGCATTCTCAGATCTGCATCAAAGGGATCATCTTATGTAGTTCCTGGTGGGCCTTGATGAGTCCTTTGAAGCCATCCATACCCAGATTTTGATGATGGAACCACCACCTAGTGTTGCCGATGCGTATGCCATAGTATTGCGAACAGAAAGACAAAGGGAGATAAGCTCCTCATATGCAACTAACCCCCAAAGCATGGCAATACAAACAAGAAGTTTCAAGAAGAAGTTGGACAGAATCAATGGAAGAGGAAGACACCTCAAGAAAAGAAAAACATGTTTTGTACCCACTATCGCAAGAATGGACACTTGAAAGAACAGTATTTTGAACTACGGGGATATCCAGACTAGTTCAAAACACTACAAGAACAGAGAAAGAAAGGAACTCCTTCTATTAGCAGAGCCATGAGCACAACAGACAGCCAGACAACTGATCAAGAATCATTCCAAAACACTATGGATGGAGAGGCTATCATTGAGTTCCTCAGGATGCAGTTGAGAAGAGTTCTCAATACAAATGACTCAGGAACAATTAGTACAGATGAAAGCTTTGAAGAATTTGATGACTATGTTGGTAACACCTTTCTCAAATCTATTTCAAAATGCAATAAATCATGGATTGTTGATAGTAGTGCTACTTCACATATGTGCAGTAATCTTGATCTATTCCATAACACTAAAAGAAAAATCCTGAGGCATATATTCACTTAGCGGATAGATCTAGACAATGTGTTGAAACTATAGGAAATGTCCTACTGCCTAACAATTTGAAGCTTAATAATGTATTGCATGTGCCTGCCCTTAGGTTCAACTTGTTGTCTGTCAGCAAATTGTGTGAAAACACTGATGTTAGGTTCAAATTTCTTCAATCTTGTTGCATTTTGCAGGACCACAGGACTAAAGATGTTGTGGCAGTAGGCAGACTCTTAAGAAAGCTATACGTCTTGGATGACAGCTCCTTTTACATACACACTATTAGACAAATGCTAGGGCAATCACATGAAATAGGACTCACTATAGGCACTTGTGACATCAACTTATGGCACAAGAGATTAGTCCCATACTTCTAAGAATGTATTGGATCACCCGTTCTTCCTAAAAAGTAATAAAAGGTCCTTGAATTTGTGTGAAATTTATCCTTTGGCAAAACAGCATCGATTAACTTTTCCTGTCAGCCAATCTGAATCTGATGCTATGTTTGATTTGGTACATGTTGATGTATGGGGCCCCTATAACCAACATTCTATATCTCATTGCACATATATGTTAACCATTGTAGATGATTATAGCAAATGTACCTAGACATATCTGCTCAAATATAAACACAAACCAGTAACACCTTAAGAAACTTTCATAAGATGATCTTGACACATTTTAACAAAAGAATCAAAGTTATTAGAAGTGATAATGGCACTGAGTTTGTGGGACAAAAGTGTCAAGATTTTATGCAAAAGGAAGGTATTATTCACCAAAGAACATGTGTTTACGCACCACAACAAAATGGTGCGGTAGAGAGAAAACATAAACATCTTCTACAAATAGCTAGGGCCTTGATGTATCAGTCTAATGTTCCCAATATGTTTTGGACAGAAGCCTTGTTAACAGCCACTTACATTATGAACAGATTGCCTTCACAAATTTTAAACTAGAAATCTCCCTATGAACTCTTACACAACAAAGCTCCTAGATATGAATGCATGAGGGTCTTTGGGTGCTTGTGATTTGCTACCAACACACAACCACACAAAGGAAAATTTGACACTAGGGCCGTGAAGGGGATATTTGTTGGGTATGCTGCAGGACAAAAGGGTTACAAGATTTTTGATTTAAAGACTCAGAAAATTATTGTTTCTAGAGATGTTGTTTTTCATGAAGAAGTATTTCCCTATAAGGGCAGGCAGCTTAATCCTGTAACTTGTCCTGTGAATTCCGAATCATCATAAGGTAAAGAATAGGACCTGCAAGAACCCTTGGTCTCTACTAGGACCCCCTATGATGACTCTGACAATCTGAATAATGAAACTATCCCACAGGCTCCTAAAACACTCAGGAGGTCAAATAGGACCATTCATAAGCCTGTTTGGATGAAAGACTTCTACTGCAATCACTCTGATCTTGACAGCACTACTTTAGATGTTACCAATGTTTCATCCACACATACTTATTTTCTTGTTGTCTTGGCTAACCTGCAGGAACCAAGGACCTATGATCAAGCCTATAAGCACACAGAGTGGAAAACAGCAATGAAGGAAGAACTTAAGGCACTAGAAAGGAATAACACATGGGATGTTGCCCCTCTACCACAGGGAAAGAGAGCCATAAGGAACAGATGGGTATATAAGCTGAAGCTAAACAGTGATGGTTCAATAAATAGATACAAAGCCAGATTGGTGGCAGAGGTGTACAGTCAAGTAGAAGGCATAGACTACATTGAAAGTTTTTCACCAGTAGCTAAAACAGTCACTGTGAGACTGATCTTGGTTGTGGCAGCTTCAAGAGGTTTACTACTGCACCATATAGACATAAACAATGCATTCTTGCATGGTTCTCTAGATGAGGAAGTGTACATGCAGCCTCCAGAAGGATACTCAGTGCCAGAAAGACATGCTTGCAAGTTGAGAAAGTCACTATATGGCTTAAAACAGGCCTCAAGGCAATGGAATGTTGAATTCACTGAGAAAATGGGAGTTTTGGGTTTTAAACAATCAAGACATGATTATTGTCTCTTTACTAAAACTACTTCAACAGGTTTACTAATATTGCTTGTCTATGTTGATGATATTTTGATTGCAGGAAGTTCACAAGAGGATATTGATGAGGTCAAGTGTTTCTTGGACAACCTTTATTCAATAAAGGATCTTGGTGTGACCAAATATTTCCTTGGTCTGGAAATAGCACGAGGGCCAGATGGTATCATTGTTACAGAAACAAAATACATTAAGGACCTGCTTCAAGATGTTGGGGTAAGCCAGGCCAAACCAGCCATTACACCCTTGCCCACAGGGATCAAGTTCAGTACTGAAGCAGGTAACTCTCTAGCTCATCCTGAATCCTTTAGGAGACTAATTGGGCGTATCCTCTATTTAGGATTCATACGGCCAGAAATTTGTCATGCTGCACAACAGTTGAGTCAATTCATGCAGTCCCCTTGTAAGCAACACATGGATACAGTTGTACACCTGCTAAGATATCTCAAAGGGACAACCAAGAAGGGGCTATTCTTTCCTGCAGACAACACACTAAAGTTGGTGGCATATTGTGATGTTGATTGGGCATCTTGTGTAGACACACGCAGATCACTTACAGGATACTATGTCTTCTTGGGCAATGCCTTAGCTTCCTGGAAAACCAAGAAGCAAACCACAGTGTTAAGGTCCACTGCAGAAGCTGGGTATAGAAGCTTGGGAACCACCACTTGTGAGTTGATATGGATATTCAGTCTACTTCAGGATTTGGGAACAACAACTCCCACACCTATTCCACTCCTCTGTGACAATCAGGCAGCACTGAACATAGCGGCAAATCCTGTATTCCATGAAAGAACAAAGCATTTGGAGATTGACTATCACTTGGTTAGAGACAAGTACAAGGAAGGTTTTTTAGCTCCCCAACATGTGTCCTCCCAGTTTCAACTTGCAGACCTCTTTACCAAGACTTTGGCAGGTCCAGCATTCTCATACATGAGCTCCAAGTTGGGCTTGTTGGAGATGTCCCAAGTCCAACTTGAGGGGGGGTGAAAGAATAAGGAAAAGTGCAGTGCAGAAGGAGTGCTGGAAGCTCTTAGTCGCATTCTTCATTTGACAACTTAGAAGGAAATTGGCTTGATTGCTTTTTATGTTTTTTGTCTTTAGTTGACTTATAAAGACGTGTTTATTGTATAGTTGTCTAGCACTTCATCAAGTAAGAGTAACAACTCTATTAGTTAGGTTGGTTAAGCTAGAAGTTATTAAGTGGTTACTATGGTTAGAGGTGGAGGTTAAGATGGTTATTGGCTTAAACCTCTATAAATAGAGGAAAACCTTCAGCACAATAATACACACGAATTTTGAGCTTCTTCTTCTTCTTGCTTTAATGGTTGTGCGCTCATATTCTTGACAATAATAGTGAAATATTTCGTCTCTGTGTTCACGCGCCTGAGGGCGATTTCAGGTAATGTAAGGTTAAATGCAAGCACTCCCCCAACGTATGAAGTCATTTGCACTTTGCCTCCCAACTTTTTAAAATAAAAGCAAAATTAATTAAAAAAATTCAATGTCTTATCTGCAGATAAACAACTTCATATTACAAGTCAAAGCCAAATCAGAAAGCAAATAACTTTCTGCAACATCACGTATGTGGAACCTAAACAAAAGAACTTTAACCTTCAATTCACAACAAAAAACTTCAACACAACCACAAAATCAGTCTGGTTCAGAACAGTTGGGCTGTGCCGGTATGTGAATCAAGCATGCTTAAATTCAGAGCTAAACTAACCCGCCTTAAACTACAGCTGAAACAGTGGAATAAGGAGGTGTTCGGCGACGTCTTCAGCGCGGTCAAGAAGGCTGAGTGTGCTGCGCAACAGGCCGAGCGACGATACGATGATAACCCTTCCGAAGCTCACCTGATCGCCATGAACCGAACTACCGCTGAGTTACAGCATGCTTTGGCCATGGAGGAGGATTTCTGGAAATAAAAGGTGGCGTGTAATTGGGTCCTCGAGGCAACAGAAATACTAAATATTTCCATTCTTTGGTTAAAAAGAAACGGGCCCGGAACATTATCTCCTCCATCACGCATGAGGGGCGGCCAATCACGGACCCAGCGGGAATTAAAGACACGGGTGTTGCATTTTTCAGAACGCTGCTCACAGGGGAAGACCGGCATAACCCTTTATTGCTGGAACAACGTATTCTGCAGTTGATAACACCTGACCAAGGTGCTGCTCTCACACGCCCGGCGACTCTAGAGGAAGTGCGCCGTATAGCTTTTGATATGTCGACAACAAGTGTGGCCGGCCCGGATGGGTTCAATGCCATCTTCTATCAGCAGTGCTGGCCTATTATCTGTTAGGACGTCCTTTATGCAGTGTAAGATTTTTTGCACGGTTCAGAAATCCCGATCAATTTTACGGCTACGTTGCTAGCCCTCATCCCTAAAGTGCAGCGCCCTACTCAATGGACGGAGTTTCGGCTAATAAGCCTGTGTAACACTTCCAACAAAATCCTTGTAAGCTACTTAATGAGCGACTGAAATACATGCTCCCAGACCTCATCTCTCCGAATCAAAGTGGATTTGTGCCGGCTCGTCACATTGGCGATAATATCCTCCTCGCCCAAGAAATGATTCACTGCCTAGGTGCAAACAAGAAGGATTGGAATGTAGCCTTAAAGCTAGACATGATGAAGGCATATGATCGGGTGGAATGGAATTTTCTGGAGGCGGTATTACGTATGTTTGGCTTCCCGGAAAAGTGGTTGCTTTTGATCCGAAACTCAATCAGGAATGTGTGGTTTTCTGTTCTAATCAATGGGACCTTGGCGGGATTCTTTAAGTCATCCTGAGGATTGCGACACCATTATCGCCTACTCTTTTCATTCTTGCATCTGAATATCTTACTCGTGGCTTCAATCGGCTACTGAACATGGACCGCACTATGCTCTATAAAGGAGGTGAGGGACTCTCGCACTTGGCATATGCCGATGAAATGCTTCCATTCACGAATTCGAGGGAACGGAGTCTGATCAAGATCATGGAATTTTGTGAGATTTCGAAGAGAAGTCTGGACAGAGGTTGAGTATTGCGAAGAGCTCATTTATAGTTTCCCCACTTGCTCCTTTGCTCATCAAGCGGCGGCTAAAGCGGATCACTAGGTTTGCTATGCGTGATCTCCCTTCACGTACCTTGGGGCTCCCATCTACATTAGCCGGAAATGTGCATACCTTTTTTACGGGCTTGTGGATAGTATGAAAGCAAAAATAGGTGGCTGGGAAAAAAGGTTGCTTTCTTTTGGCGGCAGATTACAAACTTATCAAGTCTGTTTTAACAGCAATGCCCATTCACCTCATTTCAGTACTTAAACCTCCGAAAGGAGTTCTCCTTCGTATTGAGCGACTGCTGAATAAATTCTTTTGGGGCTCCTCTGACGCTAATCATCGGCTCCATTGGATGGTCTGGCACCATTTGTGTTTTCCGACCGAGGAGGGCGGGCTGGGTGTTAGAAGTACCGCCGACTCCATGACGACGTTCACTCTTAAGCTTTGGTGGCAATTTTGTAAGCGTTCGTGCTCGGCGTCCTCTAGAATTTACTCCACCG
This sequence comes from Sesamum alatum, assembly GCA_034509735.1. NCBI lineage: Eukaryota > Viridiplantae > Streptophyta > Magnoliopsida > Lamiales > Pedaliaceae > Sesamum > Sesamum alatum. The sequence goes on along the minus strand of JACGWO010000001.1, from coordinate 45,441,692 downwards.
GTTCCCTGCTGTGGCGGCATATGCGGCACATACGGGAGGTGGCGGAACGCAATATTATTTGGGCCCTCGGTCGGGGCTCCTTCTGCTTCTGGCATGACAACTGGGTAGAGGGTGAAAATCTTGCTGCTCTCGTTCAATTGTAGGCGACGTCGCATGTCCCGGTGCGCCTGTTTTGGCGTGATGGTGCTTGGGATGTGGCTAAGTTACGGCAGCTGCTACCTGCGGGTATCCTTAAACGTGTTATGAGCATTCCTTTTGATGATGGGGTGGCCGATACTACCGTCTGGCGGAGTTCGTCAAATGGGCGTTTCACTTTGCGTGACGCATGGAAGGATGTTTGAGAGGCTCGAGTCCAGCGGCCTATCCTTAGAGATCTGTGGCACCCATCTATCACCCCAGCGTTGTCCGTCTTTATGTGGCATGTGATGATTAATGTTCTCCCGGTGGACGATAGGCTACGCACCAAAGGCTTGACGATCATCTCAAAATGTGAACGTTGCTCCAGCTATGAAACTGCACCTCATGTGCTCCTGCAAAGTCGCACAGTAATGGAGGTCTTGACATATTTTGGCAATTTGTTTGGCATCCAGCCACCGCTAACCGAGCACGTCAATATGATGCTCCACTTCTGGAAATTATCATCTCCCTTCGTCAGCCAGGGACACATTCGCCTACTTATCCCCATGTTGATACTATGGAAGACATGGAGGATAAGGAATGATGCACGGTTCAACGAAGGATACTTCACCGCGGCTGCTATCATCAAGGCTGTTTGGGCGTACATGTGGACTCTTTATAAAGCGGGTGGCATAACGTTAACCTCATGGAAGGGGGACCGAGAATTGGCGCTGAGACTTGGTTTCCACCTCCCTCATCCTAGAGCACGTCAACAGCAGCTGGTGCGCTGGATTGCGCCGGCTAACGGGTGGTGGAAATTGAATTGTGACGGCGCTTTTAAAGGGAATCCGGGGCGAGCGGGCGCGGGGGGGCTTCTCCGAGACAATCGAGGCTCTCTTCTCTTCGCTTACTATGAACTCCTTGGGGTGCAAACGAACACGTTTGCGGAGCTCTTTCCCGTCCTAAAGGGGCTGCAGTTGGCTAGTGCTCGTGGCTATCGGCAAGTGGGGGTGGAGATCGATGCCCTTGCCATCCTTCAGATTATTTGCACAGGCGACGGGAATTGGAGCTTGCAGCCGCTCCTTACACGTTTGCGGATCCTGCAACGGACCATGATAATTCGCTTCTCACATATTTTCCAGGAGACCAATCAACCGGCTGAACTTTCTCGCCAATCAAGCCTGCATCCAGGAGCAGTCAGATGTCCTAACGGTGGCCAAAAGGGTGCTTGCGTCTTTCATTTCTGTTGATAATCTCCTGCCCCATTTTTCGTTTTATACATTGTGCATAGAGGTTGGTCTAGTCCCACGGTCTCTTTTTCTAAAATGTACAGAACTTCCAATTTGATTTCTATATACAGGTAGGGGTCCGCCAAACCTCCCGCCTCGCACAGGCGGCTTAACCAAAAAAGAAAAAAACAACCACAAAATCAGTCGAACATAAGAAAGATAGAAAAAAACACACACACACACACACACACACAAATGATAAAACAAGAAGAACTCACTGTTACATTAAAAAAATTGGAATAAATTACCAACTAAAGCCCAAATAAATCGTCCAACAATTGGGCTCCAAAATGATAGTCCATAATAAATTTAGGCTTGTCGTAAGGAATTAAATTCATAAGCCATATTAAATTTGGTCTTATGTATTTTTTATGGGTCAATCCAAAATAAATATGGATTTATTATTTTGGGTTGACTAAATCGGGCCGATACATGTTCAAAATGTAGTCCATCAGAAGACTAGTCCATGTCGAAGTCCACGGAACAAGCCCAACAGACATGGGCTTAAGTTATTGTAGCCCTACTCATGCCTATAAATAAGGCCCTCCACCACTCAAGTCGAAGGGATTCCATAGAACATTGGAGACGACACACATACAACAAATCAAAGGACCTAAGTCCAAAAGTTCTCTGCCACGACGAAGTTCTGCAACCGTGAAGGTTCTACGTCTTCCTCGGCATCAAATCCTTCAAGGCCTTGACACCAAATTTCAAGGTACCACGTAGTTCGCTCCATAAACTTGGAGGAGATTACACATTAACATCCAAGAACAAGCGTTAGCCCTTGGATCGAAATCCTGAGAGAAGAATCAGGGGTTACATTTCACTATAGAGATTGCATCCACTTTTCATTTTAAATCAATAAAATCATTTGTCCATATTTTTCTTGTCTCATAATTATTTTTGCAGACGCGAAATTTTGTGTGAACAAATTTCTGGCACGCCCAGTGAGACAATCTCTGCCCCTCATCTCTTCCTCCTTCGTCGATGTTCAAGTCATCACATCCAAAGGCTCAATGGCACCCAAGAAGGATCAAGTCACCGTCAACGCTACTACCGCCGGTCAATCCTCCACCGGGGGCAAGATTGTTGACACGACCCCTTCAGACGATTCAAACTGACAAGTCCTACTGAGATCAACTCCAAGTCCACACATTTCGCTATCGTTCCCGCCATGATGGCTGACACGAATGCAATGGAGAAGCAACTAGCAAAAATGACCGAAGCCATCACTAATCTCCAGAAGGTCGTCGAGGTAAAAGACCTCTAAATCACCCAATTGATGAGCAACCAAGAGCATACGAACGTTGAAGAAACCAACGACAGTCACAAGCATGCCTCATTCTCAAACCAAACTGAAAGCAAGAAGCATGTGGATAAAGAACCACCGACGCATGACTTTGTGCAAAAGTCTACACATTCTGAAACATATATTGCTATATGGTTTGTTTAGCAATTGCAAGAGATGATCGCCAACACTATCAAAACCCAATACGACAGAACGACCCAAAGCTTGTCCGCGTATTCAAAACCATATACAAAGTGCATCGACGCCTTGAGGATGCCGATGGGATACCAACCACCGAAACTATGACAATTTGATGGAAGAGGTAACCCAAGACAACACATCGCCCACTTCATCGAGACATGCAACGACGTTAGAACTGACGGTGACCTCTTGGTGAAGCAATTCGTCCAATTGCTTAAAGAAAATGCCTTCAATTGGTACGTCAATCTTGAGCCTGAGTCAATTGACAGTTGGGACAAGATGGAGAAGGAACTCCTAAGTTGGTTCTATAGCGCACGCCGAACGGTGAGCATGTGTGAATTCACCAACGCAAGACGGTTGAAGGATGAGCCAATCATCGACTACATCAACATTGGCGCACTCTAAGTCTAAGTTCCAAAAGATAAACTTTCGGAGGCCTCGCCGATAGAAATGTGCATCCAAGGTATGCATTGGGGTCTTGTTTACATCTTGCAGAGGATCAAGCAAGAAGTTTTGAGGAGTTGGTTACCCGTGCCCATTGGAGATAAGCATCGCCAATCACAAATCAAAATTCCCAATTGACTACCAAAAGAATGAGTTGAAAGAGGACGAAGGCTTCGTCATACCTGACGTCAAAGAGTATGTGGCCATCAAAACAACTCATGTTAAATTTCCTCCAAGCGAGAAAATGAATGAAAGGCCTCAAAACCAACAAACTCCACGTAATAAAGGTTGGCTTACTTTGGATTACGAAGAAACGGGGGGCACGAACGTCGCCAACATCACTTCAACAAATGACTTACATATTTCTGAAAACGAATAAGCTCTACCATCTCTACGCAGTGCTACCGAAACTTCGATTGGACAATCTTGACCCCATAGAAAGAGAGGCCTCTGATGCTGACATGAAGCCCTTCACCAAAGTAAAATACGTTGTTGATGCCAAGCCCCACCTCGACCCAAACGAGATGCAAAAAGCAACGCCTTTAAAGATCCCAGCCTGTCAACCAATCAATGAAGCGCACTTCAAATCCACTCCTTCAGAAAGCAATGAAGAAAAGTTCGACAAATTGACCATTGGTAAAGTGTCGGGTAGCAAGAATCATGAGTCAAAAAGGCAACCTTACTCGCCAGTATTCCCCTATGCGGTTCAGTCCGACGACAAAGACAAACAAAGCTCGTCACAAGAACATGTTCCTCCACTATCCAAAGGAATCAAACAACGAAGTAAGGTGAAATTCGACGACCCTCAAGGTGCCAAGACTAAATTGATCAATCCCGTCAGCGGTCTACACCCGTTGGTCTCAAGTGAGCCACTTCTTCCGAAAAATCAACCCAAAGAAATGTCGGGGGCATTCAGCTCAAAAGCTTACCACCTCTTTGCAAAAGCAGGATTCGACTTTTCTGATCCATCACGACTTAGCAAGTTAAATCCTGAGTTGACTGATGAAAAGATCCATGGATTGACTAAAGCACAACACAAGCTGAGAAGACAAGGCTTCTGTGTCGGCCAATCGCGCACTAGCTTGAGCTTCACTCCTGACGAACTTGTGAGCAATTTCCTAGGAGATGGTTATACGCGACAACTAAAGAAAAGAAGTCGACATGACCAAACAAACAAGCCAAAAGAAAATGATGGAAGTCAAGTACTACATCTGTCTCGGCAGGAGTAAGACGTTATCCCTACCCATCCCTTTAAACAAGCCAATCAAGGTGAAGCGACGCATTGTCAAACGATCGTATGATTCAAAAGGCACTTCAAATAAGGAATACGCAGAAAGCATGAAGCTACGTCCATCCAACGATGTCGATGTTGATGAAGACTCTGACTTAGACATCTCCAAAAATGAGATCTAAGACGCTCCCAAGCACAACTTGAAGACAGAGAACATGAAATCGCCATCATCACAAATCAAACATACGACGAAGATGCTCCATGATGCATGAGCTTAAACTGCATGTTGCTCCATGACGCATAAGCCTAAACTGCATGTTACTCCTGGCACACATGAGTATAAATTGTGTATAGCATCCCTTCTGTTAAAAAAAAAAGGAGAAAAAAAAACTCAAGTTTCTTTCAACTATATTTTGACTTGATCCCTTTATTGGGTACGTAGGCAACTTGAACTTATTCTCAAGTTCAGTCATATCCTTAAACAAGTTTGGTTTATCTTAAAATTAGCCAAGTTTGTTTGTGAGCTTAAGAAGTTCGTGAGTCATTCATATTTAGGGCCAACAAGATGAAATAAATCAGTGCTCTATCAAAAGTATAAAGAGAATTTCCGTAAGGAAAAGAAAGTCATTTTATTATGAAATGTTCTTTACATTGAATGGCGATAAAGCAACAAAAGAGAAAATAAAATAAAAAAATAAAAAAAAGAGGGGGGGGGTTGCTAAATTCTAAATACTTTGGATCCTCGAACAAATACAAAGTGTCTTCAAGTATTGAAGTCTCTCTCTTGATGACACGTCCTTCGAGGTTGAACAAGCTCTCTTCGCCTTTTGGCAAGGGTCTTCTCGTTCAAGTGGGGAAGACTTCTCATCAAATGCTTCACGGCTTGGGAAAAATGATCAACGTCAACAAGTGGAAGCGGCCAAAGTCGTCCGAGTATCAAAAAGTGGCTTTCGCTCGAGAAACACGTGGAGAAGATGCCGCATGAATGAAGGTCAACCCAATCGGAGGTGAGCATGCCGCTGAATTTTTGGAAAGCCGATGGCGCGGCAAAAGTAAACACTCACGACTTCAAGGCATAGAGGGCTCACAAGTGTCATCGCCTAGCAACTCCTTGGAAGAGAAGATGACCGCGTCGTTGAACTCCTCGCGTACAAGTAGTTGTGAACATCGACATCATCTAACAACTCCTTTGACGGCGAAAGGCACCATAGTTCATGGAAAACTTGAAGAATGCCCTTGTAGCGATGTGGGTAAAAAAGGACGCACGAACAGCGGGCATGGATCTCGACTTTGTGAAGGATACTTCCACAACGCCCTCGCGCTTCTTCTATAGTGAGCTTCTCGTTGTAGATGCACGTGAAAAAGAGTTGTCCCCATGACTGCAAGAATTTTGGCTTTGTGAAGGATGCTCGCATGACAACTTTGCGCATCTACGGTGTGGGCAGTTCTTGTTGCGATTGCACATGAATGTGTGGATGGCGGCATGAATCTCAACTTCGCGAAGGATGTTCGTATGTTGGCTAACATGTCTTTCAAGAAAAGGGATACCTCGCAGAACTTGGATTGTGAAATTCTTCATTAGGTCGGTCGATGATGAGGTGACAACTTGGAGGTGCAAACTCGATGTTGGTTTCAATGTCATTGAGAGAAGGATTGTCCATCAAGACCTTGGATTGGGACAAAGCATTGGAGCGAGAGTTAAGTGCCTCTCTCGTCGTCTTTCAGACCACCGATGGATGTGCATGACTTATGCGAAGATTGAACCTTAGATGGTGGGACGATGTCGGCCGGCCATAGATGTACAAAGAAGTACTTTTGACGCGAGGTTGCCCTTGCCACTTCAAATGATGATGCGTGGAGACGACTCGTGGACACAGAAGGTGATGCCTTTAAGCTTGATGTTGTCCTTACCACTTCAAGCAATAGTGCGTGGGAACGACTCGTCGTAATCTCCAAAGCCCATCTCTGTCGAAGAAACAAGTGAACATAAGAAAATGAGATGTCAAGACGGTATCAACACACGAATGTGCAAGTGTGTGCCTGAAAATATTGATAAAAGCCAAGAACTCTGCTCATTGACAAACTCCAAACACATGGCACGCAAAATCCATAGCACCTGTGTTAGAAAATAGAGAAGCTCGTTGCAGTTCAAGACAAAAACGACGAAGGGATTACGTCACAGAAGGTGAAGGGATTGCAAAAAAATCGTCTAAGTTCGTTCACTTGATAAAAATTAAAAGTCAAAGTCATCCTTTTATAATGGTTCTTCGTGAAAGAAAGTGGAAAATTGTTATATTTCTTAAATTTCGAAGGAGAATGAAAATCGCAGAAGAAGGAAATGATATTGTCAATTGCCATAAATTGAAATATTGAAATTCCTACCATTTCTACACGATTTCCGCCGCTGCAAAGAAAAAGAAAATAGATTGCAACTTTGCAAGTTCAAATTGGTGCATGGTGAGAAATGCAAGGTTGCATTGTGCCTCTCTGCGCGGCCGTGAAGTGAAGAAATGATATGATGCAGTTGGGCTTTGGTGACCCATTTGCAAGGGAAAATTTTTTTAAAAAAAATGATCAATGAAAAAATTCAAGACTTCAGGTCACGCCTTCGACAGTATTTGGCATGTTCTTCGCCGAGTTTTGAAGTGGGGGCATCTGTTGACGGTAAAAAAATTGGAATAAATTACCAATTAAAAGCCCAAATAAATTGGCTAACAATAGGATTCCAAAACGATAGTCCATAATAAATTTAAGCTTGTCGTAAGGAAATTAAATTCATAAGCCATATTAAATTTGGTCTTATGTTTTTTTTATAGGTCAATCCAAAATAAATATGGATTTATTATTTTGAGTTGACTAAATCGAGCCAGATACATGTTCAAAATGCGATCCATCAGAAGATTAGTCCATGTCGAAGCCCACGGTGATCAAGCTCAAGCTATTGTACCCTACACATGTTCTATGGATTCCATAGAACATTGGAAACGACACACATACAACAAATCAAAGGACCCTAGTCCAAAAGCTCTCTGCCACGACGAAGTTCTGCAACCTTGAAGGTTCTACGTTTTCCTCCGCATCAAATCCTTCAAGGCTTTGATACCAAATTTCAAGGTGCCACGTAGTTCGCTCCACGAATTCGGAGGAGATTATACATCAACGTCCAAGAACAAGCATTAGCCCTTGGATCGAAATCCGAAGAGAAAAATCAGGGGATTACATTCCACTATAGAGATTGTATCCACTTTTCATTTTAAATCAATAAAATCATTTGTCCTTATTTTTCTTGTCTTATAATTATTTTTGCTGACACGAAATTGTGTGAACACTCACCGACCTAGATGAAGAAATTGATCTCCAACAGCTCAGACGAAAAAATCACAAAACGGTACAACTTCACAAGAGTAACAAATACACTCCTCTTGTGTAACAAGAGAAAATATCAAATTCAGAAAAGAAAAGAAAAATTGTGTATGTTTCTTTCGGCGCCACCATCAGTGCAAATATTTATATTTCTATGAGTACTAAAACATTTTGTCTTGTAATATGAAGTTGTTTATCCATAGATGAGGCATTGAATTTTTAAAACTTTTCCTCCTTTTTTCTGAAAGATTTCCTCAATTTTTCCCATTTTTATAATATATTTTAATTTTTTTTAAAGAAAAGGTTGGGTGACAAAATACAACTAACACCATACGTCGGAAGGTGTTTGCATTTAACCCTTATGATTATGCCCAACCCAAAATCACCCTCAGGAGCGTGAACACGCACGAACGAAATATTTCGTTATTATTCCCTAAAAAGTGCAAAGTGCAACAAAATTAAAAAAATTTGTTAAAAGTTAGAAAAAAAAAAAGAAAAAAAAAAAAAATTGGGAAACAAAGTACAAATGACCCCATACGTTAAGGGGTGTCCGCATTTTACCCAAAACAAATATCAAAAAATGGGGGGATCACTGTGCTTCGGAAATGTAGAAAAAATTAAGTAAACGAAGCATGAATGTTCGCCAAAGAAATCGAAACTACAACCATCTAACTAATACATGCCGGTAAAAGTACACACTGCATCATTTTTACAAATTATTGAAATAAGACAATGATATCTATCCAAGTATTGATAACTGCACAGCATGGACAGCAGCCCTGACAGCCCCAAAAACTGGGATTTCCCTAATAACAATCATTCTCATAGTACTATAACCAACATGTCCATGCAATGCAAGACAAATCAAGGTAACCAAAAGTAAAGATAACATAGAAAATATTGCACATTCATCTCATAAATCCATAATTCCCTTAGTACAACACATCAAGACAGACAAGATGTTCGACGTCCTTTCGTAGAACCTCCTATACACTTGTACCTATACACTTCCCGACACTCGGCCAGCTCTATAAGCTACTATACATTTGCTAGAATCGAAGGAAACGAAAACGAATTGACAAAGAAAAAAGGGAGGGGAAGCAACGCGTATGGCAGTAGAACTGTTTGCATATCAGCAGATGCTTCGCCTTGTACCTATCCCTTTTGTTAATAATCAGTCGTAGTCATATACATAGACAAAAGGCTCCCCACGCCTCGTTGAACATTCCTCCAAGAGCGAAACGAGCATCCATCACAAAAAGCGGACATCGTCACTAGAGGAGTAATGATATAGGCAATCTGTTCACTATTAACATGAGATTTTTATGTACGAGAAACTATACAAAGTTAGCACATACTTCCCCACCGATTCTTGTTGAGTATGAGCAATTTCAGTTCCTATCACTGCTCGTCTGGATTGCCCTTTGGGCTGTCCAGAGAATCTCCTGCATAAGACCCATCTGGCTGACGGATAAATATATTCAGGTTGCCGGTCGGGAAAGTGTCCTGAGTCGGCCAAGAACGACAGTATGTTAGTTGTGGGATTTACCCTACGTGTAGTACCAAATATGATGTCATAAAAAGCAGGGGGAAAAAAGGCCGTCCGAATTCGGGACGATTCATCTCTCAACGAAGCTTAGAACTATCCTTGGTAAAAATCGACGAGAACTTAGTCACTGTTCGTGCACGATAAACATTAAAATGCCAACGAGTTTAGACAGAACAGGTTATATGGGAGAGATGCTATTATTATTAAATAATTGTTTTTAGGGGAAGCTGTTTATGCGTAATGGCAACCGTAACATACCAGATCACCATTGTCTTGGCCCTCGGATTGGAAAACAATTGGTCGGCATCGCTTGTCTTCATTCATTAAACTTGAATTCTGAAAGTGCGAGATAAGAGCAGTCTTTCCCTGGATTCTTGCATATGCCAATGAAGCAACTTTTTCACTATTGAACTTTTCCCATTTCTTGCCATTAAACGCCTGCAAGCATGTGAATTACGAGTCAAATGAAACCAAACATTCTTGGATTTGTCGAGAGAAAATCCATTGCTAGAAAAGTATATCACATGATCAACCTTAACCTTAAGCAATGCGTAACAAAGTGCAAACAGAGATTGAAAATACCTCGTAGAAGGTGATGATGTGAGAAGGAGCCACCATATTGATGAACGCGTACCCAACATTGCACTTATTCTGGTAAAAAATAGACAAATATAATTTCAGCTTTCAATTCATATTAAAAGGGAAAAGTGTTCTCAACAAGAAAAAAAAAACCATAATTACCTTAAAATCGATCGGTAAATAGAGAAAATCGTATGTACCCTTGTGCGTTTCATCAATAGCTGCAAGAAGCATCTTCGAAGTGTACCTTCAGAGATGAAACAGAAGACAAACAGAAAAGGAATCAGTGACTCAAGAGTAAAACAACCTCCACATTAAGCAAACTTTATCAGTTCTTACTTGTTGGGAATGTTTTTAATCATCAAAGTAGTCCTAACATCTTCGCCATTTATGATCTTGTCCAAATCAAGTTGATACTGCTTTTTGTTATCCATCTGGCTTCCACCATCAGCCCTTCTACTTCGACCACGGTCAATTATTCCATCATTGCTGGTTGCTCCCATGCCTCCAACAGAACCATTCACAAAATAAATAGGACCATTTCTTGACATCGACATAATTCGGGAACTAGGAGAACCACTTTCAGTGAAACTTCCAGCAAACGCGACTCCTATGTTCACAGAACCGGGGGCACCAATATTCACCGCAGGATTCCCATTACCGTGACCAAAATTTGGGACTCCAAATGCTGCCTGGTTTATATAGGATGATTCAGGTGACTCGGGGTAGAATCCAAAATGTCTTTCCAGTTGAATACCAGATGGAGCAGATCCGACGTGATGATGATATTGTGAACCAAGAAAAGAGCCATGCTGACTAGTGTATGGAAAACCAATTCCCCGCCCTCTAGATGGAAATGGGCGGGCCTTCAGTGATGACGACCAGGCAGACGATGTGTTCTGCTCTGAGTGAATAGTGGGACTCCCCCAAAGAAACTGAGGACCAGAGAGTGTTCCAACACTAGATGGCCTAGAATCACTAAGTGACGACACAGGTCCAGTACTTGAACTTAACTTGGGATCAGGAACAGAATAATGTTGCTGATAGGCCGCTCCATTTGTGGTACTAGTCGTAGTGATTGCCTGGTTTAAAAGGTTTATCCTTGCAGGATCTTTGCCGATGGGTGCAATCTTGACAGGACTTGATCCGTGAGAATGAAGAATAGAGGCCAAGCCAGGCAAGTGATTGCTTCCTACAGGGCTGAGCCCTCCTAAGCTCGGCGTCTGACTATAACCGTGCAAGGAATTTTGCTCAACTGGACTGCCAAAATTTGGCCAACTACCTGCAAATAACATGGCACTTGTTCTCATTATACTTAATGTGGGAATCATGATTGTTGACACAAAGAACAAGAGATTGTCAAATAGGCAGCCCATCCATCAACATGCCTGGAGGAGAGTTTAGTATGGGGGAACCAACTTGGTGCCGCAGAGCTCGAACTTCATCTTGCTCCTGCTCTTGAGTCAGTTGCAGCATTAAGCTGTGCACAGGTAGCACATTTGTTAAGAGTATTTAAACCTTACCGAGAATAATTATAAACCCAGAGGACGAACAACAATAACAGTGAATCAGAGAACACCAGATTTTGAGTTCTGTTTGTCAGGAGCATAATTCATTAAGGTGGCAAGTAAAAAAAATCTGACTTCTTTGCTGTAAAAGATTTAAGCACAGTACACAGGACCCAAGATGACAAAAGTAACGGCACCAGCCCATGCATGCAGAAACCTATACAGATACCCTTAGAGGTAAGGTAAGGTAACATAATGCAGTTATGCCATCAAAATACACACAGAGCAGCCGAAAACCAAGCAAAAATTCAGAAGTTCGATACCCTTCAGAATATAAAGATATTCCAAGTGCCAAAAATCCTATATAAAACTTCTAACTTCAGAAAATTTTGTTCAACTTTCACCACAAAATTTTAGAAAAATGGGATAGTAGAAACAACATCATCAGCCTAAAAAGAATCAAAATGTTAAAAGTTCACCTCCGACGGGCTCCACCAGGCCGGCTAGGTTCAAGTTTTATTCGCTTCCCAGCTATGTCACTTCTATTTAAAGCCTTCAGAGCAGCCTCTGCAGCTCTAACATCATAAAACTCAATGAACTTATGGTGTCGTTTGTGAGGTGTTTCCCTTATCTACATTAATTGCAAAATACAGAAGATACAGTTCTGGGTGAGAAACAATTAAAAATAAAATAAAACTGACACAACTTAACATGGTCGGAAAATTCTACCTCCTTCACTTCCCCATAAGCTCCGAATATCTGACGAAGCTCATCATTGGACACAGAAGCATCCAAATTGAACACCACCAAAGTTCCTTGGTTAACATCTTTTTCAGATGGGTTATCCTGCATGTAGCAAGAAAGAACAATTTAGGTCATTTGAAACAAACTCGTCGTCAGAATTACGGGTGCCAACAATCTCAAGTCAGTTTCTGAAAATTTTGAGCTCTGCCTGGAGCTGAAATGGTTGAAATGAGTTTGAACTTGGTGAGCTTGTAAAGTTAGGGTTCAGTTCAAGATCGGCGAACTTATCTCATTATTGTTTTCTATTACTGAATACTTGTTACATGTTATGAATTACATTGACATATAATTTAAACTAGTTTTGACTGCTTTATGATACAAAAGCATCATTATCAGTAAACTAATATTGTTATTTATTTTATTTTTTCAAATAACTAAACAAACAAGATAAAAATCCTAACGGAAGCTTTAAAAACCTTGAACTTGAGCACGAACTTGAGTCAAGCATTACTCAAGCTGGCTAGCTAAGCTCAAGAGTCAACACGACTCATCTTACACCCCTAGTCAAAATGAAGAGAATTCAGGGTTCAAACCTTTGGGATTGAAAAATGAATATCAAGTTTCCTCCGTCTCAAGGGCTTATTTTGTAATCCACGCATTGCATTCCGAGCAGCTCTTATGTCATAGTAAGATATCATCACAAATCCCCTATGCTTACATGCAGTATAAAGCGTTCTGATATCTCCATATTGCTATTAGGAGGGACAGAAAGAAAAGCAGAGTTAAATTAGAATATTCAATCAAATTCTCAGAATTTTGAAATTTCTATGGTGATAGTAGGTAGAAAAGAAACAGCCATGAAAAACAAATATGAGTTACAACGCTATCAGGAACTCTTATGAAGGGCATTGATCATAATGATTCTGAGCTGAAAGAAACTTAGAGTCATCAAAGTTCTGGTCAGAAAATTCGCCTTAAGTTGAGTATCTATGTACTAATTCTTCGTTTGGCAGCAAAATCTTTGATATATACAAGTTCTAACTACCAGAATCTGCGCTCCGGAAATACTTTTGTCAGAAGCGGTGGTGTTTTATCTAAGAGGAAAAAAATAACATCACTACAGCTGAGAGGAATATTACTTACAGCAAAAATCATGAATCTTCAAAGAATACATGCATTAGGCACCAATAACGATAGCAAAAGTACGTCTTCGAGAGAAGAAATGGTGAGTTTTATCACAATTATTAAAATTTTAACAGACTAATAAATAAGAAACAAAATAATACTAAAACAATTTTAACTAACGAGCAACTTCACTAGACATATCTTTATCATCCCCTTGACCTGAAACCATGGAGATTCAGGAGACTGGTAGATTGACATAGGACCCGTCACTAAGAATGTTATCCAAGGAACATATATTCAGCACAATAAAGCAATACAGAATTTTATAGACATTCATACACTGTTCTGTTTCAAAATGGTACCATTAGATAGCTACGGTATGTGCATTCATGTAAGAAGAATAATAAAGTTAGAAGATGTCAACAAAAATTCATCAACAGCAAAAGTAAACAGCTACTTCACATACACTTCATCGACTCGCAGATGGTTATTTATTCCTTCTCTTTTTTATTCGATAGATATCACTTTATGGAAATATACAGCGCAACTGCACCCTTCACACCATCTTCATTCAACTTGATGAAAACAGATATTTTATTTGCTCCAAAAATCAGAAGCTTTTGGCACAGTCAACCAGCTGTAGTATGACAGCTTCCAAATATATAGTCTCTTCTACATTTCAGCATTATAAAAATGACAATCTACATCAGCACACAAACAAAGAGAGATGGGGAGTACAGAGGGGAAGCGTGGTAGCACCAAAGCATGGAAAATTAGCAAGTCGTAACTTAGGAAAAGTACTTAGCAAGCAAAACCAATAGAAGCTGAGAACTAAATGTAGTATGAGAACTGCAGAATGATGACAGATGTCACTGATGAAAATAATATGAATCTTGTTAACAATACCTCAAAGAGAGACTTAAGTTCAGAGTCCTCTACGTTACTGTTGATATTCCGAACAAATAATGTTCTTGAAGGGTGCTCACCATATGGATGTTCGCCGCTAACAGTTCCAACACCATTTGAGAAACCATAATGAGAAAAATTGCTAATACTAATACTGTCAGATGTACTTAACCTTGATATTCCGTTCACCAGATTCTCCGGACTACCAGGTTCTATTTCCAATCCCCCCCCACTTCCAAAAAAATCATCGTCCAAGTCCTCAAGTTGAGTCGGCAACCCACTGAGGTCAAAATCATCCATAAGACCAGCTAAAAGTTCATCTTCATCACCAGGAAGATTGCTTCCTATCATACTCGGTTCAATGTCTTCAAGCGGATCCTTTACTTCACCTTCAAGGTTTAGTTTACTAAGGCTAGGGAAGTCATCATCAAGGAACTGGCCACTGCGATCTGATCCATTAAAATTAACTGCAAACAGAAAAGAAGCTATTCTAAGAGCCCATTCCAAAGTAAAATAAAGTCGCAACAAACTCAACCGGGAGCTTAATAACTCGTGCTCACATTTCCCATGTGAAAGTACAGGCAGTGAAGTAGAAAACAAGCTAGCATCAGTAGACGCATGATATGCATCACTTCCAATAGGAAGTTTCCATGAAGTTTTTTCTTTCCCAGGAGAGCTCGTCAATGATATTTTAGGACCTACAAAAATGGACGTAAAATGTAGTTCCTTAAAAGTTCACTTAGAAAGTTCCATGATGTATCAAATAGATCATCATTAATGAGGAAAAAAGTAGCTCTGCAAACCAACCTGGAATGAAATTTTTTTGTGGTTGCTCCATTCGGACTACTTCCTGCAAAATAATCATATCCAAAATTAAATATCAGAGCTCTCAGTTGGCAAGTCCATAAACAAAAAGATGTTGACGATTTTATAAATTCAAGACCAGAATAATCTGAGCAACACTTGGATAACGTAGCATAGTTGATATCTGAGATATAGTGATCGAAAAACAAAAGCATCACAATTGGAAAGAATATTTAATCCGGTCAATTCGAAGAAGTACACATCAATGAAAAAGAGAGATTATAAATGTCTTTAACCAAGCCCTCAAATATGCTACACTAACCAGACAATTCCTGATAAACATAAAGGAAGAGCGGTCCATCAGTTTGGCTCTTTCTAATTGAAAAGAAGTCATTTTCAGAAACAAGCTGAATACGCACACAGAGACGTAACAGAGCATGAGCACAGAAAGCAAAATTTAAGTTGCCGACTTCTTCAACGCATCTAAGACACCATAAACGACAAGCAACTAATGACTTAAACCAATGACTTAGTGAGGAAAAATGAAAAATATTGCACAGAAAGAAAAATAAGCTCCATGTCACCGAATGATCAGAATAAGAATCACAACAGCAACTAAACTAGAAGTATGGAAATGTTGACAAAACAAATCAAAAATAACACTTCTTGACAACAGATGCTCAGCCTCTAAATCAAAGTAAGAATCAGTTAGTGTGTAGCCTCAATCATAACCAGCTGCAATTAAAACAATACATAAAGATGAACTCGCTTTGTACAGTTTAGTTTTGGTCAACCCACGCCAAAATCTCAAAGACGCAAGTAAACTAAACCGACAAATTTCCCAAATCACGCGAACAATAAAAGATCAAGAAATCCATTAGAAATTTAACAGTTCTACTCCACCGCATGCAAAATTAGACAAATCCAGGAAAAGATCACAACTTTTCCAATGTAAACCATATAAAGATCGCGACTTTAACCTAAAATCATCTGAATTCGAAGCTTCGAACACAACCCAGAATCTTAAACCCATGAACCATAAAGAATAATGTAATAGAAAGAAAACCCACCTCAATTACACAGTTAAACAACAAAAGGACAAAAATTCCGTAAACCACAGAGAGAGAGAGAGAGAGAGTACCTCATCAGCACGATGAAGGTGACTGATGACTGTCAGAAAAAAGAAGATGTGAGAGAGAGAGAGAGAGAGAGAGAGAGAGAGAGAGAGAGAGGAGGGGACGAAGTAGGCAAAAGAAAAAGGGCAAGAAAAAATCAAAGGCTTGGTGGAGAAGAGAAGCGAAGGGAGGAGTGAGAGAAGAATTCACAAGTCACAACAAGAACCCAACAAAGAAATGAAACATCAGTTCCGTAGAAGCAGAGGAATTGCTTTCGTCTACTCTTTCACTTCCTTCTCTCCCGCCGGAACACCAGCACTAAATGTTTTAGAGAGAGAAAAGGATCACTCACCACTACTCCTGGAGAGAGAGAGAGAGAGAGAGAGAGAGATGGGCTGTGGGTCCCACAAAGCAAGAATGGTCCAAAGGGAACACGGTGGGGAATGATTGGAGGGGAAAAGAGGGCATCTGACTCTCCCTCTATTTATTCATCTGCATCACATTTATAACAACACTCACAAATTGATTACTAGATTTTTTGCTTACTAAATCTTTTTTTTTTTTTTTTTTGAACAGATACTAAATCTTTTAATGCTTACAAATAAAGGTATTTGAAATATTTTTAATATTAATATATTAATTTTTATTGATTTTATATTAATTGATTTATAAATATTAATGTATTGCGTATTGAGGTAATAACAGTATATTGAGATTAGTTGCTTTAGAAGGAGGAAGAATTACACTGCTCTTCCCTGAAATTTAGCGTAATTATACGTAAATTTCATGTGATTTGACATCTAGTATCCTTAAAATTTATTTTTCGCCTAACAAATATATCCCTTCGTTACTTAATATTTAAAGAATGTCTTAATATTAACAAAAAAAAATGAATGAGAATCCATATTTGCCCCAAGTTGACATATTATTGACTTATTTGAAGGTCAAACAAATCATTTTACTGATAATATTACTGGTATATGTTCACTCTTATATAGGTAGTGTGGTTATAAAAAATTATTTAACCTGCAATAAGTTAACAGGGAGCTAAATATGGATTTTCATTCAATTTTTTTGCTAATATTAATAAATTCAATAAAATTAACTAATAGAATGATCTATTCGTTAGATGAAAATAAATATTATGAGTATTAAATATAATTTTTTAAATCAAATATGATCCACATATAATTATACTAAACTTTAATGGAGATCGGTATAATTCTCTTAAAAAATATCTATGTATTTTCTAAGAGAAAAAAACGTATCTTTCATCGCCAAAGACAAGAAAATTCTTTATTGTTTTTTCTTGATTTCTATCTTTGGTAAGGTCTGTTTGGGTACTGATCCAAAAATTGAATCTCATGCATAATGACTTGTAAAGGTCCTCATTATGTTATTTATCTTTTCTTTCTTTTTCTAGATAGAGAAAATGAAGTAGTCATTGAAATTTGAAGTAGTTTCTATTTTTATGGTGTGAATAAGTTATAAGTTAAGCTGCAGCAGCGAAGATTGAGAATGTTTGAAACCAAAATGAAAAATGTTGAAAAAAATTTTAATATTTACAATTTTATTAATAGATCCCAATAAGTTGGTAGTTATCTAAATCAACTTAGAGGGTGTTTGGCTAAGCTTATAAGCTCCTCAAAACATCTTATAAGATGTTTGAGAGCTTATAAGCTCTAGAAAATTGTTTGGCAAATTTTTATTTAAAAAGCTTATAAGATCTCAAAATAAGATGTTTTGTATCTTATAAGCTCTTTAAAAAAAAGTTAACCTCCTCTAACTTTTTTCTTAAGATCTTATAAGCTCTACAAAATTAATGTGTAATTAGACAAAAATACCCTTATTCACACACACCCACACATGCACACACTATCACACACACACACACTCTCTCTCTCCCTCTCTCTCTCTCTCTCTCTCTCTCTCTCTCTCCACACACACCCTCACACACACAAATACACTTTCTCTCTCTTAAAATTTTAAAGCATTTTATTGGTATTTAATTTTTCTTTCAATTGAAAATGAGAAATTATTTCATTACTTAATAAATTATTATTTATGAAACACAAATAAGATCGCTATTGATATTATATTTACCGAAAAAATATAAATTAAGGACATTAAAAGTTATACGACTAGAAAATAGTCATTTCATTAACAAAGAAAATATCAATTATATGTCAATGTCGATATTCGACTAACATTAATGTACATCTATTTTTTTATTCAAAATATTAGGTAATAATTATCATTATTTTCTTTTTTTTTAAAAAAAATATTATCTATTAGATTTTTATTAGAAGTTAAACTAATGTGTACTACTTATGAAAGTATTTTTAAAATATTAAAATACAAAAGAAATGACAACTTATTTGATTCAAATAGTAATATGTCCTTTTTGGTCATTTTGCAATAAAAAGACCTTATTATGCCAAACACCCTAACATCTTATAAATTGTAACATCTTATTTTATCCAATCACTTTAGGGCTTATTTTTAAAATAAGATTCAAGATCTTATAAGCTCCTAAAACATCTTATAAGATGTAGGAACTTAGAAGCTATTTCAAAAAAGCTTAGCCAAACACCCTCTTAATTTATATAGTTCAAAAGCATAAGTTGTACATCAAAAATACTATTTAAACTTATTTTCAATAATAAACCAATAAACATTTTATTTCAAAAACTTGCAACACCCCCGCCCGTATTCTTACAACAGTTACAAAAATATATTGGGTAAATGCAATTCCCCCCCCCCCCCCCCCCCTGTTTTCATAAATATTTTAAGAAAATCCTGTGAAAAATAAAACACTAACCCCCCCTCCCCATAATTCTCAAAATATAACAAAACACCTCCTCCATACCATAAGTGCACCACACGCGCCGTTTTTTAAATTTTTTTAATTTTATAATTATAAAATTACAAATCTACCCTTATTTATATACCATTATATCTCATCTCAAATGAATGAATGGTTCAGATCTCAATACTATTTAAATTTCTATATATTTTATATATTGAAATTTAAATTATATAATTTAATTATTAATATTTATTTATATAAAAATATATATTATATGTAATGTATGTGTATTATATATATATATAGAGAGAGAGAGAGAGGGGGGGGGGTGAGAAGGTGCCGGCGCCAAGAAGGGACGGGAGGGGAGGGCAAGCGGCAGGCAATGAAGGTAAAGGGAGGAAGCGGACAGGGAGGCTCAGTCGGACTCAAATGGGGAGGAAGAGGAAAGGCGCTGGGCGGATAGAGGAGAGGAGGGGGCACGCGGGTGACGGAAGGATGGGCGTGGATGAGGCGAACGGGAAGGAGACGAAGACGGACGCGAATGGAGGGGAGGAGGGGGTGTGCTGGCGAGGGAAGGAGGGGCGTGGAGGAGGCGATGGGGAGGAAGTTGATGGGAGGTGAGACCATATTTTCTAAAATATATTTTTAAATTAATATTAATATTTTATCTATATTAAATATATAGTAATATGATAAATATTAGAATGTTGAATCTAGACCATTAATTTAAGGGTAAATTACATCCACCTCTCTGAGATTTGACATAATTATAAATACCCCCTCGTTGTTTATAAAATTACAAATATTCTCTTGAGGTTTGTAATTTTTAATCAAATGCTTGAAATTGACCATTTTGCCCTTAAATTTTTTATTAAAATTGTAGAAAAATCACCCAAGGCAAATTGTATTATTGCTCTTCTGTGTAAAAAACTTAAGAAACCTCTCCCTACGCATTATAGTCCAAAAAAATTTAAGAATTAAATAAAAACTAATTCAGTGTATAAGGATATTTTGGTCAGTTTACCCATAAAAATGGATGGAAATGAGTTATTTGTTAAACGGTTACAAACTTTAGAGGGTATTTATAATTTCTCAAACAACGATGGAGTATTTGTAATTATGTCAAACCTCAGGAGAGGTACCTGTAATTTACCCTTAATTTAAACTAAGTAAAATCTAAATAATTGACTTTTGTGTTGAATCTGGACCCTCGATTCAATCTAATAAAATCTAGCTGTTGATCTATTCTCTATGAAATTTTAACCATTATATGTATAACAAACAAGACCTGACGGTCCATATATTAAGATGCAAAATGATTTTATTGTTAAAAATTAAGGCCCAATTGCATGAAGGGCGAGTGCAGTACACCTCTCGGGTTGAGGGGGTGTTTTACTATATTTTGATAATCGCAGGGGATATTTTAGTGTTTCATTTTTCATATGAGGTTTTTAAACATTTCTGAAAACACAAGAGGACAAATAGCATTTTACCCAAAATATATTATCATAGGTCTTGTTCAAGCAGCAAAGTTAAGATCTCAAAATCAAAAGATCGTAGTTCAAGATATGTCAATATACCACTTTTTATAGCAATTTATGGTTTCTTTTTCCATTCAAATTAGTTTTTAATTTTTCATGACCTATATTCATAGGAAAAAAAAAACATGTTATCGACATATAAATAATTGAGGGCCGAACACAGTACTGCTATGTCCAGCCATTTTTATGTCAAATTTGAGAAAGAAAAAAAAAAAACTATCTTAACGTTGAAAAATGCACCTGGAGTATAATGTTATCCATTTTTAAGAATCGAATCATAATAAAAATATTTTAATAAATTTTCTACTCTTAAAGTAAATATATTAATTTTTTTGAGATCCAAGAAGCTGAGTCATTGAGGTACACGAAAATTGACTATTAGCACTATAAGACAAGAACCCATCCTCACCTAACATATGCTAATGTGGATGATTCACACCATCATATTGGAAGACAAAAATGACTCTTCCAAACAAGCCTTTATGTTCTTACAACTTATTTTCTCATTTATCCGTTGGGATAATTATATTTATATTCCTGACCTATAATTTATTTACGTAAATTATTTTTGTTTCTTACACAATTACATAAACTACTCTTAATAGTCAAAAATTAATGATAATTTGTGTAATGATATTGACGTTTTTTAGAGTATATGTGTAATTTTTATAAAATAGAAGTGATTTGTGTAAACTGACTATATGTGATGGGGTGTAAATATAATTATTCTTTGGGTGAATTATGATGTCCTCCCATGAGGTGTGACATAATTACTAATACTCCCTCGTTATTTCAAAAATTACAAGTACCCCTTTGAGGTTTGTAATATTGCAACAAATAACCTGTTTCCATTCATTTTTATGGGTAAACTGACCAAAATGCCCTTATGCAAATTAAATTATTTTTAAAAAAAATTTAATTTTTTGTTGGACAAAAATGCGGAATGAGAGGTATTTTATTTCTTTTACATAGAGAAGCAATAATGTAATTTGCCTCGACTGATTTTTTTATAATTAAAAAATAAATAAAATCAAAGACAAAATGGATTATTGCAGTCCTTTGATTAAAAGTTGCAAACTTCGGGAAGGTATTTATAATTTTTAAAATAATGAGAAAATATCCGTAATTATATGAAATCTCAGATGAAATTATTGTAATTTAACCATATTCTTTAATATTATCTTGTGTGTGTGAGAGAGGGGGGGGGGAGGGAATATTTGGCTGCATTTAAATTTGGTTTGAGGTCCGTTGACAATGGAAAACTTTAAAATTGTGCAAGAAAGGTAGATAATATTAGGGCTAAAGAATTGGGCTCGGTTTTGGTGGTAATTACCAAGATTGCCACCGGTTGGTATGTGGGCATGATTGGTGGAGAGGAACAGGATAGGGGGGAAGTATCTTCCCTTTATTTAATCCCATCCTTTAAAAAAAAATCAGGAAGAATGTATGGAAGGTGAAGTGTTTTTTATTGGGAAAGGGGGCAAAATAGGGATTACAATAAATTATTAAAATAGATCAAATTTATTAATAATTTTATATTAAAAAACATATTTAAATAAAAAAATAAAAATATTTGTTATAAAATGCATATCCACATTTAGGGTGAATTACAATGACCTCCCCTAAGGTTTGACATAATTACAAATACCCCTTGTTGTTTCAAAAATTACAATTACCCCCTAAAGTTTGTAACCGTCTAACAAATAACTCATTTTGATCCATTTTATAGTAAACTGACCAAACTGCCCATTATTTTTTAAAATTTTTTAAATTTTTTGGGACAAAAATGCGCAGGGAGAGGTTTCTTATTTTATTTTTTTTACACAAAGGAGCAATAATGTAATTTGCCTCGACTGATTTTTCTAAAATTTAAAAGAAATCAAGAGCAAAAATGGACCATTTCAAGCCATTGGTTAAATATTACAAACCTCAGGGGGGTATTTTAATTTTTAAAATAATAAGGGGGTATTCGTAATTATGCCAAATCTCAAAAAAGATCATTGTAATTCACCCCCACATCTAACGTATTTCAACTTTGTCATCATCACCCCACCAATGTACTGGTAAGTTAAGGTCAAGTTTCATTAGATCAAGCATTATAAACAGACCACCAAACGACGAGCTGAATATTTAACCCTCACACCAGAGCAAGAAGTCTTTTTAGAACAAAATTGTGAGACTCATACAATCATAGATGATAATACTTCGCGCAACGAGACACTAATCGCATTGCACGTCTATTAAAAACACTTTTAGAGAAAAAAAAAAGGTACTTACAGACTATTTTCGTCCTCCAAGTCAAAATTCGGCCCCAGAAGTTTTAACCCTTCATCGATCATTTAATATTCAGCTAACACTAATTTTCCAGTAACATTTGATTTTGAGGTTTGATTCATAAATATTTAGGACTGATTATAAGAAAGTGCAACGACAATTTAATTGAGATGGAAATAGTACAATAAATTTTATGATGTTGTAAGGACTTAGTACAATTAATAATAATAAAGTAGTACATTATGATATTAATAATCACAAAGATAAGTTCTTTGATTGGACTATGAACCCAACCTTGTCTTTGAATTATTATATGTTGTCATGAATGGGGAAGGAATCAAATGGGGTAAATGGGTGAGGCTGTGCCTGCCACGTCACCAGCACATTTCTGTGGGCCATGGTGGGGCCCATCATAATATTTGGGGTTTAGAAATTCAACTACAATTGTACTCTCTAATAGGTTTCGTGATGGCTACAGTCTATTTCAGTGAGTACTGTTTGTTTGTGATTTTATTTTCAATGAAAAATATATATTTTTAATTTTATTTAGGTATTTGTGTAAAATGATAATATATTTTAATTATTTTATGAGATTATATTTTTATATTTAAATATAATGTTAAATTAATATATTTTAATTAGAATGTGTATCATCAACAAATATATTTTCATTTTATTATTGTTTGGAAAATTGAAAATTGAAAAATGAGAACAAAAATAAACAGGCCCTACATACCTTTTAATAATGTCGTTAATTAGTTATATATTTAATATTGATAATTGATATATTAATTGTTATGATTGTCAAATTGAAATTATAATACGAGTATAATCGATTTTATCTAAAAAAAAAAAAATATAAGTTTGGTGAGGATTGAGTTTGGACTTAGTGGGTTTGGCAAAATCCGACTCGACCCGCCAATAATTATTGGACTTGAGATCCAACCAGCCACATACTCGAGACCCCAATACGATACGATAATATTATTGAAACATTAATTTCTTATAAATTCATATACGCATGTTTTAGGCTTTAAAATATTAAATTTTGTAAATATATGTTATAAATATGTTAAAATATTTATAAACTATTTATCTCATTAATTTAATTTATAAAATTATTAATCATGTATTACATGTAAATATATATAAAATATGCATAAATTCCTTTCATATATGTATAAATATATTTTCTATAAGTATATCTAAAATATATAAAAAAAAATTAAAAGGATATGGTAGTGCTCGGGCCAGGTCCAAAGCACAATGACCTTGGACTCAATCCCAAAAGGACGGGTTCGGTCGCCAGCTTTGGCTATAACCCGAACCCGGTGATATCCCCACATACCTTAAATGTAATGGGTAAAAGTTGAGATTTGAAAACTCTTTATCAGATAAAATTCTGGATTCGAGTTTTATATATATCGATCTTGATCTATTTGATAAAAAAAATGAGTATTTTTATGTATTTTATAATGTAATTGATAGTTGATACATATCTATATATCTATATATATAGAGCAAAACGATAATTGACCAAAATCAAGTTAATTTTGACCAAATACTATTTTTTGATAATTTTAAATTTTTTAATTGTTAAGAAAAAATCTCATTGGTTAGAAATTTTATTTATTTTAAATTAAAATTAAATCTGTATTTATCTAACAAAATCCTAACTTCGATATCAATATCTATTTATACTAGATTCTACCTTCAAATTTTAGAATTAATTTTTTATACAAAAAAAAAAAGAAAAATCTTTTCAGTTTATTTTAATCGTATATTTTTTGTCACTAAACGGTTAATTAGTATTGATAAAGTAAGTCTTTGAACTTCATTCTAATTAATGTTTTTTTTTTCTTAGTTTTTTTATAATTAAATTTTATATTTACTCTTTCTTAGTTATTCAGGTTTGAAAAATCATAAATCACTGCGTTGTTTAAAATTTTTTGTTACAAAATATATTTTGTCATGTTCTCCTATATGAATATTTGTTTTCCTTAGTGAAATAATTTTGTTAATGTTGCTCTATCAAAATTTTAGCATTAAATGTATAATAAGCTTCATATGTTTACATTTATTGCTATACAAAAGAATGATATTACTTGATATATGTACGATTTTTTTCAATTTCAAAAATCTGTTTATAATTGTTTTGGATAATAAAACATTCTCTATGCATGTATAATATGATAGTATATTTTTCATTAATGCAAAGGGTAACCTGATGCAGCTAGCTTCTTTATCTGATGCATTACCAAATGATTTTGTTTTATTCTTTTGCTATTTGATGTCTATTTTCACATCGCTTATGCATTTTTCTTTTTGTAGCTTAGTTAATCTTATTTTCTTCATTTCTTAAATATTAGTTTTTTACTCTTTTTAAATGGAGAATTACCATGATGTATTCTTATATTTACTTCTTAAAAGTTTTATATTTTTATAATTGATTTATTTGCTCTTATTATTTTGAGTATTTACAATTACTATTGTTTGTTTAGTTGGGGTGACATTTTTGGTTCTGTACGAATTGATTTTCACAATTTAGTCCTGTAAATTTAAAATTTTGGCAATTTTAGTCTTTTTTCAGCCAATTTGGAAAAATTGCATGCGACTTGCACATAGCCCAGTTAAATTGCAATGTTAGTCCTATAACATAGGGTGTTGGCATTTTTAGTCCTGCACGAATGAATTTATAGGACTAAATTTGCAATTTAATTGAGTCATGTGCAGGTCACATGCAATTTTACAGTCAAATTGACCGAAAAATGACTAAAATTGTCAAAATTTTAAAGTTATAGGACTAAATTGCCAAAATCAGTTCTTGCAGGGCAAAAAATGCCACCCTCTTAAGTTAAAGACTAAAATTGTAATTTCCCCTTAATTATATACGTCGTGATTGTACCAATTTAAACTTCTTATTGTATATTTGTATTGTCACCATATAATTTAGAAATATATATATATATATATATATAGAGCATTACTGTTCAATTAGTTTAAGATATTGTTAGCTTTTTGTAGTATTACTAATGCTTTGTTAATTATTAGTTCTAGAATTTTTATCAAACGATCATTTAATTCGATCATATTTTTTTAGGGGAATTTGTATCACAGGGTAATAGGATAGTAACTTTAAACTGATGTATTATAATACTAAAATTTTATTTTACTAAAAATATAATTAATTGAATAAGAAAACATATATAAATGTTTTCAATGTGTAAAAATATGGTAATATTCTATTGTTATTTTCAAGATGTTTTATAAATAAACTTAGCAAAGAATTTTATATTGAGTTCTGTATAAATAAATTTGCACTATTGTATATAGTAAGATGGTTATTAATTAAAATATGATATATAATTATGTAATTTAGAATTTATGAAAATACTATAGAATTTATAAAGTCCTGTACATAGCACGGGGTTCATGATAGCGTAGGCCTCGTGCTATGCACGGTCATATATTTTTTATTTTTTAAATTAAATAATTTTTTTAATAATATATTATGTTATAAATAAATCTTTTATGTAAATAGAAGTTTTATTTATAATGGGTAAAACATAATAGTTTTTTATTTTTAATCTATTTTAATTATTATTGATAAAGATATTTTTCTACATATACAATATATATTTCTATTTACTAAAATTTGTATTGTATGAGGATTACTTTCAAACAATTATGACATTCTATTTTATATATACATATATATTACATATATTCAGCACCATATAAACATATAAAAATAAATAATTAGTTGAATATATTGTTTGTATTATATAATTCATCTTCCATCTAAAATCATATTAAAATATACATAAATCTAAAATGATCTTTCTTATTAGAAAAATTAAATATAAAGAAAATATATAAACTTATTTTTAATGAGTTATAAGAAAGACAATTGAAAGGGTAAAAAAAAAAGGTGGAAGATTAAAACAATAATAATAGTTTAAATTAATTTCAAAATCTCATATCATTTCAAAATTTTGAACGAAAAGATAAGGAGCAAACTAATTATCATGAATGACAAAATAAAATAAGTACAAATAAATATAAATAACTAAGTTCAATTAAATCAGAAATATAGCAACATTATCATCGTATGAGAATAAAAATACTTTCATCGGCGCAAAGAAATCCTAAAGGTTGAAAGATTAATATGAAAATAAAAGAACGAGTTGAACAAAAATAAATCAATAATTTATATAATAAATATTTATCATACATTTTTCTGGAAGCCTCAATACATTGATAAGAATGGCTAGCAAGAGAAAGGAAAAGCTAGCTATAAATATAAAGATAAAATGTATAAGTAGACAATTATAACTACTAAATTTTATTGAAAAAATAAAAAAATGGCCATATTAATATGATATAGGCTTATAACAGTCCCCTTAATTATATATGTTATGATTGTACCATTTGAAATTTTGCATTGCATATTTGTATTTAGTACTATATAATTTAGAAATATATATAATATACATCTTTACTATTCTATTAGTTTAAGATATTGTTAATTTTTTTTTCAATATTACTAATGCTTTTTTTTTTTTTTATTATTAGTTCCAGAATTTTTATTAAAAGACTATTTAATTAGATCGTATTTTTTTAGGGGAATTTGTATCATAGGGTAATATGATAGTAACTATAAAATAATGTATTTTAATACTAATATTTTTATTTTACTAAGAGTACAATGAATTGAATAAGAAAATATATAAATTTTCTCAATGTGTAAAAATATTATAATATCCTATTGTTATTTTCAAAATGTTTCATAAATAAACTTAGCAAAGAATTTAATATTGAGTTTTGTACAAATAATTTTGCACTGTCGTATAAAGTAAGATAGTTATTAATTAAACTATGACATATCATTATATAATTTAGAATTTATAAAAATATTATAATATTTATAAATTCCCATGCATAGCACGGAGTTCATGCTAGTATATATATATATATATATATATATATATAAATGGGTAATAGATTAGGGTTTGATTAAATCAAATTGCAGTGTGATCGAACAATGAATTGCATGAGTCAATCTAAATGTCAAATTCCTTACAACAGCTCTCCGGGGATTGAATAAGGAGGGTGTTTGTGTCGTTGCGTGAACTTATAAGCTTTTTATAATATTTCGTAAAATATTTTAAAATTTATAAAATATTGAAAAGTGTTTGAAAATTTATTTTATACAACTTTTGCTTTAAACTACTTAAATTAAGTTAATTTAAATAAAAAATTATGAATAGCTCTGTACTGATTTATGCAATGTAGTGGTAAAGTCGTAAATCTTAATTTATTTTCTCAAACACTCTAAGTTTAAGTTTTTACCATCTTTTTTATTTTTATTTTTGAAAACCCTCAATTTTTATTGTTTCTTATTTTACAACACTCTTTATAATTTATTTTTACTGTAGACGTAGAAGTTATTGCAAATATTCCCAAAATATACTATGATTGTATTTTAAATGTTGAATACATTAAACCATTTTAATGAATAAAAATAGCTTCTAATAATTAACCAACATAAACCATTTATTCATCAAATCAAATGAACCCAACCCTAGTTGAATAGTTTGTAGATTTCAACCAATGGGCCGTTTGTATAAATCTGTGGCGCAATCCAACTTAATTGGGCCTATACGCCTAATATTTTTCAAAGGACTTTTCAACATCTTACAAGTTTTCAAATATTTTATATATAAAATAATTATATATATAATTACCGACTTATGATCTATTTATATAAATCATAATTGTCTTTTGAAAAATTATATACACACCCACTAGAAATATTAACATTATTTACAAAATCACACATTTTTTTTGAAAAATTACACAGATACCCTTCAAAAACGTGAATATCATTACGCAAACTATCCCTTCTTTTGGACTACTAGGATTCATTTCTATAATCACGCAAAAGATAGGGGTAGTTTGTGTAAATAGATCAAGGGTGTAAATATAATTATTCCTATTAAATTTTTAAAAGTTTATAAACCCACCCAAACACCCTCTAAATCTTATAATATTGTTTTATTTATAATAATTTTACAAAATAACGTAACATGTTAAATTTACTTTGAATCAATTTATTGACCTCTTTTGTTGATTTATAGTTAGAATCAACTATTTTCACATATCATAGAAATGTTAGAATAGGTGACTAGAAAGTCAATTGAATTGGTGATTTTGGGTACTATTTAGCATCTTTATTAAAGTAACATTGACTTAATGAATATAGTAAGTATGCATTCATGGAACTATGTGTTTGTTGTGTTAACTGATTACGTTAAACGGCGTTTTAACGTCACAATGAATGCCCACATACCAATTGGATAAACCATGTAGTTGGGCTGCGTATTGGATGACAAATATGAAACCAACTTCTGAAGGTTGGTTTGAAATGTTCCAAGTCGAGGACCTCGAGACAGGGCATCGAGGGTCCTATAGAGACTTGCACTAAGAATTGCTTCATTGGATGAGTGTCGTGTTTCATCGGTGACAGACGTTGGACGTCTATGCAATATTAGTGGGTTAGTTGACAAGGGCGTCAGCTGGCTGAACTGACTTGCGGGAATCGTCATATGGAAGCCTTGGAGGCTTGGTCAGTATGACTAGCATTCCCGACTCCGATAGTACGAGATTAGTCATCAGACTTGAGGAATCATGACAATCACATGCATATGATGGTTGTATCAAGGATCTAGCAAAAGATGTCCATATTTGGGATACGTTCATCATAAGCCTTATCCAGTGCAGTAGGAATATGTATTGAGGACGATGGATTTCAAGATAGGGTTCGTTACCTGTCAGTATATGACAGTCGAGTCTCCTATGCGCTCTGAGATAGTTTAAGCTCTTTGAGTCTGTGGCCACAACGATTAGTCGAGTAGGAAATGGTTTCCTACGTCGATCAATAGAGCAAACGTGTCTCAAGTTATTAAGCATAATTATCTAGTTCAGGATGGGAATCGACGCCCAATTCCATGCCCTAAACTTAGACCGGGAAACGGATGATGAAAGGACCATACTCGTATGAAACTCGGAAGCCTAAATGTTCACGCCAACATTCATCTAGTCTCTAATGCCATGGACCGTTGCTAGACGGCCACCCATGTTAAATGGGCGTTTTTTTCGATTAATGGTTAATTGAAAAATAATTAATTAAATCCAATTTAATTGACCAATTGTATTGGACACAAACCCAAGTCTAGCTGAAGGTGAACCTAATGAGTCATATACAAATCACTATGGATTTGGTAGAATTAATTTAGAATCAATTCTAAAAGAAGCGAATTAATTAATTGGATTAAATTAACTCAAGGAGAAAAATAAATGATTCGATCATTTATTGAGAAATTCATTTGATGGATGGTCTTAAAATTAATTAATCGGATCAGTTAATTTTTGGACTTAAAACCTTTAAATTAATTGGATTAATTTATCGAGTTTGACTTAATTAATTGATTGGATCAGTTAATTAGAGTTTGGACTTGTGTTTATTTAATTGGATTAAATAAATTAGTGGGCATCAATTGGAATGATATTAATTGGATTAGTATATATCAAATGAGCTTTTGTTTGGACTTGATTTAATTAGATTAAATCAAGGTCCCAGACTAGTAGTCTAAGTACATGGAAAAATATAAGGGTTTGTTTGGTTCAAATGGGAGGAAAGGGTAAGGGGAAGGGGGAGGGCGAGGGAATGAATAGTAGTTTTCCTTCAAATTGTTTGGTATGATCGGAAGGGAAGGAAATCTCAAATACTTCCTCTTGTTTAGTACTAGAAAAATAGATTGAGAACAAAAGACTAATTTTTGTAATTTTACCGTTTAATCCTTTTCTCTACATTTTGTATTAAAAAATAAATAAATTAATATTATACTAATATAATTTTAGTATATCAAAGATTTTAAAACTTTATTAATAAAAATATATATCAAACAAGAACAATAATATTTCTTATGAATAATTTTTTTTATCAAAACGAATATTGTTCATTTATTCTAAACTATCAGTTTAAATAAAATAAAAATGACTATCAACGCCCTCAAATGAAGAATCCAAATCCAAATTCATAAAGATTATGTACGGTATTGTCAGCAGGAAGGAGAAAAGAATTGGAGCGAGTTATATATATATATATGTGGGCAATAAAGTAAATAAAAATAAAATATGTATTTTTTTATCCTTTTGGCCTTATACTTCCACTTTTCCGCCCAATATCGGATGGAAATGAAATTGGACTCCGAAGGAATTTCATATATATTCAGTTTTACTTTCCATCCATCTCTTCCTCCGAATCAAACGTTAAACTTTTTCTTATACATCCCCTTTTACTTGCATTTCTCCTATACTTTCACTTTTCCTCCCAACCAAGTTATAGCAAGTGAAGGAGAAATTAAAATCCTCCACATGTGAAGCACATGTGGCCAGCCATTATGTGGTTTTGTGGGTGATTTATTTGCTATAATGGTGTATGATTATGTAGACAGTGTGTGTATAGGTTGCTTTGGAAGTTAACATGAGAAGTTAAATTTTGAATTCAATAATTCTACATACAAAAAACTATTCACATAACTTACACATTGGAATTGCATGAAATTTTTCATCAAATAACTCTCCAAAATCTCTGAAAATTTTCTCCCTTTTGTGTTCATGCATTTTGGAAAGGATTGAACAACAAAATATTCCAAAAATCACTAAACAATAGTGTTGTTTTGGAATCGTTTTTCTTCACTTCTCTACTACTATCTAGCAATAGTCTATAGATCATTCCATAGTGTGGTGTAGACAAATTAGAGGGATTCTAATTTGGATCCTCAAATGAACGGAAGGAGAAATGGAAGGGAACAAAGCTTGTACCGGTTCTACGTGTTCCAAACAAAAGGTTGGTTCTTATTTACATTTATGCACCTTTTGTTTTCTTCCTTTAGCCACATGTCCAACATTCTTCTCCTCTTTATTTATGCTTTGACATGCACCGAACGCCCAGGTGCTTCAAAGGGAACACCTCTTTGAATCCGTTTAAAATTATATCTTAAATTAAGCATTTTACGCTTCCGTTACATTCTGGGGCCGCCTGATTCTTTTTTTTTTTTTTTTGACAATAGAGCGATGTTTTATATACGAACACAAACAAAACCAAAAGTCCGAACAGACAAAACCAGAGCCAAAACAGAAAAATGACCAGAATAGAAAACAACAAGACCAACAACCTAGCTAAAAACACAAAAAGCCACCAAACCACCAAACCACACCTAATCATCACACTAAGCATCCTACCACTAATTCCAGCAGAGAAGAATAGAAGAACACAAGAACAGAAAGACCACCTCAGGTTCGCATTAAACCATCAAGGAAGCAATCCTAAATGCATTTTAATACGTGCATGTTGATATTGGTCCAAGAACAGCAATGCCTCACGCACCAACCTCTGCGGATCCTGGAAACTTCTCTCCATCATCCTATTGTTTCGGTTCTGCTAGAGAGCCCAGCACAGGGTGAGAAATTGAGCCGACTGACCTGGCTCCAAATTGTGTAGCGCCAAGGACATCCACGCCGCGGGACCATCACTCCAGACAGCTATCCACCGCCACGACAGGTTAGAGATCGCCCAAACTATCCTAGCAAAGGAGCACTCCAACAGAATGTGATGCAGCGATTCCACGTCCGCTCCACAAAGTCCACACTGCGTGTTTATCAACGGTCGCATGCGAGCCAGATTTTCCAACACAGGGACAGCCCTAAAACAGACCTTCCATGCTAGCACTCGTACTCTCGGAGGGACCCGTACTATCCACAACTTCTGCCAAAAATTCAGACACTCCTCAGACACAAACGAGGTTGAACGAGAGGAGGATGCAACCCTGCTCAGCTCTAGACCAACAGCAACAGAATAGGCACTATGCACAGAGAACTGACCCCCCTACCCGGAGCCGCGTATCCTCTTCTGGCCCATGACCCTCCTGCACCTCACAACCCATCCGTAGTATATCCTGTCCAACCACAATGCTTCTCCAGGTTAGAGACGGCCGAAATCCGATAGGAGCTTCCCAAAAGGAACAATTCGGAAAATAGCGTGCTTTGAGAACCCGACTGAGAAAGGAATTCGGCTTGGAGAGGAGACGCAAAACTTGTTTAGCCAATGAGGCAAGATTGAACGCCTTCAAATTTTGAAACCCCAATCCCCCCTACACCCTTCGGACAACACATCTTCGACCAAGCAACCCAATGTATCCACCGTTCACCTCTAGAATGCCACCAAAAGTTAGCTATCGCTGATTCCAACTCCGTAACCAAATTGCCCGGGAAGTGAAAACATGACATGGCGTACGTTGGGAGAAAATGAAGAACCGACTTGATGAGCACACCTTTCCCCGCCTGGGAGAGCATCTTACTACTCCACCCCGTTATACGACCCCAAAATCGATCGTGAATGTTATGGAACAGCGTCCGTCTCGCCCTACCCACCACTGCCGGCAGGCCAAGGTAACGATCGTGGGATTCCACCAGCCGAACCCCCAAGAAATCAACAAGCCCCTCCTTTTCCTCAACCCTCATGCTCCCACTGATCACCATGCTTGATTTAGCGAAATTCACTCGCTACCCCAATGCCTTTTCATACACCTCCAGCACCCGTCGAACCTCCCCAACCTGTTCACATGTCGCCTCACAAAATAGTAGCGTATCATCGACGAAGAGCAAGTGGGAGATCCCCGGCGCATTCGGACTCACCGCCACCCCCTGCACTGCACCTCGGGCCTCCGCCTCCTGCAACAAACTAGAAAAGGCCTCGGCGCAAATTATGAACAAATATTGTGAAAGGGGATCACCTTGCCTAATCCCTCTCTCCGGTCTAAAGTACCCAAACGGGTCACCATTCAACGTTAAAGAGTAGGAAACCGTAGTCACGAGCAACATAATCAAGTCAACAAAACTACTAACAAAACCTAATCGAAGAAGAACACCTCTAAGGAAAGGCCATTCCACTCTATCATACGCTTTACTCATGTCTAATTTAAGAGCGACGTGACCCCTTTTAGATCGGGAAGAGGCTTTCAAAAAGTGGTTAAGCTCAAAAGCAAGGAGGACGTTATCAGTAATCAAGCGACCGGGAATAAATGCAGATTGAGTGGGGGAAATGATGTCATCCGTAAGATTTTTCAGACGATTTGCAATGCATTTAGAAGCAATTTTAATAACCACATTGCATAAACTAATGGGTCTGAGTTGGGATACACAAACATGATTACTACACTTAGTAATTAACACCATATGTGTAAAATTCATCTTATTCAAAAGCATGTGATCATTTAGAATTCTGAGGACAAATCTAGTGACATCAGAGCCCACAATACTCCAAAACTTCTGACAAAATACTGGGGACATGCCGTCAGTACCAGGGGATTTGAAAGGAAACATACCAAATACAACTTGCTTTACCTCTGCTGCCGAGAATGAAGCGGAGAGTAGAGCATTCATCTCAGGGGTCACGCGCCGCTGGAGACGAGATATCTTCATTGATACTCGACTCTGATGGATGATGGAAAGTGAACAATGACCGGAAGTGCCAACTCAATATCGCCTGAATATCCTCGACCTTATCCCTCCATACCCCATCACTATCCTTAAGGCGCTGAATCCGATTTTGTGTTTCGGGCCGAAGCCCGAGAGTGGAAAAACCGAGTATTCCCGTCCCCGTTAGCAAGCCAATGCTCTTTTCCACGCTGCTGCCACTTAGTCATTTTTGACTTTCAAGTTCCAAGAGCCAGGCCCGAATGTCCATCATTTCCTTGTAATCTTCCCCTTCTAACTGCCGTTGTTCAAGCTGTACATACCTCTGCTCCAGCGTTCTCCGTTCTCTCTTTGGTTTCTGAAATTCCTCCCTATCCCACTTCAACAGCCTAAGCCTGCATTTCGAATTTTTTGCCACACAACCGAGTGGGCATCTCCCTCTTCAGCATCCCCCCACGCTGATTCGACAACTCTCCTACAGCCCTCTGAATGCAGCCAACACGCCTCAAATCTGAATAGAGCCTTCTTTCATGCTGTCGTAGTACCATCACGAGTCTCGATATCAATTAACAGGGCTTTATGATCAGACGGAACCACTGGAACATGTGTAACTGCGGTCAGTGGAAAATTACGTTGCCATGGTGGATTAGTACAAACTCTGTCCAACCTTGCCTTTACTGTCGCTGGAGCCTCCCCTCGATTACACCAGGTGTATTTTGACCCCCGATACCCAATATCTGAGAGCTCAGAATCTAGAAGTGCTTGCTGAAACGTAGACACTTGCCACAATGGCCGGGGGGCACCCATTTTCTCATGCTGGAAGAGCACCTCATTAAATTCCTCGGCACACAACCACACCAAATCGGACTGGGCACTAAGCAGATGCAGCCTATCCCAAGAAACAGCCGTTGCGTTGTCTCTGGATCCCCGTAAAAACCTGTGAACCGCCACCCCGCCACATCGTTCATTGAGATAACTTGAACATCGATATGATAACGGGAAAAAGATCTCAAATTGACCACCACATCCTTTGCCCATAGCAGACCAAGCCCACCCGATTTCCCCTTCGCTGGAACACAAATACCAAACCAGTTCAGCTTCTGTTTCACCCTTTCAAACCTCTGAACATTACTTTTAGTTTCAAATAAAAATACTAGCCCAGGACTATATTCTCGGATCAATTCTCTGAGCTTTCGAACTGTTGAGGTTGTCCCTAGATCTCGACAGTTCCACGCCAAGAGCCTCATGTCGAGCGGCGGAGCTGCCCCGCAGCATCCGCCGAAACAGCATCACGCAAAGAAGTTCCCACCATAGTCATCTTCCGTGAAAGACCCCCAAGCTGCAGGGTCCCTTTTCATTTCAGTGAACCTCGGGGTTGACACGCCACCTCCCCCCGATGCCCTCTTCCCCGACCACCTCTACACCCTCCCTGACCCGCCTCTGAAGAGACCGAATTGGGGGAAGATACCGAAGATGTGCCTATAACAATCTGACGATGGGGCTGAGCAACAATATGTGTTGAAAGAGAATGAGCGAGAGGATGATATGGTGAAGGAACGGGTTGAACAGAAGGACCATCTGATGGAGAAGGATTTTCTATGCCTCGGGAATTTGGAGAAATCTGGACCACATGGGTACTGTGAATGTCTAGAAGAAAAGAGGACTCACATGGGATTGAGATGTTGACCGGATTTGATAAAGGCGAAATGGGCTTGTCTTTGTGGGTAGCTGTTATCGCTGGGCTCAACAATTAAAAGAATGATGGGCGGCCTAAGTAGTTGAGGGAATATGAACCTGAAGACTGTGGTTTGAAGGGGCTCAGCATCTTTGCTAGGCCCAACAAAGCACCAGGGCGAATTGGGCCTCCACCCCTCCAGCCCACTGCTATTGGCCCGACAACTCCTCCTCACCGGATCAGTAAACCCGAGCCCACCCTCCCCAGCCCTCCTTTCCCACATTCCCTCCCCTGCCCCCCATCACCCTCAAAATCCGCCCCCACACCCCCACGTTCCCTACCTCGAACCACCCTCACCGAGTCCCCATCCCCACCTTTCCACCTTGCCACTGGCGCTGACGTCACCTCCTTCCCAGGGTCGCCCGCTTCCTCAGGCTCCTCAGTTCGCCGCCGGTGAAAATCAAAAACCCACGCCCCCCTCCTCCCTTCCGAACCTCCACCTACATGGCTCCAGGTCCGTCCCTCCCCTCGACTAGGTGAAATGCCGGCGACCGCACCCCTACGAACATCTAAGAAAAGCGGGACAATCTTGGACTCTCGCATCCAGGCCCCATATTGAAACTTATCCCCCAAACTCGCCGTGTTCATGTCCTTGGCCTGAGGACAGTCTCTCGCTAAATGCCCAAGCACACCACACCCATAGCAGAACGTAGGTAGCCTTTCGTACGTAAAGGACACCGTCTTCTCCCTCTCCGTTGACTTAAGCACTAAAAACCTTTTCAGCGGAACCCTCACATCCAAAGACACCCTAATACGAACACTGGCGCCCCTCGAAAATGCAGTACTCTCAAGGTTAGAATCAATAAATACTCCCAGCTGATTCCCGACGGACTCCACCATCTCCTTGGTCATCATCCTCAGTGGGAGGCCATGTATGTGTACATAAAATGCACATCTGTGTAGTTCCACCTCCATAGGGTTTTCATCCTCGGACACCTTGTTCAAAATTATCAAATTTTTATCAAATGTCCACGGGCAGCCCCCTAGTGCACGATCCCTGTCTACCACATGCTGAAATGTCAAAAGAAATCTATTCGCCTCCAACAAACTTACATCCATACCCCGGGTTGGCCGAATGAGAAACTGCAAGGTATTCGATAAAACGTCATATCTATAATGCCTCGGTGTTAGCAACTTACCAACCAACAGGAAAGCCTCTGTTTGAGTA
The DNA here is from genome assembly GCA_034509735.1 of Sesamum alatum. NCBI lineage: Eukaryota > Viridiplantae > Streptophyta > Magnoliopsida > Lamiales > Pedaliaceae > Sesamum > Sesamum alatum. The sequence goes on along the minus strand of JACGWO010000001.1, from coordinate 45,404,361 downwards.
CCCCCCGTCCAGGCCGAAGACGATATGTACAGCCCCTCGTCCTCATCTTCCGTCAACCGAAGCTCCCTAGCCAGACTATCCACCCCTGATTCCATCAGACTTCGAATACCAATAGAGCCAGGTCCTCCATCCCCAACCGAACCCCTGAGATGAATTATCCCCTCGCCACGCCAAGCCAGCACCCCTAGAAAAGCAAGCACAGAACAAATGAGCGACAAGATCAGCAAAGACACAGAAGCAATGATAAACAAGACGACACTGACAACACTAATCAGAGTACGAAATCAACATGATCAAATTGAAATCTAAACAGAAGAAAACACGACACCGACAACAACGAATCACGTCATCCGACAAGGTAAAGCGCATGAAAAAATAAACGGACGATCCCAGAGTAACAACAAGAATAAAACCCAAAAAAAAAACCTCCACTCATACGAGTAACACACTCTACTCATGCGAGTAACTTTTTAGGCCACCCGATTCTTTCAAGGAACATAAATATTTTAAATTGCAACTTAATACATAAAATAAATGGACATTATTAATAACATTAATACACAAATTTTCCGCAATTCTCCAAAGAATATCCTCATATGCAGTTTCCAGTAAAATAATACAGATCATTAACACTTTACAATATATCCAAAAGGACCAAAACCTTGTCATTATCATCTAAACTGTAAGAGCTCGTTTTGGTTGGAGCAAAAAGTGAATGCATAAGAACAGTCAAAAGTTTAAAAGATTGCGTAAAAAAAAACTTTTATCACTGACTATTTAAAATAAAAAGTAAAATATGATGTATATGACCCGCTCTCGAGCGTGCTTTATTTTTGCTCAAAATTGGGCAGAAAATTAAATATATATAGCTCAGATATAAAAAAAAGTTTATGTTCTAACTTTCATTTACCATATTATCCGAAAGCATAGATTTTCTCTAATTATATTTTAATTCTATATTTTTTTTCTTACTCAACTCATTTCTCCACCTTAAATTTTATCATTGCTTTTTTCTAAAAAGGAAAAAGCATTTACTGCATTATCCATAAAATAATTTTTTATTATCACAACAATTAATCTTTCATATTCACTTTGCTCTAAGAGAAGTATTAAAAATTGATTTCCTTTTTCATAATATCAAATAATTTTAAAAAATATACGACTTTTTTTGTTCTATATAAAGCAAAACGTACTCCTTTTTTTGTGTGTGTGCACGCGCCTGTTTCTTATGATTGAATCAAACTATTGACATTGATTTTTTTTAATAAATTACTAACTAAAATTCAAAATAATTTCTTAATAATTGGATTCGAAATTAAAATCCACAATATATTTGAGCTTTACACATGTTTAGCATAATAAATTCACAGTGGCCCACACTAAATTTGGGCCTTGTGCATCATCTAAAAAATAAATACAAATTTTCTCTTCTGGGGTTGGTTAATGGGGCTACAAATATGTTCAAGTACAACATGTTAGGAGACTAATTAATATACAAGCCCATAGTTTTCAACTCAATAGAAATGAGCTAAATCTACCAAAATTCTTGTTCATGGCTATCGAGGGACTCACCAAGCATGTCCAAGAGCAAGATGCCAAAATTGCCAAGTTGATCAACAAGGCGGACAACATTGAGACAAGCCATACTCGGGAAAAACAAGTCGAGGCTCACGATGAAGTAGAAATATCCACATAGGAGAATTACACCGAGAAAGATGAACCTGCAAAAGGGCTTAAAGTCTCGTCCAATGGATTGATCCCTGTGGACCAATTGAAAGAATTCATCGAAGGGACCACCAAGAGCAAGATTAAGGGAATCTCAAGGTCATCCTTTACCTACTCCAAGAATTGACAGCTTGAAGATGCCGATGGGCTACCAACCATCAAAGTTCCAATAATTTGACGGCGAAGGCAATCCTAAGCAGCATGTCGCCCACTTCATCGAAACATGCAACAATGCTGGAACATCTGGAGATCACCTAGTCAAACAGTTTGTCCGATCACTGAAAGGCAATGCATTTGATTGGTATACTGATTTTGGAGGCCGGTTCGATTGATGGATGGGAACAGCTAGAGCAAGAGTTCCTCAATCGATTCTATAGCACTAGGCGGACCGTCAGCATGATTGAGCTTACAAATTCTCGCCAGTGGAAGGACGAGCCAGTTATCAATTATATCAATAGGTGAGGAATTTGAGCCTCAACTGTAAAGATCAATTATCTGAAGCTTCCGCCATTCAGATGTGCATTCAAGGGATGCATTAGGGTCTTTGGTATATTCTTCAAGGAATTCTACCTAGATCATTTGAAGATTTAGCCACTCGAGCACACGATATGGAGTTGAGTATGGCAGCGAGTGGAGTAGAAGGGCCACCTGTCCAAGAACCCCTTAGGACCAAGGAAAGGCAAGAAATCAAGAAAGGGGGCAAACATCAAAAGAGTTAGTCACATATACAAGATTGCTTTGTGTTCAAAGACAAGGTTATGCAATTAGCTCGCCAAGGCAAGATCTCTCTTGAAGAAGATACCGCAACAGCAAACGTGACCTCGGTCAAGTGTGGTTCTTTCAATAGTGAAGCCTCCTACAATACCACACACGAGAATGATACTGCGATCAAAGAGGACGTTCTGTCTGAAAAAGAAGATTCCTCTGATAGTGATGAATGCATGTCCACCATTACCTTCACTAACAAAGATTTGCTTCTTGGGTCAAAATCATATAATGCCCCTTGTTCATCACTGGATATGCACGTGAACAAAAGGTGAATAGAATATTGATCGATGGAGGCTCTGCAGTCAATATCTTACCCCTACGAACCTTGAGAAACTTGGAGATCCCGATGGACGAACTCGCAAACAGCCGCCTCATGATTCAAATCTTCAATCAAGGAAGACAAAGGGCTGTCGACATTATAAGGATGGAATTATTGATGGACGATATGGCGTCAACTGCACTATTCCATGTTATAGACGCCAAGACTTCTTACAACATGTTTCTTGGCTGCCCTTGGTTGCATGAAAATTCTGTGGTCCCCTCAACGTGGCATCAATGCTTCAAATACTGCCACAATGGTGTAGTGAAAAGGGTACTTGGTGATACCAAGCCTTTTACCGAAGCTGAGTCGCACTTCGCCGACGCCAAGTACTACGTTGAAACTGCCTAAAGAAGAAAGGAGATTTCACCCTCAAAAAAACCAAAGTCACATGACGATTAAAGCATGAGAAGAAACGAGCAGCCCGCTATCGAGGCCGGATTTTCAAAGAGTCTGACTTTACCATTGACTCAAGTCAACACGAAGCAACCATCGAAACCGCCACTCGAAGGATTTGTGTCCTCAACCCAAAAAGAAAAAGAGGGACATGAAGCTTTGGCTATAGACGGAGAAGGGTGTGATCCTAAGGCCTTCAAATTGCTTGTTAAAGCCGGGTATAGCCCACAAGAAAGATTAGCCCTTGGAAAGCTTCCTCCCGAAGCCACCGGCAATAAGCTCCATGGACTCAACGCCACCCAAGTGATGTTAAAGGAAAAAGGGCATGCAGTCCCAGATTCACATGTGGGTCTTGCTTTATCCCTCCTAAGCCTATCCACATCACCATAAAAAGGGCCAGCAACAACCATGTCAAGGAAAGTCTCTCTTCAACAGAAGATGACCAAAGGAAAGAAAATCCACGGAAGTCTGTCTTCAATAGACTCGGCCCACGTAAAAGAATGGTGCACAGAAAGACCAACAATCAATCTGTCTTTGATAGTCTTGGTCCACAAAAAAGAATGATGTACCAAAAAGAAAGCCATGGCCAAGGTAGCTGCACAATCAAAGGGAAACATCACATCCTCACATAAACTTAGAAGTTTGGTTCCTTCCAGAATGAGACGCCACACAACTCTAGACATATCATGTGGTAGAGTCTTGAAAGTTAAAACAAGAACGATGGTCTTCACATAAGTTCAACTTGATGACGAGGATGATAGAGAAAGCGTAGCATCATCCAATTATGTTGATGGTAGTGTTGAAGAGGATATCGCCTTAGCTCACCACATCACCTTAATTGAAGATGAGGAGGTTGAAGAAGTAGATGCTGAAGACGCTCCTCCAGAACTTGAGGAAGGCATTAAAACCACCACTGATGAGTTGAAAGAAGTCAATCTAGGTGATGTCGAAGATTCCCGACCAATTTACACAAGCGCCTCTCTAACCCCGGAAGAAGATGAGGCTTATGTCACGCTACTTCATGAATATAAAGATGTGTTCGCATGGTTCTACAAAGAAATGCCCGGGCTAGACCCAAAAGTAGCTGTGCACCACCTGTTGGTGAAGAAAGGAGCTCGTCCTGTCAAACAAGTCCAAAGGAGATTCCGACCTGAGCTAATCCTTCTGATTGAAGGTGAAGTAAACAAGCTCATCGAAGTCGGTTTTCATTCGATAAGTCAAGTACCCAACGTGGATTTCCAGTATCGTCCTTGTAAGAAAGAAGAATGGACAAATCCAAGTATGCGTCAACTTCAGAGACTAGAATCACGCATGCCCCAAGGACGACTTTCCATTACCCATTGCTGAATTAATGATAGACGCTACTACGGGACATGAAGTCTTATCTTTCATGGACGGGTCATCAGGATATAATCAAATACGCATGGCACCGACAGACGAAGAATTGACGGCATTTCGCACTCCTAAAGGTATATATTGCTACAAGGTCATGTCTTTTGGATTAAAGAATGCCGGTGCTACATATCAAAGGGCAATGCAAAAGATCTTCGACGACATGCTCCACAAGAATGTAGAATGCTATGTCGATGACCTGGTAGTGAAGTCAAAGAAATGAGGGGATCATCTTCACGACTTAAGGAAGGTCTTCGAATGTTTGAGGAGATACCTGCTAAGAATGAATCCCTCCAAATGTGCGTTTGGGGTGACATTCGAAAAGTTTCTTGGGTTCATTATCCACCAATCCAAGATCAATGCTATATTAAAAATGCTGGAACCTCGAAAAATCCATGAGCTCAAGAGTTCGCAAGGAAAGCTCGCGTATCTTCGAAGGTTCATTTCAAATCTGGCAGACCATTGTCAACCATTCGCCTAATGAAGAAAGATGTGCCCTTTGAATGGGATGAGACTTATGATAAAGCATTCAGAAGCATAAAATCCTACTTGATGAAGCCTCCAATGTTGGTTGCACCCGTCCTCGGACGTCCCTTAATTTTGTACATCGCTGCTCAAGAGCGCTCCGTGGGGATCTTACTTGCCCAGAAAAATAATGAGGGGAAAGAGAATACTTTATATTATTTAAGCAGAACGATGACACTAAACAAGCTCAATTATTCACCCATCGAAAAGCTATGATTGGCGCTCATTTTCGCAATCCAGAATTTGAAGCATAACTTTCAGTCACACAGTGTCCATCTGTTCTCAAAAGCAAATCCTCTGAAATATGTCATGGCAAAGCCAGTGCTGTCTGATAGACTCGCAAGATGGTATCTTCAGCTGTAACAATTCGAGATCACATACGTGCCTCAAAAGGCTGTGAAAGGACAAGTTTTAGCAGACTTTCTAGCCGATCACCCCATGCCCGCCGAGTGGGAATTGTCTGATGACTTTCCTGACGAGGATGTCCTTCTGATTGAAGTTACGCCCCCTTGGAAAATGTACTTTGATCAAGCTGACCATAGAGAAGGAGCCATGGCTGGGGTTGTCTTTGTCATATCTGAAGGGGAAGTCCTGCCTTATTCCTTCACTTTAACCCAGAACTGTTTAAATAATATAGCGGAACATCAAGCTTTAATCCTCGGATTGGAAATGGCAGTTGACATAAAGCAACGACACCTCAAAGTATACGGAGACTCTCAGTTAGTGATCAATCAGCTCCTCAGTCTTTACGAAGTCAAAAAGCCTGAGTTGCTTCCATACTATGTGTACGAAGTGATAAAAGAAGAGATGAATCTATATTATTGATTAATGATGATTCCACCTCTATTTATAGTGATGGAATTTAAGGATAACTACACCTATAGAAGAGACCTACTTGAAGTAAAACTACACCTATAGAAGAGACCTACTTGAAGTAAAATAGGAAAAGATAAGAACAAATTTAAATATTCTAACACTCCCCCTCAAGCTGGAGCAAATATATCAATCATGCCCAGCTTGTTACACATAATATTAAATTGTTTTGTTCCTAAAGCCTTGGTAAAAACATCTGCTCTTTGCTCTGAAGAAGGAGTAAAGGGAGTGCAAATTTTCTGACTCATGACAGCCTCACGAATGAAGTGACAATCAACCTCAATATGCTTTGTCCTCTCATGGAAAATAGGATTACTGGCAATATGAATAGCTGCTTGATTGTCACAGTGCATAGGTACAGGATCATTGTTCGTAAAACCTAACTCTTTCAAAAGATTCTTTAACCACAAAACTTCACTAGTGGTGTGAGCCATAGCCCGATATTCAGCTTCTGCGCTTGACCTAGCAACTGTAGTTTGTTTTTTGCTACGCCAAGTCACAAGGTTCCCACCAACATAGGTGCAATATCCAGAAGTAGATTTTCTATCATCCTTCGACCCTGCATAGTCTGCATCAGAATAGGCTTCTATCTTTGTGTGTCCATGCTGTTGGAAGAATAATCCTTTTCCCGGGGATGCCTTTATATATTTCAAGATCCTTAGAACAGCTTCCCAATGAACTGATCGTGGCTTATCCATAAACTGACTAACTAGGCCAACTGCAAAGGAGATATCAGGTCTAGTTACGGTTAAGTAGATTAGCTTGCCAACAAGTCTTCTATACTTTGCCTTGTCCTCCAAATAGTTACTATCATCATTCCAAAAATCAGGATTAAATTCCATAGGAGTGTCCACCGGTTTAGTGCCGAGTAAACCTGCTTTCTGAAGGAGATCACAGGCATATTTTCTCTGAGATAGAGAGATCCCATGCTTGCTATGAGCAATTTCAATCCCCAAAAAATACTTCGGCCTCCCCAAATCTTTAGTGACGAAGTGCTTCCTTAGGTATGTCTTGGCTTCTTCTATCCCGGAAACATCACTACCGGTGATTAAGATATCATCAACATAGACTGCTAGAATAACCGTACCTGATTCCTTAATTCGAACAAAGACTGAATGATCTGCTTGGCACCGTGAAAATCCAAACTCACCAATAATAGTACTGAATTTATCAAACCATGCCCTTGGACTTTGTTTAAGACCGTAGATCGCTTTCTTCAATCTGCACACCATTCGTTGCTTCTCCCCCTGAGCAACATAACCTGGAGGTTGCTCCATATAGACAATTTCCTTCAAGTCACCATATAAGAAAGCATTTTTGATGTCCATCTGATGCATTGGCCAACTGAGATTAACTGCCAAGGAAAACAAAACTCTAATAGAGTTAAGACGAGCAACAGGGGAGAATGTTTCAAAATAATCTACCCCATATGTCTGAGTAAAGCCCTTGGCAACCAGGCGAGCTTTATATCGGTCTAGGGACCCGTCAGCATGAAACTTGAGGGCGAACACCCATCGACAAGCGACGACGTCGACGTTAGGAGGTGGATGGACAAGCTCCCAGGTTCCCCGGGAAAGGAGAGCCGACATCTCCTCATCCATCGCCGCCTTCCACTCCGAATGCGAAAGTGCCTCATAATAAGAATTAGGGATAGAAACAGATGATAGAGAGACAGAGAAAGCACGATAAACAGGACTAAGACATTTATAGGAAAGGGAATGAGCCAATGGATGAGCAGTGCAAGACCTTTTACCTTTGCGAAGGGCAATGGGAAGATCCTCCGCAGACATAGGGGTCGGGGTGCCAGGAGCTGCAGCAAGAGGAAGACTTGGCGGATCAACAGGCATGGTAGTCGTAGAATGAGTACGCCTGCAATACACCTGTAAAGGTCGTGTAGGTGGTTCGGTATGGGGAGGATGTGAGAGTGCCGGGACCGGTAAGGGAAGAGATGGAAGAGGAACATAAGGGGAAGGGGTCTTAGAGTAATAAGCAGTGGACTCAAAGAAAGTAACATCGGCAGAGGTAAATGACCGGTGAGATATAGGATCATAACACCGATACCCTTTTTGTGCTCGTGAATACCCCAAAAATATACATTTAACAGAACGAGGTGACAGTTTATCGAGGTTAGGAGAATGGAGATGAACAAAGCACACACACCCAAAGACTCGAGGAGTTAACCCAAAGAGAGGCTTACCAGGGAAAAGACAAGAATACGGAATATCCCCACTGAGAACACTAGAAGGCATACGGTTAATGAGATAACAAGCTGTGAGAATAGCATCCCCCCAATAGGATTTTGGAACATGCGTATGAGCCAAAATAGTGCGAGCAACATCGAGAAGGTGGCGATGTTTGCGTTCGGCGACACCATTTTGTTGAGAGGTATACGAGCAAGAAGATTGATGTAAAATGCCATGAGAATCACAGAAGTTAGAAACTGCTTTTTGGACATATTCAAGAGCATTATCAGTACGGAAAATACGAATATTAACAGAGAACTGAGTTTTTATTTCATTATAAAAGGAAGTGATTATACTAGGTACTTGAGACCTATCCTTGAGTAAATAGACCCAAGTCATTCTTGAGTAATCATCAACAAAGGTAAGAAAGTACCTAAACCCACCAATAGACTCAATACGACACGGACCCCAAATATCAGAATGAACTAAACTAAAAGGAGAGGAACTACGGTTGTCAAGACGAGGTGGAAAGCTAGCACGATGGTGCTTTCCCAACTGACAAGACTCACAATCCAAGCGTGTAGACTGAATAGGTAAAACCTTCTTTAGATTTAGGTAAGGATGGATGACCAAGACGACAATGCCACTGAAGAGGGGAGACAGAGGCAGAAAGAGCACGAGCATCTACAGGTGTAGTATGATCTAGAAAGTAGAGACCACCACGCTCATGACCGCCACCAATCGTCCTCTGTGTTTGCAGATCCTGGAACACACAGTAAGAAGGAAAAAAAGTTACCGAGCAGTTGTGGACTTTTGTAAGTTGACTAATAGAGAGGAGACTAACAGGAAACTTTGGTGCATACAAGACATTATTAAGGGTAAGTTGGTGTGTGGGATGAACAGTACCAGAGCCATATATGGGAGAGTAGGATCCATCAGCGAGGCGAACGAAGGGAGAGGTATGAGAAGGAGAGAGGGAGTAAAAAAGAGAGCGATTACCAGTGAGGTGTGTAGTAGCACCTGAATCTAGCATCCAAGACTCACCAGGAGTTGCAGCAAAGGCACCCGGAGTGGAAGCTGTGGCAGGGGCAGTGGAATTAGCCACAGGGCGATGGAGGAGCTGTTCATATTCTTCACGGCTAAGGGTAACCAAATCAGATTCATTAGCAGAAGGTTCCGATGTTGTAGGTTCACCATCACCTTTAACTGTATTGGCCCACTCCGGTTTGCCATATTTGAGCCAACATTTTTCCACAACATGATTAGTTCGACCACAATGGGTGCAGTAACGGGAGTTAGTAGAAGCATTGGAGCCTCGACCACGACCACCACGGCCTCGGGAGGAGTTTCGACCGCGACCACGAACTGCCATGGCTGAGGACTCGGTGGTTGGACCAGATGAAGAGTCAGAGGATATAGTAGCCACGCGGAGGACACGAGACAGAGCATTGGATAACGTAGGCACAGAGTCACTGGCTAGGAGGTGATCACGAACCGATTTCAAATTGTTGTCGAGGCCGGACAGGAACTTCGCCACCAAAAAATCTTCCCACTGAGTCTTGCGAGTCTGAGCATCACAACTCAAGGGGTGATATAGCAAAATTTCATCAGATGTGCCCTTCAAGGAGGCAAAATAGTCGGCTACTGTACGGCCATCCTGTTTGAGGGAAAAAAGTCTCTCATACAGTTCAAATACCCGAGAAACGTTCTTTTCCTGAGAATACATGTCATGTAAAGTATCCCACATTGTTTTAGCAGAAGTGAGAAACATAACATTGGAACCGACAGTTTCCTCCATACTATTCAGAAGCCAAGTCATAACCGAGTAATCAGCTTGTTGCCAAGTCGAAAAATTAGCATCAGTAGAGGTTGGTGGAGGAGCCAAAATATGATTAAGCTTATTTTGAGACCCAAGAAACAACCGAAAGGCTTGGGACCAGAGGATATAATTCTGGCCATTCAACTTGACAGTGGTGCCAAGAGCACCTTTATGTTCAACGGTAGCCATGATCAAGGGGGGATAGACAGACAGATAGATAGGACAGCAGCAGCAGGGAGAGCAGTCAGCAACGAAAAGCTGATTCAGGTGAGCATCTCAGATCGGGCGCGGCGCAAGGTGCAACGCCGGAGGCGGGCGTCGCGAGCAGAAGTGGCGGAAGGGCGGGGCGGCGCAAGAAGAAGGCGCGGCGCCGCGAACAGAGGCGCCGGAGGCGCGAGAGAAAGCGGCGACGGCGGCGACCGACGGGTGTGAACGCAAGGTGAGGGGTCGACGGCCGCGGCGGCCGAGTGACCTGCGGCGGCGGAAGGGGGTGGCGGTGGGTGGCAAAAAACTAGGGTTAGGTTTTTCTCTCTTGTTTTTTTTTTTTTTTTTTTTTCAGAAATATATATAAATATATATATATATATACAACTTCTTTCTCACTTTTTCTGAACCTGCTCTTATACCATGTACGAAGTGATAAAAGAAGAGATGAATCTATATTATTGATTAATGATGATTCCACCTCTATTTATAGTGATGGAATTTAAGGATAACTACACCTATAGAAGAGACCTACTTGAAGTAAAACTACACCTATAGAAGAGACCTACTTGAAGTAAAATAGGAAAAGATAAGAACAAATTTAAATATTCTAACACTATGACTACGCAAGAAGGCTGATAGGATGGCTAGGAGATGTAGAACTTGAGCACCTGCCGAGAAAGGATAATAAACAAGCTGATGCGTTGGCCAAGCTTGCTTCAACCCTCTCGATGACTGATAAGGAAACACGCATACCGATATGTAAGAATTGGGTCATACCACCGGTCTTCAGTGATGGTGAGGATGACACATTCCAAGAAGAAGAAAATCATGTTATGGAGGTTACGAAATTGAAGAGGAAGATTGGCGACAACCACTTGTCGATTACTTAAGGTACAAGAAGTTACCCGATGATCTACGACGAAGGGCCAAAATTCGGCGGCGGGCGTCTCGCTTCATCTACTTCAAAGACACGCTCTATAGACGCTCTTTTGATGGTATTTTCTTACGTTGCCTAAATGATGATGAGCAAGTATAAGCTATGGAAGAATCCCACTCTGGAGTTTATGGTGCCCACCAATCCGGACCGAAGCTGCACTTTCGTATAAAAAGGATGGGTTATTACTGGCGTACAATGGTTAAGGACTGCATAGACTATGCACGGAGATGTGAAGCCTGTCAAATTCACGCCAATCATATCCACCAACCACCTGAGCCATTGCACCCCACTGTAGCTTCATGGCTCTTCGATGCTTGGAGTTTGGATGTCGTGGGACCCATGACAAAGTCCTCCGGTGGTCACTTATATATCTTGGCAGCAACTGACTACTTCTCTAAATGGGCTGAAGCAGTCCCCCTCAAAGAAGTGAAGAAAGAGAATGTTGCTAATTTCATCCGTACACACATCATATATCGCTGCGGAGTGCCCAGGTATATCATCACTGATAATGGAAAAACCCTCCTGTAACAGCTTGATAGACAAATTGTGTCAGAAGTTTGAAGCCAAGCAAAGAAACTCTTCTATGTACTATGCCGCTGCCAACGACCTTGCTAAAGCTTGTAACAAAACTTTGTGCAGCCTATCGAAGAAAGTAGTGACCAAGTCAAAACGAGATTGGCACGAGAGAATTGGAGAAGCTCTATTGGCATATAGAACCACTGTCTAAATGCCTACACAAGCAACTCCTTATGCCCTGGTTTATGGAGTTGAGGCAGTCCTCCCACATGAGCAACAAATCCCTTCATTAAGGATGGCAATACAAGAAGGCTTACTGAAGAAGAAAACACTTGAATACGGCTTGAAGAGCTAGAAGCTCTCGATGAGAAGAGATTGGAAGCACAACAAAGGCTCGAGTGTTATCAAGCTCGACTATCCAAAGCATTCAATAAGAAGGTCCGCCTTCGCTCTTTTCAAGTTGGTGATCTAGTACTCGCAGTGAGGAGGCCTATAATTACAACGCATCGAACAGGAAACAAGTTCTTGCCAAAAATGGGATGGTCCGTATGTTGTCAAAGAGGTCTACACAAATGGTGCATATAAGCTTGTTGCTGAAGACGGCTTCAGGATAGACCCGATAAATGGAAAGTTCTTGAAGCGGTATTACGCCTGGAAAAAAAAAACAAAAGAATAAAAAAGAAAAAACAAATACAAGAAGAAACAAAAAGAAAAAAAACTCAAAAACAAGTAAGAAAAAAAAAACTCCTGGCCCGCATGAGTATAAACTGTGAACGACCCTCCCCTCTCCAAACAAATATTTTGTACTCCTGAACTAAGAATTGACTTGATCTTCTTGATGAGGTACATAGGCAGCTTAGATATTCTAAGTTCAGTCATAATACTTAAATGAGTTTTATTCCTCTTATGAAGTCATCGAGAATGGAATTACTCAAACATGCTCAAAGATTGCAAGATAGAAAGAAAAGAAAAATCTTCTATTACGTAATCTCACAGAAACATTGGAGTTCATCACATAGAACAAAGAAAAAGGGAATCAAATGCGACAAAATAAAAGGAAAAAATACAAGGACCCCCCTGTGATATTAGAAATGTTCAAAAAACCCTCTATGAAAATTAAAGTATCAATTACACCCCCTGTGATATGAAACAAAATTCAAAAAAACCCTGAGGCGAAGGTTGGTGTCACACGTGCTTTGAATGCGGCTGGTGGTCTGAAAAGTGACTTTCTTGACATTTTTGCCCTTCTCTCTCATTTCCATAACCAATCTAATATATATAATATATAATATTATATAATATAATATATATAATTTAATAATTCTTAAAATAATTAATAAATATTTATTTATAATAAAATATTATTTTATATATTTTAAAATAATATATAAATATTTTTAATATTTTTAATAATTAAATAATATTATTATATATTTAAATATATATAATTTTATTAATATTTTTATTATAATCTAATTTAAATTATATAAGTAAATTAATTAAAATTATTATTTTAAAAAAAACAAAACAAAAAAAATACAATAGCAGCGGTGAAGTCGTCGCCGCTGCAGAAGAGGGCGCGGCGGTGCGCCCTTCTCACCTCTGGGTGACGACGGTTTCCCAGAGGCGGAGGGCGACGTCGCTGTCGCCCATCGCCAGACCTCCTCCGCCTCTGGGCGACGCCGGCGTTGTCCAGAGGCGGAGGCTAAGGTCGCCCTCGTCCTCGAGGGCGACGGGGCGCCGGCGTCACCGCCCCCCTCTACGGGGGGCGGCAGCAAGGGTGGGGGAAGGGGTGGGAGGCAGTCGTGAGGGTGGGGGTGGGTGGGATGGGGGGCGTTGGGGGGTGGGGCGGTAGGGGGGTGTTAATATTTTTTTTTAATAATTCTTATAAATATAAATATATTAATAAGTATATTATATGTAATTATAGGTATATATGAGGGTATTTTTAGTCATTGTCTCTAAAAAGATACTTACAAGTTGACCAGGGGGCAGTATGAATATTTGTTGACAACATAAGGGTGATTTTGATCTTTAAATTTTTATAGGGGGGTTTTTTTGATATTTTCCCATATCACAGGGGGTCAAAAATGGCTTTAACCCAAAATAAAAGGTCCTAAGAAAATATCAAGCAAAGGGACTCAAGTCCTTCAACCCTTCCTTGAGGGCTTCCAAAAGTGTCCTTGAAGCCTCCAAACTCGCAACTACTTCATCGTTGAGGGGGGTGGTATTCTCGAGCACTACAATTTCCTCCACAATTCCACTGATTTTCTTCCTTCAGAGTGGCACACAAGTTCTTCCTTTGCTCTTTCAAATCCACAAGCTCCTTCTCAACACGCTTCAACTTGTCCGTAGTAGATTGGACCTTGGAAGCCCATCCACTTTTAGATCTTTGGATAACCTTTTAGAAGACGCGACCTCACCTTATCATAAGCAGTAGCCTTGGAGAAGAACGTGTTCATTGATTCTTCCACGTTTGAGATGTCAAAATTCTGAAAGCTCTTCATAGATTCAAGAACGAAGTAAACGTCGTCTTTGATTGATGAGATGAAATCAATTGGGGTGTGGTGATATCTTCATGAGAAGATCACTCCACAGGCTTTTGAAGGAACTCCGTTTGATGATTAAGAAAGAAACTCTCGCCTTTAAGTACCGACACAACAGTTTGGCAGGAGGGTTGTTTTCTTTTAAACCCCATTCCAAGAGGACGGGTTGTAGCCAACAAGTTAGACCCAAAGGTCGACGCTTAGCTGTCTTCAGAAGTTTCATCATCTTCCACGGCTAAGACTTCAGCTTCAAGCTACGATAATGCATCAACTAGAGTTAGAAACAAAAGAAGATCTTATCATAAAAAAAAAGAAAAAAGGTAAAAGAGTAAGGAAAAAAATAACCTCCTTGACAAAATTCAACATCGATGGTTCATGACTTGATCCTTCACCATCAATGTTGATGTTTGTTGCTTTCGAATCCCTCTTCGGCCTCTTCCAATGGCGATCAAGGTTGCTACTCCCACTTACTTCTAAGGAATGAGGAACACTTTGCTTCTTATTCACTTCAAGGGGTTCGACCACTTGAGAACTTTTCTTGGGAAGAGAAGTAGCCGGCTCGCGAGGATGATCTTAGGCGACTCCTTCATCACACTTCTTGCCTTTTGGAGAAGCTTGACTTGAGTCTAAGACAAGTAACTTCGTCACGTTTTCTTCAAAGTAGCCACCGTGTGCTCCGAGCCACCACCTTTTGTACGCCTCGGAGGAGAACTTCTTCATATTTGGGGGCATGGGAGGGAACAACACTTTTTCCATGGTCTTGGACAAAACGCACAAGCGCCAATAACGAATTCCACCCTCTAAAGAGGCTTTGCGAAAGTCTTGCGAAAGAATCCCTGACACTTCTTGGAAGAAACCAAATTGACGACTAAATCGATGAGAGCTATAGGGCTCAACAACGAAATGATCGCCTTGCCGCAGAAGAAGGTAGTTCGAACGGACGACCATGAAATAGGTTTCTTCAGATTCTGTGGCGTGCCCGTCGTCTGTGGATGAAAAAGCCTTGTCCCTCACGATCATATTGCAAGTCCAAGAGATAAAGTCGCCTCTGTGTAGCCGTTTTCTCGCCTCTTGCGGATCGTGGTATTTTGCACCTCCTTCGCCGGAAAAGAGCTTCATCTTGGGCTCACGAACACTTTGCACAAGTTGATAATGAGTCTTGAAATAATAAGCTATCCAACTATAAACAAAGTGAATCGGAAATGGAGAGTGTACGTGAGTTGGCCTTAGGGAGTTAGAGACCTTATTCAAACCTCTGTAAATGCTAGCCAAGACGGGAGCGAGAAGACCAATTGTTTGACCGGCTGCCATAGCACTCATCACCTTGAAAGCATTTGGGCTTATTGAACCAACATCTCTAATGGGAAGGACGAAGGTACAAAGCCAACACGCCAAATACGCCACAAAGAATGTCTCTTCCTTTGAACTCCCTTCGATACCAAGCCTCGAGAACAATGCCTCGTCCGCCGTGGACCACTTGCCATGTACCCTAAAGGTCCCGGAGGGGTTATGAGTTGACAAAGGACGAACAACCTTCTTCTCTTTACGCGGAGGGGGCTAGCAGTATTTCATCGCCCTTCTAAGCCAAAACTTGACCCATTTGTCGACAGGAACTTGAGAGGATTGGCCATCGTTATTACTTTTTCGAAGCAAATAGTAAGCGTGGAGTAGAAATTTGCAAGAACGAGGTACAGGTCTCTGCCCTGTCTCGTCAACCCCATTAAGCTCCTTAGCACTTGGGACGACTTCATCATAAAGGAGTCCGGTCA
This sequence comes from Sesamum alatum, assembly GCA_034509735.1. Classification (NCBI taxonomy): domain Eukaryota; kingdom Viridiplantae; phylum Streptophyta; class Magnoliopsida; order Lamiales; family Pedaliaceae; genus Sesamum; species Sesamum alatum. Next base: position 45,388,386 of record JACGWO010000001.1, on the reverse strand, counting down.
TAGGGAGTTCGGCAATGGTATGCACATCCCATAGCGAAATAGACAACTCCCCGAAGGATGTCAGAAGAGTGTTAGTGGATGGGCACCACGCTTCGCAGAACGCCTTGATGATGTCGAAATTGCGGTCGTAAGTGAACAGTGGGGCGTACACGGCATCATACACGTGAGCTGCAACTAGCTTGTCCTTGCACCGGCTGAGTATGTCTTTCATCCACTCCCAAAATCCTTTGATAAAGTGGAACTCACCGGCAAAATGAATGTTGTCACCTCACTTGGCTTTCCCTTCAATGATGCGGCGGCCTAACGTCGGTAGGAAACTTGGTTCGTCAGAACAACAGTAATGAGTCGCTTGTAGAGACCACACCTTGGAAGTCTTGCTTAATGAAACTTCTCGAGACCATTGCTCTATGTGAAGTGGAGTCGTCAACCTCAGCCATTGCTTCGCATATCGACAGATGAGAGGAGTATGAGTCGCCAGAGTTGTTCCTTTCTCCGAGAGTTGACTTTCGTCGTCAAGAATAATCAAACTTTGTTGACCAGAGGAAAAAGACTCATCTTTGAAGTGAACCATGTTCCAACCCTACCAAAACACAAAATAGGTTTAATCGAGTTAGCCAAAAAGAAAATAACTCGAACAAGTCAAAAAGAAAAAGAGGAAGGATTAACCTACTCAGGGTGCTTTGGTAATAATGGTTTACTCACCTCAAATCAATTCAAGTGAAAAAGTTTAATTGATTCAAAAAATGTGACTACAATTAATCATACTCGTTAAAGTGCCACGCCATTACAGAAGAAACGATTTGTTCGAGCTTTCTTTTTGCATGAAAACTAGACAATTATTTTTGGGTAAGGCCCAATTCAGATTGAATTAATAGCTTCTTTTTGCACGAAATAATAAACAAAGGAGCCGGATCACTTCCTAATTGATCGTCCAACACTTTAGCTCGAGCATATGAGTTTCTCTTCAATAGGCACAAAAGAATAAACAAAGGAGCCGGATGCTTTTGCTATTCTCAATGAAGAATAAACAAAGCCACACGTTGGACCACTTCACATGAATTAAGACCCCAAAAATTGCATAAGGTCCAATTCATATTGAAGAAAACAAGCCTTTCAGATTAGATGATGAATGCAATTAAAAAAAAAATATAATCTGATGGAGGTGATAGACAAAGGAAAAATTGAGGGCTTACCTTTTGTACCAAAATCTGGCCTTGCTGACGACAGTAGCAAAATCTGGAACTTCACCAAAAGCACCAACTTGGCGAGACAAGGAAAGGAAATGAAAGTTGGGGGAAATAGCAAAATTCATGTTACGACGAAATCACAGAAAGGCAGCTGCAAACTTGAAGAGGAACTACAAAACTCTGATACAACAAATTGAGAGACATTACCGTAACAGGTCGAAAGTCTGAGAGAAAACTCGAGGTAAAAGTTTCTTGCGGACTGAAAATTCTGCAAAAGAAAAAAGAAATATCACAGAGGGATTACAACAAACACCTGGTATGCGTCTCAGAAAATTGAGAAAGAAAAAAATATTTTGCTACCGCAGCATACCACAAATTCTTCCGACGATTAAACCTTCACCATGTTCGATAAAATTGAGGCTTTTTTTTTAGGTGAAATGTAAGTAAATTCATCCAAGAATTGTACAAGTTACTCCGGGAATACCCGGAGAGTTATAAAATCCATGTTGTGGAAAAAATTACAATCAAAATGAAAAGTCTGAAAGATCCTAAACACTTGATCAATAACGAAATTACAGACCGAGTGCAAATTCCTAACAAGAACTACTAAATCCCCATGTTGGAAATCGTGCACGATGTGCTGCACCTACTCGCTGGGATGACGGTCATGAAAGGGACGGATGCAGTAGGGAAAATGCAGCCTGCAGCTGGAGCGGCAGCCAACTGTAGGTTGCCGATGCAAAAGAGGAAAGACCAGCAATAGCAACAGAACACGTTGTTGTTGGCCCCAAAATGCCGCAAAATAGGCTGCACTAGGTAGGCAAGTCTTGAAAGTGACAAGTGCAGCAAGTCAAACAGTCTGCAAAAGGTTGTGCAGTATGCCATTGCTAAGAACGGAAAGCAACAGAAACAACAGCATGAAGACAGTCTGTTGCAGGCCCTAAAATAGCAAAACCTCACCTACCTCCGGCCTGTCGGAAGGTGGCCGGAAGTTAGAGAAACAACTCTGAAAAAATGGATGTTTTGTGGCTGAAATTCTGCCGGAGAAGGCTGGAAACACGCCCTATTCGGTTAGCACCAAGAAATTCGGCCGGTAATAGCAGGTAGAACCTCAGCCAGCAGTTGAACCTGTTCGTCCCAGCAGGTTGCTCGGCAAAACCGAGCATGGCAGCAGCAACTTGACTCTGGTGAGAAGGAAGGGACCTTCGGGACAAAAACGTACCTTCTCCAGCAGCCAAGAAAACTGACCAGAGAAGGCTGAAAAAACCATGCAAACCTGAAACTCCTCACGACGTGTAGCAAGTTGGTTCTTGTTCGCCCACCACCATGAAAACTGTCTATCAACAGCATCTGGAACCTTGAAAAGAAGCCAGGCACAAGAACTAGCCAAACTCCGGTGGGGAGAGGGAAAACACGGCAGCAAGACTCTCTCAACTCCCACCAAACAACGGTAGAAATGAGGAGCAATGTTTGTGATAGAGAGGTGGTCAGAAAGGCTGAAAACTCTCTGAAAAACAAACCAAACCGTGCAAACTTGTAAGTCCTCCCAAGGTGCAGTAACTGGAACGAAAGATAAGCTGAGCGTGTAGCAGCTGGACTCCGATCGGAAAAAAGGCTTGAACGGTGGCGGAAACAGACCCCAAAACAGGCACAAAACAACCCCATTGCTGGGACGGAAAATGGCCTGAAACAAGGACTGAAAACTAGCCTGAACTCGGACAACACCAACACAAAGGGACTTCCCCAGTAGCCAAGAACTTTGGTGGCTAAAGATGGTCTGAAAAGTGCTGAAAACTGCTGGAAAATGCTAGAAACCGGCCAGAAAAAAGCTGGAAAACACCCTAAGGTGCAGGACAAAACCGTGCAAAACGCCCCTCATGAAAACAACAACAAGTACCTGTTCAGGCAGCACGAAGCAGTCCAGGCTGCTGCAGCAGGAAAAACAAGGGCCAGCGACAGAAATGGTAGCAGCAGCAGGTTGCTTGACTAGCCTGAAAACAGAAACAACAGCTGAAGTTCGGTCACAGAGGTTAAACCGGCGGCAAAACTCCTCCAAACCACCAAGAGAATCAGTAGGGAAGAGGAGAAATATCAAGAGAAAAAGTTGTCAAAGTGAGCATCCAAAGTGGGCATTCTAGAGAGAATGGAGAGCATTCTCTCTAGAGAGAGAAAATCTCTTGACCTCACATTGCTACTAAATTGAGCTTCTTATATAGACATCAAGTTGAGGTGTTAGAGTATAATTGGGATTCAAATCTTTAGTCCAATTAGAATTCTGTAAAAAAAAAGGGTTGATTCACTTGTTTCAATCCAAAAGGGTGTCCTGCTCGTCCAAAGTTCAAATTTTATGGCTTTTTGTTTACATGGCCTTGGACCGCATCTTGAAGTAACACACGGCCCACACTCCAAGCCCATTTGCGATTCAAAATAAATCGGTCCGGAGCAAATTCAAAATGACAACGGCCTAACGTGAGTTTGATCCATATATTCACGACTTATTCACTCTAAGAATTACATTTTCAAGCATATGTTCATGAACGAGTCTCGAGGGGGCATTTGTAGATAAATAAATTTTGCACCCAATCAAATGACGACAAGTGGAAAATATATATTATTTATCAATTATATTCTATTTTTCTATTTATATTTTGGAATTTACTAAATTAATTCTAAATATAAATAGTTGAATTAATTGATATTTTAATATATATTTCTTCATCAAATCAACGGTCTACAGGTGTCAAATTGAGGTGTTCCGGCCAATCAAATCAAGATAAATATTTCTCATATTATCTCTTCAAAAAATACAAAAAAAATAAAAAAATAAAGAGATAATATTGAAATTGACCAATCATGTCTTCCAAATATTTAATGTATTTATTTCTTTAAATTAAAATAAAGAGACAATACAAAATAAATGTTCAAGTTCACCACAACTCTACCTCTTTGACAACTATATAAAGGGGTCCTTGGAACTCATTCAGAACACAGACAAATACAATTGAAGATACAAGCAAGAGAGCATTCAAGAAGTCCCGAAATCCTCTCAAGCACAAATCAAGAAAGATCCACGATGTTCTAGGCAAGACTCAAGGCGTTCGTCGCGGAAATCGTCCAAAGTCAGCGTTTGATTCGACAAGAAGTCTAAAGACCGGCGAATTAACGTTATCAAAGCAGAAGTCCACCTTGGCGGAAGATCAAAGTCTCAAATCCACCAAGAAATATCTCAAATTCAAGTCAATTATTTTCAATTTTATAGCATTCGATCCGGGAATAAGTCAACGACCCTCGAATTAACGTTATTCCAAGTCAAAGTCAACATCAAAGGAGATCAAAAATCAAAGTTTCACCTTCGAAGTTTCCGAAATCAAAGATCAGGTTTCTGAAGAGAAGAATCAGAGGTTTTCAAGTAGAAATTTCGCACCCACAAATACTCAATTCAATTCAAGAATTTATTTGTAATATTTGGCACGCCTAGTGGGACCGCTCTACTCTCTCATCTCTTCCCTCCCCTTCAACAAAGCCTGAAGTATTTCAATGAACACTCAAGGAAAAGTTATGAAGACGGTGAATGCCAAACTCGCCACATCGAAGTCTTCAAGTTCAAGTACCAAGAGTCTCGGCGTTACTACGAGGAACATGTCAAAGAAACTTAAGGAATCTTCCCAGATGACTCCTCCAATTGAGTCTGCTTAGAATGACATATTCGTGTCTAACCACACAAGCGAAGATGACAAAGATAAAATCTCCTCCGCCCTCTCCTCGCTCAGAGTCTAGCTACTCCTTCACAACGAATGTGGCCCCAGTCATGGTGACAAATGCGACAACCTTAGAAGAGCAAACTGCAAGCCTGACAAGAACTATCGAGGGACTCGCCAAGCATGTCCAAGAGCAAGACATACTCGGGGAAAACAAGTTGAGGCTCACGATGAAGTAGAAATATCCACAAAGGAGAATTACACCGAGAAAGATGAACCTACAAAAGGGCTTCAAGTCTCGTCCAATGGATTGATCCCTGTGGACCAATTGAAAGAATTCATCGAAGGGACCATCAAGAGCAAGACTGAGGGAAGCTCAAGGTCATCCTTTACCTACTCCAAGCCTACACTCCAAGAATTGACAGCTTGAAGATGCCGATGGGCTACCAACCACCAAAGTTCCAACAATTTGACGGCAAAGGCAATCCTAAGCAGCACGTCGCCCACTTCGTTGAAACATGCAACAATGCTGGAACATATGGGATCATCTAGTCAAACAGTTTGTCCGATCATTGAAAGGCAACACATTTGATTGGTATACTGATTTGGAGGCCGGTTTGATTGATGGATGGGAACAGCTAGAGCAAGAGTTCCTCAATCAATTCTATAGCACTAGGCGGACCGTCAGCATGATTGAGCTTACAAATTCTCGCCAGTGGAAGGACGAGCCAGTTATCGATTATATCAATAGGTGGAGGAATCTGAGCCTCAACTGCAATGATCGATTATCTGAAGCTTTCGCCATTGAGATGTGCATTCAAGGGATGCATTGGGGTTCTTCGGTATATTCTTCAAGGAATTCTACCTAGATCACTTGAAGATTTAGCCACTCGAGCACACAATATGCAGTTGAGTATGGCAGCGAGTGGAGTGGAAGGGCCACCTGTCCAAGAGCCCCGTAGGACCAAGGAAAGGAAAGAAATCAAGAAAGGGGGCAAACATCAAAAGAGTTAGTCACGTATACACAATTTCAAAAAATCTATATATTAGATATTTTCTCAAAAACATCAAAAGAAAAACTCAACAAACAAAAAAAGAAGAACTATTCAACAAATAATGACTTCTAACCACTTAGATTATTGCAATTCACATTATAATTATATAATAATAACTCAAAAAGTAACTAAATATTTTGAATTTCTCCTTTACACAAGTAGTTTGTTTTTTGGCCCCGTATTGACTCAAAAAGTCTCTGCATAAGGTTCAATGCAGGACTTGGGAACAACATTTCTCAAACTACTACCATTTAAAATCTGAAACCAACGAAATTCTATTTTCATATTTATTAAATTTCTATTACTCTCTCTATAACTATCCATTACTTTACTAAATATTTTACAAAATGAAAGTTTTGGCCGTCGTTTTCTTTTGTTGCCCGCTTAAATTCAAATTATTGACTTTTATTTTGAATCTCTTTCCTCTATCTCCTCCACCAACCAAAGGAAACTGAGAAAATGATTAGGAAAAAGAAAGTAAACAAAATAATTTATCTTTGTTTTTTTTATTTTATTAAAAAATAAAATAAAAAGAGTTATGAAGAAAGAATCAAATTAAAAAAGTCATTGATTGTTCACCAACAACATTATAATATATAGGAAGTCGACGCTTTTATGTGAGCTCATTATATATAAGAAGTAATAGATATACAGTTTTATTTTATTTACAATTAGAAGAATTTTTGTATTTGTCTTGAGTTACATTTAAAAATTTATGCGCGCGAGCATCGCGTGCGTTTAGCTGCTAGTATAAAAAGAAAAGACTCTCCACACACACAAACGACAGTTAATGACACCGCACAACCAATTTTTTGTGATGCCAAAAATAAACTTCAACTGCTAAAATAACTAACTTATTCGACTTTCTAACTTTTAGAAATGAACATTCTTTTATTTCTTTTACCGTATATAATGCATTATATATCTTACTATTATTTATAATATATACTTTAAAGTGTGAAAAATTATTTATTACATACACTTAGAAACGACGTGCCATAACGGCTAGTGCCTATAAAAATGAGCCTCCACGAGACCCTGCATGCATACATGATACAACAAGTTCAAGCTTCCAAGTCTGTAGCTGTTTGCAACTACAAAGGTTCTATCTCTTCCTTTACATTAAATTCATAAAGCCTTGATACCTATTTTAGGATAGCCCGAGATTTTTCCGATATGTTTGGAAGAGATTGAGCATTCGCATCCAATAATACGCTTTTCACTCTTGGATCGCAGTTTAAAATGAATCGAAAGATAATATGCACCTTAAAGATTATAACTCTTTCAATTTAAATTTATAAAAATATTTGTAATTCAATTGCAAATAAATATTATCAAAACAAGAAAATATTACAAATATTTATCGAAAAAAGAAATATTACAAAAAAATTCTTTGAATTCATTTGAATATTTGTGGGTGAAAAATCTCTACTTGAAACCTCTGATTCTTCACTTCGAGAACGTGATCTTTGACTTCGGCAATTTTGGAGGTGAAACTTGACGTTTGATCTCCTTGGACGTTGACTTTGCCTTTGAATAACGTTAATTCGAGGGTTGTTGACTTGTTCCCAGATTAAACGCTATAAACTTGGAGATGTTCTTCTTGAACTTGAATATTTCTTGGTGGATTTGAGGCTTTAATCTTCCGTCAAGGTGGATTTGCTTCTTTATAACATTAATTCGCGGGTCTTTTGACTTCTTCTCGAATCGAATTTTGGATGACTTTCGCGACAAACGCCTTGATTATTGCCTTGAATGTTGTGGATCTTCCTTGAACTGTACTTGAGAGGATTTGGGGACTCTTGTTTGTGTCTTCACTTGTCTTAAATTGTGTGTTTGTTGAATGAGCTCTGGGGACCCCTTTATATAGCTGTCAAAGAGGTAGAGTTGTGGTGAACTTAAATACCTTTTGTATTATATCTTTATAATTTAATTTAAAGAGATAAATACATTAAATATTTGAAAAGATATGATTGGTCAATTTCGACATTATCTCTTTAATGTTTGTACTTTTTAAAGAGATAAATATCAAGATTATTTATATCAATTTGATTGAAGCGTGAAATTTGTTTGTCTACAAATGCCCCTCGAGACTTGTTCATGAGCATCTACAACAATGAAGTGAAGGAGTGAACATGTCTCGAAATTGATTCTTCTTCATATGCTCTTCTTTTTCTTCTTCTTCTTTTTTTTTTTTAACATGTGACTGAACTTGAAAACATAGCTCAAGATGCCTATGTACCTCTTTGGAAGGATCAAGTCATAACGTAGTTCGCTTGAATTTTCTTGATAGTTTAATCTCATATCAAGGAGTCTTCAAACTTACTTTATAGATAGTTTTATACTCATATCAAGGCGTTCTTGACTTGAACTTATTTGAATACATTGATAGTTTTACTCATATCAAAGAGTTCTTCAATTTGAATTTATAGATAGTTTATACTCTTATCAAGGAGTTTTTTTGAGTAAATTTGTAGATAGTTTATACTCGTATCAAAGAGTTCTTTGACTTAAATTTGTAGATAGTTTATACTCATAGCAAGGAGTTCTTCAAGTAGTTTTGTAGATAGTTTATACTCGTATCAAGGAGTTCTTCAACTTGAATTTGTAGATAGTTTATACTCATATCAAGGAGTTCTTTGACTTGAATTTATCGATAGTTTATACTCATATCAAGGAGTTTCTCAAGTAAATTTATAGATAGTTTATACTCGTATCAAGGAGTATTGAGATTTTTTTTTTTTGAACATGAGATAGTTTATGCTCATATTCATAAGGACTGAGATATTAATTCTTTGAAAATTAGATAGTATTATGCTCATATCTAGGAGCATTGAGATTTTTTTTTGGACGTTAGATAGTTTATGCTCATATCCAAGAGCACTAAGATTATATTTCTTTTTGGACATTAGATAGGTTATGCTCATATTCAGGAGCATTGGAATTTGTTTTGGACATTAGATAGTTTATGCTCATATCCAGGAGGATTGAGATTTTTTTTTACATTAGATAGTTTATGCTCATATCCAGGGGCATTGAAAATTTTCATGGTGTTGCATCATCATCAACATCATCATTGATATCATTTGAGTATTCGTATTCTTTGCAATTGACGCTCATTTCAATTCCATGTGCACCAGTCGCTAGCTCTTCAAAATTTTTTGGTTTTATTGCTTGAAGAATATATCAAAGTTTCCAATGCATTCCTTGGATACACATTTCAGTTATTGATGTCTCGGACAATCGATCTTCATTTCGAGAATGCGATCTTTGACTTCGGCAATTTTGGAGGTGAAACTTGACGTGGCTTTGCCTTTGAATAACGTTAATTCAGGGGTCGTTGACTTGTTCCCGGATTAAACGCTATAAACTTGGAGATGTTCTTCTTGAACTTGAATGCTTCTTGGTGGATTTGAGGCTTTAATCTTCCGCCAAGGTGGACTTGCTTCTTGGTAATATTAATTCGCGGTCTTTTGACTTATTCTCTAATCGAACATTGACTTTGGATGACTTCCGCGACGAACGCCATGATTCTTGCTTTGAATGTTGTGGATCTTCCTTGATCTGCACTTGAGAGGATTTGGGGACTCTTGCTTGTGTCTTCACTTGTCTTCAATTGTGTGTTTGTGTTGAATGAGTTCTGGAGATTCCTTTATATAGATGTCAAAGAGGTAGAGTCGTGGTGAAGTTAAACACCTTTTGATGGTGTAGGATTCGGGAGGTAATTAGTCTACGCACTGTAACTCGAAATAATGGCGCGAGGCACACGAATTTCTTCCAAAGGTAGAGAAATAAGTTTCTATTAAAATGAATGTAATGCCTTTACAAAGAATTTCCCCCTATTTATAGTAAATGACAAGGGGTGAAAATACAATGTCACCCCTCAATCGCCTCTCATCTAACGGCCGGGATTCAATCAGTGAGGGTGCCTTGGTAAACTGGCATCGCCCCACTACTTCTATAACTTCCTAATAACCGCTATGGCACAACTGTAAATTCGTTTACAACTCGAGGGTATTTTGGTAATTTCTTCTATCTTGATTTCCTAGCACTGTCAGTAGCCCCCAACTTCCAAATATTTTTGGGAAATTTGAAAGTGCTAATGGGTAATTTTGATTCTGACTGCTTCTTCTTTTTTATAGTAGTCCTTTTTGGTTCGAAGTCTTTTCCTTTTGGGACTCTTCTCCGGATGAGTCCTTCTTCTACTGGGGTCTTCTTTTTTCCTATTCCTTCCTTTGCCAGGACTTTTTGCTTTCTATCTAAACTTGTTGAATCACTCTAAATTCTTCATTTGGTTCCATCTTTCCTTTTCATCTCTCCCATCTTCAAGAATCGAAGCGTATCGGCTCGGATATTTAGTTCTTCGACTCTCTTCCTACAATATTTTCTTGTTTCTGTCTCCAAAAACACATCCATACCTTAGTCAGAATACCAATAGGAAAAAAGCTTTGTTATTCCGAAAAGAAACCTCTAGGATATGTTGAGCAATCAACGGGGCGCCGAAAGCACGTGGCGGAGGACGTGGACGCCGGGTTGGGGAACGCCCCGACCCGACACTGGTCGAGGCGAGGCGCCTCCACCAGAGTTTGGCCGAGGCGCTGCGTCTCAGCTAGGCTCAGGCCGAGGCACGTCGCCTTAGCCTGAACCTGGTCGAGGCACCTCGCCTCGACCTAGATCTGGCCGAGGTGCCGATCCTCGACCGGACCCGACCGAGGGGCGTCTCTCTCGCCTTCTTCTATTCCTCTCGTTCATCCGGATATTGTGGATTTCGATCATGAGGTGATTGAAGCAATACGGAATCTTTTTACGTGTCCCTCGCTTTCTCCAAGTCCTTCCTTCGGGTCGAGCTCACAAGAAACTCCTCCACTTTTATCTCCCCTTGCAGCTGAACCTAGTTGATTCCGATTTAGACGGAACTGAGTCCTCTTCAGCCCCCCACTCGAAGTCCCGTTGCCGCATTATGGACGTTGAAAATTGCCATAGTCGTGTTAGCCCTGAAGAGTTCCGTTTTCTTGAGGCTAAAGTCAACGCCTCTTCCGAGTTCTCCCTTCTTCTGCCTAGTGTTGATGATAGGAATCAAGCTCCCTCCACCTGGGTTCTTCACGGCTTACCTATCTTTGTTTGCTTCCGGTCTTACACTTCCTCCACATCCTCTACTACTTAAGATCATCACATGCACTACCTTAAGCATCAACCAATTTACCCCTAACTCTCTCGTATGCTTTAGGGGGTTCCTCCAGCGCTTTGAGGAACTTGATTTGTCCCCTTCCCTTGAGGCCTTCTACTCCTTATTCACGGTCAGAAAGGTTCCTAACGACTCCTGCTTCTACTTCTACCCCGGGGGGGGGGGTTGCAAAATTCTTGAGGGTGGTGTTTCTTCGGAAGGTCCCTAGAAAGAAAAATTCTTATACATAACGGACCTAGCCTGGGGGTTGGCGGCTCCTTGGGGAGAGTCGCCCTTTGTGCCCGACTCCGTCCCTGATCTTCGTCTGTCTTTCATTATGGTTGGGCTATTCGATCAACTCTTTGATATCAAAACTTTAGGGCTTGCTGGTACCACCCGATTCTATCTTTTATGCACTCTACTTGTTTTGAAATTTTTTTTCCACTATCTCACTCCTTTCTTGTTGATTTCTTGCAGGAAAGAAAATTTCTCTACATGACGTCCACCACTTCCGCGAGAGGGAAAATGCTTCAAGGCCCCGCAACCCTCCTCCGCCCCCTCGAGGAGGGGGGAAAGCAGTCGTCGGTGCTCTCCTCCTGTTTGGGCTAAGGATCCTCTTGGCAACTCAACTCGCCATGAAGGGCGCTCCTCCCCTCCTCTTGAAGGCAGTGCCTCCAAACGTCCTCGGGAAGGTGAAGCTGCCCCTCCGCGCCATGGAGCAGGAAAATGCCTGTTTACTTGTGGGACGAATAGGCAAGGGGACATCTCTTCTTTCTGGGATGCTGCTGACGTTGACCTTGCCTATAAAAAATCGAGGGATCTAGTGAGCCCTTATGACGTGACGCTCCTTGGTGCCCTCCCAAGTGGCACTCTCACTCGGCTTATACAAGGCGAAGCTGCTAGGGTATTTTTTTTTTTTATTTTGTACTTGTGCTTCATCTTCTTAATCTTTGAGTGTCTAATTGAGGGGTATGTTCTTAAGTTACTTGGGCGCTGTCAAGGAGAGCTTAAGGTTGCCTCTATTGAGCAAATTAAGTGGAAGGATAGCTTTAGCCGGGAGACTGCTTCGGGGAAGACCTTCCTAAAATTCAGAACACGGGCAAGGCCTATTTGGAGTGTGTGTGGGATGACTTCAAGGAGAAGTATGTGGGTTCAGAAGAATTCCACCAAGTTGTCCTGGGTAAGGTGAGCGAGGTATATGACCAAGTAATTAGGCAATGTCGGTCTACGCTGAGGAACAGTTGGTCACAATGGTGATGAAGACTTCATGTTTCTTGATCCCAAGGTTCCTAACGAGGATGGAGATGAAGATGGGGAAGGCGAGGTTGCCGATGATGTGCTTGATGACAATCCTGCTGATGGAATCCCCACCTCCACCATAGAGAAAACTAGATCTAGACTTAGGATTTATTTATTACTATTATTTTATTGTTCGAATTTCCTTTTTCGTAGGTTCAAAAAACGTTTTAGGACTACTTATGTTGTTTTCTCGAATTTAAATTCTTGGGATGCTTGTTTCCCTCTTCAACTATTAGTTTCAAAAATAATGAAGAAGAATTTACTTCTTCATAGTTCTCTTATAAACTCTATGTTTCACAGTATTTTTGTTTATTTATTTCTATATGAGGGGACCTCCCCCTTCTCAGGAGAACTTCTCATTGTGTTGTTCTTTTGTTCAGTACAGTTGTGATTATGAGGGGCAATCCCCCTCCTTCAAGCAAAATTATGAGTGTGGAGAAGCCATCCCCCTCTTTCAAGCGATAATTAAAATGTGAGGACAATCCCCCTCTTCTAAGTAAAGTTTGTGAATATGAGGGGCCATTCCCCTCTTTCGAGCGAGAAAAAATGTGAGGGGCAATCCCCCTCTTCCACTTTTAAGCATAGGGGCAATCCCCATTTTTCGAGAGAATGACTGGAGGGGCAATCCCCCTCTTCACAATAAGCACCAATGTGAATAACACAACATACTAACAAAATAGGAAGGGCCATGCCCCTCCTTAGACAACAATAGGCGGTATTTAAATGACAAATTCCTCGTTGAAAAAAACAAAGTAACGACTTTTATTACCATAAACGAAGGTTACAAAGGTGCTGAAAACAAAATATTTACAACTTTTCAACCGAAAATTCTAAGCAAAATATTTCTTTAAATTGACCACGTTCCATGTGCGCGGCACTTCCCTTCCATCCAACTTCTGCAGCGGTAAGTTCCTTTCCCCACTATCTCAATCACTTGGTATGGCCCAATCCATTTGGCGTCGAGCTTCCCGATGTTTCCCTTCGCGTTAGCCCTTCGCAATACGAGGTCACCCACTTGAAAACCCTGATGTCGAACTCTATTATTGTAAGCTATTGCCATCAAAGTTTTATACGCTTCAGTCTTGACGTTCGCGTTGCTCCTTAGTTCTTCTAGAAAGTCCAGGTCGACTCGTCTGTCACTACCGTTGCTAGTTGGCTCATAGCGCTTCACCCTGAATGTCTCCTCTCCAATCTCCACCGGGATAATAGCCTCAGTCCCGTAAACCAGACTAAACGAGGTTTCTCCTGTGCCTCATCGCGGGGTGGTCCGATATGCCACAAGACTCTTGGAAGCTCTTCTAGCCAATTACCTTTGACGTCTTCCAGCCTCATCTTCAAATTCTGGAGGATTATTCGATTCGTTACCTCCGCCTGTCCATTAGACTAGGGGGTTGCTACCGAAGCGTAATACTGCTTTATCTTTAGCTCTTGACACCACTGATGGAATTTGGACCCCTGGAACTGCGTACCAATTATCCATCACGAAAGCTCTGGGAATGCGAAGCGATATATGATGTTCTTCCACACAAACTTTATGACTTCTTTCGCCATGATTCTACTCAACGCCTCTACCTCCACCCACTTCGAGAAATAGTCTACTGCAAACGAGCAAGTACTCTCGTTGGCCTGTTGCTCGGAGGAGTTTCCCCACTATATCCATCCCTCACTGATCAAATGGGCAAGGGCTCTACAATGGCTGCATATCTGCTACTGGAACGTGAATGGCATTTAGCGAGTTCTTGGCACTTCCGGCATTTATTCACTAAGTTTCCGGCGTCTGCCCGCATGGTTGGCCAAAAGTATCCTTGTCGCAAAGCTTTGCGCGCCAAAGCTCTGCCTCCGAGTGATTGCCAAAACTCCCTTCATGAATTTCTCTCAGGACATATTCCGCTTTGTCTTTGGCTTATGCACTTGAGATGCCGCTGCAAAAATCCTCTCTTGTACAATTCCCCGTCTATCAAGGTGAATCTGGCTGCCCTTGTGCGAATTGCCCTTGCTTCCTTAGGATCTTAGGGCACTACTCCAGATTTCAGATACGCTTCTAGCTCTTTCATCTATCATGATGAAGTTCCTTCCACCGTCAACACTTCATTCCCATCCACGTTCACATCAGGATGCTCTTGGTTCAACAAGGTTATCCTCCTGCTTTTTAGGGGAGCCAACTTCCCCCCTGCAATGAGGGCTTCGTACTCTGCTTCATTATTCGAGGCAACGAAACCAAGCCGGATGGCATAATGCAGCATGTCCCCATGTGGGCTCTCAATTAATATTCCCGCACCGCTACCTTGAGACGTGGATGAGCCGTCCACAAAACATCCTCCAACACTTCTTTTCTTGCGTGCCCTTTTCTTCCGTCAACTTGGAAATAAAGTCTGCCAACATTTGCGCCTTGATTGCAGGCCTAGGTTGATACTCGATTCCATGTTCACTCAGCTCCACCGACCACTTTACCATCCTCCCAGATGTGTTGGGATCTGCTAGCACCCTCTTCAAGGGTTGGTTCGTCAATACTACCACGGGGTGCGATTGAAAATAGGGACACAACTTCCTTGGTACTGTTATCAAGGCTAAGGCCACTTCTCAATCTGGGCATATCTTTCCTCCGGCCCCTGCAGGGCGTTGCTCGCATAGTAATACTGACCGTGTGTTCGCGCCCTTCTTCTCTCACGAGAACCGAACTTACTGCGCCCTTCTGAAACAGATAGATACACGAACAAGGTCTCCCCGGGCTCTGGCTTTGTCAACAGAGGTGGTGAAGTAAGATACCTCTTCAAGTCCTCAAAAGCAGCCTGACACTGCTCCGTCCAAGAAAAACCTTCCACCTTTCTCAATATCTTGAAGAATGGAAGTCCCCGTTCTGAAGACTTCGAGATGAATCGATGAGTTCCGCCATCCGTCCCGTCAATTTCTGGACTTCTTTTATCGTCTGGGGAGGTTTGCATTTTCATGATAGCCTCATTTTTTTCTGGATTCGCTTCATCCCCCTCTGAGAGACCATGAACCCTAGGAGCTTGCCCCCTTGAGCTCCGAAAGTACATTTTGCGGGATTCAGCTTCATCCCATATTTCTTCAAAGTGCAAAAGCATTCCGCGAGGTCTTTCACATGGTCTTCCCTCCTACGACTTTTGACCACCATATCATCTATATATACTTCCATGTTCCTTCTTATCTGTTCCTGGAACATGCCATTTACCAACCTCTGATATGTGGCGCCCGCGTTCTTCAAACCGAACGGCATAACTCTGTAGCAATATGTCCCGTGCTCAGTCACGAAACTTGTCTTTTCCTGATTCTCATGTGCTAACCGAATCTGGTTATACCCTTGAAATGCGTCTAGAAAGCTCATTAACTCACACCCTGAAGTTGAGTCAATAAGTGCATCGATCAATGGGTAAGGGTATGCATCTTTGGGGCAGGCTCGATTTAGGTTGGTGGAATCAATACACATCCTCCACTTCCCATTGCTTTTCGGAACCAGGACCACATTGGCTAACCACTCGGGGTAATATACAGGTCGAATATAGTCAATCTGAAGCAACTTCTCGTCTTCTTCGCCAATTATCCTGTTCTTGTCCACCCCGAACACCCTCCTTTTCTGCTTTACTGGTTTTGCCTTCGGGTCTACGTTAAGTTTATGGACCATGACCTCGGGGTCTATCCCTTTCATATCTGACAACTCCCATGCAAATGCCTCAACTGATTCTTGCAAAAAATCAATGATGACGCGCTCCAGTTGCGTGCTTAGCAACGAGCCAATCTTCAACGCCGTCCTGGGATCTCCCTGGAGCTCTACCATTTTGATCTCCTCAAAACGCCTCCATTCTTTCCTCCTCAACTTTCCTCTTTTTAGCTTCTCTTTGGGCCTCCTCCCTCTGCTTCTCTCGGGAACTTTCTTTTTCTGGCGCACCGAGGTACCTCTCAAGGGATTCTCTTGCTGCAACCAAACTTCCACTGCCTTCGCCTTTCCCTTCAGGGACCTCTACTGGCTTCTTTAATATACTTGCATAACATTTTCTTGCTTGCTTCTTGTCCCCTACCACCTCTCCTACGCCTTCAGGTGTTGGGAATTTTACCTTCATGTGGTAGGTAGATTTCACAGTCTGGAAGAGATTCAAACTCGGTCTCCCAAGGATCGCGTTGTAAACAGAATGTGCATCCACCACCAAAAAACTTGACAAACCTTGTCACACGCCTGAGGTATGTCCCTATCGACATTGGCAGCGTGACCTCACCTAATGGCGCAACTACGTCTCCGCTGAAGATGGTCAAGGGGGTATTGACGGGCGTGAGTTGTACATTATCGATCCTCATATGAGAAAAAGGCTTTGTGAAAAAGGATATCTGCTGAACTCCCACTGTCTATTAAGATCTTCCTTACCCAGAAGTTGGATATGGAGGCTGCCACGACTATTACATCATTGCAGGAGGGGAGGGGAGGCTCCCCTCTAAGTCTTTGTCATTAAAAACTATCTCTCCCGTGGGGTGTACTCGAGGTATCTCCTTGACCTCACTTTAGGCAACCTGGTTGGCAATGCACCCCCGTTGCTCTCACGGCAGCTTTCCTAGCTTGCCCTGAATCCCCGCCTGTTGGTCCTCCTGAAATAACTCCAATCACTCCAGCGGTCGGAAGGTCATCTTTTCTCTCCTGTTTTGCTTCCACTTTACCCCTATCTCAAGACGGGGTGTCGTCTGCTTACCTTTGCGGGTGACCTCCCGGGACCCTTGCTTCATCTTTCCCACAAATTCCTTTAGGTAACCTCTCCTGATGAGTTTCTCAATTTCATTTCTCAAATAGTGGCATTCCTCAGTGTTGTGGCCTCGATCCTTATGAAAGTGGCAGTATTTGTCAGATTTCATTCTTCTGAGGATTGTCCTTCATCGGATAGGGCCATCTCACTAGCCCTTGTTGCTCAGCTTATGGCGAGAACTTGAACTCGCGGAGCATTCAACAGAGTATACCGTACCAAATCCCTGGGCAGCGGCGGCTTGCGCTCCCGCCTGACCCCCTCTAACCTGGGGGGAAATCTCCTTTCTTCATCATCAGCCTTTCGTTTGACGGGATTCGCTGGACGCACTCCTACTATTTTTTCTATCCTGATGTATTTCTCTACTCTTAGCAGCAATTCTTCCTGAGTCGAGGGAGGTTTCCCGCATCGAGTCCTCAAATCGTCCTCTCCTCAAATTTTGTTGCATGATGCTCGCCAGAAGCTCAGGATTCACGTGCGGGACTTCTAACACTGCTTCTGAGAAGCCGCTGCACATATTCCCTCAGACTCTCATTTTCCCCCTAGACTATTGTGAACAAGTACGAAGCGGTCTTGGGAAAACCGCCTGTTTTATTGAGAAGTGGTGCAGGAAGCGCTGAGAGAGTTGTTCAAACAACTCAATAGTCCCTGGAGGTTTGCTGTTGAACTATGCCATTACCTTTCCTGAGAGGGTAGTACGAAATAGTTACAATATGTTGTGTCACTGATGTCCAGAAAATCCGCTCTAGCCATGAAGCGGTCGAAATGATCCTAAGGATCCCCTACTCCACTATACTCATTCGAACTCGGGATCTTGACTCCTGGGTGGATGGCTTCTGCCAATATGTGGGGGCGAAAGGACTCCACCGTGGAGGCGCCACTGCCAAAGGTCGCGCCGGGTACCCTGTAGCCCCAACAGATTGGGGAATACATGTGGGGGAGGGACTCCCCTCTCGTGATGTCCACCTCATTGCACCGGCGGTTCCTCCTCCTGAGGAAGTGGAAAGTAATTATCTTCATGTCCCCCATGCGGTGGATGCGGGAAGTAATCTTGTTCGCCCATGCCCCTGTGAGGAGGCGAGGGGTAAAAGTTATCCTTAGGTTGCGTGGCCCTGCTGTTGACCTCCTCCTTGTCATCCATGCCTTCGATGGCATCCCGGGCCTCTGCTGACCTCTCCGAGGATTGTGAGGGGGTCGTGGGGTACTGCGCGTCCGGCTATGTACTGCGCTACGGCCCTCTCGGCCGCTTGGACGGATGCCTCCTCCACCAACTGGCGAAGAGCCTCGTGAGTTATCTGAATAACTGGGGGTGGAGGTGGAGCTTCGACCTCCTCCTGCCTCTCCTCCTCTTGGCTTCGCGCTAGTGGATTCTCCAGGGCGTGTCCTTGCTCCTCCTCTCCCCTTCCTCTCTCGGGGTCCTCTTGCCCCACATTCGCACTCCTCGCTCTCGAACGAGTATTCATCTTCAATACCTAGACTAGTTCCCACAGACGGCGCCAAGCTGATGGTGTAGGATTCGGGAGGTAATTAGTCTATGCATTGTAACTCGAAATAATGGCGCGAGGCACACGAACTTCTTCCAAAAGTAGAGAAATAAGTTTCTATTAAAATGAACGTAATGCCTTTACAAAGAATTTCACCCCCGTAATTTATAGTAAAATGACAAGGGTGAAAATACAATATCGCCCCTCATCTAGCGGCCGGGATTCAATCAGTGAGGGTGTCTTGGTAAATTGGCATCGCCCCATTACTTCTATAACTTCCTAATAACTGCTATGGCACAACTGTAAATTTGTTTACAATTTGAGGGTATTTTGGTAATTTCTTCTATCTTGATTTCCTAGCACTATCACCTTTATATTATTTCTTTATAATTTAATTTAAAGAGATAAATACATTAAATATTTGACAAGATATGATTGGTCAAGTTTGACATTATCTCTTTAATATTTGTACTTTTTTAAAAAGATAAATATCAAAATTATTTATTTCAATTTGATTGGAGCGTGAAATTTTATTTGTCCATAATATCATCTATCCATATTTCATAATTTTGTAACTTTTTTTTACATGCTCAAAATTTGCGTGGATAAAAACAAAACCCGAGGTTCAAGGAAAGCTTCACGTGACTATATGCCATGAGAAGCCCTCAAGGCACATGATATATACACTTCCTTTCAAAGTCAAGAAATTTACACTCTTTAAATATTTGGAAACAATATAGTCACATTTTTTGGCACATGGTAGTGCGACTTTAGTCCTGGCCCACTCTGTTGATACATGAATACGATTTCTCAACATTCAATGAATAGCAACTTATGAATAATTATATTTACACCTTGATCAAATCACCCTTCTTTTTACATAATTTAAGGACCACCCTGTAGACAAATTATTTTTGCGCCCGATCAAATGACGACAAGTGGAAAAATATATATTATTTATCAATTATATTCTATTTTTCTATTTATATTTTGGAATTTACTTAAATTAATTCTAAATATAAATAGTTAAATTAATTGATATTTTAATATATATTTTCGTCATCAATCAACGGTCGACACGTGTCAAATTGAGGTGTTCCGGCCAATCAAATCAAGACAAATATTTTTCATATTATTTCTTCAAAAAGAAATACAAAAAATAAAGTGATAATATTGAAATTGACCAATCATGTCTTCCCAATATTTAAGGTATTTATCTCTTTAAGTTAAAATAAAGGGATAATACAAAATAAGTGTTCAAGTTCACCACAACTCTACCTCTTTGATAGCTATATAAAGGGGTCATGGGAACTCATTTCAAAAACACACACACATACAAGCAAGAGAGCATTCAAGAAGTCTCAAAATCCTCTCAAGCAAATCAAGGAAGATTCCACGGCGTTCTATGGCAAGATTCAAGGCGTTCGTTGCGGAAATCATCCAAAGTCAGCGTTTGATTCGACAAGAAGTCTGAAAATCGGCGAATTAACGTTATCAAGACAGAAGTCCACCTTGGCGGAAGATCAAAGTCTCAAATCCACCAAAAACATCCCAAATTCAAGTCAAATATCGTCAAGTTTATAGCGTTTGATCCGGGAACAAGTCAACGACCCCCGAATTAACGTTATTCAAAGTCAAAGTCAACGTCAAAGGGGATCAAACGTCACAGTTTCACCTCCGAAGTTGCCGAAGTCAAAGATCACGTTCTTGAAGAGAAGAATCAGAGGTTTTCAAGTAGAGATTTCGCACCCACAAAATACTCAATTCAAATTCAAGAATAAAATTTGTAATATTTTCGTATTTCGTTAAATTCAGAAACACGAAAATTTGTTTATAAATTTTGGCACGCCCGGTGGGACCGCTCTACCTTTCATCTCTTCCCTTCAACAAAGTCTGAAGTATTTCAATGGACACTCAAGGAAAAGCCATGAAGACGGTGAATTCTAAACTCGCCACATCAAAGTCTTCGAGTTCAAGCAGCAAGAGTCTCGGTGTTACTACGAGGAGCATGTCGAAGAAACTTAAGGAATCTTCCCAGATGACTCCTCCAATTGAATCTGCTCAGAAGGACATATTTGTGCCTAACCACACAAGCGAAGATGACGAAGACAAATCTCCTCCGTCATCTCCTCGCTCCGAGTCCAGCTACTCCTTCGCAAACGAATGTGGCCCCAGTTATGGTGACGAATGCCACAAACCTTAGAAGAGCAATCGCAAATCTGACAAGAGCTATCGAGGGACTCACCAAACATGTCCAAGAGCAAGATGCCCAAATCGCCAGGCTGATCAACAAGCCGGACAATGTTGAGACAAGCCATACTCGGGGAAAGCAAGTCGAGGCTCATGATGAAGTAGAAATATCCACAAAGGAGAACTACGCCGAGAAAGATGAACCCGCAAAGGGGCTTCAAGTCTCATCCAATAGATTGATCCCTGTGGACCAATTGAAAGAATTCATCGAAGGAACCATTAGGAGCAAGATTGAGGGAAGCTCAAGGTCATCCTTTACTTACTCCAAGCCCTACACTCCAAGAATTGACAGCTTAAAGATGCCAATGGGCTACCAACCGCCGAAGTTCCAACAATTTGACGGCAAAGGCAATCCCAAGCAGCACGTCGCCCACTTCGTCGAAACGTGCAACAATGCTGGAACCTATGGCGATCATTTAGTCAAACAGTTTCGTCCGATCACTGAAAGGCAATGCATTTCGATTGGTATACTGATTTGGAAGCCGGTTCAATTGATGGATGGGACCAACTAGAGCAAGAATTCCTAAATCGCTTCTATAGCACTCGACGCACTGTCAGCATGATTGAGCTTACAAAATTCTCGCCAGTGGAAGGACGAGCCAGTTATCGATTATATCAATAGATGGAGGAATCTAAGCCTCAACTGCAAAGATCGATTATCCGAAGCTTCCGCCATTGAGATGTGCATTCAAGGGATGCATTGGGGTCTTCGCTATATTCTTCAAGGGATTCTACCTAGATCATTTGAAGATTTAGCCACTCGAGCACATGATATGGAGTTGAGTATGGCAGCGAGTGGGGTAGAAGGACCACCTATCCAAGAGCCCCGTAGAACCAAGGAAAGGCAAGAAATCAAGAAAGGGGGCAAACCCTTTTCAAAACCTCCAAGTAAGGAATCGATGGCAGTGAACATAGCGCCACTCAAGCTTAGGAGCGCAATAAAAGACAACATTACCCCGAAGCAAAACGCTCCTTACGAGAGACCGCAAAGAAAGCTAACTTTGAAGGAAATGCAAGCAAAACAATATCCTTTCCTTGATTCCGATGTCCCCGGAATATTTGATGACTTGTTGGAGGCCAATCTCATCGAACTACCCGAAGCGAAACGACCTGAAGAAGCCGAACGAACAGATGACCCAAAGTACTGCAAATACCATTGTTTAGTTGGGCATTCAATACAAGATTGCTTTGTGTTCAAAGAAAAGGTTATGCAGTTAGCCCGCCAAGGCAAGATCTCTCTTGAAGAAGATACCACAACAGCAAATGTGGCCTCGGTCAAGTGTGGGTCTTTCGACAGTGAAGCTTCCTACAATACCACACACGAGAATGCTACTGCAATCAAAGAGGACGCTCTATCTGAAAAAGAAGATTCCTCTGATAGTGACGAATGCATGTCCACCATTACCTTCACCGACGAAGATTTGCTTCTTGGGTCAAAGCCTCATAACCGCCCCTTGTTCGTCGCTGGATATGCACGTGAACAAAAGGTAAACAGAATATTGATCGATGGAGGCTCCGCAGTCAATATCTTACCCCTACGAACCTTGAGAGACTTGGGGATCCCGATGGACGAGCTCGCAAACAGCCGTCTCATGATTCAAGACTTCAATCAAGGAGGACAAAGGGCTGTCGGCATTATCAGGATGGAATTGTTGATGGATGATATGGCGTCAACCGCACTATTCCATGTTATAGACGCCAAGAATTCTTACAACATGCTTCTTGGCCGCCCTGGTTGCATGAAAATTCTGTGGTCCCTCAACATTGCATCAATGCTTCAAAATACTGCCGCAATGGTATACGTGAAAAAAATACTCGGTGATACCAAGCTTTTACCGAAGCTGAGTCGCACTTCGCCGACGCCAAGTACTATGTTGAAACTGCCAAAAAGAGGAAAGAGATTTCACCCTCAGAGAAAACCAAAGTCACATGACGATCGAAGCATGAGGAGAAGTGAGCAGCCCGTTGTCGAGGCCAGATTTTCAAAGTGTCTGACTTTTACCATTGACTCAAATCAACGCGAAGCAACCATCGAAACCGCCACTCAAGGATTTGTGTCCTCAACCCAAAAGGAAGAAGAGGGACATGAAGCGTTGGCTATAGATGGAGAAGGGTATGATCCTAAAGCCTTCAAATTGCTTGTTAAAGCCGGGTATAATCCACAAGAAAGGTTAGCCCTTGGAAAACTTCCTCCCGAAGCCACCGGCAAGAAGCTCCATGGACTCAACACCACCCAAGTAATGTTAAAAGAAAAAGGGCATGCACTCCCAGATTCACGTGTGGGTCTTGGCTTTATCCCTCCTAAGCCTATCCGCATAACCATAAAAAGGGCCAGCAGCAACCATGTCAGTGAAAGTCTCTCTTCGACAGAAGATGATCAAAGGAAGAAAATCCACGGGAGACTGTCTTCAATAGACTTGGCCCACGTAAGAGACTCGTGCACAGAAGGGTCAACAATCAATCTGTCTTTGATAGACTTGGTCACAGAAAAGAATGGTGAACCAAAAGAAAGCCATGTCCAAGGTGGCTGCACAAATCAAAGGAGAACATCACATCCTCACATAAACTTAGAAGTTTGGTTCCTTCCAGAATGAGACGCCACACCACTCTAGACATAATCGTGTGGCAGAGTCTTGAAAGTTAAAACAAGAAACAATGGTCTTCACACAAGTTCAACTTGATGACGAGGATGACAGAGAAAGCGTTGCATCATCCAATTATATTGACGTCAGTGCTGAAGAAGATATCGCCCTAGCTCATCACATCACCTTAATCGAAAATGAAGAGGTTGAAGAAGAAGATGCTGAAGACGATCCTCTAGAACTTGAGGAAGGCATTAAAGCCACCGTTGACGAGTTTGAAAGAAGTCAATCTAGGTGACGCCGAAGATCCCAGGCCAATTTACACAAGTGCTTCTCTAACCCCGGAAGAAGATGAGGCTTATGTTGCACTACTCCATGAGTATAAAGACGTATTTGCATGGTCCTACAAAGAAATGCCTGGGCTAGATCCAAAAGTAGCTGTGCGCCACTTATCCGTAAAGAAAGGGGCTCGTCCTGTCAAACAAGCTCAACGTAGGTTTCGACCTGAGCTAATCCCATTGATTGAATGTGAGGTAAACAAACTTATTGAAGTTGGTTTTATTCGAGAAGTCAAGTATCCTACGTGGATCTCTAGCTTCGTGCCCGTGAGGAAGAAGAATGGGCAGATACGAGTATGTGTTGACTTCAGGGACTTGAATAACGCATGTCCCAAGGACGACTTCCCATTACCTATCGCCGAGTTAATGATAGACGCCACTACGGGTCATGAAGCCCTATCTTTCATGGATGGATCGTCCGGATATAACCAAATACGTATGGCACCAGCGGACGAGGAATTAACAGCATTTCGCACTCCTAAAGGTATATATTGCTACAAAGTCATACCTTTCGGATTAAAGAACGCCGGCGCCACATATCAAAGGCGATGCAAAAAGATCTTTGACGACATGCTCCACAAAAATGTAGAATACTACGTTGATGACTTGGTCATGAAGTCAAAGAAACAAGAAGATCATCTTCATGACTTGAGAAAGGTTTTCGAACGTTTGAGAAAATACCAACTAAAGATGAATCCCTCCAAGTGTGCATTCGGAGTTACATCCGGAAAATTCCTTGGGTTCGTCGTTCGTCAACGGGGTATAGAGAGCAAGCCAAGATTGATGCCATTTTGAGAATGCCAGAACCTAGGAATGTCCATGAGCTCAAGAGTTTGCAAGGAAAGCTCGCGTATCTTCGGAGATTCATTTCCAATCTAGCAGGCCGCTGTCAAACCATTCAGTCGCTTAATGGAAGAAGGATGTGCCCTTCGAATGGGATGAGAATTGTGATAAAGCGTTCAGAAGCATAAAATCCTACTTGACGAAGCCTCAGGTGTTGGTTGCACCCGTCTCCGGACGCCCCTTAATTCTGTACGTTGCTGCTCAAGAGCGCTCCGTGGGAATCTTACTTGCCCAGAAGAATGATGAGGGGGAAAGAGAATGCTTTATACTATTTAAGCAGAACGATGACACCAAACGAGCTCAATTATTCACCCATCGAAAAGCTATGTTTGGTGTTCATCTTTGCAATCCAAAAGTTGAAGCATTACTTTCAGTCACACAGCGTCCATCTGGTCTCAAAAGCAAATCCCCTGAAATATGTCATGGCAAAGCCAGTACTGTCTGATAGGCTCGCAAGGTGGTATCTTCAGCTCTAACAATTCGAGATCACATACATTCCTCAAAAAGGCTATGAAGGGACAAGTTTTTAGCAGACTTTCTAGCCGATCACCCCATGCCTGCCGAGTGGGAATTGTCTGATGACTTGCCGGACGAGGATGTCCTTCTGATTGAAGTTACGCCCCCCTGGAAAATGTACTTTGATGGAGCTGCCCATAGAGAAGGAGCCGGGGCTGGAGTTGTCTTTGTCACATCTGAAGAGGAAGTCTTGCCCTATTCCTTCACCTTAACCGAGAACTGTTCAAATAATATGGCGGAATATCAGGCTTTGATCCTTGGATTGGAAATGGCAATGGACATAAAGCAACGACACCTGAAAGTATACGGAGACTCTCAGTTAGTGATTAATCAGCTCCTCGGCCTCTACGAAGTCAAAAAGCCTGAGTTGCTTCCATACTATAACTATGCAAGAAGGCTGATAGGATGGCTAGGAGATGTAGAACTTGAGCACCTGTCGAGAAAAGATAACAAACAAGCTGATGCCTTGGCCAAGCTCGCTTCAACCCTCTCAATGACCGATGAGGAGACGCGCATACCAATATGTAAGAATTGGGTCATACCACCAGTCTTCAGTGATGATGAGGATGACACATTCCAAGAAGAAGAAAATCATGTCATGGAGGTTTTCGAAATTGAAGAGAAAGATTGGCGACAACCACTCGTCGATTACTTGAAGTACAAGAAGTTACCCGACGACATACGACGAAGGGCTGAAATTCGGCGGCGGGCGTCTCGCTTCATCTACTTCAAAGACGCGCTCTACAGACGTTCATTTGATGGTATTTTCTTACGCTGCCTAAACGATGATGAGCAAATGCAAGCTATGGAAGAAGCTCACTCTGGAGTTTGTGGTGCGCACCAATCCGGACCAAAACTACACTTCCGTATAAAAAGAATGGGTTTATTACTGGCCTACGATGGTTAAAGATTGCATAGACTATGCACGGAGATGTCAAGCCTGTCAAATTCACGCCAATTTTATCCACCAACCACCCGAGCCATTAACCCTACTGTAGCTTCATGGCCCTTCGATGCTTGGGGTTTAGATGTCATAGGACCATGACAAAGTCCTCCGGTGGTCACTTATATATCTGGCGGCAACTGACTACTTTCTCTAAATGGGCTGAAGCAGTCCCCCTCAAAGAAGTGAAGAAAGAGAACGTTGCTGATTTCATTCGTACACACATCATATATCGCTATGGAGTGCCCAGGTATATCATCACTGATAATGGAAAACCCTTGCGTAACAGCTTGATAGACAAATTGTGTCAAAAGTTTGCATTCAAACAGAGAAACTCTTCTATGTACAATGTCGCTGCCAACGGCCTTGCTGAAGCTTTTAACAAAACTTTGTGCAGCCTATTGAAGAAAGTAGTGACCAAGTCAAAACGGGATTGGCACGAGAGAATTGGAGAAGCTCTATGGGCATATAGAACCACTGTCAGAACGCCTACGCAAGCAACTCCTTATGCCCTGGTTTATGGAGTTGAGGCGGTCCTTCCCCTTGAGCAACAAATCCCTTCATTAAGGATGGCGATACAGAAGGGCTTACTGAAGAAGAAATGCGCGAATACGGCTTTGAAGAGCTAGAAGCTCTCGATGAGAAGAGGTTGGAAGCACAACAAAAGGCTCGAGTGTTATCAAGCCCGACTATCCAAAGCATTCAATAAGAAGGCCCGCCTTCGCTCTTTCCAAGTCGGTGATCTAGTACTCGCAGTGAGAAGGCCTATAATCACAACGCATCGAACGGAAACAAGTTCTTGCCAAAATGGGACGGTCCGTATGTTGTCAAAGAAGTCTACACAAATGGTGCATATAAGCTGGTTGCTGAAGACGGCTTGAGGATAGGCCCGATAAATGGAAAGTTCTTGAAGAGGTATTACGCCTGAAAAAAAAAACAAAAAAGAAAAAAAAAAGAAAAAAACAAAAACAAAAACAAGTAAGTAAAAAAAAAAAAAAACTCCTGGCCCGCATGAGTATAAACTGTGAACGGCCCTCCCCTCTCATAACAAATATTTTGTACCCCTGAACTAACGAATTGACTTGATCCTCTTGATGAGGTACGTAGGCAGCTTAGATATTCTAAGTTCAGTCATAACACTTAAATGAGTTTTACTCCTCTTATTAAATCGTCAAAAGTGGAAGTACTTAAGCGTGCTCAAAGATTGCAAGATAGAAAGAAAAAGAAAAAGAAAAATCTTCTATTATGTAATCTCAAGGAAACATTGGAGTTCATGACATGGACAAAGAAAAGAGAAATCAAATGTGATAAAATAAAAGGTCCTAGCTAATCTCAAGCAAAGGGACGCAGATCCTTCAAACCCTTCCTTGAGGGCTTCCAAGTGTGTCCTTGAAGCCTCCAAACTTGCAACTACTTCATCGGTTGGGGGGGGGGGGTAGTATTCTCAAGTGCTGCAATTTCCTCCACAATTTCACGAACTCCAACTTGGGCACTATGGAAAAGCTGATTTTCTTCCTTCAGAGTGGCACACAGGTTCTTCTTGCGCTCTTTCAAATCCGAAAGCTCCTTCTCAACACGCTTCAACTCATCCGTAGTAGATTGGACCTTGGAAGCTTCCCCACTTTCTTTAGCACGGGCCTCTTGAAGACGATCGTTGGCTTCCTTCAACTTTCGGTCGAAAAGATCTTTGGATAACTTTTCAGAAGACGACGACCTCGCCTCATCATAAGCAACAGCCTTGGCGAACAATGCATTCATTGATTCTTCCACGTTTGAGATATCAAAATTTTGAAAACTCTTCATAGACTCAAGAACGAAGTAAACATCGTCTTCGATTGATGAGATGAAATCAATTGGGGTGTTTGATATCTTCACGAGAAGATCACTCCACAGCTTCTGAAGGAACTCCTTTTGATGATTAAGAAAGAACCTCTCGCCTTCAAATACCGACACAGCGGCTGGGCAGGAGGGTTGTTTCCTCTTAAGCCCCATCCCAAGAGGACAAGTCGTAGCCAATAAAGTCGACGCTTGATTGTCTTGAGAAGTTTCATCATCTTCAACGGCTAAGACTTCAGCTTCAAGCTACGATAATGCATCAGCTAGAGTTAGAAACAAAATAAAATCTTGTCACCAAAACGAAGAAGAAGAGGAATAAAAGAAAAAAAAATAACCTCATTGACAAAGTTCAGCGTCGATGGTCCATGGCTTGAGCCTTCATCATCAACGTTGATGTTTATTGGTTTCGAATCCCTCTTCGACCTCTTCCAATGACGATCAGGATTGCTACTCCCACTTACTTCCAAGGAACGAGGAACACTTCGCTTCTTATCTACTTCAAAGGGTTTAGCCACTTGAGAATTTCACTTGGGAGGGGAAATAGCTGGCTCACGAGGTTGATCTTGGGCGACTCTTCCACCACAATGCTTGCCTTTCGGAGAAGCTTGACTTGGGCCTAAAGCAAGTAACTTCGTCACGTTTTCCTCAAAGTAGCCACGTGAACTCCAAGCCACCACCTTTTGTACGCCTCGGAGGAGAACTTCTTCATATTTGGGGGCATGGGAGGGAACAACACCTTTTCCATAGTCTTGGATAGAATGCACCATGCGCCAATAACGGATCCCACCCTCTAAAGAAGCTTCGCGAACATCTTGTGAAAGAATCCCCGACACTTCTTGGAAGAAACCAAATTGACGACCAAATCGATGAGGGCTATAGGGCTCAACAACGAAATGATCGCCTTGCCGCAAAGGAAAGTAGTTCGAACGAATGGCCATGAAATAGATTTCTTCAGATTCTTTGGCATGCCCGTCGTCTGTGAATAAAAAATCTTTGTCCCTCACAACCATGTTGCAAGTCCAAGAAATAAAGTCACCTCTGTGTAGCTGCTTTCTCGCCTCCTGCGGATCGTAGTATTTTGCGCCTCCTTCGCCTGAAAAGAGCGTCATCTTGGGCCCTCGAACGCTTTGCACAAGTTGATAGTGAGTCTTAAAATAATAAGCTATCCAACTATAAACAAAATGAATCGGAAATGGAGAGTGTACGCGAGTTGGCCTTGGGGAGTCGGAAATCTTATTCAAACCTCTGTAGATACTAGCCAAGAAGGAACGGCAAGACTAATCCTTCGACCGGCTGCCATAGCACTTTCCACCTTGAAAACACTTGGGGCGTATTGAACCAACATCTTGAGTGGGAAGGACAAAAGTACAAAGCCAACACGCCAAGTACGCCGCAAGAATGTCTCTTCCTTTGAGCTCCCTTCAATACCAAGCCTCGAGAACAATGCCTCGTCCGCCGTGGACCACTTGCCATGTACCCCAACGGTCCCGGAGGGGTTATGAGTTGACTTAGGACGAACGGCCTTCTTCTCTTTACGTGGAGGAGGCTCGCAGTATTTCGTCGCCCTTCAAAGCCAAAACTTGACCCATTTGTCGATAGGAACTTGAGAGGATTGACCATCGTTAACTTTTTCGAAGCAAGTGGTAAGCATGGAGTAGGAACTTGCAAGAACGAGGTGGAGGTGGAGCTCGACCTCCTCCTGCCTCTCCTCCTCTTGGCTTCGCGCTAGTGGATTCTCCAGGGCGTGTCCTTGCTCCTCCTTTCCCCTTCCTCTCTCGGGGTCCTCTTGCCCCACGTTCGCACTCCTCGCTCTCGAACGAGTATTCATCTTCAATGCCTAGACTAGTTCCCACAGACGGCGCCAAACTGATGGTGTAGGATTCGGGAGGTAATTAGTCTATGCATTGTAACTCGAAATAATGGCGCGAGGCACACGAACTTCTTCCAAAAGTAGAGAAATAAGTTTCTATTAAAATGAACGTAATGCCTTTACAAAGAATTTCACCCCGTATTTATAGTAAATGACAAGGGGTTGAAAATACAATATCGCCCCTCATCTAGCGGCTGGGATTCAATCAGTGAGGGTGTCTTGGTAAATTGCATCGCCCCATTACTTCTATAACTCTAATAACTGCTATGGCACAACTGTAAATTTGTTTACAATTTGAGGGTATTTTGGTAATTTCTTCTATCTTGATTTCCTAGCACTATCACCTTTTATATTATTTCTTTATAATTTAATTTAAAGAGATAAATACATTAAATATTTGACAAGATATGATTGGTCAAATTTGACATTATCTCTTTAATATTTGTACTTTTTAAAAAGATAAATATCAAAATTATTTTATTTCATTTGATTGGAGCGTGAAATTTTATTTGTCCATAATATCATCTATCCATATTTCATAATTTTGTAACTTTTTTTTACATGCTCAAAATTTGCGCGGATAAAAACAAAACCCGAGGTTCAAGGAAAGCTTCACGTGACTATATGCCATGAGAAGCCCTCAAGGCACATGATATATACACTTCCTTTCAAAGTCAAGAATTTACACTCTTTAAATATTTGGAAACAATATAGTCACATTTTTTGGCACATGGTAGTGCGACTTTAGTCCTGGCCCACTCTGTTGATACATGAATACGATTTCTCAACATTCATGAATAGCAACTTATGAATAATTCTATTTACACCTTGATCAAATCACCCTTCTTTTTACATAATTTAAGGACCACCCTGTAGACAAATTATTTTTGCGTCCGATCAAATGACGACAAGTGGAAAATATATATTATTTATCAATTATATTCTATTTTTCTATTTATATTTTGGAATTTACTAAATTAATTCTAAATATAAATAGTTAAATTAATTGATATTTTAATATATATTTCGTCATCAAATCAACGGTCGACGCGTGTCAAATTGAGGTGTTCCGGTCAATCAAATCAAGACAAATATTTTTCATATTATCTCTTCAAAAAGAAATACAAAAAATAAAGTGATAATATTGAAATTGACCAATCATGTCTTCCCAAATATTTAAGGTATTTATCTCTTTAAGTTAAAATAAAGGGATAATACAAAATAAGTGTTCAAGTTCACCACAACTCTACCTCTTTGATAGCTATATAAAGGGGTCATAGGAACTCATTCAAAACACACACACATACAAGCAAGAGAGCATTCAAGAAGTCTCAAAATCCTCTCAAACAAATCAAGGAAGATCCACGGCGTTCTAGGCAAGATTCAAGGCGTTCGTTGCGGAAATCATCCAAAGTCAGCGTTTGATTCGACAAGAAGTCTGAAGACGGCGAATTAATGTTATCAAGACAGAAGTCCACCTTGGCGGAAGATCAAAGTCTCAAATCCACAAGAACATCCCAAATTCAAGTCAAAATATCGTCAAGTTTATAGTGTTTGATCCGGGAACGTAAGTCAACGACCCCCAAATTAACGTTATTCAAAGTCAAAAGTCAACGTCAAAGGAGATCAAACGTCACAGTTTCACCTCCGAAGTTACGAAGTCAAAGATCACGTTCTTTGAATAGAAGAATCAGAGGTTTTCAAGTAGAGATTTCGCACCCACAAAATACTCAATTCAAATTCAAGAATAAAATTTGTAATATTTTTCGTATTTTCGTTAAATTCAGAAACACGAAAATTTTTTTACACACCAAAATAATAATAAAAAAATGATGATATTTGTGTAATAAAGTTTAGGTTTTTGGGGGAATATATGTGTAATCTTTTAAAAAATAGAGGTGATTTGTGTAAATGATATTGACATTTTTTATGGATGTATATATAATTATCTAAAATGTAATAGCGATTTATGTAAACAATTTTTAAGTTAAGAGGTGTAAATATAATTAGTGAAAATTGCAATAATTCCCCTTGTGATATGCAAAATGCGCAAAAAATAACTCCTTGAAAAAATATTAGCAATTTACTCTCTTGTGTTTCTAGAAATGGAGCAAGAAAACCCATGAAGGTTGCGGTACAAACACGCGCTGGTTATGCGATGTTTGACTTGATTTTAAGCATTAAAATATTATATTTATATTCAAATATAATATATATACTCATTGATGTAGCAAGCGTCCCACATCGGTTGTAGACGAGGAGCTTGAGTGGCTTATAAGTCACAATGTCTCCTCTCCCTAACGAGGTGCCTTTTCAGGACAAAACCATAAGGCTCATACATAGTCAAAGCGGACAATACCTCGCGCAATGGGGCACCGATTAATTCGTAAGCCGCATCATTTGGCGCCGTCTGTGGGAACGAGGCCATGTGCTCGTCCAAGCCCCTCGTTTGGAGGGCTGATGATGTAGCACGCGTCCCACATCGGTTGCAGACGAGGAGCTTGAGTGGCTTATAAGTCCCAATGCCTCATCTCTCTAGCGAGGCGCCTTTTCAGGACAAAATCGTGAGGCTCATACATAGTCAAAGCGGACAATACCTCACGCAACGGGGCACCGATCAAGTTACAAGCCGCATCACTCATATATAAATATTAATTTATATATATATATATACTTATATATAATATATATATTTGTATGTAAATATTAAATATACGATTTATGAACTGTCCTCGTACCTCCGTTGCCGATTCGCCCCTCTTCCTAGGGGTTAAATTGCATTTAAGTCGAATATTTAGTAACCTTTGAGGAACTCGTGCAACACGTGGAAATATATTGGAGTAAAATGATTTAAAGTTTGGTACGACCGACATTTAATTAAAAACTTTAGTCAGTCATGAGACTTTCCCTATAGTTCAAAGAAGTTGCTATACGATTTATGACTGGAGTAGATGTAAGGATGAAGAATTCATATGGCTATGCCTAGACAATTATTATGCCTATTTGAGGTACGCCCATGACGTTTTTCATTCAATGTTCTTTAATGAATTTTTGACTACAAGTTGTATAAAATTCAATAAAAATAAGAATTTACTGACGTGACATAATTTTCATAATTGCATAGATATCAAATTGAATTCTGTAATTCGAGAATTCCGTACGTCAAAATGTTGTAGTAAATATTGAACCGAATTAGTTAAACTCGATCTAATATTATTAAGCGTGATCAAAACTAATGTTATCGATAATTGCTGATTTGATTTTGAAGTATCATTTGTTTAATTTGTAGAGTGTTTGGTTAAATTTATTTAAACCATCTAATAAGTTTGGGTTTAATACAATTTACCTTCCTATAATATTGTAAATGAGCAAATTACTCCCCTATGAAAAGAAAATAGCAATTAACTTCCTTGTCGTGTTCTCTTAAAAAACACGAGGATGTAAATTGTTTTATTTTAAAAATACAGGGAGGTAAATTGCTATTTTATTTCTTCATATGGGGTAATTTGCTTGTAATATCACGGGGGTTGCTTGCATTTTTCCCAATAAAACTCATATGTAATAAGATATTTTTAGAACTTATAAGATGTCAAATCTT
Organism: Sesamum alatum; assembly: GCA_034509735.1. Taxonomy (NCBI): domain Eukaryota; kingdom Viridiplantae; phylum Streptophyta; class Magnoliopsida; order Lamiales; family Pedaliaceae; genus Sesamum; species Sesamum alatum. The sequence continues at coordinate 45,354,978 of JACGWO010000001.1, read as the reverse complement.
ATTTAAATAAGCTTTTAAAGTGTTTTGACAGAATAAATTATGAAACTTATAAGACATCAGTATGATAATTTTGTAATTATTGTGATAAAAATTGAAGTAGATTGTTAATGTTTTAAAAATAAGTTTGGAACTCCTTATTTTTTTAAAAGGAGATTATAAATCTAATAGCTTATTTTTTTTATCTCATAAGCTCATTCTCGAAAAAGAAATATCAAACATTTTATAATATCTTATAAGCTCTCAAACGTTTTATAAGATGTTTTAAACAACTTATGAGCTCACCCTAACACAACCCTAGTCGTTTTTTGGCATGTAAAAATTTGCAGAATTAGGCCTACAGTTTAGGGCCATTTCAAACTTGGCCCTACATTTTACAAAATCTTAAATATTAACCCCATGTTCCATTAAAATTTGCAAAAAGAACCCAAAATATTGCGAAAAATTCCTCCCACTAACAAACATTAAAACTAACGGCTGACAATTTTTCAGGATTCAAGTGCACGTGACTTTCACGTGGGTTCTCCGTCATTAATTTTAACGTATGTTAATGTTGGGACTTTTTTGGATTGTTTTGCTTCTTTTTTCAACTTTTAATGGAACATGCGATTAAAATTTAAAATTTTGTAAACCGTGTGGTCAAGTTAAAATGATTCGAAACGGCTGGATTAATTTTGCAATATTGTCTTTTTTTACACCAGAACATAATTAAGACATTATAAGCACAAATATAATAAACTATACTTGAAATTTTATGTTAATCGAAAGGATCATTGTAATTAAAAAAGACAAACTTTATTTACCCTTGAATGATTTTTACTTTTCTTTTCTTTTTTTTCTTTTTATCATATTTTAAATGACTTCAAAATTTAACTTTATTTTTCTGTTGATGTAACTTGAAAAAAAAGGTAAAATAAAAGTCGTTGTTTGAGGGGTCAAATTTTGGTAAAGATTGGCACGTTTTTAATATTCTAACCCTCCGTGCCAGCAAAGAAAGGGAACGATTAATGAAAGTGACCATAAATCTGCCTTTTTTTATGGGTAATAAAATATTTTCCTAATATATATTTATTTATTGTAGCAAATACATTATTATATTCAAATACTAATTATGATCAATTCATAATTTATTATAATTAAATTTTAATAAATAAATATCGATATACTCTATTAAATCAACCTCGTAATGTCATAATTTTAGAACCTCAGCTTTGACACTCAAATGAAGGTTGGCTAAATAACAGCTATTAAATCACAAATTTTTAATTTTTCATTTTATTTCAACTGAGAAATAATTACAATGATATTTTCCAATCAGATCATAAAGTTTCATATATATATTTTTTAATGAATTGGTTTCAGTTATGTCATAAATTTCCACCAACAATTAATATACATAAATTATCAATATCAAATACGTATATCATAGAACATCAACTTCTTAAAAAGCTCTTTTTAACAAATAAAATTATGGATCAAATTATTTTTTTTATTATTATCCGAATTAAATCAGCATTTCATAAAAAAAAAAATCAGAATATTACTCAACTTGATCACCGCACCTCCACAAAATCAATACATTAAGAATTGAATTATGATTCCTCCTCATTATACATTTAGATAAACTAATTAACTCTACGTTTTTAATAAATTTTAAAATGGAGATACTTAAATAAAAAAAATCAATAATTTAAGTAATAAAATAGTGTATTTGTACTTTTTTTCTTGAGTAGATCTCACAAGCAATCTATAGTTTTTGTCAATTGCTCTCATCACAAGGCATGAATTTTGATCCACATAACCAAAAATACTTTTATATGTTCTCCAATTTATGAAGAAGATTAGTTTGGTAGGAGGGGTGGTAGGTTTCACCCACCTCATATCCTACATTAGCCATTTTATTTTTGGGCAAAATACTATAACCTCTCATGAAATGACAACATTAAAAATATTTTTTGTTATTTAAAATTTTTTTAATATCCTTTTATGTTTGGTAAAATTATGTAATCTTTGAATGGAGGTTTGGAATTATCAACTTTGCCCTCACTGTATTCTTTTTCTTCTTTTAAAAAAAATAAAAATTTGTAAAAAATTGGGCGAGGTGGATGAAATTTTTTGAAAAATTGTTAAAAAAATATATCTACATCATCCATAACAGTTTTTTCACTTTTTAAATAAGTAAATTATTATTCATAGTTTACAAAGACATTTTGTTCAGTTCACTACAAGAATAGATTGGACTAGTTATTAGACGATCGTTAAAATAAGGGGAATTGGTAAATTTTCAAACAACGAGGAAGAATTTGGAATTATGCCAAACCTCATGGGAACTCGTTGTAATTTACCCTTTATTTTTTGGATAATTAATATTTTATAAATAAAGTTGAATTTTATAATAGTATTAAAATATAAATATATTTTTAACAATAGTGAGAAATAATAAAAAATTATATTGAGAATGTTGGGGAAAAATAAATTTTATAAAAAGAGTTTAACTGACAATTAAAAATTACGAAAAGTTGCAGATTTGGTCCTGTAAGTTTGGGTAGTTGACAAATTTAGTCTTTTATCTTTTGATCAACAAATCTAGTCCTATAACTTTTATAAAGATGACACATTTAGTCCTCTGACTAAATTAGGGACAATTTTACCTCTATAACTTTGTAAAGAGCATTTTAGTTCATATATATTCTTATTTGTCTTTCCTTTCCCATGCTCAGTCAGAATGGTATCAAAACCAAGATTTATTGAAGAAAATATTTGTTTATACCGTATATTGATATTTTATCTCTAATTGAGGAGATATTTTAAGTATAGAACCGAACAAAAGTTTGAGTTACAACGAAAACAGGGAATATTTTCAAATTTTAAAAATTCAGAAAAAGAACTTCCTTATGGAAATTATTAGAAAAATTGACAACAGTATGAGAAGGATTGGCTTAAATCTTCTTACTGAAGAAGAAAGAGAGGAATGGTTGAGAAATTACCATGTTCGACAGATGCTATCAGGAAATGCGGTGAGACGCCTACATGTAGCTGAGATCCATGGTAGAATCCCAGCCAGGAGAAACGGATCGGGTAAATTTCAGAATCAATATAGTTCTAGAAATATTGATTAAAGGAACTGATTGGAAGGAACTCGAGCCGGACAACTCGAAATTCTATCAAGATCTAAGAGAGGTCCAGAAGACAGTTCAAGACTACGGACATAGGTTGATACATATACCTATGAAAATAGATCTCTTGATCCAAAATATGGATGATATCCTAAAGATCATCCCATATCTACACAAGGATCTTACATATCTGAAAGTTGAGGTTACAAATCTGAAGAGAAATCAAAGGAATACCCTTGAGACATCCAGATCTTACCAGGAGCGAATTAGGGATCCCTTTGGACCGATACCTCGATGCAAGAAGATCTAATCATTGAAATCATCAAATCCATAAAATAGTGGAGATATCAAGGGTGGATCTACCAGATCTACAGGAGTTAGCGGAATTCTTTTCCCAACTTGGATTGTGGATCTAGTCAACGTCCAAACTAATGAGATCGCTCCAGCTCTACCATCGCCGGAGGAAAGTATAGGTTCAAATGATCTTTCACGGGATCATCTAATGAGATAAGATGTTGATTTACACACCAACGCCACCCCCACTTTCATGGGAACAAAATTGAGGTAAAATCCAGGAAGGAATCCAAGACGAGTACCTAAAAATACACCATGGGCAAGGACCATGCTCCAACCCATACATCCATATGGAACTATACCTAACCTGGATATTATCGACTTTTGAAATATCAAGAAGTTGAGAGATGAATGCGTTGTAGCTGTGAAGATTGCAGCAACAACATTAGAACTCGACAAGAAGAACTTCATCATGTTATTGGAGTTAAACTTGGAGGGTTTTGTGAATATTAGATGGGGTAATACCCTTAGGACACCAAAGCAAATGTTCTAGTCGGAGAGTCCAAAAGCACGATTGCAGAAAGAGTTGGAAGGCTGATCAAAATACACTTCATCAAAGGTGGATACTTTGAAGGAAGTAGAGCTGAGAAGACCAGAGACTACTCGCAAGCGCTTTTTGGTCTCGAATTAAGAAATGTTTGTGTAGTGGATCAATATATCTATTGGTTTCGCAAGTATTTCTTCTAGAGTGGAGTAGCAACAGAAATAGCTCCCCTAATGTTCTTTGCAAAGATCTGCAGCCCATTGAGGGAAATGTTGATACAATCAGACAAAGTACCGGAAGGACAACTAGATTCAGTAGCAAGGAGGACATCTTTTCTCAAATATAGACTGAAGGATTGGAGTTATTAGGCATCCGTCTAGAAGCATGAAAAGACTGAGAGGTAAGATCAAAAGAACCCCTCCCTATTGTGATAACAATGATTTTCCAACTATTATAGGAAGAGTAGTGACGCCTACTCGTTCCAGAAAATCTTCTTTCAGAAGAAGAATATGGTGGTCCAAATCAAAGGATCATACAAATTTGGATAGTAAACAGGACCAACAAGGGCTTCGCATCAAGGATCTAGACGAACAGACGCAAAGTCCATAGGGAGAACCCTACTAGAAGAACTTTCAGACGAGCCCACACCCAAGTCAATGAAAGTTTTTAAAGATTATAACTGCTAGACGTGCAGTGCAAAAAGGACATATATCACTATATTGCTCGTAGAAACGTGGTGAATTACGACAGTTTGAAGCCCACGGATGACATACTAGATGCAGTTTACTATGGAGATTTGGTACCCAACTACCAATTTGAAGACCTTCCCTCAGATGAAAACATCTACGAGGAAGAAATAGAAAGTAATTAGGACGAATCTTCAACCGAGTCAGAATAATTACAACGAAGGAGATAGGCTTCAAACCTCAGATAGCCTATCATGATTCTTTTCAAGGATAACGGTGTTAAATAAGACAATAGAAAGAATCATGATACAAGACTCTAATCTCAGCCCATACGATAGTTTTAGGATTGGAGGGATCGGTAGAGTCCTCAACCAGATAGGACTGAACCAGAGAAAACATCACATAATCTACGAAGTAAGTTCAGGTGAGTTTGCTATTCCTATGGAACTTACTGTTAACGTGATGGAAATACAACTTATTCATAAAGAATAAATTCTTGAAGAATTACGTAAACTTAGGGAAGGAATAGTTGTTGCTATGACATGGATCCGCACAGGAGCTATTGAAGTAGTAAACAAAGCAACTTTTAAGGAATGAATTAATTTAGAAATACATTTATCAATAATGGATAGAAAAATCAATAACTTAAAAGATGGTTGTCTTGGAACAATGATAGGAAATTTATATGCAGGAAAACTGATGTTTGATATTCATCCTAGGATAGCATACAACCTAGCAAACCAAGATTTCAGTCGAATCTTAAACCTTCATCGGGATTTTGAACGGAAGGATCTTATGAAAGATGGGACTAGACCATATTCTATAACATATAGAAATAGCTTATTCCCGTTCCAATACACATCATCCTGATTTGTTTCCTTGGAAAGAGTATATTGAGATTCCTAGGCTATGTTTAGATCCATTTTTTGTTTAGTTTTGTTTTGGTTTGTAAAAGTAGAGAGAGAAAATGAAAGATAAGTGGGAGTATTTTGAAAATTGTGCAGTATATTGGATTTATTTTTGGAGATAAAGTAAAATAGTTTGAGATATGTTGTAGCATGTCTGGATTTATTTTTTGGGATGGATGAAAATATTATTTGTGTCAAATCATGAATCGTGTTATATATATACACATGTATATTTATTTTTTAAAACTATTTTTATAGGAAGTGGTGTATTACATTTTATTGTATTTGGTATTTATTTATAATATTTTATATTATAAATATCAATAATTAAAATAAAATCTTATATTCCATAAAATAATTGTAATAAAAGCATATCAATACTTAAAATAATTAAAATATTTTTTTCTTTTGACCATAGTTATTAATCATAACGAAAGATTATATTTCTTTTAGTGCATCTTTATGTGTTTTGCTAATTATCGCTACAAGAATATGCATTTGTTATGGAAAAATAATTCTAATAAAAGCATAAGTTGTCACAAAATAATAATACAATTATACAAGTGATTTATTCTATACTAAAAACCGCCCCAACCCAATAGGACCGAAAGTACGGTTTTGATGATGGTTGGGTTGGGTTTGGGTTAATCATTCTAAAAGCCCAATGAATTGGTTTGAAAAATTACCTAAATTGCCACAACCTGCACCGTGTACGCTCCTAGTGAAAGCGGTAAATATTATTAATTGAAGTAAATCGATTACAATCAGTCCTTTCGAATATCAATATATGACAGAGACAATCACAACAATCATACCCTCATAAAATATCACATAAATTAAATCTAAACAACACCGTACAGTATACAAATAATACCTACTATGAAATAAACTATCATCTCACGCATTGGTTGAGTTCGAACCCATGAATTCGAATTTGTGAAAGTATTGAATTATAATTTAAGTAATTTTTAATATCAATAATTTATAGCTTCTTAGATATTAAAATATAAATTCTAACACTTGTAAATTGTAATTATACAAACTAGTCTTCATGGCATATTGTTTTTACATGCACATAATAAAAAAACTTTCATGCTAAATATATAAATTAATTCATTACATTTCACAGTAAATAAATAAATAAAAGAAAAGAAAATAAACACGGAAAAAGAGAGAGAATAAGGTGGGTGAAGCTAAGAAAAAGGGAGGAATTTCTTAAAATATGATAAAAAAGTTTGAATAGTAAACCTAAAACAACATTAAAAAAATGAGATGGGCCAAAATATTTTTTGTGAAATATTGCCAAACATTTGGGCTGTTTTGGTCTGTTCCAGAAACAGCCCAAAACCAGATCCAAACAAAGGGCAAGAATTTTCAAGGAATTTGCCAAGGTAATAACACTAGACCCTATTAGAATACCTAGAATAAGTGGTGTTGATATCTTGATAAAAGATCACCCAGTTTTAGATCAAACCATTAGTTCTAAAACTGATTTTGGTAGCATGATGTCCTTTTCAGAAGATAGGATCACCGCCTAGAAAGGAAAAGAGAAGGAGTTGCCAACACTACAAAACAATGCGGGAATTGAAATGGTAACAGGAACGATTTTTTTAATTTTTGGAACGGTAAATAGTTCACTGGATACTTTTGAACTGTCATTAGGAATGATTGAGGAACGGGAGGTAATCCGTGGCAATAAGAGGCGATCCTAATAGTTAGGAACGGTAACGAAGGGACCATTCATATTTGGGAATGACTTTTGCCATATTTTCTGTATACCGTTCCTAATTACCTTTGTATGTGTGAATTTATAATTTTTGCATTTGGAACACCTTATAAACTTTAGGAACGGCCGCATCGAAATTGAATCGCGCAATTAGGAACGGTAGTTAGAACACATTTTGAAATTATCACCGTAAGTTGTAGATACAATTTAGCATAGTATCTGAAATACAAGTAGGAACGGTCTGTTGTATAGATTAGGATCGGTAACTGGAATACATTTTGTCGCATGCCTTAGGAACGATTTTCGCACTCCAACTTTGGAATACCACTTTGGACCGGTTTTTGGTATTTTGTTTAGAACGAAAGCCTAACCACGAAAGCATTGATTTTGGAATACATGTAGGCACGGTATGTCCCGTCTTTAGGAACGGTTGTCTTCTATGTTTGGAATGGCCTTTTCATCGGTATTGGGAACGGTAACTGGTTTAAAACAGTCAAATATGGGAACGGTATTTGGCGCTCAGTGGCCGTCTAAAATACCGTTCCTAACTAATGAATTATTAATTTTTTTTATAGTAATAATTATTATCATTTAAATATAAATTAAATTATTAATAATATTTTTTATTTTGATTTTATAATTAATATTTAAATATGAAAAAATGCATAATTTAGAAATAAAAATTATATTAAATATGAATATTATCCGATTTAATTACAAAAAAAATAATAAAAGAATACATAATCTACTCCTCGTCCCCATTGACCTCGTCCATCTCATCAATGTCTAAAAGGGTGGGGTCTCTAGGAGGCCGTGACGGGCCGGTGCCGGAGTGACTGGTCTGCATGGCCTTCATCATGCCCATCAGGTCCATCATCATCTCCTCGAGGTGGACCATCCTACCCTCCATGTTTGACGAAGGCGCTGGCTCTGGCGGTGGCGGTGGTGATGGCGAGGTAACAGTCTGACTGAGACCTAGGGCCTCAGAACCAAGACCCAATACTCGGCTCTTGTTCTTGCCCCGGACGCAAGCCAGCCACATCTGCTGCTCGGTCTGCGCCACCGAGCCCTCTGATTCGGGAGGAGGATCGATCCCCAGGATTGGCCGTGGCCTGAGACTAAAGATCCTCCATCATCTTCTGGAACATCTCCTGCAAAAATAATTAGAATAAATTAGAAAATTTTCAAACATTAAAAAAAATAAATTAGAATGTATTAAATACAACTTACCGCCACCTCCTGCCCTCGGCTCGCTCCAGCCGCCATCGGCCTTCTTTTTGTAGCATCTGGAGAATAACTCCATCTACTTCACCGGCCGACCGAGCTGCTCCTCTTGTAAAAAGAAATGGGAAACAGTTATTACCATTTTAAATTAATAATAATAAATACTTGAAATAACATTAAATATCTTACCAATTTCCGCTTGTGCATACCGACGGAGATAGATCCCCCCGGTACACAATAGCGGATGCGGCTGGGTTGGCGTTCCGTTTCGCCTTGTTCTTCTCGCACTCCTCTTTGAACTCTAGGGACTCCCAGTACAGGAGGAGCTGCCACCAGACCTCGTTCGCCAGCCATAGTGGCTTCTGCAGGGACTGTCTGGTGAGGACGAACTTCTTCCTGAGGAACTTCCCGCCCAAACGTGGAAGATCTTGAACATCGACTAGTCGTCGGCATCCCACCAGTACGTCATCTGTATTAAAAATATATATATATATATATCAGAACTTAGATTGTTAAAAATATTTAAAAACAAAAATTAATTGTCGTTACCTTCAAACTCTCAAACCAGAAATGTTGGTGCTCTGGCGGCACCTTGCGCAAACTGCCCCAAGGATGGGGATAGTGTCCTCGCATGACCGCGTACATGCGCTCGTGGATCTTCCGATCACTCCTAAAAATTATAAAATAATTAATATGACATAAAAATAATAATTTAAATTACAAAAAAAATTAAAAATGTAAATATACCTCGCATCGGCGAGTGTGATGTACTGGCGCGCGGATGGTGGTGGGAGTGGTGGGGCCGGTGGGGGTGGTGGTGGTGCGGGTGCCTGCTCTGCCGGTGGTGGTGGTGGTGGTCGGAACACTGCTTCCCCATCCGGGAAAGTAACACCGGCCGGCAGTATAGCCGGTGAGCCGCGACCAGGCGGCCACGACCACGACCGCGGCCACGTCCACCTCCTCGAGGTGGGAAATCCCGACCAATCATGATCTATAATTTTTTTAAAAAATATTAGTCATATGAATTTAAAAAATACGACTGCAAACTAAATCCTAAAATTATATGCTAAGTCCCAAAATTAATACTAAAAATTTTCTTACAATATTGACAAAATCCTAAATTATTTCCTAAACACACAAATTGACGCTTAATTACACTAAATCCTTCTATTTTTCGTATATATCTATACCAAATCCCAATATTTGACCTTAAAATTGCACTAAATTCTTCTATTTTTTCATATATTTATACTAAATTCCAGAATTTGACCCTAAAATTGCACTAAATCCTTGTATTTTCCTATATATTTATACTAAATACTAATATTTGCCTATATCCTTACAGAATATTTATACAAATTTCATACATTATGAGTAAAATTTGATTTAAAATTTTGCTAAAAATACATAATTTTTAAAAATTACATAAAATTCTGAAAATATTTTAAATTTATAGAAAATGACATAAAAATTAAAAAATTTGGAAAATTATCAGAAAAATTTTAAAATTACAGAAAATGACATAAAATTGTAAGAAAAATTTTCAGATTTTCAGATTAAAATTCTGGAATTTTTTCAAATTTTCAGATTTTCAAATTTTAAAAAAGAGAAATTTTCAAATTTTTAAAACAGAATTTTTTTTAAAAATTTTAAAAATCCAGAAAATATTACAAAAATTGCATAAAAATCACAAACTTAACCACAAAATTAATATTTACATGCATTTTCAGAAATTTACAAAATAGAAAAATACAACATAATTACAATAGTTACAGAAAATACAACATAATTACAAAAGTTAATAGGAATTACAGAGAATTATAGAAAATTCACATATGATACAAAAAATACTGAAAATTCCCATAATATATAGAATTTACAGATTAATCCCCTAACTAAACAAAAATTACAAATAAATCCCCTAACTATACAAAAATTATAGAAAATTCCCAAACTATACAAATTTTACAGAAAAATACCCTAACTGTACAAAAATTACACTAAAATCCCAATCATTACATAAATTACAAAACCAAAATTTACAGAAAAAAGGGGGTTTTGGGAATCCCTACTTGGTAGATCAATCGGTGGACGACGGTTAGGGCGGTGGGCGTCGGTGGCGGTATGGTTTGGGTAGCGGACGGTGGAGGATGAGGCAGCGGCGGACGGTGGAGGATAGGGGACGGCGGACGGTTGGAGGATGCGGGATGATGGACGGCGAACGGTTGTTCTCGACGGCGACGGTGGAGGCGGTGGACGGTTGTTCTCGACGGCGGATGGTTGGATGATGAGAAGGTGGTGTACGCAGAGAGAGATGAGAGGGACAGGGAGATTGAGAGTGAGGGAGAGGAAAATGAGAGTGAGGGAAGAAAAATGAAAGAAAATCGGCCCGAATATATATTAGACGTTTGGAACGGTCGTGACTTGTATAAACCGTTCCTACTCTTGGTCTAACTAAAGAAAACGACGTCGTATTCTCTGTAAAACGATGTTTTGATACCTTGTACTGATGTTGACCTAAATAGGAACGGTCACTTAGTAGTGAGGCCATTCTGAATATTGTTCCCAAATGCGATCGTTCCTACATTATAAACGACCGTTCCCATATCAATTCCAAATACTTAGTACTTGGAATTGTACTAATAGGAACGGTCGATTAATAGAAAATATGTACCTAACCCCGTTCTTAAAGATAGAAACGATGTCGTTTTGGTGCACGAACATTTCTATTGTTCCTAATTGCATGTTCACCTGTTCCTATATGTATTGGAATATATTTTTTTTTTATCTTATTACATAATAACTATAAATTAAGAAAAACACATTCCGGACACTCATATGATTGAATAAAGGTACACAATTGGATATTTACAAAATTTTCAAATAACATAATAATTTTTGCAATATACACACACGTTCAGAACATGAAGTATATTTGTATATTTAGTTTTGTTAGTATTTCACAGATGTAACTAGGATCCTATGTTGTTGTACTGCACGACATAATCAGATTGTCAAAATTCTAATCAAACCGTTAGATATGATGTACCATACAAAATAATACATTATATGTAGTTTTGCAAAATTTCTGTTTGCGGTTCTCGAGATATCGTATCCGGTCAGTATTCATCGTAAGAAAAACAGATGCATCCTCAAAATCGGGTTGCTGATTGAAAATCAGACCGTTGGACATCAATTCATATCCATAATCTTGTATGTGTTAAAAAATGGTGTCGATCCGGCTGACGGATGTTGAGATATCAGACCAATTGGTTGGAATTGTAATACTAGGAACGGTCACCTAATAGACAAGGTGTACCCAATACCGTTCCTAATGGAAAGGACGATGTCGTTTTAATGCACGCACATATTTACCGTTCCTATTGACATTTGGAACGATCGTATATAAACTGACCAGTCCAATAGTTGAATTTCCCACCAATTTTCCATGGGGCGCCACAACGAAATATTAGACTTCAGTTTGGAACGGTCCTAGGTTTTCACCGACCGTTTCCTAATTCAAATTTCCTCATTTTTTTTTAGTTAGCCGCCTTATTTGAAAAATTATACCTTAAATAGGAACGGTCTTGATAAATTTGAAACCGTTCCTAATTCAAATTTCCCTTATTTTTTTCAATTAGCCTCCATATTTGAAAAATTGTACCTTAAATAGGAACGATCCTGATAAAATTTGGACCGTTCCTAATTCAAATTTTCCTCATTTTTTTTGTTTGGCACCTATTCAAATGGTTGTACCTGTAGTAGGAACGGTTGTTAGAATTAAATATCCATTCCTATTTTTAAAATTTATTCTGATTTCTTAGAATAATCAAAATACATCTATCGAATACATTTTTTACAATAACTGTAATAAAAAAATTACAGATTTTTTTTTTAAAATTCAATAAGTCTCTTCATCGGACTCAACCTCGTCAAAGCTATCTTCATCTTCATCTTCGGATTCACTGTCTGGCGAGCGCGATGGCCCTGCTCCATGATCAACGACCAATTGTATTCCCATTGGGTCATGCAATTCAAAGGTTTGGTTATCTATTACAACATTTGGATTAGGTACGACTTCATCCATTTGATAGGCGACCTCGGTCCATCGCGAGTCATCGATTACTCTTCGAGCCTTGATTTTGCAAACAGCTTTCCAGTCGACTTTGTCCCTCTTCATGCTCGGGTAATCCGCGAAGTAGACTTGTACTGCTTGTTGTGCCAGTATGAATGGTTCATTCTTTTGGTAGAGCTTTTTGAAGTTGACATCAATGACGTGATAACGAGGGTGTATCTTCATGCCTCTGACCGGATCGACCCAACGACAATTAAACAGTACAATGTGCATGTTTGGAATTAGTGGGTAATCTAGATGAATTATCTCTTCAAAAATTCCATAGAAGTCAGAATCCGTGTCTGTATATGATGTGCTTTTGACACAAACACCACAATTCATTATTGACTTCCCGACATTGTGACGTTCAGTGTAGAAATTGAAGCCATTGACGAAGTAAGACGGGTATGTCGTCACTTCTGCTCTTGGCCCCCAATAATGCAACTTCAATAATTCGTCGTTTGTGTGATTCAATTCAGGTTTCACCTGCAATTAATCATATATATAGCAATTGAAATAATTTATTACAAATTAATGAGCATATCGCATTTACAAGAAATCGATGATACTTACACGAGCCTTGAACCAATACTTGAATTATGTCACCACTAGTTGATCAATTATCGGGTCCTCCGAATTGTGTTGCTCGAACAGTTCTTTCAAGAATGACCTGTTATAGTAAAACTGATAGTTATAAATATACATGTAATTGAAATTGAAATGATTCATACGAGATAATTACGTTTGTATAAGATACTTACTCGTAGTACGGTGCAACTACTTCACAATTACACAAGACGTATGTCTCGATAGCATGAAGTTCCTTACCGCTCAGCCATCTCTTCTTTGAGGCGCCACTTGCTCGGCCTGGGTAATTGAAAATGGACCGAACTATTCAATCGTCGTTGCTCGTGAGATCATCGTTTCGACCGGGTTTGTTTCTCTTGCAGAGCATGTGCGGTTTGAAGTAGTGAGATGAGAAAAGCCCGATTTCTTCGACAATATAAGCCTCTACAATTGACGCCTCGACGTGTGCTTTGTTTTTCACCTTTTCTTCAAATCGCGTAGGAATCTATTCATACAACTATTTATTAAAATGCAAATAATAAATATATATTTAACAGTATTTATTTAATTACCTTTCAAATGGGTACATCCATCTGTTTTGCACGTGCCCCCCAACGTGCGCCTCATATGGAAGGTGAACAATTTAGATGCTCTATTGAGTCGAAAAAAGAAGGAAGAAAAATTTTCTCGAGGTTGCACAGGATGACGGCTACACTATCTTCCAATTCTTGTACCTTGGCCACATCTAGTGTTGTTGAGCATAGGATCTGGAATAGAAGGCTCACTTCCGTCAAGGCCCCCCACACGTGATCTGGAAGCATTTCACGAAAGACAATCGGAATCAATTTCTGCATGAATACATGACAATCATGGCTCTTCATGCCGTGCATTCTCAACTCCTTCAGGTCGACGCAACGGGCCATGTTAGAGGCGTACCAATCAGGAAACCTAAGACAACGAATCCACTCATATATCTTCTTCTTTTGCTCCTTCGACAGTGTATATACCGCCTTGGGCATCACGTTCGATCTCCTTTCGTCCACCTTAAGCTCCGGTCGATTACATATGATCTTCAGATCCTTCCGTGCATTCAGATTGTCCTTCGTTTTTCCCTTAATGTCCATCACAGTATTGAATATATTATCAAACACATTCTTCTCAATATGCATAACATTAAGATTGTGTCGTATCAGATGCGCCCCCCAGTATTCAAACTCCCAGAATATGCTTTTCTTCGTCCACTTATGGTCAACACTGTAGCATTCTGGTTCACTCAAAGGTTGTTCGACAGCCACACTAAACGCATCGACACGGGTTCGGATCTGTTCTCTAGTCAGCCTGGGACGTACAACCTTTCCCTTCATTCGATTTTTAGTGAAGGCTTTTCGTTCCTGCAATAAGGATGAACCGGTGGCAGGAATTGCCTGTGGCAGTCAAAATAGCATGCCTTCCGACCGTGCTGTAAATAGAATACCCGTGTGTCCTCCATACAAACTGGACACCCCATAACACCGGCGGTATTCCATCCAGACGCTATCCCATAAGCAACAAGGTCGTCCACTGTCCACATCAATGCGGCATGCATCATGAGTGCCTGGTTTGTCGCAGTATCGTGCGTACGTACACCCACATGCCATAAATTCTACAACTCCTCGATCAACGGCTCCAAGTAGACATCGATAAGACATTTAGGATTCGATGGGCCAGGGATCACCATTGTTAGGAACATATACTCAGACTTCATGCACATTCCCGGTGGGAGATTGTACGGTGTAAGTATCACGGGCCAACATTGGTAAGTTTTACCATACTGGCCGTGCCGTGCAAACCCATCCGTGCACAACCCAAGTCTAACATTCCTCAGCTCAGCTGAAAAATCAGGATACATACAATCAAAATGCTTCCAAGCCTCTGCATCGGACGGATGACACATGGATCCTTCCTTCGTCTGATGGCTCGCATGCCAAGTCATATGCTCTGCTGTGGCCTCCGACGCATAAACCTCTGCAGCCAAGGGGTAATCGCTAGATACCTAAGAATGGCATACGGTGACTTCTTGCGTTTAGGATTTCTGTCCCTGGTGGGCTTGTACCTAGCTTCTGCACAAAACTTGTAATATTCCAAATCAATATCATCCTTCCAGTACAACATGCAACCGTTTTTGCAAGCATCAATCTTCTGAACTGGTAAACCCAATTCTCTTATCAATTTCTTCGTATTGTAATAATCGGGGGGAAAGTGTGATCGCAGGGCATTACAATATCAACCCACTGGCATAACCGATCATATGTATGCTCGAAAAACCCCCCTTTGGCCTTAATATTAACCAAAGAGGCAATTGACACCAACTGAGAGGTGGTGCAGCCGTTCCACAATAGTTGGTCCGCAGCATGAACTACATCAAAAAAATGGTCTGACAAGCCAAACACATAATCATAGGGCCCCCAGTCATATATGAACTAGGACCCACATCAGATGGACAATACCAGTATCATCATCAGTCGGTCCCTCCTAGTTGTACGAAGACCAGAATGACGGCCCGGCGGCATCGAATACCATCCTCTACACCCAATCCATCTGAGCCGCATCACCCCAACGCGAACTACCCTCCTCCTAAACTGGTGGCATTTGCTGCTGCTGCACAGGGTGTGTTGTCAATGCTTCAAAGTATTCATGAACCCTCTTCTCACCATGGGAAGTCCAATTGTAATACTCTGGCATAAACCTTTTCATACACAAATCAAAATTTACCTCGTCTGGTATTTTGAACCGTTTGTTTTTGCACTTCCGGCAGGGACACTTAATCTTGTCCCCGTCCATATATGCACGTTGAGACTGAGCCAATTTTAAAAATATTGTAACACCATCCTCAAACTCTGACGTCACACCCAGGACGTCTCGATCATACATCCATTTCCTCAACTGTCTTAACATGATTGGTCCTACATATAATTCACAACAGTACGCAATTAAATGACGAGAGTATATTTTATATATATACAAAAATAACAGAATTTTGCATACTAACCTGAGCAAAACACCTATCAATATCAATACAAAAATTCGCACTCGATAATTGATATGTTCGATTTTTTGTATAAAGAATTTTGAGGGGGGAGTTACAACAAAATGAGTTGGAGAGTAACTATAAGAACAATGAAAAAGAAAGGAGACATATATATAGAAAATATTGGAACAGGCATTGGAATATTATTTGGAATACAAAACTAGCCGTTTAAATATAGCCTTTGTTCCAACTTTAGGAACGGTAGCAAGTGGGGGTGACAGGAACGGTAATATTACCGTTGTAATATAGCCATTAGGCATATTAGGAACGGTATGAGGCACACGCAGCAAGACCGTTCCTATTGGAGTACAATTGGGAACGGTAATTGTAACAATATTGCACTTACTATATGCCCACAATTTAGAACGGTAATTGCATTACATTTTTGCCCATGACGTAAAAGGGTCTTATGTAGGACTACATGTTGGAACAGTCAGCCGACCGGTCCAAATAGACACGGCCATAGGACCCCGTATAGGAACGGTAAGTGTTCCCGGTCGACTAACCATTCCAAATTTCACACATGTGTTCCAAATTAAAGTCCAAAATATATTAGGTCCCTTTTAGGAATGGTTATAGGTGTACAAATTGGCTCACATATGTTGGCACTCGAATAGGAACGGTCGTGCCGTTCCTATTAATTTGTATTACAATTACCACGACAATGACGTCATCAACGTCTTCCTATTCCACAACTGTTCCTTGTACCGTTCCTATTAGGAGCGGTAGTTGGAACGGGTATATGTATCCGTTCCTATTCCCGCATTTTTGTGTAGTGTAAAAGCCTTAACTCCCCAGGCTATTAGGGTTGATAATGTGAAACTTAGATGCCCTGAAGGCTGGAAACAAATTTAAGTAATATTTTATATCACTGAAAATGAAAACTATTTTCCTTGTGATGACTTATATCATTTGCAACAACCTGTTCTCGGAAAATACGAAGGTATGCTATAAATAGTAGGCCATGAGATATTTGTTGTAGGAATTGCAGGACGAGAAAAATTGATACTGACTTTTGGGTTAAGTTTCTCGAAGATGATAAACCTTGGGTAGAAAAAGGCAATGGTATGGAATTCAATTTAGATGGTTATACCATTAGAATTGAATGACTAGCCCCTTTCTATATACATATATGTCGGTATGTTGTATGAACAATATAAGTCAGAATATTTTGCAGCTTATATTGATTCAGGATCAGGAATTTGTATGGCAAAACCCGATGATTTCCCAATATGAGCGAAGCTATGGAATCCTTACCCATTATTGCAAGAAGGGATTTTCCACAAAAAATTCTAGTACTCAATAAGTGTATACGAGAAACAAAAATCATGATTGGAAGAGCATTTGGAACACCTTGGTTCAAGGGTAAAGACGCCTCTTATTTACTTTGGTGATACAGGAGTAGATATTTTGCTGCGTTACAATTTCATCCAGACCTTAACAAAATATGTATAGGATAGCCATAAGAATCTGTTGATTTTTACTACTAGATGTAGTAGTGAGATACAAGTTTTGCAAAGAGAAAAGGCATTTAACATGATAATGCCCATAAATTTTTGCAGCAAACGTGGTAATGATGCCAAAATGAACCCATCCAAAAATTGCGAGATAAAAGAAAATTTGGTAATGTTTTTTTTGTCTTTCAGACACCAGGACTTCAGTGATGCTTCTAAAGAAGATCTTAAAGTTTTCAAAGAAGCCATACAAGAGTGTAAGTCATTAGACATAGACGGTGAAAGTAAGCTTTCTCTCTAGAATGTCAAGAGGCATATCCAGAAGAATTTCAGTGAGAATCCTCTGGCATGGTCAAATAGAAACAAGATCGAGGTTACTCTGAAAGTCAAAGAAGAATGAAACTACGAGTATGTTCGATACAAGCCTATCCAGATGAACATGGATGATAAGAAAGATATGCAGGAGATCATCAAAGAACATATCAATCTAAAACTCATCGAGCCGGAGTCTCTGCCTATAATAGCCCTAGTTTTCTGGTAAAAAACCATGTTGATATAAAAAGAGGTAAACCCAAGTTAATTATTTACTATCGGGGTATTAATAAAATATTAGAATCTGATGGTTATTACATTCCGAGTAGAGAACACTTAATAGGCTACATTAAATGTGCAAATTTGGGTTTTATCAGATTAAGATGGAAAATAACTCAAAGAAATACACGACATTTTCCACACCACAAGGGCAATATATTTGGAACATACTTCCTATGGGACTTGCTAATACACCCCAAATATTCCAAAGAAAAATAGATAATCTTTTCAAAGACTATCTAAAGTTTATGTTTATATACATAGATGACATTTTGATCGCATCTAAAAATGTACAGGAACATATCAAACATCTTGAAATATTTTCGGATGCATGCCATAGAGAATGTTTTGATGTTTTTTGAGAAGAAAAGCTATCATAGTTGTCAATAAAATTGAACTTTTAGGAATTCTTATTGATGAAAAGGTATTGAGTTGCAAGAACACATCATAGAGAAAATAAAAAATTTTCGTGACAATCTTAAAGATAAGAAGCAACTGTAAAGCTTCTTGAGAGTTGTTAATTTTGTAGGGATCTTCATGAAGGATCTTGCAAAAATACAGAAAGGATTTCCAACCACTCTTGAAGGAAATAGAAAGTTCAAAGTGGGAATAAGAGAAAATTCATACTCAAAGAGTTCGTAAGTTGAAACAGGTTTGCAATGACCTACCAAAGCTTGTAATCCCACAAGACGAAGACGAATTGGTAGTCTATACAGACGCCAAAGATTACAGATGGGCAGTAGTGCTCATGTAGAAGACAACTATAGATGAAGAACTGTGTAGATATACTGAACAACAAGCCAAACTTTGGCATATCAACGAGAAAGAATTCTTTGTGGTTTGGAAGGCTTTCAAGAAGTAGCCTTTATTTTTACTAGCTAAAGAATTTGCTTTAAAAGTTGATAATATGAATGTTAAAGAATTCTAAAAAAACAAACTCGAATAAAAAATAGAGAAAGCCCGTGTTATTAGATGGCAAGCAGAATGCAGATTTTTGACACGGGATGGAGACATCTGAAGTAGACTCCGTCATCGTAAGACTTAGGCATCTAAGGGAGAACCTTGAGGAAATTTATAAGAGGTTTGGACAGTTGACGGTTAAAGCCCAAATAGCTGACCAAGTCCAACAAGCTGATCTAGACACTGTCCATATCGCCATCAGGAATACCAGACGTGTTGCCAGCTCGTTATGGAACGACTTACTAGAACCAATTCGAAAGGCATCATCTTCGGTGATAGCCCGATAATTAAGAGAGCAAAGCTCTAAACTTGCAATTAGAGAATAAAGCTCTAAACCTAAAGCGATAGATTCAAGTACTGCTTGCACAAGGCCATCGCTAGGCTCTGGAGAAAAAGGCAAACAATTGAATGACAGGAGGTGCAAACTCCTAATAACTCAAGTCAAACTAGCACCTCTGGGTTAAAAGATGAGAAGATTAACCTTAGGCCAATGACAGGCACTTCTAAGGTTAATACTAACGAATCTTTATCTTTTGTTTATGTTTGGCAGGACTATCAGAAATCACGGGAAAAAACTTATTTTCCCTAAAGGTATCAACCCAAGCAAAGACCATCATAGACACATCCGGGGATATAACAGAACCTAGATGCTTGAAGGGTCTAACCCAAAAGAAGTGCGAGAATTGTATGATTTTGGAGCCCTTGCTTCAGTTCATACTATGTCACCAGGATTTTCGGAAATCTCAAACTCCTGGATGGATTAGTAGGGCAGTTTATGCTCGTGGCAAATAGGAAGCAGATGGAGGACATCAGAAAACTTCTCCAACTCTTCAGAAAATAAATCGAGTCTTTAAATTCAGTTTATGGGTATTTCCCCAAAGAGTCAAGTCCTTTCATCTATGAGAGGTTAAGTAGTTATCTCCTACGATAGAGGAATACAATATCTATGTAATAGTCCAAGTATTTCTTCAATAAATTTAAGGCTTCTGTTCAATCTCCTTTTCCAAAATTTTATTAAGTCTCTATTCTGGAAACTTTTACACCATAAGGTAGGAAACGGAATAGAGCTGTGCTGATTGCTGCTGAAGACCAAGTGCCTGCGAATCGTCTGCTGCGATAGTGTGGTTGGAGAAGATCCTTAAAACCGAGAACTTGGAATACCCAGTAGCAAGGCGGTCAAAACAAGATGAATTTATGGAGGCTTAATTTTATTTCTAAAGTATGTTGGGCCTGTATTGAGCAAGATGACGGACTAGGAAGGTTTAATCATAAGGGCAAAATAGTAATTGATTGAGATACATGACCAAAAGTGTTAACATATGGAAAGATACAGGACTAAAGATGTTATAGGGAAAGATAGAGGACTATAATTGCAAATGCCCTAAACTTACAACACCAAAAGTGCAATAACCCCATAGTTACATGACGAAAAGTGAAATTTCGCCTAAATATTATAGCAAACTTACCCAAGAAAAAGAAAAAATCAGAAGCATTTCTAAAATATCCAAAATTACCATGTAATATCTAGAAATCTTTATAAGTATTTTAAATTCTTCATAATTACCTAGTCCTAACAATGGCATATGCTTAAATTTAAGGGATAATTATACCCCATCCCCGGAGGCTTGGTGTAATTACAAGTGAACCTTATTTGGTTTGAAAAATTACATTTAGTGCCGATGAGGTTTGCTTCTGTCTAACAATAAGTCATCCCGTTAGTCAAAATTCATCGAATTGTCAAATATTAGCAAATAAACGGAATGAAAGTTGATATTTATTATCGACTAACTTATACTGACTTATTGTAGGTCAAACAAATCTTTTTATGACCAAACTGCCTATATATATCTTCACACGTTAAATGCATGTGAGTAGGGATATCTTCGCCGTTGTAAGGGTAGTTTAGTCATAAAAGATTTGTTTAGCCTATAATAAGTCATTAATAAGTCAATCGATGGTTATCGATTTTTCATTCATTTTTTTGGTTCATATCAACAATATAAGTCAGAATATTTTGCAGCTCATATTGACTCAGGATCAGGGATTTGCACGGCAAAACCTGGTGTGTTCCCTAGCGAAGCTATGGAATCCTACCCATTATTGCAGAAAGGGATTTTTCACAAAAAAATTCTTGTACTCAATAAGGGTATACGAGAAGCAAAAATCATAATTGGAGGAGCATTTGGAACACCTTGGTTCAAGGTAAAGACGCCTCCTATTTACTTTCATGATACAGGAGCAAATATTTTGCTAGGTAATAATTTCATCCAAACCTTTGCAAAATATGTTCAGGATAACCACAAGAATCTGTTGATTTTTACTACTAACTGTGGTAGCGAGATACACGTTTTGCGTAGAGAAAAGGCATTTAACAAGATAATGCCCATAAATTTCAGCGGCAAACGTGGTAATGATGCCAAATTAACTCATCCAAAAATGCAAGATAGAAGAAAATTTGGTAAGGCTCTTTTGTCTTTCAGGCAACAGGGGTTGATGATGCTTCGGAAGAAGATCTTAGGATCTTGAAGGAAGCTATACAAGAGTGCAGGACAATGGACATGGACGGAGAAAGTAAACTTTCTCTCGAGAATGTCAAGAGGCTTATTCAAAGGAATTTCAGTGAGAATCCTTTGGCGTGGGGGGATAGAAATAGATCGAGGCTACTCTAAAGGTCAAAGAGAAATGCAAGTACGAGTATGTCCGATACAAGCCTATCCAAATGAACATGGAGGATAAGAAATATATGCAGGAGATTATTAAAGAGCATATCAATCTTAGACTCATCGAGCCTGGAGTCTCGACTTATAGTAGCCCTGGTTTTCTGGTAAGAACCATGGTGAGATAAAAAGAGGTAAACCCAGGTTAGTTATTAACTATCAAGGCATTAATAGAATATTAGAATTTGATGGTTATTACATCCCAAGTAGAGAACACTTAATTGATTCCATTAAAGGCGCTAAAGTGTTTTCCAAGTTCGATTGCAAATCTGGATTTTATCAGATTAAAATGAAAAATGATTCAAAGAAATATACTGTATTTTCCATACCTCATGGACAATATATCTGGAATGTACTTCCAATGGGACTTGCCAATGCACCCCAGATATTTCAAAGAAAGATGGATAATCTTTTCAAAGACTATCTAGGGTTTATGTTTATTTACATAGATGACATCTTGATTGCATCTAAAAATATTCAGGATCATATTAGACATCTTGAAATATTTTCTGATGTGTGCCATAAGGAGGGATTAGTGCTTTCCGAAAAAAAAAAAAAGCCATCATAGCTGTCAATAAAATTGAATTTCTAGGAATTCTTATTGACGAAACATGTATTGAGTTGCAGGAACACATTATAGAAAAGATTCGCAATTTTCCTGACATTCTTAAAGATAAGAAGCAACTTCAAAGCTTCTTGGGAGTTGTCAATTTTGCAGGAATCTTTATCAAGGACCTCGCAAAATACTGAAAGGATTTCCATCCACTTCTGAAAGAAACAGAAAGTTCAAAGTGGAAATGGGAGAAAATTCATACGCAAAGGGTTCGTGAGTTAAAATAGGTTTGCAATAACCTGCCAAAGCTTGCAATCCCACAAGACGAAGATGATTTGGTAGTCTACACGGACACCAATGATTACAGAAGGGCAGCAGTGCTCATGAGAAAAACAACTACTAGAGCCATGTAGATACACAGGAGGGTTGTTCACCGAACAACAAGCTAAATTATGACATATTGATGAGAATGAATTCTTTGCAGTTTGGAAGGCTTTCAAAAAATGGCCTTTGTTCTTACTAGCCAAAGAATTTACATTAAAAGTTGATAATACGATTGTTAAGGCTTTCTTAAAAAATAAACTTGAATCAAAGATTGAGAACGCTCGTATTATTAAATGGCAAGCAGAATGCCAATTTTATTGTTATAATATTATCGTTATCAAATCTCATGAAAATGTTCGTGCAGATTTTTTAACAAGAGATGGAGGCAGCTGAAGCAGACTCCGTCATCATCAGGGAGAACCTTGAGGAGATTGACAAGAGATTTGGAAAACTAATAGTTAAAGCCCAATTAGCTGGCCAAGTCCAATGAGCTGATCTGGACACTGTCCAGAGCGCCATCAGGAGTACCAAACTTGCTGCAAGCTCGTTATGGGACGACCTACTAGAACCAATTCGAAAGGCATCATCTTCGGTGATAGCCCGAGAATTAAGAGAGCAAGGCTCTAAACCTGCAATTAGAGAATAAGGCTCTAAAACCTGTAGCGGCAGATTCAAGTACTGCTTGGACAAGGCCATCGCCAGACTCTGGTGAAAAGGCAAAAAGGTGAGTTATAGAAAGTGCAAACTCCTGATAATTCAAGTCAACCCAGCACCTCTGGGGTTAAAGAGGAAGAGATTAACCTTAGGCCAATGACATGCACCTCTAAGGTTAATACTAATGAGGCTTTATCTTCTGTTTCCGCTTGGCAGGATTATCAGAGATCATGGGAAAAACTTGTTTCCTGAAAAGGCATAAGCCCAGGCAAGACCATCGTAGATACATCCGGAAGATATAATAGAATCTGGATGCTCGAAGGGTCTAAACCAGAAGAGGTACGGGAGTGGTATGATTTTGGAGCTCTTGCTTCAATTCATACTATGTCACCAAGCTTTCCGGAAATCTCAAAGCTCCCGGAATGGATCAGTGGGGCGGTTATATGACACATGGCAAAACAATCCCTACCTTAAACGAGGAGATATTTTGGAGCTCAAGTTCATTTCCATAGCTCTAGAAATCGCAGGAAAAGGGTCTCATCATCCAGCGTTCCATTTCATCAAATTACAAAGACCAGACATGGTATTCAACAGAGTCAAAGCTGCCATAGGAGAGGCTCCCCTGGTGTCTTCCCTTAGTGAAGATGATATATCCATCAGAAGAGCATGGGGTTACTGGGTCTGTCTCACAGAGATGGATAAATTCAGGTATCCGTTTAAAATATTTTTCAATAAATTAAATGGATCATTCCTGTTAAACTCCATGACAGGAAAAAGCACCAAGTTCGCAGAAAGTTTGTTTGAAAAGAAAAGAATGCTTATATGGGAAAATAAGCTGCCTGCAACAAAGAACACAAGGAAGAAGGCAAGAAACATGATGCATGTAGGACAATGGCATAACCACCTTACCGTTGTTGTGAGAAACAGGAAAAGCCCTTGTTCGAAACGAAGATTCGGGTAACTCAAAATAAACCCGAACCAAGACCAGAGAAGGGTAAAAGAAAGGATTTTTACAAAAGGAGGTAAAAACCTCAAGATGTAAAAAATCAAAAGGAAGACTGTCGGCAGAAGAAGACAAAAGTGCCAACAGTCAGAAAGATAAAGAACACCAGCTGGCAAGCACATGGCCTACAAGGCATAATGTCCACAGCTGGAAAGTTGAAAGACAAAGTTGGTGACAAACGCAATGATGCCACCCAAAAACAAGTTTGAAGTCCGGGTTTGAAGTCCGCGGGCTATTATAAATAGAGAGCTAGGAAGCAAATGGAGATCATCAGAAAAACTTCTCCAACTCTTCAGAAAAATAAATTGTCTTTAAATTTTCTAAGTGTTAGAATATCCAGTGTATGGGGTTATCCTGTGACGCTCACAAATTTTTATTCATAATTATGGGGTTAATTGATAATTATTTAAGAAAATTTAGTTAATTATAGATATATTATAGATTAAATTGTGATCATATTAAGATTTGAACGGAGTGAATTGGAGCTTTATATAATAATTGGGAGCAAATTATATTAATTAAGAAATTAGAAAGGACGCAATGGGTATTTTGAAAATGTTTATAAAAAAATAAATAAATAAAAGGAAAAAGAGGGGTGGGATAATGATGGGCCGCCCACCCCCATCATTTATAAACACACACACTCACACATAAAACATACTAAACACATACATAACACATACTAAACACACACACAATTCGCGACGAACAGGTATGAATATTTTTAATTATAATTATTATTAATTTATGTAATTACATTAGTTAATAAGTGCATTTATTAAATGTTATTTATACTACTCAATTTAGTGTTTAACCGGAGAATTTTATGAATTTGAGTATTTATAATTAGTGCTTGGTTAAATGTCTCAATTGAATTAGGGGTGTTATAATTAATAGCTTAAACTGCTTAATTTACTAGATTTAATAAATTCTACAATTGATTGGTTTAGTTTAATCGGGTTGGAAATTTTATTTGAGAAATATTATAGAATTATATATGAAAATGTTATATTTACTAAAAAATGAGTATGTTTTGGTGATAATTAAATCCAAAATGGTTATTGAGAATGGTAGTAATAATAAGATGAGGGGTTTAATGAAATATTGAGATATTGGTGAAAAATATATATAATTACTATTTAATATTTTATTTAGAAATTATGATACTTTTGATGTGTTGATTATATGCATTATAACTTATTATAGGATAAGGGGGATAAGATGAATGATTGAGCAACTCCCTACGTACAAGTAGATCGTTGTAAGTCGAGGTAAGTAAATAATTAGTGCTACTTATATATATGTTCTTTATTTCTATTAGTGTGTGTACGTAAATAATTAGTATTATCTATATATGTTTCACTTCTTAGTGATATTACTTTTATGTGAGCCGATGATTCGTGCTAGCACTAATATATTTTGAATTGTACAAGTGGTTGATGATTACTTTGAATGATTATGTCGTGAAAGTGAAATGAGGAAACCTATTGAGATATGTAATGTGCTTGTACGTGAAATATGCTGCTATGTGATTTTATGTGGCTAGTTGGCTTACAAGAACGGTGATATGTGGAATCGAGGGAGTGATGGAAATTAAATGTAATTATAATATGAATACCCCTTGATGTTGTTGAATAGCCTATGTGGCAAAATGAAATGAAAAGAGCTATGATGCGATATGAAAGAGCTATGATGCGATGTGAAAAGAGCTATGATGCGAAATAAAAAGAGCTATGATGCGAAATGAAAGAGCTTTGATGCGAAATGAGATTGATAAGCATGTGTGGCATGCCAAGGGGATTCATGTATATATATGAATGAATAGTGAGGTTGAGTTGGTGGAGAAAAAAATACTATATCACCTTTCTGGTAAGCCAACTAGAAAAGACAAGTTTGATTGGTTATCGTGTTGTGGGATGACTACATGGAGAAATAAAATAAAATGTGCTTGATTAAGTTGATTATATTATATACGTTGCTTGTTTTTGTCTTGTTGATATAATTGAGGTGCGTCTATAGTGGTACTGGTTATTTACTTATTGAGTTGCAGGCTCATCCCTCTGCTAATATTTTCAGGTGTAGATTTTGCTGTGCCTATTCACGACAACTAGGTCCACGTTTTGCATTCCAGTCAGGCCGGCCAGTATGCAGTTTTCTCCTCATTGTAAATAGAAATAGAAGTCTCATTTTGAATTAAAAGCGAGAATAGCATGTGAACTAATTATAATAGTCCCATTTTTGTCGTACTTGATATATGTATATATGATCTTGCGGATGAGATATTAAATATTCTTGTTGTGATGATGAGACTATGTGTATATATACTCAACAGGGACTAGATTATGTGCCTAATTATACATATAATCAGGGTTTACATTAAGTGTGATATTTAGGGAAGATATAGTCATAGTGCCGTTAGAGGGTGCTACATATCCCCAACGAGTCAAGTCCTCTTATCCATGAGAGGCTAAATAGTTTTCTCCTCCGATAGAGGAATAAAATATCTATGTAATATTTCAAGTATTTCTTCAATAAAGTAAAGACATTTGTTCAATTTGTTTATCCAAAATTCTATTAGGTCTCTATTCTGGAGTACTTTTACACCCTAAGGTAGGAAATGAAATAGGGTTGTGCTGTTTGTTGCTGAAGGAGCCAAGTACTTGTGAACCATCTACTGCAGTAGTGTGGTTGGAAAAGAGCCGTAAAAACGAGAACTTGGAATACCCGGTGGCAAGGCGGTCAAAACCAAGTATGAATTTATAGAGGCTTAATTTTATTTCGGAAGCATGTTGGGCCTTACTAAGAGCATGTGCTGGACTATGGAGCTTTTTTCATCAAAAGGGCAAAATGGTCATAAAATAGGCTAAAGGACCAAAACTACGAACATTTGAAAGATACATGACCAAAATCGAGGACTAAAATTGCAACCCCCTATACTTACATGACCAAAAATGCAATAAGCCCTTAGAGAATACTTCAAATTATGTCAAACTATGAATTTGGGTTGCATTTGGATTGAATGATTTGAAATCCATATTTCAAATTCTTATTTGAAAATCTTTTGAATTTGTCTGAATAATTCTAAATTTAAAGGATTCCAAATATTTCGATTCTAATTTTAAACTATGTTTTGTTGAATATTCAAATTCTTTTCAAATGGGGTCATTTGAAATTATTTTTCCGAAGCCTCAAATTCAAATCCACCAATCCAAATGCAAAGTTAGCGAAGTATTCTAATCCAGATGGTAAAATTCTGAAATACAACCAAATAAAAGATTTTTGAAAAAAAAAATTGAATTAATGCAAAATGGTTAAATCTTATTGATGTGGATAAAAGGGAACGAACATCGTATCGGCGAAGGGGGCCCTCGTCAGAAAGATACAAGGGGTGTCAATTCGAGGGCAAAGGAGAGGGGCTTCGTCTAAAGGAGACCCTTCTATGGAGAAATAGATACGAGGAGGCGAGGGTACTCTCGAAAATTAAACCGGCTCGAATCTCGAACGAAAATTCTAGGGAAGCTACAATTAAATCCTTATACGAGAGAAAGGCAAATTTGAGGAACCCCTCCCCCACAGTTGATGAGTCCGAGTGGAAATCCTTCGAGGATCCTGAAGGTATGAAGCAATCTTAGGACGCATCCGGACAGAATCCTTTGTCTCAAAGGTACTTACGCAAAATCCAATAAAAGATACGCTACGAAAAACGTTAGAGCAAACCCCTACGCGGCCACTATAACCCCCCCCGAATGAGGATTATAGACACTTTCACATCTTTCTAAGAGTAACAAGTTCTTATGACATCACTTATTTATATTTTATTTAAGAAAAAAAACATGAATAATTGCACATGCATAAATACGTTAATATGTATATACTATTCATTAATACGTACACATTATACGTGGCCCATACGTATGAGAAAGGAATATTTACACCCCTATCCTGAAATTTAGTGTAGTTACACGCACACCCCTGTGATTTGAAAAATTATAGTTAGTACCCATTAGGTTTGCTTCCGTCTAATAAATATGTCCCTCCATTAGTCAAAAGTTACCAAATTTGTTGATATTAGCAAAAAACTGAATGAAATCAATATTTATCGTCAATTGATTTACTATTGATTTATTGTAGGACAAACAAATTTTTTTTATGATCAAACTACCTTATATATCTTCGTATGTTAATGCATGTGAGTAGGTATATCTTCACTGTTGTAAGGTTAGTTTAGTCATAAAAGATTTGTTTGGCCTGTAATAAGTCAGTAATAATTCAATCGAGTGTAAGTATTGATTTTTATTAAGTCTTTTGGTTAATATCAACATATTCGATTAATTTTAACTAATAAAAGAACATATTTATTAGACGAAAGCAAACTTCAAAAGTACTGAACGCAATTTTCAAATTACAGAAGATATACATGTAATTATATTAATTCTAGGGCGAGGGGTGTAATTATCTATATTGTAAAAGCGCTATCTATACGTATTGATATACGTATACTGCTGCATGACAGGCATTTTCTGAATTTCAATTTCCCCTATCTATCGTAGTTCTCTCTCTCTCTAAAACCCCAACCCTCTTCTCTCTCTCTACTTTGTGTCGGTGTTAGATCTCAACCCCTCCACCCACCCGCACCCCACCAGCTGCTAAAGGGTTCCTTTAGATCCACATATTCGCCAAGAGTCATATGCAGAAAGCTTGAGACTGTTCATAAATAAATAGAGAAGAGGGGGGAATTTTTTGTTTGTTTTTTTCCTAATTATTACTGGGGTTTTTTGTATAGGGGGTGTGTATGGTTGGTGGTGTTGTTCTATGATTGTTGGTGAGGAAGGAGAAGAATCGGGGCGTTATATGAAGGATCGATTCCTCTTTGTCTTCAACAACAATACGAAGCAGACGAGGTGGGACTGCTCATTCGCCATCCGGAGCCGCGGTCGATGGGGAAAATGTGGCTGAATTGTCTTTTGAGCATTCCGTCAGAAACTCGCTAAAGCCAATTGAATTTGTTCGGTGAATTTTTGTTCCGGTTAGGGGGCTGCTGTTGAGATTGTTTTGGTGGGGGGGTTTTGAATTTCCTTGACGCAATGCAGCCAGATCACCGGAAGAAAGTGAGTTCCTTATTTTTTTTCCCGTTTGGGTTCTCGTGATATTTTTGTTCTGTTTTTTTTGGATGAATTTTTGAGGGGTGTTTGGGAGGTTTATGTTTTATGTGCAGATTTCTGGAACCAATATGTTTTCTGATCCTTTCCTTTTTCTAGTACCAGATGTTTTTTATTTTATTGTTAGCTATTCTTGATTATTGGGTTTAATTTGTTTTCCTTTAACTTGTTATTGTATTAAATGTGAGTTTTTAGTTAAGTATAGGAGATTTTTGGGATCATTTAACAGAAGTTTGTAATTTTGTGTGCTTTAATTATCCTTTCTCACTTGTGAAAAAGTGAATTACTTGCATCACTTATTGCTGCCAGCCTTTGCATGTTCTTGCTTTGTTTATTCATTGAGAAACATCAAACCACATTGTTTCATATTTCCTGAGAATTGGGGACGAGTGAAATTGTATGGTAAAACAAACCAAAGAAAAGAGAAAAAGGTAGAAAAAACAGACAGTGATGGAATGTGTGTCAATTGTTCCATCATCCATTAAGTTCTATCTTTGTAAATCTTTTTGATCAGTTTTTTAGTTTAGCTGTTTCCATTGAACTTTGAAGCATATATTAAATAGAAGTCTGGCCATATTGATCTGGAATCGGACAAAAGTTTATGCTTGTCGTTTATATGCAACACATATTCAAGTAAATTTTATAGGAATGCTGTACTTATACAATGGACTAAATTAGTCTTGTCCTATGTAACAGAGTTCAGCTGAAATGGACTTCTTTTCTGAATATGGTGATGCGAGCAGATATAAAATCCTGGAGGTCATCGGTAAAGGGAGCTATGGTGTTGTTTGCTCAGCTATCGACACTCATACAGGTGAAAAAGTGGCAATAAAGAAAATACATGACATTTTTGAGCATATTTCTGATGCTGCTCGAATTCTTCGAGAGATAAAGCTTCTGAGGCTTCTGCGACACCCCGATATCGTTGAAATTAAACACATTATGCTTCCACCTTCAAGGAGAGAATTCAAAGATATCTATGTTGTTTTCGAGCTAATGGAATCAGATCTACATCAAGTCATTAAGGCTAATGATGACTTGACTTGGGAACATTATCAATTTTTCCTTTACCAACTGCTTCGTGCCCTTAAATATATCCACACAGGTATGCCTAAGTTTCTCTTGTTTGGCCTAAAAGGAAAGTATAAAGACAAGTCTTGTCAAACCTGATCGTCAGTAGGCTATTCTGTATAATTATTTACATACTCTGATGACTAAGGTACTTAGTTACTTGTATGCAACCTTAAGCTATATGAAATATGATCCTTGTTAAGAGGAATGGTTACAATTTTGTTGCCAATGTTTTTCTTTCGCTAAGTCCTAATTGATGAACTGTTTGCCTGCAGCTAATGTTTATCATCGAGATTTAAAACCAAAGAATATTCTGGCGAACGCAAACTGTAAACTCAAAATATGTGATTTTGGATTGGCTAGAGTTGCGTTCAATGACATGCCTACAACGATATTTTGGACGGTAGGACATAAGAGTTCTAGATATTTATAATTGGATAATCTTTTAGTCGTTGCTTCTCGTTAATGTGTCTTCTGTTATAAAATACAGGATTACGTTGCTACAAGATGGTACAGAGCTCCAGAATTGTGTGGCTCATTTTTCTCAAAGGTGTGATTCTGCATTTTCTTTTTAGTTTCATTTTTTATGACAATCCATAATGGCTTATTTAGTTATTTGAATAAAATTGTCAGATACTATTCATTATCTGAGAGTTTCATTTTAATACTATCTTTTCAACATCAATCTACCTAAATTTCTTTTCTTATTCCAGATTCAGTCTCTTCCCTGAGTCCTTGAAAAATATTTCTTAGCACATAATAGGTAGCCTAATTTTGTAAAAAAAGCTGCTTTGAACTTAAGCTTGTAGTTCAAAGTTGCTGGTTTTTGAAATTGTCAAAGATAGAAAATTAGTAAACTCTAGTTCATTTATGAACCTTTGGCATCGCATCTTCCTGTTAAAATTTAAGGTGCTGATACATGGGGCCTCATCATAGAAGACAATATCTTCTGATTCTGATGGAGAGAAACAAGTGAATAATGTCTAATATGAATTGCATGGTTTGGTTTCTGACTTGATTATATTCTCCGATTTCAATCAGATGTGATGAATGCCTAATGCGTTAGTTCTGATGATATCTCACTTTATGTGTGATATAGATGTTTCATGACATTAAATTGTATTTCCACTTGATGTTTTATGTGTACTTCATCTCACTTGATGTTTCATGACATTAAATTGTGTTTCCACAGTAACATGTGTCGATGTTCTCAATTTTTGGCTGCACATTTTTTCAGTATACTCCAGCAATTGACATATGGAGTATTGGCTGCATTTTTGCTGAGGTTTTGACGGGGAAGCCACTTTTTCCTGGAAAGAATGTTGTTCACCAGCTTGATTTGATAACTGATCTTCTTGGAACTCCATCGATGAATACCATTTCTCGGGTATGCACCAGTTCACACTCGAGGATTAATTTTATTTACAAGATCTTTTGGTACGTCCGCTAACATGCTCTGGTATTTCTTTATTCTGTTCGTTTTAGGTGCGGAATGAAAAGGCTAGAAGATATCTTACAACCATGAGAAAGAAGCAGCCTGTTCCTTTTGCACAGAAATTTCCAAATGCTGATCCTTTGGCCCTTCGGCTCTTGGAGAGGCTCCTTGCTTTCGATCCAAAGGACCGTCCGACTGCTGAAGAGGTTTGCTTTGCCTAGTTTCTTGCAAAACCTTTTATCATCTGAAGTTTTTGGAAAGTCTAGAGTTTCATTTGATCGCATTATGTCCTTCACCATTTATAGTGTTGAATTAAGGTTTTGTATATGAGTAAATGCGTATTTCATCTGCTATGATAATATCGTTTAGTAAACTCCTTTCATTTGGGATATTAACACACCTTTTTTCTGTTGATGTTTCAGTTGTTTCAATTTTAATTTTAATTTATTTTTGGCATTCTCAGGCACTGGCTGATCCTTACTTCAAGGGATTGGCCAAAGTTGAGAGAGAACCATCCTGCCAACCAATTTCGAAGATGGAATTTGAATTTGAGAGGCGAAGAGTCACAAAGGAGGATATTCGTGAGCTAATATTCCGTGAGATACTAGAGTACCATCCTCAATTACTGAAGGATTACATCAACGGAACTGAGAGAACTAATTTTCTATATCCTAGGTAATAACCTTTTTCCAGTGTCAAGGTGCACGGTGGGCCGGGCTGAGCCAGGATCGGCACAGACCAGCCCCAAAAAGCCTGGCCCAGGACTGGCCCACTACTGGTCATGGCTGGTCCTGGGCCTTTAAATGGACCCCAATGGGGTCCATTTGTCAACCCAGGCCCAACCCATGGACTGGTGCGGATGAAGCCATGACTAGGCCCAGACCAGGCTTGGCTGTGCATTTTTAGAAGAATAAAATAAAAAATTATATGTCATGTATTATTAGAAGGAAAAGAATGGCCTAGCAGGCCCGGCCGAGGTGGTACTGGGCCATTGGGTTGGGCCGGTCTCAGGTATACCTGGGACTGGCCTAGTCCCAAGCGGGCTTGTGTTGGACCAGCCCACCTTTTTTATAGGGCCATCCGGTCCTGGGCTGGCCCAGCCCAGTCAACTGCGCATCTTGGTTCCAGTGCTTTTAATTCTTTATCACATCTCTCCTTTTCAAAGTAGATATTGCTAATCGTGGAGCATATCTCTTGTGTAGTGCCATTGATCAGTTCAAAAAGCAGTTTGCTCATTTGGAAGAAAATGGTGGTAAAGGTGGAGTGATTCCACTTGCAAGAAAGCATGCTTCTCTTCCAAGGTATATATACCGTCAACCTTTTTCTCTTTTTTTAAATTATTGGCACGGGTTTTCCCCTTCTAAATAATAGAAGAAAATTATGATATGTATGTATATATGTAGCAAAATATAAATAGAATATGAGTAAGTTGATTGTGGGAATTGGTATTGGTCGTTGGAGATTTGTGGTGATCCATTAATGGTTGAATGCATTAACATGGGAGAATGGATAATAAGCCAGGATAGCAAAAGTGTTGAACTAAACAAATTGGATTTATTCAAATTTAAAATAATTATATAATAATCAAAATATAGTTTAATAATTGTACAATTATATAATTTTTATTGATTAACTCAACAAAATATTTGATTCACATTTTTTTTAAATAATACGGGTCAAGCGGGGTGGGTCCCCGGTCCACCCCACCCTGCTGCTAAGCCTATTAATAGTGATCATGTTTGAGCTTCCATGTTCACTCTCTCTAATGCTATTTTCCATAATATTGAACAACCTTTGATGATGCAGGTCTACCATTGTACATGCCAATACTGTACCTTCAACAGAGCAGACAACTATTGCAAATGCAAGAGATCGACATAATTATGAAGAATCATGCAGTAGAAACTTGAGAGATTTTGACGGACTCCATAATAGTCTATCTAGAACATTGCAACAACCACAAAGGATCCAGCAAGGTACTTCTCTGATTAAATCTGTTAAAGCACCTTCATGTTTTTGTCTGGTAGTTGAATTGTGGTGATTGTTCCTGCTGAAACTCTCTTCTCTTGAATCTTTGAATCTTTTTGTCCTCAGCTAAACCAGGCAAAGTTGTTGGTCCAGTTCTGCCCTATGAGAATGGACATGCCGCCAAAGATTCATATGATCCTAGAACTCTGTTCAGAAACCCAGTCCTCTCCCAACAGGTTATTCCCTCGCTTTATAGTTACCATAGAAACGGCACAGGAAAGACAGATAGGTCGTCAGTAGGGGAGACCCGACGAGACTCGTCATCCACCACAAAACAAATACCAAACTGCAGCATGGCTGCCAAATTAGCCCCCGATATAGCAATAAACATCGACAGCAGTCCGTTTTACGTGACTCAGGCTGCAACCACAAAGTTGGACCATGTCGACGACAGAGTCATGATCGACACAAATCTGCTACAAGCAAAAGCTCAATACGGTGGGCTCGGAGTCGCTGCAGCGGCTGCCACGAATGTGGTTGCCCACCGGAAGGTAGCTCCCATCCAGTACGGTATGGCAAGGATGTATTAATCGAGGGTTTAAACGCAGGCGAGGATGGATTGATTAGTCAATGATAAGCAGGAACTTGCATAGAGTGTTTCTCCTTTGGGAGGAGGGTTCATACATTGTAAGTATAGGTGGTGTACAGTGGAAATGTGGGGGCACAGTTCATCTCCAGAGAGAGCCCTTAGGGCTCTTTAGTTGTGGAGTCCTGTGAAAACTTTTCTTGTGGGAAATAATGAATAAGGTAGGTGCAGTTTTACAGATTGAGAACATGTTTGTGGCCAACTGCCATTCCTATAGATTCTCTCTTTGAAATTGGTATTTCATGTTATATTTTAATTTGTACATATGATGACTTATGTGTATAAATTGAAGTCATTTTGTGGAGTAATGATAGGAGTTTACAGATAGGATGCGTATGTGGAATTGAAATGTGAGATGAAAAACTAATTTGGGGACTAATAATGGATCTTGATGACTAATAATGGAAAATGGATAGGAACTCTTTATGATATTTTTTTTGGGATAAAGTACGATTTTTAGGTAATTTAGCATAATTATGAATACTCTTTTATTAGTTCAAAAATTATATATGCCCTCTTGACATTTGATGAAATAATGTAATCAGTGAATGGAGTAATGAATTGTTAATTTTGCTCTTGTTGTATTTTTAATTTTTTTTTAAAGATTGAAATTTGTGTACACACTGAATGAGATGGATGGAAGAGTTTTAAAAGTTGGAAAAAAAATTATCCACTTAATTCATAAAAAAATCATATTTTTTTAAAATAAATAAAATTATAATTTGTAGTTCATAAAAACATTTTGATGAATTCGTAATAAAAAAATAAAAAATCTAAAAGAGATTAATGAACTGAGTTAGTTATTGAGCTCGTTAAAATCAAGGTTGTATCAGTTCAAAAAAAAAAAAAATCAAGGTTGTATAGGTACTTTTTTAAAATGTAAGGGGCTATTTTATTCTTTTTTTAATTCAAATCTAATATAATTCTTTTATATTTTGAGAAATGCAACTGTTAACTTTGACTTTATTTTTGCATGATGTACAGTTGAATTTCTTGCACCATGAAATTTTGTTTATTGATATTTCAAATTAAGTTTCAACTTTTAATGTAGTTTATGAACTTTAAGAAATTCCGGTTTTTTTTTTTTTTTTTTTTTTTTTTTTTTTTTCTAGTGCATTTTAGTTTTCCAAAACCCATTATATATATATATATATATATATTAAACATTATCGAGTAAATTAATTTCCACAATCCATATACACGTTTTATATTATGAAGTTCCAAAAACTTTCTGATTTAAGAAAAAAAGAAAAAAGAAGTGAAAACCTCCAAACGTTACATAAATTAAATGTTATTATTACTTATTTAATTTAAGTTGTAACTTAAAAAAAAATAAAATCAAAGCCTATATACAAATCAAAAGAAACTGGTATAATTTTGTCTTTGGGAAAAATTCAACTCCCTTGGAAACAGAAATTTCAGCAATCTCCCTTTATTAAGAAAGGAAAAGACAAAATAAAAAATCCCAAAGATTAAGGAGGAAAAAACAAGTAACAAAAATCCAAAATAGCGTTTTCAGTTTCAATTATTAAATTAAAATAATTGAATGAATACTATTTACTTAAAAATTATTAAATAGATACTATACCCTGATACAGTATCTGTAGATGCTATTTAATAAAATAATTTAGATTTTAATTTTATTTAAACTCAATGAACAGTATTAGTATTTTTAAGGTAAGAATTTATTAAGAGTATTATACGAAATGTATTATACTTGACGAATAATCCTTTAAACACATGATTTAATATTGATTAAAATCTGAGATTTATCAAAACTACTCATTGGTGTTAATTGAGCTATCCCAAGAATGAAAAATAAAGTTCTAATCTTTTGAAAAAAAAAAATTATTGTAAATAGTTATCTTTAATTAAGTTCATAACTGAAAATGAAATAATATTGTAATATTTTTTTTTCGAGAAGAAAAACGTCTTAATATAGCATGCAGAACACTGATGGAACATTGTTAAAGTCTTAATAAAAACCACTAAACCCTCTCAAAAAAAAAAAAAAAAATAGTATGTGGGTGAGGTCCTCAGGGTGCCCTTCACAGCGTGGGCATTGCTCTTCCCCCCATAAGCCCTCTACGATGCAAAATTTGCATCATTGGGAGGCTTTCATGCCCAATTCTTTAGGCGAACATCCGTATCTAGGGGGGAACCTTTGTCTTCCAGATAAAACGCCACTCCTCCCCAACGAATGAAGGTGTTGCTGGTGTAGCCATATCAATAGCTAAAGTGTACGCGCTACTACTAGGAGTGTGCAGATGACGGTTCGAACCGGAAAAATCGGCTGAACCGATTTTTTGGTTCATATCGAAAATCAAACTGAAAAAAATAATTCTGTTTTTGGGTTTGTTTTTTATAAGTTTCAGTACAATCGATCAGTATGATTGACCTGGTTCGGTTGATCGTACCGAACCGATTTACCGACTTATAATTATGTTTAAATTTTATAAATTATATATAATATATTATTATATTATATAATATATAGGGTAAATTATAGTTAGTTCTCCTGAGGTTTGGCATAATTACAAAAAAACCCTCTCAAATCTCAATCTTAGAACTGTTGGAGTTTCAAAGTAAATTCAAGAATAAGAAGTAAGTAAGAAAGTAGGTTGTTGTGTAAAGTCTACTATTTTATTAGACTTGTGAAAACTTTAAATACAACTCAAAAAAGAAAACAGAAAAACGTCAAACTAGGACTCATGGAGTACGTTTACATGACTAACAACTCCCTAAAAAATAGAAACAACTACTGACTAAGTTATTTGAAACAGTTAAAGTAACTTCTGCTCACTAAGTTATTTGAAACAGTCAACATAACTTTGATGAAGAATTTAAAAAATGAAACAGCTAAGAAACTCTAGTTGGACAGAAAATGCAGCAACCAAAGTACAACTTCAACAAGAACTCAAAATAAAAAAAGTCAAATCTCCATTTTCCTCATTGAGAATCTGAGATTGACTTGCTCAAGCATCAACATCGAGTCGCTGACACGAGAAGCAAAGGAAGGAAGGGCCTGAAGGCTGTCATCGAGAAGAGCACAGGTAGCTTGATGCTGAGTCGCAGTCGCACTGAGAGGGCGGAGGTCGGACTGTCGGAGTCTTCGCACTGAGAGGCGAGAGTGGAGCTGGTCGGAGAAAATTATTTTTTTAAAAAAACTTAACTACGATTTTTTGGTTTTTAAACAAAAAAAAAAAAAAAACAAATGGTCGGTAACCGAAACGACCTGGCCTTTTCAATTTGATATTCGATTCACCATTTTGGAGAATCGAAAAATCGGTTAACTGAACTTCCAGTTCAATTCGGTTACCAAAACCGAAATGCACAGCCCTACGCGTTACTAATCGTGAATTGCCCTTTCTTGTCATAGTGCCAGATCATCTCATCCCTAGACAGGTCTTCCCCAAGGGAATTTAGAGGACAATTTCCGCATCTTGGGGCGCAAACTCCAATCTGATTGGGGACTCATTCTAGCTCCTGCCTGACGCAATGAGGGCCGACACTTTCGCACCCGATTGCAACATTTTGGGCCCCAAAATAAGCTGGAATGTGGTTGGCCACGATAACCAAGGGTGGCTCACTATCAGCGTTGTCTAGCCGTCCTTAATTTGCCATCGGATCCCTGCTACCAGCAAGTCCCTAGCTCCAGAAAGCAACCGCCAGGTGAAGGGGGGCATGGCCCGATTCGGCAACGAAGATGTTGGTCCCAGGAAAGTATTTCTGCCGCAATACCTGCCTCTAACAACGTCTTAGGGTTCATAGCAACTCGCCAAGCTTGCTTCGCCAATAGCGTGATATTATGCTCCTTCAGCCGATGCATTCAGAGACCCCCTGCCGTGAGTGGTCGACAGATTTTACTCCAAGAGACCCAGTGCGTCCTTGTTTCCAGCGACCCATGCCAAAAGAATCTGGCGGTCATGCTCTTGAGTTCTACTAGGAATGAATCCAGAATCCGAAAGCACCTGATCACATAAGTGGAGATCGTTCGCACCACGGTCTTAATCAACACAGCCCGCCTAGCTTGGGGTAGCTTCTTGGTTGTCCAGTTATTCAGTTTCAGCCACACCGATGAGGGCAGCCCTAGGTACTTTGTCTGTTTAGGGACTGCCGATACCCGTAGAATTGCAGCCAACTCTTCACGAAGGTTGGAGGCCACATTGCAACTGAGCATGATTGTCGACTTCTGAAGGTCGATGCGCAAGCCGGAGACCATCTCGAACTAGTCAAGCAAGTTGTTGACGCACTCGATCTCCTACCGCGACGCTGAGCAGAAAACAAGAGTGTCATCAACGAAAAAAGATGTGGACATTCGCAGTGCAAGGCGGGAGACTTCAACACCCTTCAGCCTTCTTACACACTCCGCACAACGGATCATTGAGCTGAAAACTTCCGCACAAAACAAGTAAAGGTAATGAGACAAAGGGTTTCCTTGATGGAGGCCCTCTTCGGGTACGAACAACCAAATTGTTCGCCATTGAGTAAAAACGAATATGTGACAGACGAAACACAAGCATAATTAAAGACACTACTTTCGAATGAAAACTTATTCTAGTAAGCACGCTCTAAAACAAGCCACTCCACGCGATCGTAGGCCTTACTGGCATCAAGCTTTAGAGACACATGGCCTTCTTTGCCCCACGTCTTATAGTAAGAAGTGATTGATCTCATTTGCTATTAACATGTTATCGATTATGGACCTACCGGGGACAAAAGCTGACTACGATGGGGAGATAAGAGAGTCGAGGAAAGGTTTCAATCACTTAGCAACAGTTTGTTCATGCTGCATGCGAGCTGCTGGGAACAAGTTTGCCCATCTTGGGGTGGAGCACACTCGGTCAACCTCACCCGTATTGTGGTTCGTCTCATCGATTGCACTATGTGAAGGGGTATCCGAGGAACCCTATATCCTACAACTCACAGTCTAACAAGCACATACGGAATTCTTGTGCCCGGGGTATCAAGCCCTCATTCTCGTTCACATACAAGATTCATTAAAGTCGCATACGCATAGCCATGCCCTTGTAGATAGACGGCCGAGCCTACGTAGCAAGTTTCATGTTTTCTTGCGTTTCACCACCTCGGGGTGCCCATAGAAGCCTGTGAAGTGCCATCAATCTGGGCCGTCCTCGTCTGAGATAGATGTGTCTATGTGGTGGACGGAGAAGGATTGAATCCATACGTCAAGATCTTTACGTTAAAGAGTGCCAAGCCACCCCCTTTTCCAATTGAATCCACCCCAATTCTATTGTAGTTTAGGTTTTCTCGTAAACGATCCACTCTCCTAGCCTTGCACTTGGTTTTGGAGAGAAAAATCAAGCTGGGGTTATGGAGCCTAATTTGCTCCGATAAGGTTCGAACTGTCTAAGGGGGCCTGAACCCCTGACAATTCCACGCTAGGATTTTCATGGTGTCCAATGGGACTGCAGCGTAGTCTCATGCCAATATCAAATCTGTGACCTCATCCTCTAACTGTAAGCGACGTTTAGGTGCATGCACTACTACCAAATCCTACTCAATGATTGTAATACCGTGCCATCCCGTCTGACTCGGGCCTCGACAGTCACCTCGCCCTCCTACCTCTTTTCGTGCTCCCCTGTCTACCCCTGGCTCCAGTTGTAGTAAAGCGGAGTGGGATCATGATTAGCACCGCCTCAGTGAGTGTCGTGGTGTCAATGGGTTGGAGGCCACCCCGAATGCACTCGCATTGCGCCTTGCCTAATGTCTCTGTAAAACTCAGCGGGCCCCATTGTTGTTGTCCTTGGACCACCATATGTTCTGTGTGCCCTAGACCCTCATCTGTACGCTTCTCCCATTCCTCGACCAGTTAGTCCCACTACCACTTAATTCGCAATACCCTGCCCCTGTGGCCCATTTCCCTTTATCTAGTGGCCGTTGCCCAAGCTTAGCACTCGCTTGTCGACCCTCTTAGGGAGTATCCCTTTATTGACTACCCTGAAAAGTGCTGCGGGCCGACCTGAATTCGCCGAAAATAGTAATTAGTTTTTTTTGGCTCTTGGCATCGCTGGGGTTTGAGTTGGAGGCTTGTTCGTAGTCCTGACCGACGGTTGAGTTTGAGGACGTCCCTTAATTGGCGTTGGTGCTCTCAACTAGGGACCATATGGTGTGTCTTCCCCTAGATCTGTGAACCCTCGGCAAATCTCAATTCACAGTATTTCGTGATATGGCCTAGACAACAACATAGATAGCAAAAGTTGGGGACCCTCTCATATGTGAAATTCACTAGTTGCTCGTCCCCTGTTGTTTTACGTATTTTCAACACCCTCTTCAGCGGGTTATTGACGTTGATTGTGGCTTGGATGCTTAGTGAGGCGCCCTACGCGCGTCCTGCGTCGTCCATCTCCATATCCCCAAAAATACCCAGTTTATTGCCTATGTGAGTTGCAATGCCGAGATTCATTCAATTTAGTGGCAAGTCATGAATGTGCACGTAAAAATCGCACTAATTAAAGTCGATACGCATAGGGTTGTCATCTGGACCGATCCCATTCAGGATTAGTATGTTCTTCTCGAAGCTCTATGGATAACCCTCTAGCGCTCGTTGGCTATCTAACACGTGGAAGAACTTCATAAGGATCCGACCTTCGAGTAGTTGCTTAAACTCCATACCCCGAACCAGGAGGATCATGCTCCAAATTGACACATAGTGGCCTTCGAAGTTATACGTTTGTTGCGGTAGCACTCGTCTCACCAACAACAAACCAATGTTGTCAGCATCTGCCTTCCATAACCCATCAGCGATAATTCCTCCATCTTCCTCGTCCTCCATCAAACGAAGGGCACGATTCATTCTCCTTAACACCCGATCCTCGTCGCCCATGCTTTCGTAATGAATGAGATACTTGACACGTCCCTCCTTAAGCCCTTGATCCCTTTACCCGGAGATGAGGCCGGTCCTACCACAAACACGGGACAACATACAGAAGTAACACGCAGAAACTGTCAGCAAGATTACTAAAAGAAAACCGAAAGGAAACCTAAAGGAAAACCTAGCACCAGACAAGAAAACTAAGAAAGAAAGTTAAACAAAACCCTGAGAACCCTAGAGAAAGAAAGAAAAACAAACGCAAAGTCGAATATTAAACGCCTCGCAGGGCCAAGTCACCCCCGTATCCGCTGGATGTCAGTAAAGTCGTGATCGCCAGAGAGAGCAGCAAATCAAATTCTCATCGGAAAGGACCGTCGAAACAAATGTCGGAGCAAACCCTAAGCGAATAACCCTAAACACTCCAATTCCCCCGTGCAAGAGAGAACTCAAGACTCCTGGGCAGGAGAGAACTTGATATTGTAATATTTTATATATAATAATACTTGCACAAATTATACTATTTATTCAGGCTTAAGGCCTTCGGGTATGTCATTTTGGTTGACAATATATGAAAGGACTAAAATATCTTTATGTACACTTATTTTTTTCCCCACAAATGACCATATTTATAATTAATAATTTTTATTAGTAATTTTTTTATGTGAATTTAAAATTAATTCACTGTATCAATTCTTTATCATTTACTCATTTTATCTTCACTCTCTTTAATTTAAAGGTAAATTACATTTACGCGCTCTGATGTTAGGCCAAAAATACAAATATTTTTTATTTTTTACAAAATTATAAATACACTCATTGAGGTTATAATTGTAATTACAACTACACATTCTATTTGGAGGCAAAGCTTACAAAAACATCCTAGAAAAATATTACACTAACACCCCTTAAGAGTTGTGGCTGTAAATTTGCAAAAGACATAAAGTGTTTATGTATTTTGACATTAACTTGAGAAGCGTCAATGTAATTTTATCTTTTATTTAATTAATAATCATAATAAAATATAAATTACGCACATGTATTGAATAAGCTTTACTTGCTATTAAACAAGCTATCTTTTTTCCCGCATTATTCCACATTATCTTTACATTGATATATATATATATATATATATATATATAATCCATTTTCATACTCTTGCAATGATTTTCTTTTGTCAGTATAATTTCAAATGAAACTTTATAATTTATTGGTACATATTAAATATCTACTATTTATTAAATTTGAGGGGCTAGAGTAATCATATTTATTGACAAAATATATATTAATTAAAATATCCTCAAACATATTTATTTTAAATAAAAAGTTCTTGAATTTATTCTATCGATAATAAATTATTCATACATATTTAAAATCGATGAAAATTATTTAAAAAATAGCAATTCAATCAATTATTATTTTATTTTTATGTAACTAAATAAAAATTGGCATAATTGCACATTTATTACAAGTTCAAATAAATATCTTCTAATCAAACTATCCTTATACATCTTCACTTACTAATAACGGTAGGATGTACATTTCACCCTTATAAAGTTAGTTTGGTTGTAAAATATTTGTTTGACCTGCAATAAATCTATAATAAGTCAATTATAAATATAAATTTTCATACAATTTTTATTGCTGATGTCAACAAATTATATGAATTTTACTAATCGAATGAATTTATTTGATGAATGAAAATAAACATCAGGCATACTAAAATATAATTTTTCAAATTATTAAAAATTTACGTATAATCATATCAAACGTTGTAAAAGAGTGTAATATATTAATTGGAGGAGAAAAATGCACTTTTGGTCCCATAGGATATGGGGTGTTGCAATTTTGGTCCCATGGTTTACGGGCTCAGCACTTTTGGTCCCACAACAATCAAAAGTGTTGTACTTTTAGTTCTTGTGGAACCAAAAGTACTGAGTCCGTAAATTATAGGACCAAAATTGCAATATCTCATATTCAATGGGACTAAAAGTGAATTTTTTCCTAATTGGAGGCAGATATTTAAGTATAAAGGGCCGAATATATGCTTAAACAAGTAACAAATGAATTCATTCCAGCCCAAAAGTGGAAACCCCACCAATCGGCACGTGCTGCGCACAAAAGCACTCCTTCACTCAATTGCCATCCAATCGACAAGTCGTTTTCGCTTTCTCCCACTAAAATCTCAAACCCTAATTTCATCGGAATCTCTGCGCAATCCTCCCGCATTTCCGCACCAAGGTAATTCTTTTCTATTTCTCCCCTTATTATTTCTTCCCCAGGGAATCGGATTTCAGGACAATTTTCCACGGAGAAAGTCTGAAAGATATATAGCGAACCCTAATTCTCTGTTGTTGAATTGAAATTCTCCGCCGGCCGTTTCTTCACACTCTTTGGCTGCTAAGAAACGTAGAATAAGAAGTTCGTTTAGTTCTGCTTTTGTTTCGGTTTGATATTTTGAATTAAATCTAAGCCCAAGTTGTAATTTGCCGAGTTTTTGGTTTTTGTTGTTTTCGGTTAAATGATTATTATTTCTTATTTTCTTGTTTTGATGTTGTAGGACTTATAAATGGCCGATGCTACAGTACTCAACGGAGAAGTTGCCGATGATCGGACGGTGGAAATTGACGAAGATGAAGCTTTGTCAAAAATTTCTGGGCTCAACCAAATGATTTCTGATCTTGAGCGGGAAAATGGGATTACCATTAAGGAAAATGAGGGCTTTAAGAAGCAAATTCAGGAATTGGAGGCCTCTGTAAAAGAGTTGAGCACAGTGAATGTGGATTTGAAGAAGCAGGTGGAGCAAGCAGAATCAGAAAATAAGGCCTTAGGTGCGGTGGCGGCTCGAGCAGCTGAGCTCGAAGCTGAGGTGTCAAGGCTGCAGCATGATTTGGTGTCGACGATGAGTGATTTACAGGAATCGACTGTTGAATTATCGGACTTGAAGAGGGAGTTGGAAGGATTGAAAGAGAGGGAGAAGGAGAAGGATGTTAACTTGGAGGCAATTGGGAAAGAGAGAGATTTGTTATTGTCTAAGGTTGAGAAACTTGAGGGAGTTGAAAGCAGTTTGAGGGGTGAATCGGATGGGAAGGAAAAAGAAATCCGGAGTCTGAAGAAGAATGTTGAGGAGTTGCAAGTGGTTGTCGAAAGTAGTAAGAGCT
The DNA here is from genome assembly GCA_034509735.1 of Sesamum alatum. Lineage (NCBI taxonomy): Eukaryota > Viridiplantae > Streptophyta > Magnoliopsida > Lamiales > Pedaliaceae > Sesamum > Sesamum alatum. The sequence continues at coordinate 45,310,207 of JACGWO010000001.1, read as the reverse complement.
TGGAGAAGTTGAAGAATGAGTTGGAGAAGACGATTGAGAAAATGAAGGAGGAAATTAGCGGTCTAGAAAGTACTTTGGAGGAGAAAGAGAAGGTGATTAGTGGGTTTGAGATGAAGGAAAGAGCAGTCGTTGGTGGTGCTAACGGTGATGCTACCATTGAGAGTGAAAAGAAGGGACTAATTGGGGGTTTGAAACAAAAGGATTGGTTGGTGGTCGGGGGCTCAACTGTTGCTGCTGTTGCTGTTGCGGGAGTTGCCTGCTACATACACGCTGCAAGGAAACATTGATTTGGATGCTTGACTTTGCAGGAACTTAGAGGTTAGGAGGAGTTCTTTTCTAACCGAATGATGAGGAGTTTCAGTTTTGATCAAAGGTGTTTTTTTGGTTTTTGTCTTTATTAAGTTTGGTAATCTTAGTCAACAGCACTCTATATTTGGTTACATTGTTGTGGAATAATGTTAGGGAATACTCCATATTATTTTCTTTGGAGAACTGCATGTGTTGAATGCGGAAGGCATATACTTCCACTATATTTAAAGATGTTTTGGATATTGTCTCGGAACCTGAAGTGGTTGTATTTTATGTAGTTTCTTATAGAATGTTAAGTTTGGGCATACGCGTTGTACTCTGTTTAGCATGGTTATATGCGTTACATATGTAAATTTTTTGAAAGATCTCTTTCTGAATTTGATATAATACTTGCAAGCTGCTCGTTTCTTATGGTTTAAATGATGAATAGGTTCTCTAGAACGAGGTTAATCACTTTATTTGTTTTGAGAAAGAGGAGTTAAAATGGATACACAAGACTGACATTTCTTGGAAAATTAGTTGACGCAACCGACTTGTGTGGTAAAAACCGCTGGTCCCTATGTCCTGTTGGCCAATAATGCATGAGAAATTTGAGTTTCTGGAATCTTGTACTGCTCATGGCAGTTTCGTTTGCAAGATGTTTTGCTCTGCAGAGTGGTTGTGGTCGAAGTCTTTGAGTTGGCATGTTTATGTGCTTTATAAATCTGATGTTTGGTTATGTTAAGTTGGAATAACACCTTGTTCAGCAAATCAGTTTTGGAATGGAAATGTGTGGATCTGCTGATCTATGTATTTGGATGCATGCAGAAAATGTTACATCTTCTTTGACTTCCTTCAGATTTTCTGAATATATTTGTTGCACCTAATTTTTCCAATGATAAATTCTCTATTTAGGTCTGAGTTCCTCCATTAGTCTTTGTCTTTTGTCTATTTCTCATCACTAAGGTAAGGAGTAATTGGATTGAAGAGTAACTTTATTACTCGAGGTGAGGACTGGTTAGTGGAGCCGTTGAAGCTTTATATGACTTGTGCAATTAGTTTAAAGTCCAATATGACAGGAATAGAGGATTCTGCTCTTTGGTGTTGTCAATGTCTTAGAGTTAGCATCTCGTAAGCCACTATAGTAGAGAAAACCTATGCTTTAGTTTGAGATCATGACGCTTTAGTTTTAGCAGTACATTTACAAACAACTGAAAATAGGGCACTGATAATAGACTTATGTTGTATTTGGATCCTAATACACAGGGAGAGACTGAACAAAATGGAAATCATCTGTTGAATCTTGTAACTACTAATGTAGTAATGTACTGTGTCTAGTGTGTTAGATCCAAGTTCATAAGTTAGTAAGAAGTCGATGGATGGAAGTAGGGCTTCAACATGAGTCGAGTTAGTTCACTGGGCTGCTAAATTCAAGTTTCTAGATTAGTAAGAAGCAAAAATAGATAGCATCATAGTGAAATTTGCAAAAATCTTGTACAGCTGAAAATTGAGACAACACTCGCAAGAGATTTCATTAACTGAAATCTTTGGAAAAAGCCCAGAATCGACATGATCATGGTGATATGCTAACACAAAACTCTGACAGCAATTTTTCTGAAGTTGAGTTCTTTCCTGCATGTTTGAGCATTCAGCACTGCTATGTTCTGCCAGGAACACACCCAGAAAGAGTGAGCATATATTTTCTGCCTCTGATGAGAAAAAGTATTGATTTTGTGTTTATTCAACTGAATTTGTTGCAATAGTTCCTCACCAGAATCACTGTTCAGAAGGTCGCAGAACATCAAGTAAACCACAGCAGTTCATCCACGAAGCCCGTGTTGCTGTTGTCACAGCAACAAATGGCTGTCCCATGTTTCAAATGCAGAGAAAACAGTTAGCTGGTATTTGCAAATTATTGCAAGAAAATAATACAGCAGCAGCTGTTTAATATCACAACATGGAAAACAGATTGTATCAATACACCATACCTGAGAATGCATCTCTGCTTCTGAGGAGTCTGCAGCAGCCTCCCTGGACACAGACTTAACATCCTCAGATGATTCGCCAACGTTTTCTGAAGTTGGTAACGTCTCCTCAGTTCCCATTTTCTTGAGAGAAGCCCATGGATCAGACACAAGAACCAACTTCTCAACTTCTTTTCCCACCTCAGTCACATTCTCCACCAGGGACTTTGCAGCTTCAATGAATTCTTCTACATAAGGCTTCACTACCGAGTCAAGGTGAGTCCCGGCCTCAAGAATTTGGCCTAGCCCCACCGTCCCCTCTCCCGTCTTCCCTTCCACTGCTTCAGAGCTGCTCCCCGCAGCCTCTTCTTTCCCTTCATCGCTGCCGGTTATGGTTTCAGCTTCTGCCTTTGAAACGGTACTCGTAGAATCATCCATTTCCACTGCAGAATCTGGTTTCCTTCTCTAGGTCGAAGTTATTTGTGACCTCAAACTATTTAAAGTGTGGCTCCTGAGTTACAGGAGTTGTGAGTTAGTGGATGATCACCACCATGCAGAAGGATTAAGAGGCGTGCACGTTGAGATGGAAAGGTAGGTGACAGTATCACATCCATATCATACTAGATTTTGTTAAAAGGGTTAATTACACTTAGAACCCCTCGAAAAATACGAATTTACACTTTACTTCAAAGAAGTTTTAAAATTATATTTACACTCTCTTCGAAATTTTACACCTGACTCCCCGTTATTAGGGTTTGGGATGGACAATGCTGATATCATCAACAAAACTTACATTATTATTATTATTTTTTGGTCTTACCATTATCTAGCATTTTCTTGCATATTTTTGTACTTATGAGGGAATAAATGTCATATACCACATATGGAGTGAGGTTATATATTACAAGTATCCCGTTATAAGTACAGAGTTATTGCATAGCAATATCAAATGAGGGGTAAAATTAAAACTTTATGTATTTTTTTTACAGACGTCAGTATTTTCCGTCCAAATCCTAACGAAAGGATGTCATGTGTTAGTGGTGAACTTTCGGACGGGGTGTAAGTATAATTTTAAAACTCTTGTGAGGAAAGTGTAATTTCATACTTTTAGGAGGGGTTTAAATATAATTAATCCTTATTTAAATGCTTAATATCATCTTAGGACTAAAATTGGCTAACAGACATATATTATGGTATGGAGAAAAACAGATAGTTGAACAAAAAAAGTGAAATTAGAATATATACTTGAATGGGTTATAGAGTTCAAAATAGATGTTTATGTCATTGTAAGAAATCTGGAGACACTTTGATGAAAGCGTAGTTCTTGACAGCTATGATGGAACTCTTGTTGACTCGGTTAGTGATTAAATTTATTGTGGCCATCGAATGAAAGGAATCTAACCATCACGAAATGTTAATTTAATTAGAATTTTCGAGACATTGTTCAATTGGTGACAGTAATTCACTAAGGCACTAGAAATTAAATTAAATTTTTGCTGAATTAAGTCCAGGGTCGATTAGATCAAACATTGTAGATCAGCTACGACCCGTATTTGTTATACTTGTTCAAAATAACGAGTTCTATGTCTTTAATGAGGTTTAAACTCGTGAAAAATTTAAATAAAACAATTAATTACATCGTTTTATCAAATATCAAACAAAGAACTAATCAAGTTGAAGGTATAGTCAATACAAATATGTCATACAACATTTACAAAATAATTTTCAAGTACTTCTCCCAACTGACATTATATCATCCAATTAGTCATAATACAAAGGTGAAATGTCTAAGTATTTCATAAAATAATAATATTAAATAAAAATTTTATTGTTGACGTCGAAATATTTTGGAATAAATTACCAATTAAAATCCAATTAAATTGACTGATAAGTGAGTCCCAAAATGATAATCCATAATAAATTTGGGCTTATCGTATAAAAAAAATTAATTCATTTGATCTTATCTATTTTTATGGGTTAATCCAAAATAAATACAAATTTATTATTTTGGGTTGGCTAAATTGGGCCAGGTACATGTTCAAAATGCATCCGTCAGAAGACTAGTCCATGTCAGAGCCCACGAAGATAAAGCCCAATGGAAGTAAGCCCAAGCTGCCAAAGCCCAACTCACACCTATAAATAGAAGCCTCAACCTCATAAAGGGACACATACATACACATACAACACATAACAACAATCTAGCGAGAGCCAGTCCAAAGCATTTTGCAACGACGAAACTGTGCTATTACAAGGCCTCGATACAATATTTGAAGGTAGCACGTGATCGTCTTCTACAAATCAGAGGGAGATTGCACATCTGATTAAAGAACAAGCTCCAAGCCCTTGAATCCATATTCGTTGAGAAGAATCAGGGGGTTACTTTAAATTCAGAAATTGTAAACCACTATTATTCAAATCTATAGATCTTATTTTGGTCCATATTTTTCTTGTCTTGTAATTATTTTTTGCAGACACGAAATTTGTGTAAACAAATTTTTAGCATGCTCGGTGGGACAAATTTTGCCCCTCATCCCTTCATCCTACGTCAGAAGTGAAATCATCACTTCCACGCATTCAATGGCACCAAAGAAGAACCAACTCGCCTTGAGTGAGAAGAACACCATCAACTTAACTACTGCCAATCAATCCTCCACCAGGGGCAAGATTGTGGACACCACTCCTTCCGATGGCTTGAACTAGGCAAGCCCTACCGAGATCAACTCGAAGTCTACTCCTTTTGTCACTCTCCTTGCCATGATGACCGAGGCCACGACGATGGAGGAACAAGTCGCTCAAATGGCCCAAGCTATAACCGACCTCCAAAAGATTGTGGAAGACAAAGATCTCCAGATTACTCAATTGATGAACAAATTTGAGCCTACCAACATTGGGGAATCAAGCCACAATCACTCGTCTGCTTCAAACCACATTGAAAAAGAGAAGCAAACGGACGAAGAACCATCGAAGCAAGAGTTCGTACAAAAATCTAGTCATTCCGCAACCTCCAGTGCTGCGTTGATTGTCACCAACAACTATAATAGATAATCGCCAGCACCATCAAAGCTCAATATGGTGGATCTGCACAACACTCACCCGCCATACACCAAGAGAGTCGACACCTTGAGGATGTCGATAGGCTACCAACCATCAAAGTTGCAGCAGTTTGACGGAAAAGGCAACCCAAGCAAAATATCGCCTACTTCATCGATACGTGCAACAATGTTGGTACCGATGGCGGCCTCTTGGTGAAACAATTCGTCCGATCACTCAAAGGTAATGCTTTTGATAAGTATGTAGACTTAGAGCCTGAGTAAATTGATAGTTGGGACGAGATGGAGAAAGAGTTCCTCAACCGTTTCTACAGCGCTCGGCGCACAGTGAGCATGATTGAACTCACCAATGCAAGGCAATAGAAGAATAAATCGGTTGTTGACTATATCAACCGTTGGTGTGCCTTGAGCTTGGACTGCAAGGACAAACTTTCAGAGGTGTCGGCCATAGAGATGTGCATCTAAGGTATGCACTGGGGGCTTCTCTACATTTTAAGGGATCAAGCCAACAAACTTCGAAGAATTGACTACGCGTGCCTATGACATGGAGTTGAGTATCGCCAACCACAAAACCGTCTTCCCGATCGATGATCTATGAAAGATTCGAGGAGAGGCGAGAAATTTGTCAAACAAAGTGTAAAGGAGTCCACGGCCATCAAAACGGCTCCTGTCAAGATCTCTTCAAACGATAAAAAGAATTTGGAGGAGCCCAAGGACCAACGTATAACGAGCGATAGACGTCGGCCCACGCTAAAAGAACTGCAAGGAATACCCGTTCCTCGACTCTGAGGTGCCCTACATTTTCAACGAACTCTTGGAGAGAAAGTTCATTAAGTTGCCAGAGTCAAAGCGTCTGGACGAAGTCGGGAGGGTGAACGACCCCAAGTATTACAAGTATTGTTAGCCATCCCATAGAGAAGTGCTTCGTGGTCAAAGAGAAAATCATGGCCCTAGCCAAAGAAGGGAAGATGATCCTGGATATCAAAGAGACAACGAGGGCAAATGTCGCCAGCATTACTCCGGCGAATAATGTGCAAGTCTCGAAGGAAAAGCTAGAAGCTAAGCAATCCACTACAACAACATCGTCCTTACTTCAGTTCGGGAGTCTTAAGCCAATACAGGTAGAAGTTTCGCCCGTCAATGAAGAGAAAGAGGAACCCACCGACGATGATGAAGGATGGACCCTCATGGCGCGTCGACAAAGACAAAGACGGCGTGTTGACAAGCTTCACCCTTCGCTCTTGAGCACGCCACGCTTAAACAAACGCCCGAGGGGTGCGTAAATGAAAAACAAGTCAGAGAAGATGGCCCGTCAGTGCCTTCCGGTAACTTTAGAAGAGTTTTTCCCACAGACATTTTTTAACGGAAGAATAAGACCGCTAGTGCTCCTCCATACAAAGATAGAAGACAACCGCTAGTCTCTTGCTGCACCACCATATCCCTCACCGAGGACTTATTGCTTGGCTCAAAGCCGCACAATCGACCACTCTTCATCTTAGGGTTCATACAGGAACAACGGATAAATGACATACTCCTATATGGTGGGTCTGCTGAGTGCCAAAATCTACCATGAAGAAATTGGCCATAGCCCTAGAAGACTTGTCCCATAGCCGTCTGACCATCCAAGGCTTTGATCAAGCAACTCAACGAGCCATTGGCATGACCTGCCTTGACCTCACTGTGGGAAAATTAAAAACGAGCACTCTTTTCCACGTCATCGATGCAAGAACCTCCTACAACCTGTTGCTAGGAAGGTCGTGGCTGCATGAAATGGAGTTTTTCCCTCCACCCTCTACCAATGCTTCAAATACATTAAGAGCGGGGAAATCATGAAAGTTGATGCTGACATGAAACCTTTCATCGAGTCAGAGTCATACTTCGTTGATGCAAAACTCTACCTTGATCCCGACACCATGCTAGAAATGTTGCCCACGAGATTTTCGATTGGTCATTCCATCGAAGAGATACACCCCGAGGCTATGCCCTCTGAAAACAACAATGAAGAGGTCAGTAAGGTGACTACTAATGAAGCCCCGACCCATCAAAGGTACGAGTTCAAGAAACCACCCTACTCGCCGGTGTTCTGATATGTGGTCCGGGCAAATGCCAAAGGAAAACAAAACCAACTGAAGCAAGATGTTCCGCTACTCTTCAAGAAAATGAGACAATTCAAAGAGCCAAGGGCCAATGACTTTCAAGGAATCAAGAATGAGTTAGTCATGCTAATCACTGGATTACGCCCACTAATTTCAAGCGACTCTCCTCTTTCAAAAGACCAAAACAAAGAGATGCGGAGGACATTTAGTCTGAAAGCGTACCACCTTTTGGCGAAGTCCAGCTATGATATTTCGGGGCCATCAAGGCTCAACAAGTTAAATCCTGAGTTGACAGGAGAAAAAATCCATGGGTTGATAAAGGCGCAACACAGATTGAGAAGGAAAGGCTATCGCGTAGATCAACTCCGTACCGTCTTGGGTTTCTCTCCTGACGAGCCTGTGAAAATTAATACAAGAAAGAAATGAGCATGTAACTGCACAATATATTTTCGCAAATGATAAAAGCAATGAAGGTCAATGAATGAATAACAACCGTGTCTCAGTATTCAATTGGCTCGACACTCCTAATGCGCACATTTCTATTTTTGAACAACTAGGTGAGGCAGACGGGACTTCAACCACTAATACAAGGCGACGCCAGTGAGGGTCTGTGTTCGACCGCCTTGGAGACGACCATGCTCAACATGCTAAGAGAAAAGGTTGTCTTGACGAGACAAAAGAGCCAAAGAACAGTGGCGTAAGTGAAACACTTCATCTATCTCAACCCCGAGGAGGTAACACTTCATTTCTAATCATCTCTTCAGGAGGATCGCTAAGAATAAAACAACCTGTCGCCAGGGGACCAACGATTCATTCAACATTCCAAATGAAGAAGAGATAGAAGTTATCGTCAGCTCCAATCATGTCAGCATTGATGAAGGTTCCGACTCAGATGCTTCCGAAGATGAGGTCCAAAATGTTCCCCCACAGCTTGAAGATGGCGGACAAGCAACTGTTGATAAGCTCAAGGAATTGAATCTTGGCACAGCCGAGGAGCCGCGCCCCATATTTGTCAGTACACTCTTAAGCTCAGAGGAAGAGGAGCAATATTTCAAAACACTCAGCGAATATAGAGATGTCTTCGCGTGGACATACAAAGAGATGCCAGGTTTAGACCCGAAAGTCGTTATCCACCACCTTAGCATAAAACATGGAGTGTGCCCGGTAAAGTAGTCGCAAGGGGTTCTCCGTCCGGACCTCATCCCTCGCATCGAGACAGAAGTGAACAAGCTTATCGACGCTGGGTTCATTAGAGAAGTTAAATACCTGACGTGGATTTCTAGTATCGTGGCTGTCAAGAAAAAGAATTGCCAGATTCGCATTTGTGTTAACTTTCGAGACTTGAACAAAGTGTGTCCGAAAGATGACTTCCCATTGCCTATCATTGAACTCATGGTTGACGCAACTACAGGAGACCAAGCATTGTCTTTCATGGATGGCTCCTCAAGGTACCATCAAATCAGAATGTCACCTAAAGATGAGGAATCCATGACCTTTCCGTACTCCCAAGGGAATCTATTGCTATAAGGTAATGCCCTTCGGGTTGAAGAATGCATGCGCCACCTACCAACGTGCTATGTAGAATATCTTTGACGATTTGCTGCACGGCAAGGTAGAATGCTATGTTAATGACCTAGTCATCAAAACCAAGAAAAGAGAATAACACTTGGCGGACCTCCGAATAGTATTTGACCGCTTGAGGAATTACAACCTAAACATGAATCCTCTCAAGTGTGCCTTTGGAGTCACGTCTGGAAAATTCCTTTTGGCTTCATTGTTCGCCACCGTGGTATTGAAGTTGATCCTACGAAAGTGGACGCCATTCAGAAAATGCCACCACCAAACTTGAAGGAGTTGTGTAGTCTTCGAGGCAGTTTCGCGTTCATAAGGAGATTCATATCAAACCTCGCCGGAAGATGTCAACCCTTCAATCACCTCATGAAGAAGGATGCCCCTTTTCAGTGGGATGACAGATGTCAAAACGCCTTCGAAAGCATCAAGAAGCATCTGCTAAATCCGCCAGTCTTGGGAGCTCCAACACCCGGGAAGCCACTCATACTATACATAGCAGCGCAAGAACGGTCTGTGGTTGTGCTGGCTGCGCTCATGGCACAACGAATGAAGAAGGAAAAGAGAAAGCCCTATAATACTTGAGTAGGACTTTGACTGAAAATGAATTGAAATACTCACCCGCGGAGAAAATCTGCTTGGCACTGTTCTATACTATGATACGGCATATGGACGTGAAAATGGCATTCCTCAAAAAGATCTACATAGATCAGCCAGAGGGTTTCACGATCGCCGGAGAAGAACATAAGGTCTGTCGTCTCCAAAAGTCCATCTATGGCCTCAAACAAGCATCCCGAAGTTGGAACATTCGCTTTGACGAAGTTATACGAGGTTATGATTTCATCAAAAACGAATTCGACCCTTGTGTATACAAGAAGGTCAGTGGGAGCTCTATAGTGTTCCTGTTGCTTTATGTGGATGACATTCTACTAATAGGAAATGGCGTTAGAATGTTGGGTAACACAAAAGCATGGTTATCAACTCAGTTTTCCATGAAGGATTTGGGTGAAGCCTCCTACATTCTTGGCATCCAGATTGTCAGGGACAGATCTAAAAGAATGTTAGGACTAACCCAATACTCGTATATGGAGAAAGTCCTGAAAAGGTTTCGGATGGACAACTCCAAATGAGGATTCCTTCCCATTAGGCATGGGATCAAGTTGTCCAAGAAACAGTCTCCGCAGAGTGATGAGGAACTTGAAAAGATGAAAATAAATGCTTCTGTCGTAGGAAGCATCCAATATGCGGTCCACTGCACTAGACTTGACATCGCTTACACCTTAAGTGTAACAAGCAAATATCAGTCCTGTGCAGGAGAGGCATATTGGAATGCGGTCAAGGGCATCCTTAAGTACCTAAGGAGGACTAAGGAAATGTTCCTAGTCTATGGCAATGGAGAACTGATCCTGGAAGGCTTTAGCGATGCTAGTTTCCAGGCAGATGACGATGATGCCAAGTCTCAATCAGGCTATGTATTCAGGCTCAATGGAGGAGTGGTAGCATGGAAAAGTTCCAAGCAAGCAACCACTGTTGATTCCACCACTGAGGCCGAATACATATAAGCTTCAGAAGCTGCCAAAGAAGCGGTTTGAATGAGAAACTACATCCAAGAGTTGGGTGTGGTGCCTAGCATCGCCGAGCCCGTTGTCATCTTTTGTGATAACAATGGAGCCATAGCGCAAGCAAAGGAACCCAGATCTCATCACCGATCCAAACACATTCTCAGACGCTACCACCTTCTAAGAGAAATGGTGGGAAGAGGTGACGTTCGGATGGACCGAGTCAACTCAGCAGACAACACAGCAGATCCGCTGACAAAGCCTATGTCGCAGAGCGCTCATACGCAACATCTTGAGAAGATGGGGATTAGGCATATGGGCGATTGGCTTTAAAGGTCAAGTGGGAGATTGTTAGAATAGGTGACCATGTAGCCAATCTTGTTAGGCGAATTGTAACCTATGTTTGAACAATTTCGAAAGTTTAATAAAATCTTGATGAATAAGAAAGTGAAAATTCATTTGGCGCATACTTTACTTTTGCTCACTTTATCTGCTGTATAACTGTTCGCTACACAAACAAAGCCCACAGACTGAAATCACATTTCGGGGACTGGGACTACGCTTGGAGGTAGGTCCATGAAATTAGTTCCGCCGAATCAGTCTGGAAATCTCCAAGTCAAGGAATCTCGAAAATGGGTACCGAGATTTCACTTGAGACTTGCACTAAGCATCTACTGTCGTGTTTCGTCGAGGGGTCACGAGGGTCGTTTAAGCAGTGTTAGTGGGTTGGCCTGCTGGGGAGCGGCTAACTGAGGTGACTTGCGGGAACCGTCTTACGGAGGACCTTGAGTAGCGTCGGCTAGGTATGACGTGAATTCCCGGTTCCAACGGTACAGGTCAAATCCTTTGACTTGAGGAATTGTTGAGTTTACCTGTACATCGAGACTGTATCTTAGGTATGGTGAGAGATTGCCAAAATGCAGTTGAATAGTCATAAGCCATGTCTAGTGCAGCCACGGTGTACAACGTGACAGTAGTTTCCAAGAAAGGATCTGTCTCCTGTCAAGGGTGTTGACAGTTGTGTCTCACAATACTCTGTGTCTCGTCCCTAAAATCTGTGGCCACAGTAACTGAACAGAAGGGAAGGTTTCCCTGCGGCTTTTGGTAAAGGACAGACCGACACTTAGGTCCAAAATGGGTACCTACATATCTATGCCCTAGACCCTAAGTGGTGAGACCGTAGACGGAAGGATAGATGTACTGTAGAGCCTAAATGTTCATCCCCATGCATATTAACCTAGTCTCTAGTGCCGTGGACCGTTGCTAGACGGTCACCCATGGTGACGGGCGGATTCTAGGAATCCAACCAAGTCTAGCTGAAGGTGAACCTAAAGAGTCACACACAATCCACACACATGACGTATTTAATTTGGAATTAAATATTTGGAGAAATGGAACGATTAAATTGGATTTAATGGGGTCCTTCTTTTTTTGTGAAGAAATTAATTCCTTTTATTAGGTGAAAGGAATTTATTTAATAAATTAGATTTTTTGGAAATTAATTTAATAGGCTTGGAATAAATATTTATATTTGATATATTTATTTATTGCCTTTCAGATTATTTAAATAAGATTTAAATATTCCATTAAATTAATCAATGGTTGAGATTAAAGAGAGGAATCAATGGCTAGGATTGGTTTGACCAAGAAAGCTAGTAGTTGACTAGGATTTGACTAGGTCAAATCCTATTCAAGGAGGAGTCTTCAAACAGTAGGAATTAGAAGAGGAATATGATTCCTCCTCTATAAATAAACCTAAGTGTTCTCTTTGGAAGAGATGATGAAAAATTGAAGCACACACACACACATAGCACTCGGCCTCCTCTCTCTCTCTCTTGGCCGAAATCTCTCTCCCTCTCTTCCAAAAAACTCTTCCAAGTTCTTTTGTTTTGACAATTGAACTCTAAGGAGGGTTGGTCTCGTTAATCAATAACGTTCGATCAATCCATCCTCTCCAAATAAACATATACTTGTTCTTTCGCTAGCACGAAGATCAAGATACGTGGACGGATTGCGTGTACGAATTAGAGGGTCTCCCTTTCAAGATCTTGGAGCAAAACGGGGAACAACGCGAGTACCGGCTTGAAGACGAAAATGACAATCGGTAGGTTCCCGGTTTAATATTTTCGTCCCTTTTCTTTTAAACCCTATGGCCTCCATGATAAGTTTTGTATGTTTTATTATTCATGAGATACACCGAATGCCTGGGAGGTTCAAGGGAACACCCCTTGAACGTATTTATTTTATCTCGTTTATGCATGTTTAAATTCTTGCAATTTTAATTATACCGCGCTTCCGCATTTGCGCTACTCCCGGGCTGATCCACACACCTTTGCTAGGCTTACAACAAAGTCAAGAAAGACAACTTGGTCTTTTCTTCCGGCAGGCGTCATATCTACTCAAAGGATTCATGAGCGTGAATCTGAATCACATATCGAGGAAAGAGAACAAGATTGCAGACGCATTAGCCAACCTAGCGACCACCTAGGCTTATCTGAAGGTGAAACGACCAACATCCCCCTGTGCAATCGATGGGTAATTCCTTCACTCGCTATATCCGATCACGAGGACTCTTACGTCATCACGACAACTACTACTGATGATAAAGATTGGAGAAAGCCATTGATGGATTATTTGAAAAGTGGCAAACTACCAGATGATATTTGCCATAAAACAGAGGTGCGACGAAGATCATCCCATTTCATCCTGCACAAGGACATTTTGTATCAGTGGTCTTTCGAAGGTACTTACCAGCGCTGCCTGAACGGTGAGCAAATCGTCGAAGCCATGACAGAAGCTCATTCGGGAGTGTGTGGCGCACATTAATCCGGCCCAAAGCTCCACTTTAGAATCAAAAGGATGGGTTACTATTGGCCTACAATGGTCAATGATTGCCTAGAATATGCGAAGAAATACGAGTCCTGCCAACTACATGCCAACTTCATCCATCAACCGCTGGAGCCTCTTCATCCTACAGTCGCTTTATGGCCATTTGATGCATGGGGACTTATGTCGTGAGGCTTATCACACCTAAGTCATCTGCCGGGCTCATCTACATACTTGCAGCTACCGACTACTTTTCCAAATGGGCTGAAGTCGTTCCACTCAAAGAAGTAAAGAAGGAAACTGTAGTAGACTTCATCCATGTCAACATCATCTTCTGGTATGGGGTGCCTCGGCACATCATCACCAACAATGAAAGACCTTTCTACAACAAGGCGATGGACAAGCTATGCACACAATTCGGCTTCAAGCAACACAACTCTTCAATGTACAACGTCGCGACAAATAGCTTGGCCGAAGCTTTCAACAAAACCCTTTGCAACCTCTTGAAGAAGGTATTGTTGAAGACGAGGAGGGACTGGCACGAAAGGATAGGCGAATCACTATGGGTGTACTAGACGACACATCGGACCGCTACTCAAGCTACTCCATACTCCTTAGTCTATGGCGTTGAAGCCGTGCTTCCTTTGGAGAGTCAAATACCTTCGCTTCTCATCACGATACAAGAAGGACCCACTACTGAAGACAATGCTCGTTCGAGGTTGGAGGAGTTGGAAGCATTAGATGGGAAAAGACTTGAGGCTTAGCAATAATTTCAGTTCTATCAAGCCATGACGAGAGCATTCAACAAGAAAGTTCGACCGTAGAACATTTCAAGTTGGAGATTTGGTCCTAGCTACAAGACGACCATTTACCCTCTCATAGCGAATGGGAAATAAGTTCGTGTCCAAATGGGATGGCCCTTATGTGGTGAAAGAAGCTTACACGAATGGTTCTTACAAGTTGGTCGACAAAGATGGCCTGCTGACTGGTCCCATAAACGGCAAGTTCCTAAGCGTTACTACCCATGAAGACCGCGCTCCTTGACGCACGAGCCTAAACTGCATATTACTCCTGGCCCGCATGAGTATAAACTGAGCACGTCACCTCTTCTGTAATAAGAAAAAAGGAAAAAAAATTCAAATTTCTTTGAACTACATTTTGACTTGATCCTTTCGCGGGGTACGTAGGCAACTTGGGAAAATTCGATCAAGTTTAGTCATATCTTAAAAAAAAAAATCCCGTCTCTTTTCCGAGGAGCAACGTCTATATTAGTCAGTTTTACCTCTAAATTAAAGTCTTGAAATTTCAATTAATTGTATATTGAACGTTGCAGTTGTTCGCGGCAAAGACAATACAAGCAAAAAAAAATAAATAAAAATAGGAGGATGTTTCTAGAGGTACGTAAAGAGATTGAGTAATAGAAATGTTTTTATTGCATCAAGGAGATTCGTCTACATTGAAGGGAATGAAAAGACGAAACAATGAAGATAAACATCAAATTCTAAAGATTCAAGCAAATAAGCTAAAGCTTGCTAAGTCTTTCTTTCACTCCTCGAGAAGTGCTTCCATCTTCTCCAATTCTTCAACCTCGTTTTCGGAAAGATAAGGGGTATTTTCGAGCGTTAAAACCTTCTCCTTCTTGGTCACCACCTCCCTATGGAAATCGGTTAACCTCCCTTTGGCATCATGAACATTAGAATTGATGAACTCCTCCTTCCATTGCAGTTCCTCGAGTTGCCTCTTCAATACGTCTTGTTGGCTAATAACTTGGAGAATCTCGGCTTCAAGACTCTTCACCCCATTTGCATGTTCCTTCTCTCGCGCTTCGGTGGCCAGAAGATCACCCTTATCAAGTGAAGAGGCTCCTTGTAGATCTCCCGCGTGATATTTCGAGTGGATTCCAACTTGGTCTTCATATAATTGGAAGCGCCGCCAAAGAAAAGATTCAAGTGACTCTCTAGAGAGGATACGTCCTTCATGTACACGACCATCTCCTTGATCAAAGCATCAACAACTTCTCTCACCTTGAAAAGACATCGGAAAGGAGTGTAGACAAATTATTTTTGCGCCCAATCAAATGACGACAAGTGGAAACTATATATTATTTATCAATTATATTATTTTTTTCTACTTATATTTTAGAATTTACTAAATTAATTTCAAATATAAATAGTTAATTTAATTGATATTTCAATACATATTTCGTCATCAGATCAACGGCCGACAAGTGGCAAATGAGGTATTTCGACCAATCAAATCAAGATAAATATTTTAATATTATCTCTTCGAAAAATATAAAAAAAATTAAAGAGATAATATCAAAATGGACCAATCATGTCTTCTCAAATATTTAATGTATTATCTCTTTAAATTAAAATAAAGAGATAATACGAAATAGTGTTGAAGTTCACCACAACTCTACCTCTTTGACAGCTATATAAAGGGGTCCTTGGAACTCATTTAAGAAGACACACACACATACAATTGAAGACACAAGAGAGCACTCAAAAAGTTCCGAAATCCTCTCAAGCGCAAATCAAGGAAGATCCACAGCGTTCAAGACAAGATTCAAGGCGTTCGTCGCAGAAATCATCAAAAATCAGCGTTTAATTCGACAAGAAGTCCGAAGACCGGCGAATTAACATTATCAAGACAGAAGTCCACCTTGGCGGAAGATCAAAGTCTCAAATCCACCAAGAAATATTCTAAATTCAAGCCAAATATCTTCAAGTTTATAGCGTTTAATCCGGGAACAAGTCAGCGACCCCCGAATTAACGTTATTCAAAGTCAAAGTCAACGTCAAAGGAGATCAAACTTCGAGTTTCACATCCAAAGTTTCCAAAGTCAAAGGTCATGTTCTTGAAGAGAAGAATTAGAGGTTTTCAAGTAGAGATTTTGCACCCACAAATACTCAAATCAATTCAAGAAATTTATTTGTAATATTTTCTTATTTCGATAAATTCAAGAACACGAAAATTTATCTACAAATTTTGGCATGCGCAGTGGGACATCTCTACCTCTCATTTCTTCCCTTCATCAGAATCTGAGGTATTAGGATGGATACTCAAGGAAAAGTCATGAAGACGGTGAATTCCAAACTCGCCACAACAAAGTCTTCGAGTGCTAGTACAAAGAGTGTCGGTATTACTACGAGGACCATGTCAAAGAAACTTAAGGAATCTTCCCAGATGACTCATCCCATTGAGTCTACTTAGAAGGACATAGTCGTACCTAACCACGCAAGCGAAGATGACGAAGATAAATCTTCTCCGTCCTCTCCTTGCTCCGAGTCTAGCTACTCCTTCACAATGAATGTGGCCCCAGTCATGGTGACGAATGCCACAACCTTAGAAGAGCAAATTGCAAGCCTGACAAGAGCTATCGAGGAACTCACCAAGCGTGTCCTAGAGCAAGATGCCCAAATCACTAGGTTGATCAACAAGCCAAACAACGTTGAGACAAGCCATATTCGGGGAAAACAAGTCGAGGCTCATGATGAAGTAGGAATATCCACAAAGCATAATTATACCGAGAAGGATAAACCAGCAAAAGATCTTCAAGTCTCGTCCGATGGGTTGATTCCGATAGACCAACTAAAAGAATTCATTGAAGGAACCATCAGGAGCAAGATTGTGGGAAGCGCAATGTCATCCTTCGCCTACTCCAAGCCCTACACGCCAAGTATTGATAGCTTGAAGATGTTGATGGGCTACCAACCACCAAAGTTCTAGCAATTTGATGGCAAAGGCAACCCTAAGCAGCACGTAGCTCACTTCGTTGAAACATGCAACAACACTGGAACGTATGGAGATCACCTAGTCAAACAGTTTGTTCGATCACTAAAAGGCAATGCATTTGATTGGTATACTGATTCGGAGGCCGGTTCAATCGGCGGATGGGAACAATTAGAGCAAGAATTTCTAAATCGTTTCTATAGCACTCGGTGCACTGTCAGCATGATTGAGCTTACAAATTCTCATCAATGGAAGGATGAACTAGTCATCGATTATATCAACGGGTGGAGGAATCTGAGCCTCAACTGCAAAGATTGATTATCTGAAGCTTCCGCCATTGAGATGTGCATTCAAGGGATGCATTGAGGTCTTCGGTATATTCTTTAAGGAATCCTACCCAGATCATTTGAAGATTTAGCCACAGAGCACATGATATGGAGTTAAGTATGGCAGCAAGTGGAGTGGAAGGGCCACATGTCCAAGAACCATGTAGAACCAAGGAAAGGTAAGAAATCAAGAAAGGGGGCAAAACGTTTTCAAAATCTCCAAGCAAGGAATCAATGGCAGTGAATATAACGCCACTCAAGCTTAGGAGCGCAGCAAAAGACAACATTACCTCGAAGAATAACACTCCTTATGAGAGATCGCAAAGAGAATTAACTCTGAAGGAAATGCAAGCAAAGCAATATCCTTTTCTTGAATCTGATGTCCACGGCATATTTGATGACTTGTTGGATGTTAACCTCATCGAACTACCCAAAGCAAAGCGACCTGAAGAAGCCGAACGAACAGGTGACCCAAAATACTGCAAATATCATCATTTAGTTGGGCATTCAATACAAGATTGCTTTGTGTTTAAAGACAAGGTTATGCAGTTAGCTCGCCAAGGTAAAATCTCTCTTGAAGAAGATACCGCAACAACAAATGTGACCTCGATCAAGTGTGGGTCTTTTGACAGTAAAGCTATTTGCAATACCTCACGTGAGAACAATATTGCGATCAATAGGAGGCGCTGTCTAAAAAAGAAGATTCCTCTGATACTGATGAATGCATGTCCATCATTAGTTTCACCGATGAAGATTTGCTTCTTGGTTTAAAGCCTCATAACCGCCCCTTGTTCGTCGCTGGGTATGCACGTGAACAGAAGGTGAACAGAATATTGATTGATGGAAGCTCTGCAGTCAATATCTTACCCCTACGAACCTTGAAAGAATTAGGGATCCCAGTGAGCGAACTCTCAAACAGCAGCCTCATGATTCAAGGCTTCAATCAAGGAGGACAAATGGCTGTCGACATTATAAGGATGGAATTGTTGATGGACGATCACTATTTCATGTTATAGACACCAAGAATTCTTACAACATGCTTCTTGGCCACCATTGGTTGAATGAAAATTCTGTGGTCCTCTCAACATGGGATTGATGCTTCAAATACTGCTACAATGGTGTAGTGAAAAAGGTACTCAGTGATACCAAGCCTTTTACTGAAGCTGAGTCGCATTTCGTCGACGCCAAGTACTATGTCGAAACTGCCAAAAGAGGAAAAGAGATTTCGCCCTCAAAATAACCAAAGTCACATGATGACCGGAGCATGAGGAGAAATAAGCTATCCACCATCGAGGCTGAATTTTCAAAGAGCCTGACTCTACCATTAACTCAAATCAACATGAAGCAACTATCGAAGCCATCACTTAAAGGATTTGTTCCCTCAACCCAAGAGGAATAAAAAGAACATGAGACGTTGGCCATAGATGGAGAAGGATATGATCCCAAAGTCTTCATGCTATTTTTTAAAGCCGGGTATAATCCAGAAGAAAGGCTAGCTCTTGGAAAACTTTCTCCTGAAGCCACCAATAAGAAGCTCCATGGACTCAACAACACACAAGTACTGTTGAAGGAAAAGGGGCATTCAACCCCAAATTCTAGTGTAGGTCTTGAATTTACCCCTCCTAAGCCTATCCGCATCACCATAAAAAGGGCCAGCAACAACTATGTCATTTTTTCTTCAACTAAAAACGACCAAAGGGAAGAAAATCCACGAGAGTCTCTCTTCAACATACTTGGCCCGCGTAAAAGAATAATGCATAGAAAGACCAACAATCAATATGTCTTTGATAGACTCGATCTACGCAGAATAATGGGGTATCAAAAGAAAGGCGTATCCAAGGTAGCCGCACAGACAAAGGAAGAGATCACGTCCTCATATACACAAAAGCTCAGAAGTTTGATTCCTTCTAGAATGAGACACCACACAACTTTAGACATATCATGTGGAAAAGTCTTGATGATTAAAGCACAAATAATGATCTTCACACAAGTTCAACTTGATGATGAGGATGACAGAGAAAGCGTAGCATCATCCAATTATATTAAAGGCAGTGTTGAAGAAGATATCACCCAAGATCATCACATCACCTTAATTCAAAATGAGGAGGTTGAAGAAGAAGATGCTGAAGACGCTCCTCTAGAACTTGAGCACCTGCCAAGAAAGGATAATAAACAAGCTGATGCGTTGGCAAAGCTTGCTTCAACCCTCTCGATAACTGATAAGAAAATACGTATACCGATATGTAAGAAATGGTTCATACCACCGGTCTTCAGTGATGATGAGGATGACACATTCCGAGAAGAAGAAACTCATGTTATGGAGGTTTTCAAAATTGAAGATGAAGATTAGCGACAACCGCTCGTTGACTACGTGAAGCACAAGAAGTTACCTGACGATCTACGACGAAGGGCCGAAATTCAACGGCGGGCGTCTCACTTTGTCTACTTCAAAGACGCGCTCTATAGACGTTCATTCGATGGTATGTTCTTACGTTGCCTAAATGATGATGAGCAAATGCAAGCTATGGAAGAAGCGCACTCTGGAGTTTGTGGTGCTCACCAATCCGGACCAAAGCTGCACTTTCGTATAAAAATGATGGGTTATTACTGGCCTACAATGGTTAAGGATTTCATGGACTACGCAAGGAGGTGTCAAGCCTGTCAAATTCACTCCAATCTTATCCACCAACCACCTGAGCCATTGCACCCTACTGTGGCTTCGTGGCCCTTCGATGCTTGGGGTTTGGATGTCATGGGACCCATGACAAAGTCCTCCAGTAGTCATGTATCTTGGCAGCAACTGACTACTTCTCTAAATGGGCTGAAGCAGTCCCCCGTAAAGAAGTGAAGAAAGAGAATGTTGTTGATTTCATCCGTACACACATCATATATAATTACGGAGTGCCCAGGTATATCATTACTGATAATGAAAAACCCGTCTGCAATAGCTTGATAGACAAATTATGTCAAAAGTTTGGGTTCAAGCAAAGAAACTCTTCTATGTACTATGCTGCTGCCAACGGTCTTGCTGAAGCATTTAACAAAATTTTGTGCAACCTATTAAAGAAAGTGGTGACCAAGTCAAAGCAAGATTGGCATGAAAGAATTGGAGAAGCTCTATGGGCATACCACTGTCAGAACGTCTACGCAAGCAACTCCTTATGCCCTGGTTTATGGAGTTGAGGCAGTCCTCCCATTTGAGCAACAAATTCCTTCATTGAGGATGGTAATACAAGAAGGGCTTACTAAAGAAGAAAATGCTCGAATACGGCTTGATGACCTAGAAGCTCTCGATGAGAAGAGACAGGAAGCACAACAAAGGCTCGAGTGTTATCGAGCTCGACTATCCAAAGAATTCAATAAGAAGGTTCGCCTACGCTCTTTTCAAGTTGGTGATCTAGTACTCGCAGTAAGGAGGCCTATAATCACAACGCATCGAACGGGAAAAAATTTCTTGCCAAAGTGGGATGGTCCATATATCGTCAAAGAGGTCTACACAAATGGTGCATATAAGTTGGTTGCTGAAGACGGCTTAAGGATAAGCCCAATAAATGGAAAGTTCCTGAAACGATACTACGCCTGAGCAAAAAAAAAAAAAGACAAAAAAAAAAGAAAAAACAAAAAAAATGAAAAAAAGGGAAAAAAAAAAGAAACTCAAAAAAAAAAGAAAGAAAACTCCTGGCCCGAATGAGTATAAACTATGAACGGCCCTCCCCTCTCCAAACAAATATTTTGTGCCTTTGAACTACGTATTGACTTTATCCTCTTGATGAGGTACATAGGCAACTTAGCTATTCTAAGTTCAGTCATAACATTTAAATGACCTTTATTTCTCATGTGAAGTCATCGAGATGGGAAGTATTCAAATATACTCAAAGATGCAAGATAAAGAGAAAAGAAAAAAAGCTTCTATTACGTAATCTCAAAAAACATTGGAGTTCATGGCCTAGAACAAAATAAAAAAGGAATCAAGTGCAACGAAATAAAAAGTCCTAAGCAAATATCAAGCAATGGGACTCAAATCCTTCAACTCCTCCTTGAGGGCTTCCAAATTTGTTCTTGAAGCCTCCAAACTCAACCACGTCATCGTTGAGGGGGCTGGTATTCTCAAGCGCTGTAATTTCTTCCACAATTTCACGAACTACAACTTGAGCAATACGAAAAAGTTGATTTTCTTCCTTCAGAGTAGCACACAAGGTCTTCCTTTGCTCCTTCAAATCTGCAAGATCCTTCTCAACACGCTTCAACTTGTCCGTAGTGGATTGGACCTTGAAAGCCTCTTCACTTTCTTTAGCTTGAGCATCTTGAAGATGACCGTTGGCTTCTTTTAACTGTCGCTTGAAAAGATCTTTGGATAACCTTTCAGAGGACGATGACTTCACCTCATCATAAGCAACGGCCTTGGCGAAGAATGTGTTCATCGATTCTTCCACTTTTGAGATGTCAAAATGCTGAAAGCTCTTCATAGATTCAAGAACGAAGTAAATGTCGTCTTTGATTTATGAGATGAAATCAATTGGGGTGTTTGATATCTTTACGAGAAGATCACACCATAGATTTCGAAGGAACTACTTTTGATGATTAAGAACAAACCCCTCACCTTCAAATACTGACACCGCGGCTTGACAAGAGGGTTGCTTTATCTTAAGCCCCATTCCAAGGGGACAAGTCGTAGCCAAGAAGTTAGACCCAAAAGTCGACCCTTGGCTATCTTGAGAAGTCTCATCATCTTCGACGACTAAGACTTCATCTTCGAGCTACAACAATGCATCAACTTGAGTTAGAAACAAACAAGATCTTATTGCTAAAAAAAAGTAATACAAGGGAAATAGGTTGAAAAAAAAAAAACCTCCTTGACGAAATTCAACATCAATGGGTCATGACTTGTGCCTTCACCATCAAAGTCAACATTTTTTGGATTTGAATCCCTCATCGGCCTCTTCCAATGACGATCAGGGTTGCTACTCCCACTTACTTCCAAAGAACGAAGAGCGCTTTTCTTCTTATTATTCACTTCAAGGGGTTCAACCACTTCAGAATTTTGCTTGGGAGGAGAAGTAGCTAGCTCGCGAGGTTGATCTTGGGCGACTCCTTCACCACACTTCTTGCCTTTGGGAGAGGCTTGACTTGGGCCTAAGGCAAGCAACTTTGCCACGTTTTTTTCAAAGTAGCCACCACCTTTTGTACGCCTCAGAGGAGAACTTCTCATATTTGGGGGCATGGGAGGGAACAACACTTTCTCCATGGTATTGGACAAAGTGCACAAACGCCAATAACGGATTCCACCTTCTAACACTACAACAAAACTATAGTTTTAGTGGCTCATTATTTGGGGCACTTTTCAAATTGGCTTCCAAAATATGATTAAGTGGGCTATTCTTATTAAACAGCCTTTATAGTGTTTAGCTCAATATATGGAGGCACATATTTAGAGGGCCAACCCAAAAGAGCCCACAAAAGAAGCCTAAATTCTTTTTTAATTAATAATGAGTAACAAAAAAATATATTGAACAAAGGAACGATCATTTGTTCTTCTCAGATCAAAACAAACATTTCACACCACAACACCTTTCTTCTTTTCTTTTCAATCAAACCCATCGATTCTTCAGCTACATATTTTCACTTGTTTTCATTCAAACTCTCTATTCTACAAGAGCTCCATCTTCACCAATTTTTCGATCACTTTGTGTTGGTACATTGTCCAGCAATTTGAGTTCGACCTCTCGCGATCACTGATTTCTTCATAATGGTAAGCTCGCTTGCAGTTTAAGAGGATTTTTTCACAAACCTATTAGATTTGTGTTGATTTTGCTAATTGTATTATTCTCTTTTTATTTTGCAGAATTGGGGATTTACTAGCTATTCAAACTTAGGGATTTTTGACTAGCTAGAACGAGTAAATTCTTTGTGAAGTTCTGCTGCTGCAGAATTTTCTTATCATGCCATTTTATTTTTAATGTTTCTGTCTGTTATTCATTTATATCAGATCAAGATGAGCCAAAGCGAAAGAAAAGCGGCAGAGGGGTGGAAATTCAGCTTTTCTTGCTCCTCTCAAACTCTCTGATGCTTTAATGAAGTTCCTTGGCACAGGAAAAAGTGCACTACCTAGGTCCAATGTTGTTAAGAGGATATGGAAATACATCAAGCTAAACAACTTGCAGGTTCGTAATTACAGCAATAGGTGAAACTTCATTAGTAATGTCATATATTTTTCTGAACATCTTGTTTGAAGCTTGTTTTTTTTATCTTGATTTAATGAGTTCTAAAATAATATTTGTAACTTATTTGGGGATACCTATGGCAAGATCAAATTCACATGTAAATTAGCTAATTGAGTCTTAATGGAATCTGCCAAATTTTATTGAAGAATGAGGTGTTGAATACAAATCCTCCCTCACACTATAACAACTTCGAAGTTTTCTATCTTTAAATCTTAAATAGTTGATGTCGGATAAATGCAAGTGCTATAGGCCCCTCCATTAAATAACAGAGCATTTCTCCATATTCTTCCAACTTATTTATATTCATTATGCCTCAATATCACTGTTAAAACTAATTTAGCGCAAACTAGATTTTTCCAGTACCACTAGTCACTGGCTAATTGTCTTTGAAGTACTCTTGAAGTTTTATATTATGTTCACCTTAAATTTGATCTCTATAGAGGTCACATTCACACTTTCCTTCCAATGACCAATACAGAATGCTACACAATTAATTTAGTGTTAGAATAGGTGACCAGAAAGTCAATGGTATTGGTTGTTCTGAGAACCATTCGTCAATCTGTGAACAAGTAATATTATGTAAATGAATGCAGTAAGGATTCATAGGCATGAGTTTTGTTGTACTTACTGCTTGCATCGTTACGATGTCACAACAAACGCCCACAGACTGAAATAACATTTCGGGAAATTGGAACTACGCTTGGAGGTAGGTTCATGAAATCAGTTTCGCCGAATCAGTCTGAAATACTCCAAGTCAAAGGAATCTCGAGACAGGGCATCGAGAATCCATTTGAGACTTGCACTAAGCATCTGCTGTCGTGTTTCATCGACGGGTGACGAGGATCGTCTAAGCAGTGTTAGTGGGTCGGCCTGCTGGGGAGCGGCCGACTGAGGTGACTCGCGGGAATCGTCATATAGAAGCTACTCGGGCTTGGTCGGTATGACTCGTATTCCCGGTTCCGATAGTACGGGATTAGTCCTCGGACTTGAGGATCACGGCAGTCCCCTACATACTAAGGCTGTATCTTGGATCTGGTGAAATTTGACCGATTATATCACATGGTCATCATAAGCCTCGTCCAGTGCAGTCGGAGTATGTAAGAACGGTGAATTCCAAGATAGGATCTGTCCCCTGTCAAAGGATATGACAGCAAGATCTCCTATGCGCTCGGAGATGGTTTAGACTCACAAAGTCTATGGCCATAGCACTTGATGTAGTGGGAAAGGATTTCCTACGTCGAGTTAAACCTATCTCGAGCATTATGCATAGTTGCCTAGTCAACGATGGGAACCGACCCCTAGACTAAAGGCCGGGAGACAGGCGACAGTAGGACCGTACCCGTACGTATCGAGCGTCGGTAGGACCGCACCTGCGTATAACTCGGAGCCTAAATGTTCACACCATAAATTCACCTAGTCTCTAGTGCCATGGACCGTTGCTAGATGGCCACCCATGGTAACGGACTACTTTAGTTATGAAATAACGAAAAGTAGGTCCAAGTCTAGCTGAAAGGTGAACCTAAAGAGTCACACCCGCTACACCAAATGAAAGGGAATTAATTTGGAATTAATTCCGGGAGAAGGTTTAATTTAATGGAATTAAATTATACTTCTTGGAGATACAAGCCTCGATGTATTATTTGGAATAATCGGGCTTGAGTTCATAAATTAGATTTATGAATTTTACAAAGCATGGGCTTTCCTTTTAATTAGATTAAAAGGGTGAATTAATTAATTAATGGGCTTGGTATTAAATAGGATTTAATATAAAGTCCATGGACTATTTAATTTGGAATTAAATAAAGTCCATTCCATTAATGGGCTTAGTATATTAAATAGGATTTAATATAAAGTCCATGGGACTATTTAATTTAGAATTAAATAATCCCATTCTATGGAATTAATTAATGGGCTTGGTATTAAATAGGATTTAATATAAAGTCCATGGACTATTTAATTTGGAATTAAATAAAGTCCATTCCATTAATTAATTAATGGGCTTAGTATATTAAATAGGATTTTAATATAAAGTCCATGGGAATATTTAAATTTAGAATTAAATAGGCCCATTCCATAAAGCCCATCAAAATGGATGGACAAGATTTGATCTAGAGAATGATGAGATGAAGGGCCATGATTAATTTGACTTAATCAAAGCCTAATTTGACTAGGATTTGACTAGGTCAAAATCCTAGTCAAAGTGTGTCTCTTTGGAAGAGTTTGAGAAGGAATAGGAATTCCATCTTCTATAAATACTTAAAAAACACACACTTACACCCAGTATTCTCTACAACTCTCATCTCTCAAAATTCTCTCTCAAATTCGTCCACCCCTATTTTTCACTCTCCAAGAATATTACTTTGTTCTTCTTGATTTATTCAAGTTAAGAACATAAGAGACATTGATTGCGTTAATTCATAGCGTGTATCGATGTCTCTTCTCCCCAAAATAATTTCTTGCTAGCACAAGGGTTGTTTGCTTTCCGGTGGAGCGAGTGAGATGATTTAGAGGGTCTCTTCTTGAGATCTTGGTGCAAAACGGGGAACAATGCGTGTAGCCGAAACGAAGACAAAACTACAACCGGGTAGGTTCTTTAATTTCGTTTTTTTCGATTTCAATTCTATGGCCTCCATGTTGTGTTTTATTGAACATGAGATACACCGAACGCCCGGGAGAATCAAGGGCACACCCCTTGATTCGTTTATGTATATTATGCATAGTTTTAAATTCCATTTAATTATGCTTTGTAATTTTATTACGCACTATTTCGCGCTTCCGCTATTCGCGTTAATCTCCCGGGACGATCCACCGATTTCTTTCAGTGGTATCAGAGCCCGGTTCGGTGTATAGGCCTAGAATTCTATGTGCTATGTGCGTTTAAGCATGATAAACGTGTTTAATTTACGTTTATAGCATGTTTATCGTAGATATTTATTGGCGTTTTAATTTTGCATGGGATTTTGGATCTTGGTTTTCTTGAATGTGTTTATACATGTTCTAGGGTTTAATTTATCTTGTGGTTCAGAAAAAATTGCATGAAAAAGTCGAAAAGAGTGAAAAACGGCGAACCGGCAGCAGCAGCACGCTGGCCGCGCGCACAGGGGCGCGGCCGGGCGCGCGTGCAGGCAGGGGCCTACGCCTGCGCGCGTGCGCGCGCGCGCTGGACGCGCGCATGGCATGCGCTGGGCGCGCGCGCTGTGCGCGCAGGCAGAGGAGCCTGCCCGCGCGCGCGCGCCTGGCCGGCCGGCTGTGCCGTTTTCCGTTTCTCTCCCGTTTTTGGCTCGTTTTTCAAAACTGTTTTTACTGAATTATTTTTATAATATTTTCTGCATTATTCTGAACCCGTTGACTTAGAATATTTATTTTTTGAGATTTGGAATTTCCTAAAATAAATATTGCTTGGTTAATGAGGAAAGGGTTTCCTAACAAGATTTAATTTTTGCAATGGTTGCACCAATGATCAAAATTCACATGTGAAATTTCGCAATAATTTCTGCGTTTTATGATGTTGGACATCATGGTTATTTTATGGCTTGAGTATGAGTAGATCTTGACATGTATTAATATTGCACAAATTGTTGGATTTTGGAATTCTTGAATAAATGGGCATATTCTTGAATTGTTGATTTTTGTGTTTCAGAAAATTTGATTTTTCTGTATAATTCTAGGAATTTTCTGAATTAATTAACTTGGGGCATTTTAATTTTGGTTGAGATTTTATATTTCATAGAATTAATATTGCCTTGTTAATTATGGAAAAGGTTTTTCCAACAAAAATCGTTGTGCATAGGTTGCACTATTATCCAATGTTTGGTGTGGATATTTTACATGTAGTTTCTGCATTTATTTTATGGTATGGATTATCATGGATGTTGGTATAGCATATTTTACATGGGATATGTATTTGTGCTATTTGTGTTAATTGATTTGACAAAGGATGATCGCAAAGCCCCTAGACCGCATGTATGGTTTATTTACATTTATTTGTTGGGTTGTGGCCTGTGTGCCTCTTTATTTTCCTCTCTATCTCTCTTCTAGTGCCTTGGAATAATAAGGCTTTCTCTCTCCCTCCCAATGTACTCCCCCCAAATGTTTAATTGGGGTTTCTTATTTTATGATGTAATGAGAGTAGAATTAGTGGTGAGGTTTTATTTCTTTTTGTAAATAACGGCTGCAAGAGAAGACAAGCCCAAGGTGTTGGAGGCCCATGGAGGTTGCCATCAGATGGCCCACGGAGGATCCATGGAGAAGAAGCCCGGTGTAGGCCCACGATGGAGAGCCCAAGAAGATAAAGAGGACTTACAAGGCCCATTGCATGTAATGGGTTATTGAATCTTGTAATAGTGTAGGGCCTACCCTTAGATTGACCATAGATCCACTGCGGGCTCAGTGGGTCGCATAGGTTTGGGCTTGTGATCATCCTACAGGGGCGTGCTAGGCTTTATTTTGCATGCGATGCGTATTATATGCTTATGATTATTCTATATGCTTTATGTATGGTTACATTCACGCTTAGAATATTTCTGCCATAACGCACGCAATGCAATACTTAATATGTGATGAGGTCTCGTTCTATCAAAACTCTCACTTGGTTAAACCAAGTTAAATATAGACCCTTAATAAATGGACTAGGACTCTGGGAGTCTGTCCAAGCCTTCCATCCATGGCAAAAGTGAGGAAGATCTTTTAGGTCGATAGCGTGGTCTCACGAGTCGTGGCACGACTATCGTGCTTAAAAGAAGCTGCACTTTGTCATGAACGATGAGTAGACTACTGTTCCCTGTCTCACGAGTCGTGGAGGTAGCAGTGAGTCTATGAATCGGTTGATTGGGTCGGGTCTAACGCCCGAATAACGTGATTCGCTTGGAGTCCTCGGGATCACGTGAAAGGGTGAGGCAATTATCTTGGGAATCTCGTGGAACGAGAATGGTATGGAATACCTCCCACGGGTTCTTTTCCCATGCGAATCGTAAAAGCGGGGTATGGGGGAGATCGCTGTGGATCCCGAGCCCACTAGGAAAGGATTTCCCGAAAACAACGTTTGAGAGTGCCGTGTTCTCGTAGAAATAGTGGGAGAGGTTAAGGACTAAAGACCGAGACTTAACCAAAATATTACTTCATTCTGCTTATTATTTTCTGTTTCAATATGTTGTGAATGTCTAAAAATCCACCAAACACATCACTAAGAGGCTCATTAAAAGGGAACCAATTACACGAATTGATTGCGAAATCTTAAGATGGTTTTAGATTTCCAGAACCTTAACTCACATACCGGAATGAGGACGTTCCTCAGCCCTTGCCGGAGGGGTCGACAACTAAGGCAACGCCTGGCGTTCAAAAGTTGAAGGATGACCACCGGCAAGTAGGATATAATGATGTTGGCTCAAACTATGCTTCGTTTACATCATGTCTATATGGTCTTGGACCAGCATGTGGGTAAAATGCAACGAAGGCATGTTTGGAGCTAAGATGACAGAAGGGATGTCGGTACAAAGAAAATGGAGTGATGATGCAATCCCTAGTGGAGAAGCTCAAAAGACCTCCACGTCAGTCTTGAAAAAGAGACGTACATTG
The DNA here is from genome assembly GCA_034509735.1 of Sesamum alatum. NCBI lineage: Eukaryota > Viridiplantae > Streptophyta > Magnoliopsida > Lamiales > Pedaliaceae > Sesamum > Sesamum alatum. Next base: position 45,280,999 of record JACGWO010000001.1, on the reverse strand, counting down.
ACATGATCCTTCAGTCTCTTCCTCCCTCCTACGAACCATTAATTATCAACATGAATGAGCTTAGAAAAGATCTTCATAGGTTGGTAATTATGTTGGTCTAGTACGAAGCAACGATTGCAAAATCTGCGCCGTCGGTACTAGTAGGAGAGGCTTCAACCTCCATAGCGAAAGGCAACGATGCCAGACGCCAAAAGAGGAAGAAGGGTAAGGTAACATCAACTATTAAAGCACTTCAAGTGTTGTTCCTTTACAACACGAGGTGGAGGTAAAGGAAAGAGCAAAAGGTTCAAGCAGTCAAGTTCATAGATTTCTAAGAACGTAAGCATTTACTGTCGTAAAGAGGGCCATTGGAAAGGGGAGTATTCTAAACCTCTCTCCAATATAGGTAAAATTTGATATTGAGTATTGACATGATCACTATTTGGTATTTGATACCATTCCTATCACTAATCTGCGGGTGGTTTGCAGAAAGTGAATAAGGACTTAAAAGCCAAGAACAGTTCTACGATTCAACAATGGTAAGGTCCATTGATGAAAAGGACTAGGGACTTGTTAGGCCCATAATCGTGATCATGTTAGCATAATATAGGAATTACGTAACCTAGCATGATCTCTTTGTTGGACAAAGGTTTTTTTACATACATATTTGATCAAACAAAATTATTAATATTGATTCATGTTTGCTAGTACGTAAATTCCTAAAATACCATCCCATAAAAGGTTTATGGATACTCAAAATTCAAATTATCTAAAATGGATTAATCAAGACCAACTTACAGATTTGGCATCTACAACAGCTAGGACGTTTCTTCTTATTAAAAGATAAGTAAATTGGAAGTTCGATGAATCTAGAAATAGATGATTCGAATCGACTAAATTTACAAGTCTTTTATGAAGAAGAAAGTCCGAAAGCTCTTTGTTGGACAAAGTAGGCTTGCCAAATAGTCTATTGGAAGGGAGCCAATAAGACAACTGTAGGTTACTAATACACAAGACCATAAGAGGGTTCAAAAGTCTAAAGGTCCCATAGGAGGTTTGGGAATTAGACTTAAGGAGGTGAACCATAAATGGTTGCAAAATTAAACCTGTTTCGATAGGATCGAAAAGGCCGTGTATTTAGTGGGAGCTCTTGAGCATCCAAGTTGAGAATGGAATTCTCAATGAAACGTTTCCTGTAAAGGACAAGTATGACGGTCTCTGATAAAGGGAACGATCGAATCTCGTTAGACGAAGATCGATCGAAGTTTCGCCCAATTACCTTAGCCCGTGTAGACGTAGACTCAAAATTGCCAACGAAAGGAACGTGGCACTTTGCCAAGAGTCACGCACAAGGAGCCATAGTTTGGCAAGCCTATGTCCCGACAAAGTCCTTGAGCATGCAGAAGGATCCTACATACGTCAAGGAACTAGTGGGAGACAAATTAGACTCGGTGTCTAATTTGTACAAGTTTACGACAGAATAATACTAACGTTTCTTAGAATCGCATTTCTTAAATTGATCATATTCCAAGTCCCCTTAAGAACGAACCCGAATGTCGTAAGAGGTACGAGTGATCGGGATATGTTCGGTCAAATTTGGATAGTAATCCAAATGACCTGCAGAACGTGATGTTGGACATCGTAGTAGGATTTATGGAGAGGAGCCATAGAATCCGCTAGGAAATTCAAACAAGGTTTGAAACACCGCATAACTGGAATATTCGTTTTGACGAGCTCATACGGAGCATGACTCGGTCTTAAACGACGTAGGTGATCAGTGGGAGTAGAAATGGCGTTCCAAGTGTTTAAGTGTGTAATGTCTTGATTCATGGATGAATTCAAAGCATTAGGAATCACTAAAACACAAACCGTAACTCACGAAAATTCTCCATGACATTTTAGGGATCCCACATATATTTCATGAATTGAGCTTTTCAAAGACTCAGTCATGGTGGACTGATGAGAAAAACTCATATATGTAGAGGGACAAGTTGTTCGAGACTCAGTCATAGTAAGACTGATGAGAAAACTTGGATACTATGCATAAAGCATCAAGCCATTCAAGACTTAGTCACGGTGGACTAATGAGAAGGCTTGGATGTTGAGTATCCCCTACGTCTTAACCCTAGGCAAACATATGATATGTTTACTCGGTGCATAGGAACCGATGTTGAGAGTGCTTCTAGCATGGCTCAACATAAATCGGTAATGCACTGCGGGGTTGAAGACAGCAATCAAGAACGATCCTTAGTACCTGAATAAGGACTAAAGATGTGTTCATGATGCACCGTCTATTGAGAGTTGTTTTTGGAAGGCTAAAGCGATACTAGCTTCCAGAGCATAAGTGAAAACTAGTTAGTCTCAAAGGAATGCACAGTCAGGCCAATGACGAGTGCATCGGATAGTGGTTACTGATGAAGACCGCATCCATAGGATGGACGTGGCGCCTAGCACGACCAAGCCATGTTCGCCTATATGGCAGGCAACTTGGCTATGGGAGTATTGGCACGAGATCTCATCACAAGATCCACGTAAATATTCTTAGACAACCACCATCTCTAAGAGGCAATGGTGGATAGAGGTAACACGGTTAGACCGTATTGCTTCGCAAGGAAATATAAGCGGACTCACAATACCTTAGTCGGTATCGTAGATTACTCATACTCAGTGGATTCTGAACAAAGTGGGTAATTGACTTATTGGTCAAGTGGGAGATTGTTAGAATAGGTGACCAGAAAGTCAATGGTATTGGTTGTTCTGAGAACCATTCGTCAATCTGTGAACAAGTAATATTATGTAAATGAATGCAGTAAGGATTCATAGGCATGAGTTTGTTGTACTTACTGCTTGCATCGTTACGATGTCACAACAAACGCCCACAGACTGAAATAACATTTCGGGAAATTGGAACTACGCTTGGAGGTAGGTTCATGAAATCAGTTTCGCCGAATCAGTCTGAAATACTCCAAGTCAAAGGAATCTCGAGACAGGGCATCGAGAATCCATTTGAGACTTGCACTAAGCATCTGCTGTCGTGTTTCATCGACGGGTGACGAGGATCGTCTAAGCAGTGTTAGTGGGTCGGCCTGCTGGGGAGCGGCCGACTGAGGTGACTCGCGGGAATCGTCATATAGAAGCTACTCGGGCTTGGTCGGTATGACTCGTATTCCCGGTTCCGATAGTACGGGATTAGTCCTCGGACTTGAGGATCACGGCAGTCCCCTACATACTAAGGCTGTATCTTGGATCTGGTGAAATTTGACCGATTATATCACATGGTCATCATAAGCCTCGTCCAGTGCAGTCGGAGTATGTAAGAACGGTGAATTCCAAGATAGGATCTGTCCCTGTCAAAGGATATGACAGCAAGATCTCCTATGCGCTCGGAGATGGTTTAGACTCACAAAGTCTATGGCCATAGCACTTGATGTAGTGGGAAAGGATTTCCTACGTCGAGTTAAACCTATCTCGAGCATTATGCATAGTTGCCTAGTCAACGATGGGAACCGACCCCTAGACTAAAGGCCGGGAGACAGGCGACAGTAGGACCGTACCCGTACGTATCGAGCGTCGGTAGGACCGCACCTGCGTATAACTCGGAGCCTAAATGTTCACACCATAAATTCACCTAGTCTCTAGTGCCATGGACCGTTGCTAGATGGCCACCCATGGTAACGGACTACTTTAGTTATGAAATAACGAAAAGTAGGTCCAAGTCTAGCTGAAAGGTGAACCTAAAGAGTCACACCCGCTACACCAAATGAAAGGGAATTAATTTGGAATTAATTCCGGGAGAAGGTTTAATTTAATGGAATTAAATTATACTTCTTGGAGATACAAGCCTCGATGTATTATTTGGAATAATCGGGCTTGAGTTCATAAATTAGATTTATGAATTTTACAAAGCATGGGCTTTCCTTTTAATTAGATTAAAAGGGTGAATTAATTAATTAATGGGCTTGGTATTAAATAGGATTTAATATAAAGTCCATGGACTATTTAATTTGGAATTAAATAAAGTCCATTCCATTAATGGGCTTAGTATATTAAATAGGATTTAATATAAAGTCCATGGGACTATTTAATTTAGAATTAAATAATCCCATTCTATGGAATTAATTAATGGGCTTGGTATTAAATAGGATTTAATATAAAGTCCATGGACTATTTAATTTGGAATTAAATAAAGTCCATTCCATTAATTAATTAATGGGCTTAGTATATTAAATAGGATTTTTAATATAAAGTCCATGGGAATATTTAATTTAGAATTAAATAGGCCCATTCCATAAAGCCCATCAAAATGGATGGACAAGATTTGATCTAGAGAATGATGAGATGAAGGGCCATGATTAATTTGACTTAATCAAAGCCTAATTTGACTAGGATTTGACTAGGTCAAAATCCTAGTCAAAGTGTGTCTCTTTGGAAGAGTTTGAGAAGGAATAGGAATTCCATCTTCTATAAATACTTAAAAAACACACACTTACACCCAGTATTCTCTACAACTCTCATCTCTCAAAATTCTCTCTCAAATTCGTCCACCCCTATTTTTCACTCTCCAAGAATATTACTTTGTTCTTCTTGATTTATTCAAGTTAAGAACATAAGAGACATTGATTGCGTTAATTCATAGCGTGTATCGATGTCTCTTCTCCCCAAAATAATTTCTTGCTAGCACAAGGGTTGTTTGCTTTCCGGTGGAGCGAGTGAGATGATTTAGAGGGTCTCTTCTTGAGATCTTGGTGCAAAACGGGGAACAATGCGTGTAGCCGAAACGAAGACAAAACTACAACCGGGTAGGTTCTTTAATTTCGTTTTTTTCGATTTCAATTCTATGGCCTCCATGTTGTGTTTTATTGAACATGAGATACACCGAACGCCCGGGAGAATCAAGGGCACACCCCTTGATTCGTTTATGTATATTATGCATAGTTTAAATTCCATTTAATTATGCTTTGTAATTTTATTACGCACTATTTCGCGCTTCCGCTATTCGCGTTAATCTCCCGGGACGATCCACCGATTTCTTTCAGTGGTATCAGAGCCCGGTTCGGTGTATAGGCCTAGAATTCTATGTGCTATGTGCGTTTAAGCATGATAAACGTGTTTTAATTTACGTTTATAGCATGTTTATCGTAGATATTTATTGGCGTTTAATTTTGCATGGGATTTTGGATCTTGGTTTTCTTGAATGTGTTTATACATGTTCTAGGGTTTAATTTATCTTGTGGTTCAGAAAAAATTGCATGAAAAAGTCGAAAAGAGTGAAAAACGGCGAACCGGCAGCAGCAGCACGCTGGCCGCGCGCACAGGGGCGCGGCCGGGCGCGCGTGCAGGCAGGGGCCTACGCCTGCGCGCGTGCGCGCGCGCGCTGGACGCGCGCATGGCATGCGCTGGGCGCGCGCGCTGTGCGCGCAGGCAGAGGAGCCTGCCCGCGCGCGCGCGCCTGGCCGGCCGGCTGTGCCGTTTTCCGTTTCTCTCCCGTTTTTGGCTCGTTTTTCAAAACTGTTTTTACTGAATTATTTTTATAATATTTTCTGCATTATTCTGAACCCGTTGACTTAGAATATTTATTTTTTGAGATTTGGAATTTCCTAAAATAAATATTGCTTGGTTAATGAGGAAAGGGTTTCCTAACAAGATTTAATTTTTGCAATGGTTGCACCAATGATCAAAATTCACATGTGAAATTTCGCAATAATTTCTGCGTTTTATGATGTTGGACATCATGGTTATTTTATGGCTTGAGTATGAGTAGATCTTGACATGTATTAATATTGCACAAATTGTTGGATTTTGGAATTCTTGAATAAATGGGCATATTCTTGAATTGTTGATTTTTGTGTTTCAGAAAATTTGATTTTTCTGTATAATTCTAGGAATTTTTCTGAATTAATTAACTTGGGGCATTTTAATTTTGGTTGAGATTTTATATTTCATAGAATTAATATTGCCTTGTTAATTATGGAAAAGGTTTTTCCAACAAAAATCGTTGTGCATAGGTTGCACTATTATCCAATGTTTGGTGTGGATATTTTACATGTAGTTTCTGCATTTATTTTATGGTATGGATTATCATGGATGTTGGTATAGCATATTTTACATGGGATATGTATTTGTGCTATTTGTGTTAATTGATTTGACAAAGGATGATCGCAAAGCCCCTAGACCGCATGTATGGTTTATTTACATTTATTTGTTGGGTTGTGGCCTGTGTGCCTCTTTATTTTCCTCTCTATCTCTCTTCTAGTGCCTTGGAATAATAAGGCTTTCTCTCTCCCTCCCAATGTACTCCCCCCAAATGTTTAATTGGGGTTTCTTATTTTATGATGTAATGAGAGTAGAATTAGTGGTGAGGTTTTATTTCTTTTTGTAAATAACGGCTGCAAGAGAAGACAAGCCCAAGGTGTTGGAGGCCCATGGAGGTTGCCATCAGATGGCCCACGGAGGATCCATGGAGAAGAAGCCCGGTGTAGGCCCACGATGGAGAGCCCAAGAAGATAAAGAGGACTTACAAGGCCCATTGCATGTAATGGGTTATTGAATCTTGTAATAGTGTAGGGCCTACCCTTAGATTGACCATAGATCCACTGCGGGCTCAGTGGGTCGCATAGGTTTGGGCTTGTGATCATCCTACAGGGGCGTGCTAGGCTTTATTTTGCATGCGATGCGTATTATATGCTTATGATTATTCTATATGCTTTATGTATGGTTACATTCACGCTTAGAATATTTCTGCCATAACGCACGCAATGCAATACTTAATATGTGATGAGGTCTCGTTCTATCAAAACTCTCACTTGGTTAAACCAAGTTAAATATAGACCCTTAATAAATGGACTAGGACTCTGGGAGTCTGTCCAAGCCTTCCATCCATGGCAAAAGTGAGGAAGATCTTTTAGGTCGATAGCGTGGTCTCACGAGTCGTGGCACGACTATCGTGCTTAAAAGAAGCTGCACTTTGTCATGAACGATGAGTAGACTACTGTTCCCTGTCTCACGAGTCGTGGAGGTAGCAGTGAGTCTATGAATCGGTTGATTGGGTCGGGTCTAACGCCCGAATAACGTGATTCGCTTGGAGTCCTCGGGATCACGTGAAAGGGTGAGGCAATTATCTTGGGAATCTCGTGGAACGAGAATGGTATGGAATACCTCCCACGGGTTTCTTTTCCCATGCGAATCGTAAAAGCGGGGTATGGGGGAGATCGCTGTGGATCCCGAGCCCACTAGGAAAGGATTTCCCGAAAACAACGTTTGAGAGTGCCGTGTTCTCGTAGAAATAGTGGGAGAGGTTAAGGACTAAAGACCGAGACTTAACCAAAATATTACTTCATTCTGCTTATTATTTTCTGTTTCAATATGTTGTGAATGTCTAAAAATCCACCAAACACATCACTAAGAGGCTCATTAAAAGGGAACCAATTACACGAATTGATTGCGAAATCTTAAGATGGTCTTAGATTTCCAGAACCTTAACTCACATACCGGAATGAGGACGCTCCTCAGCCCTTGCCGGAGGGGTCGACAACTAAGGCAACGCCTGGCGTTCAAAAGTTGAAGGATGACCACCGGCAAGTAGGATATAATGATGTTGGCTCAAACTATGCTTCGTTTACATCATGTCTATATGGTCTTGGACCAGCATGTGGGTAAAATGCAACGAAGGCATGTTTGGAGCTAAGATGACAGAAGGGATGTCGGTACAAAGAAAATGGAGTGATGATGCAATCCCTAGTGGAGAAGCTCAAAAGACCTCCACGTCAGTCTTGAAAAAGAGACGTACATTGACATGATCCTTCAGTCTCTTCCTCCCTCCTACGAACCATTAATTATCAACATGAATGAGCTTAGAAAAGATCTTCATAGGTTGGTAATTATGTTGGTCTAGTACGAAGCAACGATTGCAAAATCTACGCCGTCGGTACTAGTAGGAGAGGCTTCAACCTCCATAGCGAAAGGCAAGGATGCCAGACGCCAAAAGAGGAAGAAGGATAAGGTAACATCAACTATTAAAGCACTTCAAGTGTTGTTCCTTTACAACACGAGGTGGAGGTAAAGGAAAGAGCAAAAGGTTCAAGCAGTCAAGTTCATAGATTTCTAAGAACGTAAGCATTTACTGTCGTAAAGAGGGCCATTGGAAAGGGGAGTATTCTAAACCTCTCTCCAATATAGGTAAAATTTGATATTGAGTATTGACATGATCACTATTTGGTATTTGATACCATTCCTATCACTAATCTGCGGGTGGTTTGCAGAAAGTGAATAAGGACTTAAAAGCCAAGAACAGTTCTACGATTCAACAATGGTAAGGTCCATTGATGAAAAGGACTAGGGACTTGTTAGGCCCATAATCGTGATCATGTTAGCATAATATAGGAATTACGTAACCTAGCATGATCAAAAGTATGTCTCTTTGTTGGACAAAGGTTTTTTTACATACATATTTGATCAAACAAAATTATTGAATATTGATTCATGTTTGCTAGTACGTAAATTCCTAAAATACCATCCCATGAAAGGTTTATGGATACTCAAAATTCAAATTATCTAAAATGGATTAATCAAGACCAACTTACAGATTTGGCATCTACAACAGCTAGGACGTTTCTTCTTATTAAAAGATAAGTAAATTGGAAGTTCGATGAATCTAGAAATAGATGATTCGAATCGACTAAATTTACAAGTCTTTTATGAAGAAGAAAGTCCGAAAGCTCTTTGTTGGACAAAGTAAGCTTGCCAAATAGTCTATTGGAAGGGAGCCAATAAGACAACTGTAGGTTACTAATACACAAGACCATAAGAGGGTTCAAAAGTCTAAAGGTCCCATAGGAGGTTTGGGAATTAGACTTAAGGAGGTGAACCATAAATGGTTGCAAAATTAAACCTGTTTCGATAGGATCGAAAAGGCCGTGTATTTAGTGGGAGCTCTTGAGCATCCAAGTTGAGAATGGAATTCTCAATGAAACGTTTCCTGTAAAGGACAAGTATGACGGTCTCTGATAAAGGGAACGATCGAATCTCGTTAGACGAAGATCGATCGAAGTTTCGCCCAATTACCTTAGCCCGTGTAGACGTAGACTCAAAATTGCCAACGAAAGGAACGTGGCACTTTGCCAAGAGTCACGCACAAGGAGCCATAGTTTGGCAAGCCTATGTCCCGACAAAGTCCTTGAGCATGCAGAAGGATCCTACATACGTCAAGGAACTAGTGGGAGACAAATTAGACTCGGTGTCTAATTTGTACAAGTTTACGACAGAATAATACTAACGTTTCTTAGAATCGCATTTCTTAAATTGATCATATTCCAAGTCCCCTTAAGAACGAACCCGAATGTCGTAAGAGGTACGAGTGATCGGGATATGTTCGGTCAAATTTGGATAGTAATCCAAATGACCTGCGGAACGTGATGTTGGACATCTTCCGTCCACTCCCAAAATCCTTTGATGTAACGGAACTTGCCGGCAAAGTGAATGTTGTCGCCCCACTTGGCTTTTCCCTTCAATGATGCGGCGGCCTAATGTCGGTAGAAAACTTGGTTTGTCAGAACAACGGTGATGAGTCGCTTGCAAAGACCACACCTTGTAAGTCTTGCTTAATGAAACTTCTTAAGACCATTGCTCTGTGTGAAGTGGAGTCATCAACCTAGGCCATTGCTTCGCATATCGACCGATGAGAGAAGTGTGAGTCGCCAAAGTTGTTCTTTTCTCCAAGGGTTGACTTTCATCGTCAAGAATGATCAAGTTTTGTAGACCGGAGTAAAGGAACTCGGCTTTGAAATAAACCATGCTGCAACCCTACCAAATCACCAAAATAATAGATTTAATTAAGTTAGAAAATATATATGTATAACTCAAATAATTCATAAAATGAAAAAAAAAAAAAAAGTGGATTAACCTTCTTAGGGTGCTTTGGTAATAGTGGCTTACTCACCTCAAATCAGTGCAAGTGAAGAACTTAATTGATTCGACAAAAAAAAGGTGACCACAATCAAGTCGTACTTTTTTGTTCAAGCTTTCTTTTGCACAAAAATAGATAATTGCCTTTGGGCTAGGCCCAAATCATATTGAATAAAGAAAGCTTTGTATCAAACAAAACAAACCCCTTTGGATGGATGCATTAAAGAAATCAATTAGAAAGATGGACAAAGAAATTCGAAGAATTTTTTTTTTTTCGCAAGGCTACAGTCAGCTTTTGATGGACCGGGAGTACTTGTAGAAATTCAATGGAGTATTATCACAAGCAACTACATGCAAAAAGAAATTGGAAAGCGATAAGAAAATTATCGATCTCAAGAGCATACCCTTAAGTTGCCGAAGAACTTGGAGGAATTGCTGAACCAAATTGCAAATGTACAAGGCAAATTCGAAGAACACGGCGAATCGAATCAGTGAATGTACGCTGGAAAAATCATGAAGAATAGCATGTAATCTGCAAAGAAATTCAAAGAAATTCGAAACATCAACTCATAGAGACATTAAAACAAACATGTGGTGCGTGTACTAAAAAAATGATAGAGAAACAATATTTTGCTACCAAATTGCGCCACAGAATCTGCCAACCATCAAACTTACAGTGTTGGGTTAATGTCAAAGCTGGTCTATATATATACTTGACCAAAGTGTTGAGTTCTAGTAGAATTCATGGTTTGGAGCTATAATTCAATTAAGAATCTCGATGTCAAAAGGATATTAAAATTACAAAATGCTAGAGGAGTGTCTCGTGTAGCCGAAGAGCCCAATTCACAGAGGGAATTGAAATTCAAAACAACAAAGGAGATGTCCGAGCACTGGTCTCTCTACATACACCGCAGCTTCAGACGGCGAAGGAAATTGATGCTGCCTTGCTCATCTTTGGTCAAAAGAAGAATTGGGGTCAAAGCCTCACTTTAAAAATAAAGAATGGGCTAGACTAAAGTGCATGCAGAGATTTTATTTACGCCCGTTATGGAAAAATTTATTTTCAGCAGCACAAGGATTTCGATCGAAATTTTCCTTCAAGCATGTCTGTGATTGCGAAAATCCAAAAAAATTCGATTCATATTTTTCGCGACCCATTCACTTCGAAAATTACATTTTCAAACATATATTCGTGAACGAGTCTCGAGGGGGCATTTGTAGAAAAATTATTTTTGCGCCCAATCAAATGACGACAAGTGGAATATATAATATTTATCAATTATATTATATTTTTCAACTTATATTTTGGAATTTACTAAATTAATTTTAAATATAAATAGTTAATTTAATTGATATTTAAATATATATTTCATCATCAAATCAACTGCCGAAAAGTGGCAAATGAGGTATTTCGGCCAACCAAATCAAGATATTATCTCTTCGAAAAATACAAAAAATTAAAGAGATAATATCAAAATCGACCAATCATGTCTTCCCAAATATTTAATGTATTATCTCTTTAAATTAAAATAAAAACATAATACGAAATAGTATTTAAGTTCACCACAACTCAACCTCTTTGATAGCTATATAAAGGGATCATTGGAACTCATTCAAGAAGACACACACATATACAATTCAAGACACAAGCAATAGAGCTCTCAAGAAGTTCTGAAATCCTCTCAAGCGCAAATCAAGGAAGATCCAGGGCGTTCAAGGCAAGATTCAAGGTGTTCATCGCAGAAATCATCCAAAATCAGCGTTTAATTCAACAAGAAGTCCGAAGACCGGCGAATTAACGTTATCAAGACAAAAGTCCACCTTGGCGGAAGATCAAAGTCTCAAATCCACCAAGAAATATTTCCAAATTCAAGCCAAATATCTTCAAGTTTATAGCATTTAATCCGGGAACAAGTCAACGACCCCCGAATTAACGTTGTTCAAAGTCAAAGTCAACATAGAATGATATCAAACATTGAGTTTCACCTTCGAAGTTCCCGAAGTCAAAGGTCACGTTCTTGACGAGATAAATAAGAGATTTTCAAGTAGAGATTTCGACCCACAAATACTCAAATCAATTCAAGAAATTTATTTGTAATATTTTCTTATTTCGATAAATTCAGGAACACGAAAATTTGTTTACAAGAAGTCGTCACAATCTTTTGGCATATATGTTCCCAATAGAATTTGAGCAACACTTGTTCCGCTTCTGTCTTGATGGCTCGAGGGCAGATATCTTGAGCTGCAGTAGAAGAAGATGGCCAGAAAAGAGCGTCAAAAGTCTTCTTCATCTTCTTCAAGACGTCCTCCACGGCGGGCAACTTCTCTATGATGGCCGGTAGTACAATCTTGAGGCGCTTGCTAGGAGTTCCGACGGAAGGATGCTCGTCTCTTGAAATAGATTGCAACTCGCCATGCAAAGTGATGGTTGTGTCGGGCAAGCCAAATGCACTAATCCCATTCACCAAGCCTATGCTACCTTCGGGAGTTGGGAGAACCCTTTCTTCAAGACCGGCAAGCTGAAAAGAAAAAAAGATAAGGAGAAACGTAAGAGAGAAGAATAAGAAAAGAAGAGGACAATTAAAGAGAAAATATAGCGAAAGTGATGTGGTGATATATTTACATAGAGCGTCAACTCGTCTAAAGACATGAAATCACTTGGAACATCCTCAAAGAATGAAGAATTCACACTAATAGTATCTAAGTCAAAGACATTCTCATGTGGTTGAGGATTGCTAAGTTGCTCGTTCGAGATGGACAACGCAGAAATCACGTCATTTTTGCTGGACAAAACACCAACAGGCGTGTCTACAAGTACGTTGTGCCTCTTTTTGGGAGCAACAACGGTGGGCTTCGTCCCATCAACATTGACGACAGGGGCGGCTCGATTATCTTTGGGCTCCTTCTCCAAATCGACGGGATGATTGAGTTTAAGAACGACCCTCGTATTCTTCTTGGGATGAGTTCTAATGAACTTGGTCCACCAATCCACATACTCCTTCGTGACTAAGGGAGATAAAGAAATATTTTCAGGAACGAAGAGTTTAGATGAGGTATCCGATAAAGTGCAATATTACCAAAGTCACCCAAGCCCCTTCAAGTTGCAAGTCAAGACCTCCTTCTCCAAACACCCCGGAACGTCTTGGTAGAAACCAAATTGATGACTAAAGCGGTGAGGACCGTAAGCTTCAACAATGGAGTCCGCCCCGATTCGAAGTGTCAAGTAGCTTGAACGCAACGCCACAAAGAGGTCCTTGTAGGTGTTCGATAGGTTGATATCATCTACTAACAAAGTGGGGTCTTGATGATGAAAGTGAACATTCAAAAGCCTCGAAAGGTTGATATTATGAAATAAGTCGCGCGCCTTGGCAAGCTTGAAGTGTCGAGCCATGTTCTCCCTCGATTACTTCACCATTTGGATTCCAATGGGTTCAAGCTTGGGAGGAAAATGAGTTTGAAGATATCGTCCAATTCAACCGTACACGTAGTGAATTAGAAAGACGGCGGAAGACTCGAACAAATTCGTGGAAGCAAACATGTCCCTAAGGCCTCGATAAATGCTCGTGAAGACGGGGATAGCCAAAGAGAAACATTCACCATGAGCCATTCTACTTGCAACTTTGAAAGTAGAAAGTACGTACCTTGCCTACTTTGCCGTGAGGAAGGACAAAGCTACATAGCCAACATGAGAGAAAAGCCTCCACATAGATCTCGTCTCGTATGTTCTCGGGAATCGGTAGTGCAGTGAAAGGCTCATCATAGTCCTTGTTGCGTGGTAAATTGGAAGCGTCAACGTCACCGCTGGGATTACGAGAAAGCTTGGGCTCGTTGACTCTCTTTCAATAAGAACGTAGAGGAGGTACCGCGTAGCGAAGAGGTCCCTTGAACCAAAAGCCAACCCAATCGAATACAAGTACTCCATTCAAGTCTTTAGGAAGACGGTGGTATGCCAAAAGCAAGTACTTGGAACTTCGTGGAATGGAGGGCTTACATGCTTCATCGCCTAGCAAGTCCTTGGTAGAAGGAACGACCTCGTCGTAAAACTCGCCACGCACAGGTAACCCACAAAATCCACGGATGTCCCACAAGGAAATGGATATCTCTCCAACATCGGCATGCAAAGTGTTTGTAGAAGCACACCATAGCTCAAGAAAGGCTTGAAGAACATGCTTGTTGCAGATGTACGTGAAAAACGGCTGCGTGAATCTTGACGGCATGAAGAATGGTCGCATGGTGGCCGAGCACATCTTCAGTCCATTCCCAGTAGCCGGGGTAAAAGGATACTTCACTATACTTAGATTGAGGACTCCTCCATGAAGTCCCGTTGGTGGCGAGTGTTAGCTTCGTATAAGTCCTAGGAAGAAGGACGACCTCATCGTAATGAACAAAAGACCAATGCCAAAGTGAAAGCTAGAATTTCTAACTTTGAATGAGAGAAAGTCTAAGAGCTAGAGAGCAAAAGGAAAGCAAGAGTTTTTTCATCTTTGTATGTAGAAATATGGTATGTAAATCTCTTGCCTTCTACCCCCTTTTATAGGCATTTCTTTGTACTAGATACAATGAATGTGGACAAGTCCTTTTGTCTTGCTCTTAGATAACATTTGTCTTCTTCATTGAAAAGTTGTAGCATGACTCATCTTTTCTCCTTTTACACTTGTCTTCTTTATAGACAAGTTTTAGCATGACTTATATTTTCTTCTTCATAACAAGTCATGTCTATGTTCAATGAATCTTGTCTTGTGGGCTTGTGGGCTTGGGCTAAGGTCTTGGGCTATTTAATTCTCAATTGGACTAAATCCAATTTTAATTAATTCCCAACTAATTATTTAGCCCATGATATTTAATTCTTTAATTAAATATAAGCCCAAATTAATTAATCTAATTAATTATATTTCAAGCTCAAATAGATTAATCATAATTAATCTATCACAAGTCTTACTTAATCAAATTAATGCTTGTGAATTTAGACTCTAAAATAAATACTCATATTATTTAATATTCCCATGAAATGATTTCATAAATCATTTCAATCAATTAATTTAATTGATTTATTCTCCATAATTAATTCTATAAATTAATTCCAATAATTCCATCATGGATTTGTGTGTGACCCTTTAGGTTCACTACTCAACTAGACTTGGGCTTGTATCATATATACAATTTAATTAGCAACTTATTTGCATTAGATTAATTAGATCTTATCATAATTAATCACCCTCAATTAACTCCTTAACTAGAGGGTACATGTCACCATGGGTGGCCATCTAGCAATGGTCCATGGCACTAGAGGATAGGTGAATTATTGCGTGAACCTGTGAGCTACGCGTACCATGCAGATATGGTCCTTCCGCTACTAACCTCCCAATCAAAGTCTAGGGTATGGAATTAGTAACTGGTTCCCATTATCGACTTTGATGTCTATGTATCAACTCTTCAAATTATACTTCCAATTTATCAATATAGGAAAAACCCTTTCTCTTATTTGATCAACAGCCATGGCCATGGGCTTCGAGGAACGCATAATGTAGAAAACTTATGAGGTTCGTTATCATCTCATGATAAGTAACAGATCCTATCTTGGAACTCACCAACCTCCATGCATGTTTCAACTATGTCTGAAACATGACCGTATAGTGATCCAGGATGATACCTGAGACCACATTGTACATGATCAAGTCATAGTCGTCCTATGCACAAGGTTACTATGGAACCTCAAGTCTAAAGACTAGTTGGTGCACAATCGTAGCCTAGGAGTTCTAGTCATATTGATCATGCCATATAGGGCTTCCATGCGAAAACTCCTGCGAGTCAATTCAGTGAACTTGATAACTCTTTATCAAGCACCCACTAAAGTGCGCAGACGTCATACGTCTCTATCTATGAAACTCAACATTCATCATATGAACGCATCACTTAGTGCAAGTCTTTAAGGAATGGTCGATGCCCTGTCTCGACCGATTCATCGACTTGGAATATTTTAGATCAAACCATAGAGGTTGGTTTCGTGATCGCCATCATATGCGCGAGCCAACCCCATAGTATAATTGATCTAAAGACTTCAACCAAATGCTCATATAAATATAATGCTAAAAGCATATGATGAAGATGGCCAAAGAACATTTCTTAAATTAACATATTATTGAAAAAGATCGTATAGAATAGTTGCAACGAGTCAATCAATTGGCTTGATGGTCACCTATTCTAACAATCTCCCACTTGACCTAAAGCCAATTGCCCATGTTTTTTAATCCCATCTTCTCAAGATGTTGAGAATGAGCAATTTATGATATCGGCTTTGTCTATGTTCTCCGTTGATGCAATGCGATCCACTCGTACGTCACCTCTTCCTACCATCTCTCTGAGTAGATGGTAGCGTCTAATTATGTGTTTAGTCGTGTGATGAGGTCTTGGCTCCTTTGTTTGCACAATAGCCCCGTTGTTATCACAAAATATAACTACAGGTTTGGCAATGCTAGGTACCACACCCAACTCTTGGATGTAGTTTTTCATCCAAACAGCCTCCTTTGCAGCTTCAGAAGCTGCAATGTATTTGGCTTCCATTGTGGAATCCGCTGTCATATCTTGCTTGGAACTTATCCAACTGAAAACTCCTCCATCTAACTGGAATACATATCCAGATTGAGACTTAGCGTCATCCACATCTGATTGGAAGCTGGCATCAATATACCCTTCCAATATCAATTCTCCATCGCCGTATACCAAAAATAAATTCCTAGTTCTTCTCAAGTACTTAAGGATATTTTTGATAGCAGTCCAGTGATTGTGTCCGGCACATGCCTGATAACGACTCGTAACACTTAGAGCGTAAGCTATATCAGGCCTCGTACATTAAACAACATATTGTATGTTGCCAACGACAGAAGCATAGGGAATTTCTGATATTTTCTTAACTTCCTCATGAGTCTTGGGAGACTGAGTCTTGGAGAGTTTAATTCCAGGCCTCATCGGAAGAAAACCCCTTTTTGATTCATCCATCTTGAACATTTTCAAGACTTTATCAATGTAAGAGACTTGGGTCATTCCTAACATTCTTTTAGATCTATCTCTATAGATCTTTATCCCAAGAATATAGGAAGCTTCACCCAAATCTTCATGGAGAATTGAGTAGATAACCATGCTTTAGTGTCACCTAATATTTTAACATCATTCCCGATGAGTAAAATGTCATCCACATAAAGCACAAGGAACACAATAGAGCTCCCAGTAACCTTTTTATATACACAGGGATCATATTCGTTCTTGATGAAGTCATAACATTTTACAACCTCATCAAAACGAATGTTCCAACTTCGAGACACCTGTTTGAGCCCATAAATGGACCTTTGGAGTTTACAAACTTTTTGCTCTTCTCCTTTGGATGTAAAACCTTGTGGTTGATCCATATAGATTTCTTCCTCAATGAATCCATTAAGGAATGCAGTTTTCACATCCATTTGCCATATCTCATAGTCATAATACGCAGCGATGGCAAGTAAGATCTTTATGGACTTGGCCATAGCGACAGACGAATAGGTCTCCTCAAAATCCACACCAGGCCTTTGAGTGTAGCCTTTCGCTACCAATCGGGCCTTAAAGGTCAATACCTCTCCATCGGCTCCAAGCTTTCGCTTGTAGACCCATTTGCACCCAACGGGCCTATCTCCCTTAGGTGGGTCCACCCAAGTCCATACCTTGTTGGAGTTCATGGAGTCCATTTCAGATCTCATGGCCTCAAGCCATCTACCAAATCAATGTCAGACATCGCCTCTTCGAACGTCTTTGGATCATTATCCAATTGACCAGTCAAGGCTAGCATACCATATCTCTCAGGTTGTTTAGAGACTCTAGCCGACTTTCTCAGAGGATGTGTAAAATCAAAAGGTTCATTGTGAGGCAGTATGGGTGTCATTTCTGCCATAGGTGATACATCACTCGACTCTTCGAGTTGCACCTCTTTGTTTTGAGTATCCGAAGAAAAACCCTTTTCCAAGAACACTGCATTTCTCGAAACAAACACGTTTTGTTCTGAGGATCATAGAAGTAGTATCCTACAGTTTCTTTCGAATATCCAACAAATCTACATAAGATGGATCTCATATCCAACTTATCTCCCACTAGTCTTTTGACATATGTGGGACACCCCCATATTCTCAAATACTTATAAGAGGGTGATTTGCCATGCCATATTTCATATGGTGTTTTGGGTACAGTCTTAGATGGCACCATATTTAATAACTTGGCCGTCGTTTCTAACACATAGCCCCGAAAAGAAAGAGGTAATGTAGTAGAACTCATCATGGAACGAACAATGTCCAACAAAGTTCGGTTCCTCCATTCAACCACGCCATTAAGTTGTGGCGTTGCAGGAGGAGTCCACTGAGAGAGAATCACATTCTCTTTTAAGTAATTCAAGAATTCACCACTTAAGTATTCACCACCACGATCAGATCGAATGGTCTTATTTTTTCGTCCAGTTTGATTTTCTACTTCAAGTTTGAATTCTTTGAACATTTCAAATGCTTCAGACTTGTACTTCATTAAGTACACATAATCGAACCGTGAGTGATCATCGATAAAGGTTATGAAGTAAGAAAATCCTCCTCTAGCTGGAATACTTAAAGGTCCACAAAAATCTGTGTGGATTAAATCTAACAGTGCAGTGGCACGGCTACTTTGTCCAATAAATGGTGTTTTGGTCATTTTTTCCTTGAGACAAGATTCACAGGTTGAAAGAGCATATAACTTGTCTATTTCTAGATTCTAGAATCAATCAACCTCTTCATCCTATCCTTGGAAGTGTGACCCAACCTAGCATGTCATGTTTGTGCATTTTCTTGATCATCCAATTTTCATTTATGTTGAATGTTCATAATCATGTTATGTTGTTAGATAGTATATAAACCATTTATTAAAGTGCCAAGTAAAACAGAAGAACCATTCCTTATTAAGTAGAAACATTGTTTTGATATACAAAATCCATACCCCTCTTCATCAAGAGCAGGTATAGATACAATGTTTCTTATCATATTTGGTACATAATAACAACTATTAACTACTATCCTAACATCCTAGCTAATAGCTAAGTGAACAGTTCCAACGGCTTCAGCAGCAACTTGCTTGCCGACTCCAAGCATGAGGATCACATCCCCTTCACCTAACTTTTTGCTTCTTCTCTTTACCTGGAAATCATTGCAAATATGAACTCCACAACCGGTATCTAATACCCAAGAAGCATTATTAGCAACCATGTTAATTTCAACAACGAAAATACCTTGGACTGTTTGCAAGAAAATTCTTGCAATTCCTCTTCCAATGGCCTTTTTCGTGGCAGTGATGACGCTCATCATTTGCTGGATTGGCCTTGATTATCTTCTTCCCTTTGCCCTTCCCTCGGCCGTCCATATTGCTTTTCTTCCTTCCCTTTCCATTTCTCCTCCATTTCTTGACCCATTTGGTCATGGACGAAGATGTGGATGGGGTTGCTAGCATTACTGGTGCAGGCTTCTTTATAGTAGCCTCGTATTGCATAAGCATATTGATCAATTCAGGAACAATCTTCTCAAGACTGTTCATATTGTAATTAACAATAAATTGATCAAAAGACGGCGGTAATGACTATAAGATCACATCTATGTAGGAGTCATTATTCATGCCCGCGTTCAGAGATTCTAACTTCTCAATGAGAGAAAGCATCTTGACGCCGTGGTCATGAACAGACGACCCCTCAGTCATCTTTGCCCGATAGAACTCCTTTGATGTTGGATATCTTATATGCCAATCTTGTACCGCAAATAACTCTTGTAAGCATACAAAGATCTCAGATGCATGCTTAAGGTGTTCATGTTGCTTTTGCAGTTCATTGCTCATAGTTGGAGCGTCACACGTTCTTCGTCAGTCGAATCCTCGGGAAGCTCAGTCAGAGGACGAGATTCCAACACATAAGAGCGTTTCTCGGAATCCAAAATAATTTTGAGATTCCTAAGCCAGTCAGCATAGTTGGTTCCAACAAGTTTGTTTGTCTCAATTATGGTAGCAAGGGGACTCTTAGACATTTTCAATCTACAAGAAAGAAAAGAAGAAACAATGAAGATTTTAGCATTCTTTCAATCAATGTTAATTAAATTTATGATATGGTCTTTAATCATAAATTGCTCCCACTATTTTTCAAAATTCCATAAACCCCCATATGGACTTTCGGGAAACATTTTTCCTAGTGGGCTTGAGGTCAATAGAACGAATTTCATACCCCGCTGTTACGATTATCATGAAAGCAATTCTATGGGAGGTGACTTTCACCATTCTCATCTTATGAGACCCCCAAGGTGTTTTACCTCATTTTTCACATAATCCCAAGGACTCCAAGTGAATTATGTTACTCCATGTTAAGCCCAACTCATCGACCAAAAGACCTCCCACGATCATCCTCCACGACTCGTGAGACGGAGTGATAGTCGGTAATCTACTTGTTCATAGTGATAGTACAGCTTTTTACTACTTCCAAATCATTCCACGACTCGTGAGACAATGAATTGAAAGGTGATAGCATCTCATATTTTATCACTATGGATGGAAGGTCTGGATTATCATATCCAATTTGATTTTATCCATGAAGGGCTTAATATTTTAACTTGGACACTCCAAGTGAGGGTTTAAACCATTTATTTACGCAAGACCATATCACGATTTTTATTTTTGTTTACTTGTTTATCATATACAATGTAAAGTGTAGGTATGAACATCAAGCAAAGCCATATAAACATATATAAAGAAATAAAACCTAGCATGCCCCTAGTTGAATGATCATAAGCCCGTAGTCATCCCATACATATATTAAATAAAGATATCACATCTCATATATGCAAAAAATATCATGTATATATATTTAGATCCAATAAAACAAAAGAATTTAATTTCTTATGTTAAATCACATGATGTTTTTCATGGAATGAAATTGAATTTAATTCATGGGCACTTGATTCATAATATTAACTTGGACTTTCCATATAATTTTCCTAATCATATTAGAAGAATATGTCGAATTTTCCTAATCAAAATGAAAGTGAAAAATCAAGTTTCTTTCTCAATCTATATCCACATATAAATGAAAAATTATATATATATACTATTATTATCCTCAAATAAAAACTAAGTTGAGAATATAAAAATCGCTATTAAATCCAACCATTAGGCGGAAGATAAATCCGGCCATGTAGGCGGAATGTGAAACACAATACCATCAATTTTCAATAATTGAAATATGCCCAAGAATTAAATTCAACACATCAAGAGATTAACATATAAAGTTAAATCGTTAAGTAATTTAATCCGATTAAATCACATCAAACCAAAATAAATTCAATTCACTAGCATGACCAAACTCTGATACCACTGTTAGCTTTGTATAAGCCCCGAGACGTTAAAGGCAGCGAAAATTAAAAGTTTAATTAGAAAACTAGATTATAATTAGCGATCAAATTGCCCATCTCGTTGCTATTACGATGTGGATCCCATGCATAAAAGGATATCAATTGAATAGTTAAGACAAAGCAACCTTTCTTGCTCTCCGGTTGATGTTGGTTACTTGAACTTTCTCAAGAACAAACGTACCTTAAAAATGGTGGCACATCAAAATGGAACCGCTTTTAATTGTTGTTCATGGTACGAACACAAGTGTCTTCCCTCTAAAGCTAGTCCACACTACCTACGGTGGAATCACCCTCAAACCTATGCTAATAGGTATAGAAGGATTAAGGTAGATCAACTATTGATCTATGGAGAAATCAAGGGAATTCTTCTCTTTTGGAGATGAATAATGAACATAAGACCAGTGCTAAAGTGAATGCTAGAATTTCTAGTTTTGAAGGAGAGAAAGTAAAAGCTAGAGAGCAAAAAAAAAAAGCAAGAGTTTTTGTATCTTTGTATATAGAAATATGGTATGTAATCTTTTGCCTTCTACCTCTTTTATAGGCATTTCTTTGTACTAGATACAATGAATGTAGACAAGTCCTTTTGTCTTGCTCTTAGAACACTTGTCTTCTTCATAGAGAAGTTATAGCATAACTCATCTTTTCTCCTTTTACACTTATCTTCTTTATAGACAAACTTTAGCATGACTCATATTTTCTTCTTCATCTAAAGATGAAAACAAGTTATGTCTATGTTCAATGAATCTTGTCTTGTGGGCTTGGGCTAAAGTCTTGGGCTTTATCTTAATTCTTAATTGGACTAAGTCTAATTTTAATTAATCCCCAACTTAATATTTAGCCCATGATATTTAATTTAATTAAATATAAGCCCAAATCAATTAATCTAATTAATTGATTTTCAAGCTCAAATAGATTAATCATAATTAATCTATCACAAGTCTTACTTAATCAAGTTAATGCTTGTGAATTCAGACTCCAAAATAAATAATCATATTATTTAATATTCCCATGAAATGATTTCATAAATCATTTCAATCATTAATTTAACTCCTTAAATTAATTAATTTATTCTCCATAATTAATTCTATGAATTAATTCCAATAATTCCATCATGGATTTGTGTGTGACCCTTTAGGTTCACTACTCAGCTAGACTTGGGCTTGTATCATATATACAATTTAATTAACAACTTACTTGCATTAGATTAATTAGATCTTATCATAATTAATCATCCTCAATTAACTCCTTATTTGGAGGGTACCCATCACCATGGGTGCCATCTAGCAATGGTCCATGGCACTAGAGAATAGGTGAATTATTGCGTGAACCTGTGAGCTACGCATACCATGCAGATGCGGTCCTCCGCTACTAACCTCCCGATCAAAGTCTAGGGCATGGAATTAGTTACCGGTTCCCATAATCGACTTTGATGTCTATGTATCAACTCTTCAAGTTATGCTTCCAATTTATCAATATAGGAAAAACCCTTTCTCTTATTTGATCAACAACCATGGCCCTGGGCTTCGAGGAACGCATAATGTAGAGAACATAGGAAGTTCGTTATCATCTCATGATAAGTAACAAATCCTATCTTGGAACTCACCAACCTCTATGCATGTTTCAACTATGTTTGAAACATGACCGTATAGTGATCCAGGATGAAACTGAGACCACATTGTACATGATCAAGTCATAGCCGTCCAATGCACAAGGTTACTATGAAACCTCAAGTCTAAGGACTAGTTAGTGCACTATCGTAGCCTAGGAGTTCTAGTCATACCGATCATGCCATATAGGGCTTCCATATGACAACTGTTGCGAGTCAATTCAGTGAACTTGATAACTCTTTATCAAGCACCCACTAAAGTGCGCAGACGTCATACGTCTCTGTCTATGAAACTCGATATTCATCATATAAACGCATCACTTAGTGCAAGTCTTTAAGGAATGGTCGATGCCCTGTCTCGACCGATTCATCGACTTGGAATATTTTAAATCAAACCATAGAGGTTGGTTTCATGGTCGCCTTCATATGCTCGAGCCAACCCCGTAGCATAATTAATCTAAGGGCTTCAACCAAATACTCATATAAATATAATGTTAAAAGCATATGATGAAGGTGGTCAAAGAATATTTCTTAAATTAACATATTATTGAAAAAGATCGTATAGACTAGTTTACAAAGAGCCAATCAATTGGCTTGACGGTCACCTATTCTAACAACGAGGTGGTGGTTAGGAAGAATGAATTCGGTATCAGCCTTGACGTCATGAAGGGAGGACCTTAGAAACAACACCTTGGTTTGAGAAAAAACACTGGAACGAGGAACAAGCGTATCTCTCATCACCTCTTCGGACCACTGGTGAACGTACATGGACTTGGACAAAGAACGAGACTTGGAGGGACGGGTGACATTGGTCGGCTCATGAACGCATAGGGTGGTGCCTTTCACCTTGAGTTTGTCCTTGCCGCTTCGGATGATGATGATGCTTGGGAACAGCTCGGTACGATCTTCGAAGTCCATGTCTGAAAATTAAAGAAGAAATACGGAGAAATTAGAAGCCAAGAGCAAGCGTACGTGTGCGTGTATGTGAAAAAAAATGTGGCGTGGACAAAAGATCAAAGGACCACTCTCATGGATAGTTTCACAAACGCGTGGCGAGCGGAATCTTCACGGAGCTCATGCAAGAAATTGGAGTTACGTACTCAGCGATTCAAGGTAAAAACAACACAAAACGCTAAGGGACTATGTCAAGAAAGATGAAGGGACTGCAGAAAATTCGTCTAAGTTGTTCACTTGATGAAAATTAAAAACCAAATCATCCTTCTATAATGGTCCTTCATGAGAGAAATTTGGAAAATTGACATACTTTTCAAAATCTGAAAGAGAAGGAGAATACCAAGAATGGAAATAAAATTGTCAATTTCCATAATGTGAGATATCACAATTTTAGCCTTTGTTTTCCGAATAAAAAGAAAAAAAGATCGCCTGCTCCTAATTTGCAAAGGAAAGGAAAAGGCGCATGATACACGGCCGTGTTAATGCGGCTGCATGATGGAAATTGTGCATGGAAATTTGGCATGTTGGTGGGCTGCTTGCCGAGCAAAAAGAAAAAAAAAGAAGAAGAATAAGAAAGCCTGGCTGTTGTTGCTACAAAATCAATTAAATTCGGGCCAAAAATAATTGCACATTCGATTCAAGAACAAGTTTCAAGCCCTTAAATCCACATTCATAGAGAAGAATTGGGAGCTCATTTTAAATTCAAAGATTGTAAACCGCTATTAGTCAAATTTATAGATCTTATTTTGGTACATGTTTTTCTTGTCTTATAATAATTCTTTGCAAACACAAAATTTGTGTGAACATTTATAATAATAGAATTTGTTACATTGCTTTTTTTTTTTTTTTTATCATTACATTACTTTTATTAAAAAGATAAAATTATTTGATATTACATCAACAAAAATAATTGAGTTGATTGGTTGACCAATGGAGATCGTCGGGTGTTTGGCTAAGCTTATTAAAAATATTTTAAAAACTCAAACATCTTATAAAATATTTTTAGAGCTTATACAATATTAGATGTTATTTCAAAAATAAATTTTACAAAAGTATTTGGATAAAATAAGATTATGAAGCTTATAAGATGTTAGTAAATCGTAACGGGGCTGGATTAGCTAGATTAGCTAGAGCCTCAGCCTAGACACGGCGGGTTTGTGTCCTTCATTAATAGGTCCGAGGCCAAAAAAAAATCCAATTGTGTTCAGACGGTCTTGAGTTTTACCTCGAAACCACCACGTAACATATAGTTTATGAATTTTAATATTTATATACTTATATATAATATTAATTATTAAAATATTATTA
This sequence comes from Sesamum alatum, assembly GCA_034509735.1. Classification (NCBI taxonomy): domain Eukaryota; kingdom Viridiplantae; phylum Streptophyta; class Magnoliopsida; order Lamiales; family Pedaliaceae; genus Sesamum; species Sesamum alatum. The sequence goes on along the minus strand of JACGWO010000001.1, from coordinate 45,255,826 downwards.
TATGAATCTAAATTCTTAAATAGTGTTGCATATATCCAACTTTATATAAAAACTTAAAAAGTGAAAAAATAGTTGAATATTTTTTTTGTATTCATCTTAGATAAAAAAGACAAGTGAAGGGTAAAACAAAAATCTTAGATAAATCTAAACTGAATATTTTGTTTGTTTCTATTCATTTTAGATTAAAAAAATATTGATATGCATAAATCTAAAATGATATTACTTATTAAAAAAATAAAAATAAAGCAAGAATATAAACTTACATTAAATGAATCATAAGAAAGACAAGTGAACGGTAAAACAAAAAGAACTAAATAAAATATAGTTAAAATAATATAAATATAGTATAAGACTTATTTGACTGTAATGAAAAATATATAAGGAATTTAAGTGGAAGGTAAATAGTAAGATACATAAAAAGTATTTAAAATTCATATAAAACTTTTTTCTTTTAGTGTTTAAACGATCATATCATATTATGTATCTATATAGGCTTAAAAGATTTAAATATGTATTTCATTATTAAAGACTTGGACTAAAATTGAACTTGAATTTACAATACAAATAGCTCAAAAAACTAAAATAGTAAATTTAATTATTGGAAGTGAATAGCATAAAATATTCATTAATATTTTATTATTTCTATTATATTTATTAAATTTAAGTTTGATTTAGGCGGGCAGAAACAAGTCCTTATCCAGAGCAAGACAGGTCAAGTCTTGATATTTTTATGTAGGGCAAGTCTCGAATTCGGACAAATCCATTCCGTTGAATCAAATAAGACCTATTACTATTATTTTTTTCTTGTCAAAATGTCTCGCAGTATTTCTTATTTTAAAATATAAAATCTTAAAAAGACAAAAAAATAAGAACCTCTTAAGGCCCAAATAAAAATTTCAGACAGCCCAATATTTAGGACATTGTTTCGGCCTATTCTTGAAGCTATTCAGGCCCATTAACTCGGCCCAATTTCACAGCTCATTTAGCTCTGTATGTCTTCCCTAAACCTCCCTTAAGCCGCCAGTTTCCCCTCCCTCTCCCCATACCTTCCCCTTCGCCTCGTAATGTCTTCCAACGCACAACCACCGCCCGCTGCCGCCGCCGCCGCCGCTGCCGCTGCCGCTGCGGCCGTCGATTCTAGGGTCAGCTCATCAACCATAGAGTCGGCCGTGAACGCCCTGTTAAAATACAAGGCGGCGCATTCATCCACGGAAAAGCTACAGCTGCTACCCCAAGACGACTACATCTACCTCAACCTCACCCTCAAGAAAATCCCTAACCCTCGCACGAACCCTTTTAGAATCCCTCTTTCGCACCCGATTTTGGACCCCAGTTCGCAGATTTGCTTAATCATAGACGACAGGCCTCAAACGACCACCCCTCCTTCGGAGCAAATCAAGAAACTCATCAAATCTCAGAACATACCCATTTCGAAAGTGATCAAGATTTCGAAGCTTAAGACGAATTACAAGCCCTATGAGGCAAAGAGGAAGCTTTGTGATAGTTATGACCTGTTCTTGGTAGACAAAAGGGTGGTACATTTGTTGCCTAAGTTGTTAGGCAAGCAGTTTTTCAAGAAAAAGAAGCTGCCTTTGGGGGTGGATTTGCGTAAGAGTAATCTGAAGTTGCAAGTGGAGAGGGCTTTAGGTAGTGCTTTGCTGTATTTGAGGACTGGGACATGTTGTGTTATGAAGGTTGGAAAGGTGGCGATGGAGACAGATGAAGTGGTGGAGAATGTGATTGATGCGATTAAGGGGGCTGTCGAGAGGGTGCCGAAGAAGTGGGATGGTGTGAGGAGTTTGCATTTGAAGTTCTACGACTCAGTAGCATTGCCTTGTTACCAAGCGATGCCGGATGTGAAGTTGAAAATTGAGGGGTTGAAGGAGATGGAAAAGAGAGCTGAGCTAGCTAAAATTAGTGACAGTGAGGGAGAAGTTAAGGAATCGAGCGGAAGGGAGGATGGTAAAAGTGGGAAGAAGAAGAAGGGGAGGATTCATGAGGTTCGCTATATGGATGTTGGAGAGGATATGGAGAGCGGTGATGATGTTGATGAGAGTGAGCAAGTGAGGAGTGAGGATAATGATATACTTTCGGGACAGAAGACGGAAGGAAATTTGATGGAGGAAAGTGATGATGATGAGGAAGATAAAGATGAGAATGAGAATATTGAGGTTGAGGACTTGAGTAATAAAAAAGCTGTGGGGAAGAAAAGGAACAAGGGTAGAGCTTTGAAGGAAGGCGTTGTAGGAACATTGAATGGGGAGAAGCGGGTGAAGAAGAAGGCAAAATCCGGGAAGAGTGGGGATGAAAAAGCAAAGAAAGATGATGTGTCGGGGGGAGAGGTGTCTGGTGGAAAGAAAGGGAAGAAAAAGAGTGAGCTTGGGCAAAGGCGGAGCGAAAGGATCGCGAAGGTGAAGGATGCAAAGCCCAATAAGAAAGTGTCGGCAAAATGATCAAAATAAGCAACAGATTCTCTTCCAACAAGTGTGATTTTGATCATTGAATACCTGCAAATTTTTGGTTACTATAGAAGTACTAGTATTTCAATTGTTTAGATAAGTTTATTACTTTATCATTGAGGTTATGTTGTTGAATTACCTTCTGTTTTCCATGTTGGTGCCTGATGGTGTCATTTATAGAACTTTTGACTTCACCTTAGAAAGTGGAATTGCAATCATGGAAATGAATTTCTGGATTTGGCTGCAGGTTGTTGTTCCTTCCCGTTCTTTGTTAGTAATGTTACTCATATTTATGATTTAATATACACGCTTTTCCTCTATGGTTTATAACTATACTCTGCTTATGTGCATGACGTACTGTGGAGCTTTGATTTCTCTGCATGCCTTTGTTTTGGTGGGAGAAGATAATTGGAAATTTTCATCTGCTTTAGAATTGCTTATAACTATATTTTATCTGCTTTAGAATTGGTTAGCTACTCGAGGGGAGGACTGGTTAGTGGGGCCGTTGAAGCTTTATATGACTTGTGCAATCATTCAAGGTCCATTATGACAGGAATAGAGGATTCTGTTTTTTGGTGGTGTTGATATCTTATAGTTAGCATCTCTTTAAGCCACTGCAGTAGAAAAAACCTATGCTTTAGTTTGAGATCACCACGGCCTAGTACTTCTGAAGCCTGCTCTAGTTTTTGTTACCATTTGAATGAAGCTTATCTATGTTTTTCGGTCGATTGCTGTATGCTTTCTCAAGACTCTTTTAACATTTCCAAACCACTGAAAATAGGACGGTATTTGGATCCTAGTACACAGGAAGAGAGAATGAAAAAATTTGATATCATCTGTTGAATCTTGTAACTACTAATGTAGTTATGTACTATATCTAGTGTGTTAGATCCAAGTTCATAAGTTAGTAAGATGGATAGAAGTAGGGTTGAAGATGAGTAGAGTTCGTTCAGTAGGCTGTTAGATTCAAGTTTCTAAAGTAGTAAGAGGCAAAAATAGATAGCATCATAGTAAAATATGCAAAAACCTTGTACATCTGAAAAATGAGACGGCATTCCTGACAGATTTCATTAACTAAAATCATTGAAAAAACCAAGAATTGACATGATCATGGTGCATATGCAAACACAAAACGCTGACAGCAATTCTTCTGAAGTTGAGTTCTGTCCTGCATGTTTTGAGCATTCAGCACTGCTATGTTCTGCCAGGAACACACCCAGAAAGAGTGAGCATATATCTTTTGCCCTGTGATGAGAAAAAGTATTGATTTAGTGAAATTTATTCAACTGAATTGGTTGCTATTGTTCCTCACCGGAAGTAGGGTGAGACAGAAGTCCATAATGAGAATATTTTCATCTTTTTTTGTATTATTCTCCTTATGCACATAAGGGAGGAGCCATATGAGATGAAAATCTCACGTACGGTTCTGGAACGGAGATTCTTTTAATTGAATGGCGACCGTAACGGATGTCAGCTCAATCCGAAGGAAATTATGCGGAAGTTTTACAGAATTATTATGAAGCTATGCGACTAGAAATTGATCCCTGTAAATGCTAACTTGTGCAAGAATGAGCACTTACCAGAATCACTGATCAGAAGGTCACAGAACATCAAGTAACCACAGCAGTTCATCCACAAAGCCCATGTTGCTGATCTCACAGCAACAAATGGGTGTTCCATGTTTCAAATGAAGAGAAACCAGTTAGCTGGTATGTGCAAATTCTTGCAAGAAAATATTACGGCAGCAGCCTTTCAATATCACAACTGCAAGCATAACATGAAAAACAGAGTTGTATCAATGGGCCAAAAGCCATTGCCATACAACATACCTGAGAATGCATCTCTACTTCTGTAGTGCCTGATGGTGTCGTTATAGAACTTTGACTTCACTTTAGAAAGTGGAATTGCGATCATGAAAACGAATTTCTGGATTTGGCTGGTGGTGGTTGTTACTTCTCATTGTTTGTTTGTAATGTTACTCATATTTACGATCTAATATACGTGTTTTTCCTCCTTTATGGTTTATAACTGTACTCTGCTTATGTGCATGATGTACCCCCACCTATGCTTGCCAATTTATTCTCTTTTGGAGAATCAATAGTCACTAGTCTCTACACTATTGATGTGGACCTTTGTTTTCTGCATGCTTCATTTTGATGGGAGAAGATAATTGGAAAATTTCAATGTGATCATAGGCATTTTATTCGATGGTATGTAACGTGTTGAGGTTAACGAATTCTGCTGAAGTGATTTTCTTTGGACTTGGCTGTTTTCCCTGTCCTCCTTCCTGTGTGCTTAAGCAGGTCTTTATAGTATTCGCTGGTTCATTACGTTCTATCGCTACATACAAATCTTAGAGCAGCTATGTCTTGTTGTAAAGTATTTGTAGACCTATGTTATTTCACTTCATACATGTCTGCTAAATCGCCAGCCGTTAATGCATGCATGCTAATTGTCTTATTCCCGAGCAATCTCTACATTCTCTGAACATCATGACATAAATGGACTCCCACTGAGTTACTATGAATGTTTCAATGTTTCCTTAGCCTCTTACACATTTGCCTTTGATGATGTTGTCCCTGTTACTAAATTCAATATGTTCTTAACAATCATTGTATTCTCATATTCGCAGACAAGAATTGCTTGTAGTCTTTTCTAGACTATTTACCCTGTTGCCCTTATATGGCGACGATCTTCCCAGAGAGGGGGAGATACGTCTGTATTCTGTATGTTTGTGTCAGAAAGATTCATTAACCGTGTGACAATTAAGGTGATTACTCTTCTTGCCGTATCCAGATTCTGGAGTAGGAAGCTGTTCAATTCGCCATTGCATGTTTTCATAATGCAAAGTTTGAATTTACAGAAGAGAAACTAGTGTTAGTTGGGAGAATATGCAGGTTTTTCATCTTTGAATCAAGAATCAGGACGCGTCTTGGGCCGATTTCTGGTTTAACTTTAAACTACCGGGAAAAAGTCTTCTCCTGTTGGATCAAATCATTCACGTGTCAAGTGGTTATTCTTTCTGAATTGCATATCAATCTTACGATAAGTTCATTCGTATTTGGTCAGACATGATTTGTACTAAAATTTACCTAAATCCCTGATGGATTTTCACTTCCACCAATTAGTATATGATCTCCGTGTCGAAGTTGATATACTTCGGCTGTAGCATTCATTTTCTTCTTTACAGATAAGTTTGTTGCTTCTCTTGCTTCCATGACTTCCCTTAAAACTGTTCGTTTTGAGAAAATTTTTGTTCGAATCAGATCTGATTTCATGAGAATAAATCACAAGACAAATACAATACTATGCATACAATTACGCATCACATGCAATAAACGCAAATTTGATCTTGACGAGATGTAATTGAATTGAGTTCGGACTAGAATATTTCGTTTTGTTTAACGAATTCATCGGCTGGCAGCAGTTGTTTTTCTCTCTTTGGCAGTCTGCCCAGTTTCCTTCTGACCTCATAGTCTGCTCTCAAGGGGACATTCTTGCTCGAAATCTGGTCTGATCGGATTTGAATTAATTATGTCAGAAATATTAATGTTAATTACTTATCGTGTAATTACTATATATTTTTATAAAAACAAATATAAATACTACACAATGGTGGATCATGCGAATTAATGATGTGAAAGTCATTTAAAGTAAAAATATTTTTCCAAATTTGTGAGGTAAATGTTTCGTAATTAAAAAATTGAGTCTTTTCACAATAAACAATGAAAATTAGACCAAATTTAACGCGAAAAAAATACGTGGGAAAATTAATTGAGAACTTCGATTGTGAATTACTATTGTATTTGTTTTCTTTTATTAATTTTTATAACTTTTTTTATATAAAAAAAATTAGCAACCATTCACGCAGTACTTGCATGCATAAATCAGATAAATACATCATAGATTTTGAAAATAAAAAGTAATATATAATTAAAAGTGAATCAAGTGATTAATGAGGTCAAATTGAATGATAAATATAATAGTATATTGATGATTAAAAAATGAGCTTGGCCATTTGAAATAAATAAGTAATTATATTGGTACACATATTTAAATTATAATTGATATTTTATAATTTGGTGTAGTGATACCTTAAATCGTTGTTTGTGATTGAATATTATCTTTCTTTTTTATATTAATACAAATTCCTTTTTATATTAATATATATATATAATTAATTCACATTTTATATGCATAATATTTTAGTTTAAAGGATAGTTAAAAGATCAGATTAATTTACACTAGAAAATCACAAAAAAAGAGTGGTAAATACTAGAGAGATGGGTGGCCTCTTATCGAATTGAAATTTTTTTATTATAAATTTTATTACATCTTTTACTCCATTTAATATACACATTATGTATATAATTTTGTTAAAGATAATATTTTTATATAGATGACGTATGTATGTTAAATAAGGCAAAATCTCACTTTTAGTCCCACTAAATAGGGCCATTCTCATTTTTGGTTCGGAACTTACGAGCTCGACACTTTTGGTATCAAAATCCTAGTTTTTTGACAGATTTGGTCATGTTCCATTAAAACTTAACGGAGACGGCACGTGATTACATACGTGGAGTTAGTCAACTGTCTAGGTGCAAAAAAAAAAAAATAATAATAATAACCCCTGACCATTAGTGCTGCTTTGTAGAGGGAAAAAATGGCGTCAAACTATCAATACACCTAGCCTATTATATACATGTAAAACAATATATATAGGGGTGAGGATGTATATATTAGAATCAATATTTTTAAAAACATAAAATATAATAAAAAAAATAGGGGATGTAATTTAAAGAGGCAAAATAAATGAAAACTATTAACATTGTTATTAACATTAACCTACCAATTAAAGTATTTTACAATTAAATATTTTTCTATATTTTCAAAATCATAAAATATTTTGTTGTTCTTTTCTAGATTTTTTTTGTCTACTAATGATGATTTACTAGATGAATAGAATGACTACATCTTAAATTTTATGTAATTAGTTTCTTGAAGTATCTACATATGATTATACTGAATCTATGATCTGTATATGTTTTGTAAATCTTTACATTTATATATAAATACATGTATTTTAATGTATTTGTAATTCAAAGTCTTTTTTAAAAAAAGTCCACGCACTGTTGTTTGAATTTATTTTCATCTTTATTATATTCTAATTTACTTGAATATTGTGTGGGTATGTGTTAAACTAATAATAAATAGAGATGTTAATTCAATTCTTCGATTGATTAATTTCTACTTTAACATTAAATTTTTAGCTATATTCATTTATTTGTAGTAAAATTGTTATAAACCAATTTTCAAATTTTTAGATATTTAATCTTTCAATTTAGTTAATTCTACTAAACAATTAAAATTATCACTACTAATACAATATATTTTGAAATATTCAAACAAGTATCATTTTTGAACTTTTTAATTTTATAAATAACAATCATATAATTAACTAGCAACTTTTTTTTTGGAGAAAAAAATTGTAATTTATCAAGCTAAACAAAATAAATAAATAAATAAACAAAAAACCTCGAACTTCAAGAAAATTCGTAAAAGTTTTGCTACATATCTATTAATATATATATATATATATATATATATATTTGAAGGGAATCTTTTTACCAAGTTCCTCAATTTTGACTAAAATGTGAATCCTTATAGTTTAGAATTTTTTTAAATTGTAAAATACTTTAATTGTAGGTTAATATTAATAGTAAGTATTAATGGCAACGTTAATAGTTCCAATTTATTTTGTCTCTTTAAATTACATCCCATATTTTTTATTATATTTTAGGATTTTAAAAATATTGATTCTATATATATATTCCCACCCCTATATATATTGTTTACATATATATAATAGGTTAGAGTGAGAGAAATTGATAATTTTGCACCATTTTTTTCCTCCACGAAGGAGCACTAACAGCCATTTTTTTTTTTCCAACCTAAATAGTTGACTAACGACACGTGTGTAATTACGTGCCGTCTCCATTAAATTTTAATTGTAAATCTGTCAAAAAAATTAAGATTTTGAAACAAAAAATATCAAGCCCATATAATTCGAAGCTCAAAGTGAAAATAACTCTATACAGTGAAATTAAAAATGAAATTTTGCCGTTAAATAAAGTAGTAAATGGAATCAGGATTGAAATGAGAAATTCGATCTGGGCCTCTATAGCCTGCTTCTTCAGACCGAAGAATTCAAAGTTTTGTTTGTTTGTTTTCGTAATAATAATATTCTAAATGTTTGTCTGTATTTTTGTAAAACATATAATATAATATATTTTTATTTTTTGTTTATTTCTTTATATTATAAATGAACCGTAGAATGTATATTTATCCCTGTTTTTTTTTCTATTCTTTTTTAAAAGAGTTAATTACATTTACACTCCTAATTTTTGATCTGTTTACACAAATAGTCCCCTCATTTTAGATTATTATACATACATCCATCAGAACTATCGATATTATTTACATAAATCATCCATATTTTTTGAAATATCAACACATCCCACAAACTGTCCCTGCTCTTTTATTGCCAGAGGTAGTTTCTATAATCTATCATAGTAGAAAAAGAAAATCCTATTTTTACTCACAAAGAGTGGTTATTTACACCCTGACACTAATTTTTTTATTATGCCAGTAATATCCCTAAGTTAGTTTATCTTCTTTGTTTATTTTTTTATTTTTTTTATAAATGTGATGTGTTGATTTATTATATATTTTTTCTTATTTATATCTATATTAATATAAAAAAATCCTATTTTTACTCACAATAAATGATTACTTACACCTCGATATCAATTTCTGCTTATGCCAATATACCCCTAAGTTAGTTTATTTTTTTCTTTTTTTTTTCTTGAAAATAGGATTTTTTTATTACTGTAATAAATACATCAGTTCAATTGATGTATTGATTTATATAATACTGTCAGTTCAGTTCATTTTAAAAATATAAAATATTATTTATTATATACACGTAAACACAACGTACCACGTGGATTAGTTATTTAAAATGAGGTGATTTGTGTAAATATCTTCTATAGATCCAGAGGCGTAAATATAATTATTTTTTTTAGTATTAAGAAAAATACAATTTAAGAATAAAACCAAACAAGGCTTCTATTGCATCTCAGTTTGAACTTGTTCAGCTTTTCACATTTTACCCCCTTCGTCAACCTCGTTGTTCGTGCAACCTGGACCTCTCTCTCTCTCTTCTTTCTCTCTCATCCCTCACACACACACACAGACGCGCACGAAAACACATCTGTTAATATTTATTTATTGCAGATAGGAGTGAGTGTGGATGAAAAGCGGGGTGCACTGTTTGGGTGGCACAAAGGGAGAAGAGTATAAACACTGTCTTACTCAAGAATTTCCTTTTCAACAAATACTGTTTCCTGCTTACACCCCTTCACTTTTCTCTCCTTTCTTCTTACTCTGTAGAAAAGGCCAAACAAGCGCACACCACCTCAAGCTATTAGGGCTTTTCTTCCGCACTTTCCCACCAGCAAAGTTCTTTTTAGGTATGGCTGTGGCATTTGCTCTTCAGTTTATTGGGAGCAGAGGGTTTCCTCGAGGTAAGATTTTTATGTAGCTTAAGGTTGTCTTTCTTGTTTATTTGTGTATTGTTTTTTATTTTGTTCGTAATTTTGATATGGGTTTTTGGTAATCTTTTGTAAGTTTGTTTTTTTGCTTCACGCAGGTGGGTTCTGTTGATTCTTGCACCTATGCATGTTTGATTCTTGGGTTCCTTTCATTCTTTTCTTGTTTTGGTTGTTTTCCTTTTCCTATTTCATTGCTTTAATGGGTTTTTTTTTTGCGTTTATATTGATAAAATGGTGTTTTTTCCTTGGGTGGTTTCTTTCTTCTTTCGGAGATTTCCTCTTGGAAGATGGATTTTACTCCACAACAGTAACGGGAAATGCTCTCAGTAATGACTTTCTTATGGTCAATTGTATTAGGATATGGTATCTTGTTTGATTGTTTTTATTTAACTCTTTTGTGGTGAATGAAGTTGCTTAAGCATCTGATTTCTTGATTTGGAATAATATCACATGAAATGTGCTGATTTTGTATATAGGGATGTATTTGAGAAATAACATATTCATGCATAGTTACACACATATAAAATTTAATTTTCATGTAGTACAATGATAGAGTATAAGGACATACATGCAGTTTCTGGTGAAGGTTAGGAATGTTGGTATGAGTCTATCAAGTTTTATACAAGTGCATTTGTTGAATTTGGGTGTATATGAGATCACCTTTTCGTGAATTAAAAGCAAAATGTGCCATCTGCTTCGCAGCAGAAAAATATTTAGAAGGCTTGATATACTTGGAATTCGACATTAGCCCTTGATTTTAGATTTCGGCAATGTTTGATGTTGTTGAAATCTTGAGGTGTTGGGGAATCACAATTCACAAATGTCATTCTACTCTGTTATTTGAGGCTGTCTCTTGAAGTTAGATGAGACTTTTCTTATTTTCATGATAGGCGGAGCCGCGGAGAAACACCGATCTCTGTGGATCCACATGCTTAAATACAGGATAAAGTTGAGACATTTTAACTTTAAGTTGTGAAGATTCTTTAGTTGTTCTTGTTCTTCTATTTTTGCTGACGTAGGAAGGGTGGCTCCGTGTATCTAGGGTATGTTGTGCATGACGTACATTTGCATCAGAGATAATGAATATTGGTTCTTCTATCCTTATTTTGAGTAGTTGCCCTGTTAATAGAACTCTGACTTGCAAGATCAATCCTATATTTACCTTGTCTATTCCTTCGACGTGTTAATATCATTTTACATTCAGCATAGGATTGGTTTGCCTTGTTTTTCTATGATTATTATACTGGATTATGCAAGTAAGTTTATTTTGAAGGCTATACCAGTATATCAAGGCATAATGTTTGACTTATGTATTACAAGTTACTTAAGTGCCCTAACGTTACTTGTCTGTTGACCTGTTTATCCAGGCCTCGAAGTGGCTGCAAGATCTTGGGTGTTTGGAGCTGTTCAGCGACTTGAGTAAATTGGTTCTTTAGGTCAAGATGTAGATCGACAAATAGTATATTCTTATTGATGATGGGGAATGAAGCCATTGGTCCGGTAAGCATGTGATCTATTGTAACATATCGATAACTCCCATAATGGGATTCACATGAAACTAATTTCTAGTTTTGGCGTTTTTGGCTATTAAAACATCTCGGTGGTTGATTTCATATTTGTTTCACTCCTTTACTTGCATGGTTTCCATATTCATCTAGCGCTGATTACCTAAGATTCATGTTAGTATATACAAATTAGAAGGTTCTATTGCTGAATGCTTTAACGGGCTCGACCCTGCTGCTCACGTGACACTTAAGGTGACTTTATCGTTGGAGGCTACCCTTACCTGACCGTTCATTTCCGTGCTTTGAGTAATAGGTTTATCAGATTATGGATAAAAATGATGTAGCATTTTATCAGTTGGCTCTTGCTGTAATATGATAAGAAAGCGACAAAACAAGTGTTTCAGACAGAAAATTCCTGATGAGTCGCTCTAAGTCTCAAGAAGATGATTCTTGGTGAGTTACGAACTCTGTGTTTGTGAAATTTTTTTTTGGTGAATCTCGGGACTTGAGTATTACTCTTTGATTCCTAAAGTATCATACTCTTTTCTTCCAACGGGATGGTGGACTCCCACTCCGAGGATGGGGAAACCACACTGTGTTTGGATCTCATTAGAATGGAAGGGTGTGATGTATAGGGCCTCAAAGGCTCTTAACTCACCTAGAACAGTCAGGTTTGATTCTTGATTTTTGTTTCTTGGAGATACAATCAATTTGTTCTGCAACGTTACATCTCAATTCGTAGAATCGTATGATGGCCTAGCTTTATTGAGATAGAGTTTCCTGTCACAACTGCAGTAGTTATACAGCATTTACATTTGGCGATAAACGTTTATGGATTGTCTTCCCTATGAACATTTACTTCTTGTCGAACGGATTTGTTCCGATCTTTTAATTGATGGTCTGATGTGTTATTCAACTTGGTTGTGCCATCTATGTTGGAGCCTTTGAGCAAGTTAAAAGTTGTAGGGGAATGGAAAAGAGACAATCCTATACCGGAAATTTTAGCCGTGATCAAATTTTGATACGTCTAAACTAATTATATGACAAATGTGTTATATTTGCTATATGATAGGTGTACAGTTCAAGCGCATGTATATTGTTCTTGCTACGTGAATGGTTTGATTTGATTAAATTTTGGGTTGGATAAGAATTTTCAATTCAATACAATTTGGCGACATTCATTTTGTGTGTTGATGCTGGATCTTGATTTGGAAATGGAGAGTTACTATGGGTTACAACATGAATTTATACCCATGGGTCCAAGTCCAGCCACACTTCCCAGGCCTAATAGTTTGGGTTGTGAGTTTTTAGTTGTTTAGGGTTGGGGAAAAAAAGGAAAAAAAAAAAAAGAACTATAAATATATTCAAGTAACAAAAGTTTCTGTTGGAGTGGTGCCGATCTTTTATCACACATTGATGTTAAGTATGACCGGCATGTAGGGCTGTAAATTGTTCGAGTTGAATCGAATACGTTATTATTCAAGCTAATTTGAATTATCATTGAGCCTAAAAAATTGCATTTGAATTTGGTTTGATTATTAATGCAATCGAGCTAAGATGAGCTTTAACGGGATCAAACACGAGTTGAGTTCAATTAATTTAATATTTTGAAGTATAATTTATTATTTTTGCACACTACTATATAATATAGAAAATGGGATAGAAAATCTTTCATGACGATCGAGCTGTCCAACCGGCTGCTGATCAATCTCAAGGGTAAATCTAACGTAAGATTCTTTAGAAATATTTAACTGAATTGGGTCCGATTTGAAACGTACCAAGTTCGTGCTAGAATTAGGGCAACGAACGATTTGAAACGTACTAAGTTTGTGCTAGGATTAGGACAATGAGCGATAATAGGGCAACAGACGATTTGAAGCGTACGAATCGTGCTAGGATTAGGACAATGAACGAACACAAGCCGATGTGATTGCATGTGCTCTTTAAATTTTTTTTCTGTTTACGTATAGTTTCATGTAAAAGAATAACATACCACATCAACTAGTGGACGGGCATTATATATTATTCGCGCGATAACATCATATGGTAAAAACACTTAATTAATATAAACGATAAAGGGTAAATTACAACGATCTTTCTTAAAATTTGACATAATTATAAATATTTTTTTGTTGTTTTAAAAATTATAAATACCCCATGAGGTTTGTAATTTTTAACCAAGGGCTTGAAATGGTCCATTTTGTCATTAATTTTTATTTTTCAATTATAGAAAAATCACCCGATACAAATTACATTATTGCTTCTCTGTGTTAAAAATCATAAGAAACTTCTCTCTGCGCATTTTTATTCAAAAAATTAATTTTTTTAAAAAATAATTAAATTTGTATAAGGGTATTTTGATCGGTTCATTCATAAAAATGGATGAAGATGAGTTATTTGTTAGACGGTTATAAATTTTGGGGGTATTTATAATTTTTGAAACAACGAAGGATATTCATAATTATATAAAATTTCAGGAAAATTCATTGTAATTCACCAAATAATAATTGTTCTTCAGTTGCAATTATGGGAGTATATTATCAATTGTATTACATGATTATTAGACTTGAAATGTATTAATGTCGGATTTTAATGAATCTGTATCTCCTTCATGTGTTATGCTTGCTCAAATTGTAATGTTGGGGGGATGACAATTGACTTGTGTACCGACAATGATTCTTAGTAATATATTGGAATCATTAACATTACAAATGTCTTAATTATTACAATGAAATTGGAAATTAACATGGTCCACCTGGATTATTGATTAACACATGCTTTTTTTGAAAGGGAATGTGGATATATTATTAAGGCAAATCTGCCAAAAATGTAGCAATGCAATGAGAAGAAAGGTCCGAAAGGCCTTCGTTACAATCAATGGTCAAACGAGCAAGAAAGTGTGCTACACAATTCCCTTCTCGTCGAACTAACGAAAAGGAGTAAGAGCGGCAAGAGGAGCATAGGAATAAAATGTCATGAACTAAAGGTGCCGCAAGGGAAGAGCTGCGGCTGCTGTCATTGAGATAACAGAAGAGGTTGGCACAATCACCTTCAAGAATGATATTAGGCCAACGATGCCTGATTGCAAATTCAATGGCTGACCTAGCAGCCTAGGCTTCAGCGATTTCTGGTGTGATGGAGCGATGCAGGCGTCTAGACGTCCAAGCCAACCAATTGCCGCTGGGATCACGGGCAATAACGCTAATAGAGAAATCATCATTATCAGGAAATAGAGCAGCATCATAGTTAAGTTTGACGAAGCCCTGCTGAGGGGGCAACCAAGAGGATGAGACAGGTGGTGGTGAGAGATTATGAGCTCTCGTCGAGAAGCCAGAAAGAGAGTCCAGAATCCGTGCAAATGAAATAATCTGGTCAGGGGATGAAAGCGTTTCGTCAGCCTAATTACGGTTTCGATGCCACCAAATACTCCAGCAAATGACCAAAAAGAGGTTGAATTCCTGTTACTCTAGAGACTTACGGACAACAAAAATCCAATCACGAGAGTTTGTTGGCCAAGAGGAAATAACTGACCAGCGGAGATGTGAAAGGCACCACACCATTCGGCCAAGAAGGTATGATGGACAGATTTGTTAGGATCATGGTAGAAGGGCAGCAAGTATCCGAAGAGGGGATCCGTCTACGGAGATTAGTGCTACACGGGAGAGCATCATTGCACAATTGCCAGATAAAGAACTTAATCTTGTTTGGGACCCGAGCGTTCCAGATTCCCAGCCAGCCAGAGCGATGCGATGGAGAGTTGGAGGATGATGAACTGGGGTAATGCTGTCGCGATAGGTTGCAAACGAGAGGGTAGAGCTGATCGCACAGAGAACAATCCAGTTTTCGTGTAGTGCCAAATGATATCATCCTGAAAACCGGACTGGCTGAGAGGAATAGCAAGTATCGCAGTAGCATCATGTGGAGGAAAGACAGACTCAATAAGACGAACATTCCAATCTCCAGTTGTCGTGTCAACGAGGTGATCCACGGTCGTCGGAGGTGGTAGTGGACCAAGCTGGAGAGTAGGTCGAAATGAAGGTAATCGGGAATCCACCTATCGATCTAAATCCTTACTGATTTGCCGTCTCCAATACGCCAACGAGAACCCACTCTGATGACTGATTTAGTCGAGAGAATGCTTCTCCAAGTGAGGGAGAGTCGGGGTCCTAATTCTGCATCAAGGATGGAAGAGTCCGGAAAATATCTAGCCTTGAGTAAACGACCAAGCAATGAATCGGCATGACAGAGGATACGCCAAAACTGTTTAGATAACATTGTCGTATTAAAGTCTCTCAGGTCCTTCAACCCCAATCCGCCATGCATCTTAGAGGTAGTAAGTTTAAGCCAAGAAATCCAATGAATTTTACGATTATCGCCGCTGTTCCATAGGAAATTGGTGATCATGCCCTCAATCTCGTGGATGAGACCTTCCGGGAGTCGAAAAACCTCCATTGCGTACGTCGGGATGGCTTGAATCACCGCTTTAATGAGCACTTCTTTCCCCGCTTGAGAAAGTTGGCAGTCATTCCATGAATTCATACGCATCCAGATTCTGTCGCGGATGAAGGTGAAAACCTCTTTCTTAGACCGGCCGACGGTTGATGGGAGCCCGAGATACTTATCATGTTTGTCGGCACTCCTAATACCGAGACCAAGATTCTAGACCTTGACTTTCCCTTCGTAGGAAATTACTTATGGTTAGTAGCGACACTGATACCTTATAACTACCAATTACCAGGCCTAAATCGGGGAGTCAGAACTAGTAACAACTTTTATAAAGGAAAAATCGTAATACATAAGGCCATTACACAAACATTGAACTTGGATCTTAGTCTTGGCATCAGTCAAACGTATGCACCAGTACATAATGTTTCACTTATCCATTTTTCATCATTTAATTCATATAGTAATCCAACAGAGTCTATCTCTACAGCATCATCAAGTCGGTTTCATATTCAGGCTATGATGATTAAGAATAAAATGAACCAACAGAACCAACAGATCAGGAAAGACGACGACTTAGGCGACAACGCCAAAGGTGTAATTGTGGGACTCGCGAGCCACTACAAAAAGTAGGTGTTATTGGGATTTTTGAGATGACCAACATTTAACCTAATAGCCATCCCAATTTGGGACGACTTTGGACGGATTTGGAACGAAAGCTCTTGCACCGGCAAGTACCATCCCAAGTTCGTCCCAAATGCCTTTCCAAAAGAAGACAAAAAAAAGTAACCGTCCCAAACCATCCCAAATGTCGTCCCAAGCTTTTGGTAGGTAATGGTTTGTGACGAAGTTTAGGACGACATGCAAATTGTCCTAAGTTTGGGACGAGACGACTTGAAGTTTTTTTGGGACGGTCTGCCGACAACCAAGTTTTGTGAAGGAATGTTATTCCAAATGCAGCCCCAAATGCTGTTCCAAAATGACGTTCCTTTTTGTCCTATAACAATATCCTAATTTTTCAAATTCAACATATTAACATATGTTATCTGGATTAGCTTGAAACTTCAAGTAAAATTATATGACATCAATGTGATCATATCTGACGATCAAATTTAAAATTGGATGGTTCGATCGAATAATTCAGTATATCGATGGTTGATTACAACAACGGTCTTATAAGTATAAATATTCAGTGATCTTATAAGTAAACTTAATGTTTTTTTTAAATTTTTACACATGTTGATTACAACAATTTCAATATTTTCTTTTAAACAATTAGGCGTCTTAAACGTATTTTTTATACTTTTTTCCTATTTTTTTCAAATTGATAAATAATTTTAATAAATAATTTTCGAACGGTGTTTGGATAATATTATTATATTTGGGACGACGGTTTGGGACAGTTAGTTCGCAACCGTCCCAAAATGGCGTCCCTGTTTGTCCTTCAATAATAGCCTAATTTTTTCAAATGCAATATCAATATCTATTATTTGGATTAGTTTGAAACTTCAAGTAAACTAATATGGCATCAACGTGATCATATCTGACCGTCGGATTTGAAATCAGATGGTATAATCAAATGATTCAAATAATGATGGTTGATCACAGTAACATACTTATAAGTGTGAACATTCAATTATCGTCTTCGTTCTTAGTAAAACATATGAGAAGAAAAATACTTATGTTTTTCATGCAATTCAATTATGTCGTAAAACACAAATATATTACTCCATTATACAATTGGGTGCCTCGCAGGAGCCCGCCTCACAGTTAACGCCCCGGAGGACGGTGCCTCATCAGCTGCTAGTGTCGCAGCACTAGAGGAGGATGAGCTTTGGGCCGAGCGGCAGGGGGAGGAAGTGGGATTGAGTCTTTGGCATGGGGTCCGAGGCATTCACATCAGATGACGCTCGTGCGTGGACTACATAACACAGAGCATTGATGTCCACTGCCTACCGGCCGCCAGAACCTCCCTTCTCAACACAGATTCAGGAATCAAGCTTATGTTGGGCGTGATCTTTGACAAGATGGGGATCTCGACATTGCTCCCCAACCAGCCACTGGAAGTCCCACCCCCATCCTCAGCTGCTGATGCCCCAGCCGAGGAGTCTATGCATTAGCTGACTGAGGATGATGCAGACCTTGAGCCCACCAACCGGCATATGCATCAGTCCTTAGATTTTGGCTAATTTTAATTTCTTTCTTATGAAAGATGTTGTCTTCAATCACAAATTTAATACAATATTAATAAGGATTAAATGCATTTTTGGTTCCGTAATTTAGGTTATTTGGTATTTTCGTCCTTTAACTTTCTAGGGTAGCATTTTGGTCCTGCATCATTTTAATTTTCGCAATTTCAGTCCTTTTGTTCGCCGGAGTTCACCTCCACCGGCAAAAAAGACTGAAATCGAGAAAATTAAAAAGATGTAGAACCAAAATGCTACTCTAGAATGTTAAAGGACAAAATGCTGACAGAAATGGGCCAATAGAAATAAAAGTCCCAATTTTAAAATGTCACGTGAGAGGCACATGCATTTTTCCGGCGAGAAGGGTGAACTCTGGCGAAAAAAGGGATAAAATCACGAAAATTAAAAAGATATAGGACCAAAATGCAACCCTAGAAAGTTCAAGGATGAAAACGCCAAATGACTTAAGTTACAGGACCAAAAAATACATTTAAGCCATATTAACAAAATAATATAGAAAAAAAAGGCAAGAGTTTTTTTTTTAAATTAATTAAAATTAAGATGAAATTTGGGTCGACATTCCGTCCCAAACACTGTCCCAACAACCATTCTAAAATAATACATCTGATTTTGATGTTCCGTCCTAAACGGTCCGTAAGGCCGTCCCATATTAAAATGAAAACATGTCCCAGATGCCGTCCCAACAACCGTTCCAAACATAATACACTCGGTTTAAAAGTTTTGTCCCAAACCATCCATAAGTCCATTCCAAACTGTTATTTCAGTTATCCATTATTTGGACATATTTTCGGACGGCTGGCTGAAGCATCCCAAAACTATCCTCAAAGCTGTCCCAAATTTCGTACCAAATTTTGGACGGTTGGCTGAAGCATCCCAAAACCATCCTAAATATTTTAGGACGAGGCTTTTTGAGATTGACATTGGTTCCTCCTAACGCCGTCCCAAAAAAATCCGTTCCAACAATGAAATGGGATGACAGACCGTCCCAAAATCCGTCCCAATAAGGTCTTTTTTAATGGGCATGATTAAAATTTATAATTACATTTTTTATGTAAATTTTCAAGTTTATTAGTTGTTAAAAATTAATTATAAATTTTTATAATTAGAATCAGTAAATTAATATATTAATTACATAATTAGAATTAATACATTAAGTAAATAAATTATCTACTTCTTTTTTGAAAAATAAGAAAATGGGTCGCGAGCCCAATTAGGTGAGTACACATTTTTATGCAATTTTTGTAGTTTATTAATTGTTATAAAATAATTATATTTTAAAATTTTATTAATTAAAATATGATTAATTTTTTATTTAAATTATTACAATTTAAAAAACAAACCCAGGTTGGCTTGACTAGCAAACCCGATCACTAGCTGGGTTGGCGATCAATTTAAGAAAGAAAAAAAAAGGTGGGTTGCTAGATCGACCCATGGTATTTTTGCAAATGTACCGTTAATGACGGTACACTTATAATTTTTTTTATATATATATTATTATAAATAGTCCTACCTACTCATGCACATTGGTGCGGAACTTTTATTTTATATTTTTTTGTCACATATTGATATGACACCAATAAGTAATTAATGCGTGTTTCTTTTGAAAATAAAAAATAATTAAATTATATTATAATTATAGAGTGGGATCGCTATATTACACATGTTGATCTAATAATAGTATGTGATACGAAACTGTGATAGAATATCCTTTACCCATGTACATACCTCATATTTGAATTCCAAGAATCTCCAACCGGAGATTTTGACCCCTAATCATTGGGTTATCCTTCTGGGGACTCTTTATGTTACTTCTTGAAGTCGGGTTTTTTGTAAACTTGAGGTTGAATTAATTTCTCTCACAAGATTTGTAAGTATATATTGTTTAATATAGAAATATTCATTTATATTTAACTCTATTTTTCTCAAGCAATGTATCATTGATCAACTCTCATATATTTTTTTTGACATTTATCGTTCTTTTGATATAGAAAACATTATAATTAATTCACTTAGATTAATCCATAATTTCATACATTTCAGATTAAAGAAGAGGTAAAGAAATTGAACAGTAAATCCCTACCGCAAATGAATTGAACTGAAGTAATATACTGTAAAAATCTCTTTTAATCTGAAATATTAATCCATAAATGCTGAAACAATACATTTTATTCTTATTAAATATCATCCATATTTAAAGAGTTTGATATCTCCCAAACTTGTGGTTAGGGAAGACTCCTCTTGTGTGAAGAGTCTGTAGTCCCCTACAGTTTGTATTAGGGTTGGACTCCTCTGGTACACACCTATAAATAGGGTGCTTCTATGGCATGAAAAATAGAATTATTATTCGACGTACACTCTCCTAAAGTCTCTCGCCAAATACTCTCTCTGTTCTCTCTTGGAGGATCACCAAAAGTCTCCGAGGGTTTAAGGTGTGTAAACTCTAGTGGATAGCTCTGGTAGCGATCTACGTGGAGCGAGAGAAGGGCGATCGTGACAAGGCCGGGAAGGGACGTGCAAGGAGACACATGGATTCGTAGGGCGTGCTTGCAGATCCAAGAGATCGTAGGAAGCTTGTAGACGAGCCACAAAGATCAGGGTGTCAAAGTTAATTCCGATGCGTGTTGACATATCATAGCATTTAGGTAATCACCAGAACTGATTATGTGCAATATGTGTTAGTGTGCTTCACATATATGCAATATTTTCCTACAGTGGTATCAGAGCCACTGCGGCTTAGTCTCGCTTGATTTGCCTGATTAATCGCAAAAGTTTTTTTGTATGCTTGTATTTTTGAAAAAATCATTTTTACCATGAAAGCATGAGTTTTTTCGTTGATTTTTTCACTATATGTAGATCTATTTGTGGAGATCATGTAGTTAAAATTTGGTGAAAATCGGATGGGTGGTTTATGAGGAAATCAAACCCTAGTTCTTGAAAATCGTTTTTCTTTGGATAAAAAACTGATCTGAATCTATTGTTTTTTCCTGAATATTTTTGTGCTATGTTATTGGGCATGAAAAGAGGTTTGAAACGGTATATGATTCATCGAAAACAGATTTAAAATGAATTAGATATGAATTTTTAAAGTTTTTCGCCAGAAAATATATTGTCGCCGGAAATTGGCCGGCGGAGTCGCCGGAAACGCGTCGCCGGCGCCGGAGACATGCTGACTGGTTGCTGATGTTGCGCCAATTGGGTGCGGGTCCCATGATGACTGACTGGGCGCCAATTGGGCGCTGTTCGGCACCAACTAGGCGTTGACTTGGCGCCAACTAGGTGTAGAGTTTAATGCCTCTTGGTTGGCTTGTGAGCCGAGTCGAGCCGAGCTGAGCCGAGCCTATAGTTCATGGCTAGCTTATGGCTGACTTGTGGCTAAGGCTTTGCTTGACTGCATTTTTTTTCCAGTTTTTTGAAAATCCATTTTCTCAAAAAAACATATATATATTTTTTGAAAATTTATATTTGATTGGGACGACCTTTTCGGGTTGTTGAAAAGATTATTTTATTTTTTGTAAGTCTGAATATTTATATTTTCTCCTTTTTTGTGTTGTAGAAAATTGGAGCATGACTTAGAAAATAATGTGTATTTATTTATTGCAATATTTGTGATTGCAATTTATGTCATGTTGATTATTATTGCATTTGTGATTGCAATTTATCCCATGTCGATTATTGATTATTGCAATATTTGTGTTTGCAATTTATGCTATTTTGATTACTTATTTAGTGCAATATCTGTGATTGCAATTTATGCCATGTTGATTATTATTGCATTTGTGATTGCAATTTATCCCATGTCGATTATTGATTATTGCAATATTTGTGTTTGCAATTTATGCTATTTTGATTACTTATTATTGCAATATTATGTGATTGCAATTCCTAAACATGATTATTTTAATTGTAATATTTTTGTGATTGCAATTTATGCAAGCATATTTTTGTGATTCAAATATGCTAGTAAGTGCTCCTATTATATGAATGCATGCCTAGATAATTGCGTAATAATATATTTTTATTGCAATTTTATTGAATATGTGCAATATGATTTTGTGCTATGAATATATCGATATTAACATTTGGGTGCTCATGCATTATGTGAGTATTTTTATTATTTGTGGAGATAATTTGTGATATGGTGGTAATTAACGCGGTATCCCCAATTTTTTCTAGATTGATGTAGTAGGCCTTGGATGTAATTTTTTTTAGCATAATGTAGTAGGCGTTACATCAATGTAATTACAATTTTTTTTTGAAAAATGTATTTTTCGGGCGTTTTCTGGAGGCCATGTAATTTTTTTATGGGGATATATTTCGCTATTTACCACCATAAGGCCAAATTATCTCAACATGATGCACCAAATGTTAGTGTAGCCCATGCGGGGCTATGTATTATTTTATTTTATTCATATCGCATATGGCATGCACGTAGTTTTTTTTGGACATGGAGTTATTTTATTCGTGATCAGTAAATAGTTTATTATGACTTTTTACTCAGTGGGAGATGATTACTAGCCATGTGGCGAAATTTTTGATTCTGCTGGTATAAAGAAATAATAAATAATTTACTTGGATCCAGGATAGAATATCAGTGCTATATTTTTTGCGCACACCTAGAGATCTTAGATTAACTCACCATTTTTTTTTTGAGTCTATTAAATGTTGAGATGGATAATTATCTAATATTGTCGCGACTTAGACGCTGACAATTAATGGTGGATCAAGAAAACATTTGCGCTTTTATTGGTTAAGCTGCAACCTAAAGAATCTCATTGGAGAGTTGTCAAGCTCTATTCTTGAATATGAGCTCACTCATCCTTAAGTTGTTAATTGAGTTGACTTATGGATATTTATGTGTTCAACCAAAATCGCCAAACTTGAGGTTTGATTTTTTTTTTTTTTTTTTTCCGGTTGGAACACAAAAGAGATGCACTTGTTACTCATGTTGAACCAACTAAGGTGTTGTTGGATCAAACAAAGAGTAGAATGATGAGTGCAAAACTTAAAACTTGATCCACGAGGTGATAATCGTATCACTTTTCTAAAGCAAGTGACACCAGAAATTGTCATAGTGCTATGGGAAATTAGTTACTCCACTCGTAATTGAACTGAGAGGAAGTTTAACTAAATAAAAGCTCTCTCATTAAGTTTGCCAGGGTCTCCAATTCTCTCCTTAGATGGATGGTAGATATGGCAAGACCTAGCACATATAATTCGATATTGAGCAAAATGACTATTGTCGGTATTGTCCGCTAGTATAGAAATATTATGGCATAGCGCACAAGAGGAGGCATTCTGGAAGTGCCACCCCACGCTCATTTATTGATATGAGTTGTACTCTTCAAGAGTTATATAAAAAGCAATGGAGCTACTCTAAGAGTTGTGCAAAAGGTACTAGTTATCCGATATAGTCTAATCGTGCTAAGAGCACTCTTAAGATATTTGTTGTGTGTTGTGGCTTATCCATCTTAGATGCATTTTTTTTACTGTCATTCACATTTTTTATTTTTGAAAATGACCATGTTAGCTACAACAAACTATTTGGTTTAACTCGCTAAAGTCGACCTCCTCGAGAAAGATTATGTTAGCTAGAGGAGGCCACTTGGTTCATTCGCTAAAGGTTATTCTTCCTTGAGATTGACCATGTTAGCTAGCAAAAATCACCTGGTTCACTCGCTAAAAATCAACCTCCCCGAGGAAGATTATGTTAGCTAGTAGAGGCCATTTGGTTCACTCGCTAAAAGGTTACTCTTGATTGAAAATTTTCCAAGAGAAAAAGAGTTTGCTGGAAAATAAGGAAGGTTTATCAAACCACTAAAAATTGTCCAATAAATGAATGCGGACTTATGAGTATGATGCATGAAATGATGCAATAGTATTTTTCACGCTATTGATCAGTGCACCTTTCTCACTAGTTGAAAACCGCTATTTTCAGCGATTTTTTACAAGGGTAGAGAATTAAAGGATGTGAACATTACGGTTCCATGTACTGATACGAAGCGAAAGTAGCATGTCTGATTACGTTGGACAGACACTGAGGAATATAAAACTGCAAAACGAATCATGATTCTAATCTCTTAGCAACTGCATGAGCTTGCAAAAGGAAAAGAATCTAACATTTCTAGAAATGTCTAGAACTTAAATAGCGCAATTGCATTTCACTTGGGTAGATGCAATTTTAGAATGCAGCCTACAACATGATAAAGTGCCTCTACGAAATTCTCTAACTCTTGTTAACATGGTAGCAAGCATATGGCATGTACCTATTGAATTAGCAAGATATGAACAAAGGGTTCATGGAGGAATTAGTCGCGCAATATAGATTCCTTTAGAAGGAACCTTTTTGAGAATCGTGAGGTCAATAGAATCTTAACTATGAGAGTGAAAGATTCTTAAGAGAGGCGCTCATTTCTCTGCAAAGATGATATTTTATTCATCTTTAGTTGCAAGAGATAATCGAAGCGACCCAAACTAGTGTCTGACTAGAGAAAGGATTCTTAAATTCCACGAATAAGGAGTGAACATTAATAATGTTTCCCATCGTCTATATGAGATTGAATGAGTATCCTCCACAAGTATTTGATGGATATTGATGAGTCAAGAATTGACTTCACGTAACACTTCCGGTGGACAAGTACTTAAAGGGAATTGATAAGCCTAATGACTAAGAACAAGGTTGATCTCCTATCTATGTGCAAGATCATTTTGAAACATGTGGTTTCTAAAAGGTCAAGTGCAAAGTAGATAAGTATAAAGGTCAACTGACGTCAAAATATTTACGCCCACTGAGGGGTGTAGTTTTGAGACATTCTCCTTGATGGTGAAGATTTGTCTGAACTTGCCATAGCCACTATCGCCACTTTCACCTAGGTGCTCCTAGCTGATGATAATTGACATATCCAATTAAGTAGTGGACATGATGATCATGTGGATCTTCCAGTTAATTCAAGTTGGGGCAAGCGCAAGTTTGGTGCTTGCAAGCTCCATTTATAACTTAAATTATTGTCCAGGTAGTGATAATATCGATTCCATCGAGCTATCATTTGATAGGCTTAACAATGATTGAGATGACCACCAGATATGTCAAAATTGTGACCGCATTAGCTCTCATCCGATGTGGGCAAATAAGTTTGATGGCTAGAAGTGATGTTGAGATATCGCCAAATAGAGTGGCAGTCTTTCGCATGGACATAGGAGCAAGTATGATGCATAGTTAGTGTTCAGACACTAAATTTGTATACGTATCATACTATCCTAATTGATACTCCATAACCACAGCGTTCTTAGTTAAGAGAGATGCCTTAAATTGAAAGAAGAAAAGAAATGATGTGTTCGTGGGCGCTGTAGAATGTTTGATGCGCAATATGTGTGCACAACTAGTCCTGTGCTCAATAATTAGAATGGTGAGTAGAGAAGTGATCCTTGATGCACATATCGTGATGCAACAAAGTGATCTATGAAAGTAATCTAAGATCAGACTAAAACTATCTGGTTATGATGCATATGTAATGCACATAGCGAAACTCTGTATACTTTTGTGCGCCAAGTATTGTTGGAAGACCTAGTATACAAATACCAAATATATGAGACATGCGCATAATTAATTGTTCTCCAACATGTTCTACGAGCGGTATGGGCGCTCATCCCTTTTACCAAGCCTCGGTGTTGATGAAGGCATGTTAGTGGTAAAGGATTATGTAGAACTTGATTCTTATGGCTTGTGAGAACATAAGATTGGTACTGAATTATGAAATGTCACTAGGCCCTGATTGGCCCTCTCACACGGGTAATCGCCCTGGCACTGCGATAGCGAGTAGGATGAGACTTGAAAGATCATTTCGCACTAGTGAGTCATGCGAATGGTCGCACTTGAGAAATGGGGAAGGACAATGTATAATGAATAGTCGCTTTGATTAGAAAAGCTAAGATGAGATCACATATTTGATCGATTATGAAGTATGTCCGAACTTCATAAAAGGCCTATTTTCGAGCTGAACGTGCGAACTACTAGAGGGCATTAAGAGAGTGATTGTCTGGTAGTACGCAAGTTAGGCGCTTGGATAGCGACTGGACTTAGCTTCATATGATGTTAAGAGCTGTGACATGCCCAAGTTGAGTGGGAGCTCCATCATAGCATGTGATCATACTACATGTGCGTTAAGACGACGTACTATGGGGAGTGACTGAAAAGGTCCCTGCTTCGTCACTGTGTGAGCCCATACAATCCCTTGTACCCTTTGGGACTCAGGACCATGTCATGAGGCGTAAGCTTGATGATGCTACTTTAGCATGCTTTCCAATGGCCACGAGTGATACGGTCTGTCGGAGCATGTCTAGGAAAGCTGTCAAGGCCAAACTAATTGATGTGAGAGGCCGAGGAAGAACCAAGTTGATGACGCACTTATGTTCTATTGTTCATAGCCCGGGAGACTTAGTTGGAATATGTCTGAGTAGTCATGAACGTAGAAGCATATCTGAAAGGGTCAAGCATGCTCTATTTGTTGAGGGATCTAGAGATGCTTGATCAAGTGTGTCCACGAGGTTTGGGGTACATAGCGAGTTTTTTTTGGAGTTGATGAGTTATGTTAGTATTGGTGATGACTTAATATAACTCTCCTCATATTTTTCTCTTTTCTTGCTTGGTCACACGCCTTACTCCCTGTATGAAAGAGGAGATGGGAGATGCGATATTTTGGATTGGAGAGGCTATGTCAAATATGTATGAGTGGGAGATATTAAATATCATCCATATTTAAAGAGTTTGATGTCTCCCAAACTTGTGGTTAGGGAAGACTCCTCTTGTGTGAAGAGTCTGTAGTCCCCTACAGTTTGTATTAGGGTTGGACTCCTCTCGTGCACACCTATAAATAGGGTGCTTCTATGGCATGAAAAAATAGAATTATTGTTCGGCGTACACTCTCCCAAAGCCTCTCGCCAAATACTCTCTCTGTTATCTCTTGGAGGATCACCAAAAGTCTCCGAGGGTTTAAGGCGTGTAAACTCTAGTGGATAGCTCTGGTAGCGATCTACGTGGAGCGAGAGAAGGGCAATCGTGACAAGGTCGAGAAGGGACGTGCAAGGAGACACGTGGATTCGTAGGGCGAGCTTGCAGATCCAAGAGATCGTAGGAAGCTTGTAGACGAGCCACAAAGATCCGGGTGTCAAAGTTAATTCCGTTGCGTGTTGACATATCATATCATTTAGGTAATCACCGGAACTGATTATGTGCAATATGTGTTAGTGTGCTTCACATATATGCAATATTTTCCTACAATTCTGAAAAATTATTAAAAAAATCTTCTTTTGTGTCTAATCACTACAAAAAACAAGGGATTTAAAACGGCTTTTTGGAACGACCTAGTGATCGTTCCAATACACAAGGCTTTTGTCACCACTTTGTAATGAAAATTTTTTATGACGTCATTTTAAAACCCCCAAAAAATTGAACTTTTTGTAACGGCCAAACCGATACAAAAGCCGTTACAACTAACATGTATAACAAAAGGCGATACAAAAATTCAGGCCGTCACAACTTGTACCGGCTTTTGCAATTCCGTTTGAATATTGTGACGGTTCAATTTCAGGCCGTCAAGTGAACCGGTCCAAAGAATGTTGAAACGCTTTTCCAAATATATAAATGTAAAAAACGTTACAAAAGTCGTTCGAAAAACTTCGGCCGTTACTAATTTCATATAGTTTTTGGCACGGTCTTATTATTTTATAACGGTTTGTAAAAAAAAAGACAAGCCGTTCTAAGGCCGCATAAAATACCGGTACAAAATTTTGGTTGAAAATTTAAAAATTTGGGGGGATTCCTTCTAATTAATTGATCGTCCCAAAATCTGTACCAAAATCTGTCCAAGAAATTAATATCTAAAAACCGTGAAAAAAGTCGTTACAAAATTTGTTCTATTTAAAAAAACTTGGGATTTCAAGTACGATATCTTAAAATCAGGGCACCCGATTCATACCAAATTTAAATATATATATGTATATAAGAATGTGTCAATTGGACCATATAAGACGGCATGATTTAAAATCAGATGGCCTAATCGAACGATACACCATCTTCAATGATTATTCTTATGTTCGGGGTACAATATCTCGACATCCGTGTACCCAATAAGTGTAAAACTTTATCAAAAGTAATTTTCTGTCCATTACATCATATCTAACGGTTTGATCTGAATTTTGACGGCCCGGTTAACCCATGCAGTTCAACAATGTAAGATGATAGTTACATGAATGTAATACTAACATTTATGAATATACAAATTTATCATATATTGTGAACATATATCACTGTCATCTGTAAAATATTTTTATATAGTTCAATTGCATTATTTCACATAATGGATACTTTTCTACAACATTAAATTGTTAAGTATGATTTTTTTTGGATATTTTAATTTAAACTAATTAAATATTTGAATACTTTTAGGGATGACTTTATCAAGTATCATAGTTTGCAACCCATTTTGTAACGGCTTTGCACACATATTTATTTTTATAATACCATAAAGTTGCCCAGGGCAATTGGGATCCTTGAAATTCAGATGAAATATGTGTGGTTTCTGCAAGCCACGCATAGGCACTAGAAAGAGAGAACTCACCTGATTTCGCCTAGTTCCAAACCTGTAAATCTATTTGTAAAGTAATGGTATGTGAATAGATAAAATATTTAGGAAAATGTGATTTGGAATATACTGTTGTACCAAGGATAAATCCCATTTTTTATCATCAGTTATTAACCTATTTAACTTCAAGTTCTGTAAATGCATAGGTATGTTATCAATTTGGGAATCTATGGGATAAAATGATATCCAATTATCTATCCAGAAATTTATAGACTCTCCATTCCCAAGTATTTTCCTGATTGAGGCACACACTAATGGTATTGTCTTGTGTATATGTTTCCAGATATAACTTTGGTGTGGTTTTGACAAAGAGTCTAAAAAAGAAGACGTCGGGAAATATTTGGATTTAAAAAGATGAAAACACAAAGAAGAATTAGCCTTATGGAATCGCCAACCCAATCGCAACAAGCAGTCTTAGTTCAGGACTCAAAGATCCCGCACTCCCAAACACCCCACATCTTTTGGAGATGAAACTATATTCCAAGGTACGTAACTAGATTTAAGACCACTAGCCAGACCATTCCAAAGAAATCGTTTACTCACAATACTAATTTTATCAAGTATTGTAACAGGTAATTTGAAAACATTCATATGATAAAGGGGTTTTGGTGTTTAACACATACTTAAGGAGAACATACCTACCTGAATACGATAATGTTCTATTATACCATGCAGCAATAAGATTTTCTGTTTTTGTAATAATATGGTAAAAATCTTCCTTAGATAGACGACCCATTACATAAGGTAATCCTAAGTAACGACCTGTACCTTGGCTGAATTGAATATATAGTATTTTAGCAATATCTTTTTCAGAGAGGGGGGCAATTAGGGGATAAGAGAAACTTTGATTTTTCCCAACAGATATTCAATCCAGAAAAATGGGAAAAAGTATTAAGCGTTTCACTAAGATATGAAATAGATTTATGGTTAGCCCTTAGGAACATTAAACAGTCATCAGCATAGCAAAGGATAGGAATTTGGGGACCTCCTTTAGATGCTGTCATAGCATCTACATATCCCTTGTTCATATCCAAAGTAAGTTTTTGTATAAGTGGTTCTAGGCAGAGAATAAATAGATATGGTGACAAGGGATCCCCTTGTCTAATACACTGCTTAGGCCTCCATTGTTCCGAGTGTATACCATTAATACGAAAAGAAAAAGAAACAGTTGATATGCATGTCATGATCTAATCCACAAATTGATTAGGAAAATGAAATCGTTTGAGATAAAATTTTACATAATCCCAATCAATTTTATCATATGCTTTCTCCAGATTGAAAGCCATAAAATGTTGTTTACCTTTCTTACTTTTCATTGTGTGTAACATCTCATGTGCAATCATAACATTGTCTGAGATTAGCCACTTTGGTAAAAAAGCATTTTGTAAAGGCGAAATCAAATTTCCCATAAAGACTTCGTACGATTGACCAATATATTTGAGATGATTTTATAAACTATATTACATAAGCCGATAGGGTGGAAATGATTGTGGAGGGTGGAGTTAGGCCTTTTATGAATGACTATAATATTAGTCTGATAGCAATAATTAGGAAGGAAACCCGTTTGAAAAAAATCAAAGACCATAGCAAGAATGGTGGGCTTTACAAGTTTCCAGTATTCAATAAACAACTTAGAATTTAACCCATCTGGACTGGGAGATTTTGTGGGTCCAATACGCTTTAGACCCTTTAAAATCTCATCCTCCATAGTGGGCCTAATAAGGAAATTCTGCTAGGCCTCATCTAGACTGAGGGTGTCCCCATCGAAAAAATTTGTAGCTTCTATGTTAAGAAAAACAGGTCTATTCGAGGCATTAATATTTTGAAAATGTGTACTAAAAGACTCACATATCTCAATAGGATTGTATAACCAGTAATCATTCAATTTGATACCAGTAATAACATTTTTCTGTCTACGATAACTCGCGTAGGAATGAAAAGATTTGGTATTTCTATCACCCTCTTGCAACCAATGAGCCTTCGCCCTTTGAGCCCAGTATTCATTTCTCTGAAGAATGATATTCTTTAACTGAGAATATAAATCATCTATGTGTCTTAACAAATGATCGAGAACATTATACTGTAAACCATGCTGTAGATTATCAATTTTACAGGTAAGATCAGTAATCTGCTTATCAATATTACCAAGACAGTTTTCTTCCAGCATAATGTTTTAGCAATAAGTCTGGAACAATTAGCACGAAATCCATAGTCCCTATCATATATGTTAGAGGTATCCCATGCATGACAAAACACATCCCTATATTCCTCATGCAGTGTCCAACAATTCTCAAACCTAAAAATACGCCTTGGATGAGATGTAATAGGTTGAAGCGAAACCAAAATAGGAGAGTGGTCAGAGAAAGATGAAGAAAGATGCGTAACAGAAGCCTGCGGGTAATTATTTATCCATTGAATATTGGCGAAAGACCTATCCGATCTTTCACAAATAAACGATCATTCAAATTGCTTATTAGACCAACTGAAGGGGTGTCCCACAAAACCTAGATCCGATAGTTGACAACACTCCATGCAATCTTTAAATAAAGAAGATTTTGTATGTAAAAAAATGTCCCCCAATTTTCTCATACAGATGAAGCATGTTATTAAAATCACCAATGATAATCCACGGAGCATCATTAACAATTTGATAAAGATTATTAATAATATCCCAAACCTGGTGTTGCAGATGGGCTTGCGGATAATTATACACCGCCATCATGAAGAAAGGGTGATTCAACTCAGGTACCTCCACCTCCATATGGATCGTGCGAGGCAAGTGATTAAGCTGATGAATGGTAACTTCATCACAGTTCCATAGCACCCATATTCCTCCGGCTAGACCAACAGCTGGAACTACAGTTGAGGAGTTGTAAGGGAGGCACTAGATAATGGTAGGGGCACGCTCTGATTGCACCCTGGTGTCCATCACAATGAAGATGTGTGGCTAGCAGCGAAAGATAAGGTCCCATGTGGCAATGACGAATTCTGGGCGAACCGTACCTTTACAATTCCAGCTCATGATCTTCAAATAAGGAGTAATGTGGGAGGAGGTATGGGCTGAGGAACCAGGAAGGTTTGGATCCATAAGGTTTGCAAATCTACTTCCTAAGTAAGTGTCCAACAGGGATTTGGGGCGATCTCTTCCGAGAGGATTGAGATACAGTTTGAATTGTGTGTCCCTGTCCCAACGGAAACCTTTGCGTACCTGTTCTATTTCGAGGATAATAGTATTCGCAAAATGTGGGCCAACAAACAGATGTGGTGTCGTGTTGTGACGCCCCCTATGTAACTACTATTGTATTACCACTAATTATGCACTCATCTTACGTGTAATCTGCCTTATAAGAGATTTTCTTTTAAAATGAATAAAATCAATCCTATTTTAAATATGTAATATATATATATATATATTTAAAATAACAGTAACATCGTCAAAAGTTCATATCTACTAAGCCACAAGTATGCTATGTACAAAATTCCAACAAAAAAAAAAGAGCTTCAAACTACTACAAAATTTGAAATGCAAACCCGACAAAAGACTATAGTCACATAGCTAGAACTTTGGGCTTCAGGTGTCACGGCTGACCTACCTATTAAGATCCATGGCATGACTTCGAATGTGTTGTAGCTAGTCACTGTGACCTATCTCCTGAAAAACGTTGGCAAGGGACGAGCAACCTACTCAATAAGTATAGCTAATTGACTTATACATATACACGCAGATACACGATAAAATGAATATCATGCAATGACACTATCCCACATGTATTTGCCGTGCAAATACAACAAATATAAGAAATAACATATACAAACAATGATATATCAATCTCCACATAATACTCGACTTTATTGTTTATTTTCTTAGGGCCCTGCTCAGCTATGCTGGAGTGCATCACTCAATGGTCTTTGCCGGCTATCGTCCCCTCAATCATAATATTTTTTTTTCTTGGTACCACACAACACACAACTCGTATGATACCCCATCATCAATGATACTACACAACATACAACTCGTATGATATCCCATCGTCAATCATATCACACACCACACAGCTCGTATGATATGTCACATCATCTCCATTGATCAATGACATCACAAAGCTCGTCATTAATCATTTCATCATAAGCCATTGCATTATGCCCCCCAGTTAGGTAAGCCATTTTTTTTATTTCATTATCATTAACTTCAGCATTCAATTTCATTCAGCAATCCATTCCCTACCCATAACGTTCTCATTCATTTTCATTCAACACTCAAATATATGATCCACAGTCATTCATTTGACTCGTACACCATACTCATAGATATAAGCACATAATAATAATTTCATAGCCAATAACATAATCCAAACAGATAACCAATAATCCACAATTAGGTATACAAACAATGGATATATATATATATATATATCCATATATACATACAAAATTATATATATAAATCCAATTAATTATACTTACCTCCAACTCAAATGATCACGTTAATAGAAGAAGCTGCTCAGTCCTCTACTCTATCTTCACGTCCTATTCGGTTCTGAAGGAAAACAACTTTACTGTGTGTGTGTTTAATTAGATATTGTATGTTGAAAGTGCTTCCTTAATTAGAAAGCATTAAACATATATATATATATATAAATGCCATTAAACACACACACACACACACACACACACACACACATATATATATATATATATAGAAATGGGGAGGCAGCCACGTGCTTCCCCTTTTTCAATTCCTCATCCTTTTTTTTTTGATTTACTTTTATCAAAATTTGAATTTAATCCCCAACTTTGAAATATAAATATTTTAACCATAAATATTATATAAAGCTCCAATTTAGCCCCTTCAAGTTTTAATATATATATATATATATATATAGTTTCAACCTATAACTTTAATTAAATTTATATTTTCTTAATAATTACTAGTTAGCCTCTCTTAAGTATAAAAAATATGGACGTCACAATTCTCACCTCCTAATAAAAATTTCCTCCTCGAAATTTAACTAACTT
Source organism: Sesamum alatum (assembly GCA_034509735.1). Classification (NCBI taxonomy): domain Eukaryota; kingdom Viridiplantae; phylum Streptophyta; class Magnoliopsida; order Lamiales; family Pedaliaceae; genus Sesamum; species Sesamum alatum. Next base: position 45,221,946 of record JACGWO010000001.1, on the reverse strand, counting down.
ACCCGTCTCAGGAAATAAATAAGGGTACTTTTATCTCATATGCTCCTCAACCTCCCAAGTGGCTTCTCTTGGGGAATGATGACTCCACCTCACTTTCACCATTGGTATCTCTTTATTTCTCAATTTTCTTATGTTTCTGTCAAAAATTTCTATTAGCTCTTCCACATATGTCAACTCCTCGGAAATCTCTATTTCTGGTTCGCGGATAACATGGCTAGGATCAGATCGATATCGCCATAGCATTGAAACATGGAATACATCATGTATCTGTGATAATTCTGCTGGGAGTGCTAGTCGATATGCTAGTGGTCCGATTCTTTCAATAATTTCATAGACCTCAATATACCTCAGACTCAACTTTCCTTTCTTGACAAATCTCAATATTCTCTTCCATGGAGATTAATCCCTCAACATCCCAACACACTGAACTTCGGCATTTTCTTCCATATAAAGCTTCATATGGCGCCATACTGATGCTAGAATGAAAACTGTTATTATACGCAAACTCCATTAATGGCAAGTGATCATCCCAATTACCCTTAAACCCCATTGTACACGCCCTCATCATATCCTCCAAAGTCTGAATCATTCTTTCTGAATGTCCGTCTATCTGAGGATGAAATGCGGTACTAAAATGAAATTTTGTGCCTAACGCCCTTTGTAAGCTTTCCAAAAAATGTGAGGTGAATCGTGTTAGAATTGGTGACCATCAAGCCAATTGTTAGCTCATTGTCTGCCATTCTAAACAATATTTTTCAATAAAATGTCAATATTAAGAATTTTTCTTTGGGCATCTTCATCTTATGCTTAATACAATATTTGTATGCATTTTGGTTTAAGCCCTTAGATCATAGTGCTACGGGGTTGGGACTCGCATATGATGGCAACCATGAAATCAACCTCTATGGTTTGATCTAAAATGTTCCAAGTTGATGAATCGGTCGAGACGGGGCATCGACCATGATTCCTTAGAGACTTGCACTAAGTGATGCATTCATATGATGATTGTTGCATTTCATAGACAATGACGTATGACGTCTACACACTTTAGTGGGTGCTTGATAAGGAGTTATCAAGTTCACTGAATTGGCCCATAGGAGATGTCATGTGGAAGCCTTGTGGGGCATGATCGGTATGACTTGATTTTCCTTTGTTACCATAGTGCATTAAGTGGTCCTTCGACTTGAGGTTCCACAGTAACCTTGTGCATAGGACGGCTATGACTTGATCATGTCTGATGTAGCTATGGTTTCTTCTATAGTTGTTAAAAAGTCATGCTTCAAACATAGTCAAACCATGCATGGAGGTTGGTGAGTTCCAAGATAGGATCCATCGCTCATCATGTGATGATGAAGAATCTCCTATGTTCTCTACATTGTGTTCTCCAAAATCTGTGGCCACGCTAGTTGATTAAATAGGAAAGGAGTTTCCTATATTGATAAATGAGTAGCACAAAGTGTAGAGTTGATACATAGATATTGAAGTCCTAGATGGGAACCGATTGCAATTCGGTGCCCCAGACTTCGATCGGGAGATTAGCTTGATGGAAGGACTGTATTTGCATGGAACTCGTAACTTACAGGTTCATGTTGATTCACCTATTCTCTAGTGCCATGGACTAATGCTAGGTGGCCACCCATGGTAACGGGTACCCTCCAATTAAGGAGTTAATTGAGGGTGATTAATTATGATATGATCTAATTAATCTAATGCAAATAACTTGCTAATTAAATTGTATATGAGATACAAGCCCAAGTCTAGCTGAGTAGTGAACCTAAAGGGCCACACACAAATCCATGATGGAATTGTTGGAAATAATTAATTGGATTAATTATGGAGAAGATGAAGAAGCAAATTTGAACTTGTCTTCTTATGAAGAAGTAAAGTTGAACTTGTCTTCTTGAAGAACCAAAGTTGGATTTGTCTTCTTGAAGACGAAGAAGCAAAGTTGAATTTGTCTTCTTAAAACGAAGAAGCAAAGTTGGATTTTCTTCTTGAAAAACGAAGAAGCAAAGTTGGATTTGTCTTCTTGAAGACGAAGAAGAAAAGTTGAATTTGTCTTCTTAAAGATGAAGAAGCAAAGTTGAATTTGTCTTCTTGAAAGACGAAGAAGCAAAATTGAATTTGTCTTCTTGAAGACAAAGAAGCAAAGTCGAACTTTTCTTCATAAGATGAAGAAGCAAAGTCGAACTTCTCTTCTTAATATGACAAAACAAGTTTGTCATTTTGTAAGAAGAAGAATCAAACTTGTCTTCCTCTTTGCAAGATGAAGAAGCAAAGTTGAACTTCGATTCTTAATATGACAAAACAAGTTTGTCCTTTTATAAGAAGAAGAATCAAACTTGTCTTCCTCATTGCAAGAAGAAGAAGACAAGTTGAACTTGTCTTCTTCAATGGTAGGTCTATAAATAGGAGACCTTTGCCATTCAAAAGTATGCTTGAAAGGTTTGAAAATCCTTTGCAATTTCTTTGCTCCTTTGCTCCCTTTGCTTTCTTTCTCTCGTTCAACTTTCGATGAGAAACGAGTTTCTTGTCTTCTGCGTTGATTAATCGTTGATCTACCGAAATCCTCTAATGACTACTAGCATAGGGTTATTGGATATTCCGTCATAGGTGGTGTGGACTATCTTTAGAGGGAAGACATATGTGTTCTTACCGTGAACAATGACTGGAACGATTTTACCGTACCGAAGGACTAGTAGCCGTTTTCTACCCATTGCTTAGATGGGGATCATTCTTGAGAACTTTCACATCATCTACATCAACCGATGGACACCAAGGTTGGTATCCTAAACAATTCAATCTCCTTTATGCATGAGATCCGCGTCCTAGTAGCAACAAGACGGGCGATTTGATCGTTAATTACAATATTGTATTGTAATTTAAACTCTAATTTCTGCTGCGTTTAACGTCTCGAGGCCTATACAAAACCAACAGTGGTATCAGTGCCCGGTCATGCAAGTCAATTGAATATTTTGGTTTGATGTGATTTAATCGGATTAAATTGCTTAAGTATTTAATTTTATGTGTTAATCTCTTGATGTGTTGAATTTAATTTTTTGGGGCATATTTCACTTGTTGAAATTTGATTCTAAGGTATTTTGCCTTCCGCCTACATGGTTGGATTTAATCTTCCGCATACATGGTTGGATTTACCTTCCGCCTACATGGTCGGATTTAACTTACGCTTCTGCATACATGGTGGGATTTACCTTCCGCCTACATGGTTGGATTTATCTTTCATCTACATGGTCGGATTTTATGGTCATTGTTGTGTATTCTCCTATTTTTCTTATTATCCTATATGTTTTTAAATTGTTAACAATATTAGTTTTCTAATTTATATTTGGATATAAAATTGAGAAAGAAACTTGATTTTTCACTTTCAATTTGATTAAAAAAAATTCAAAATTATTCCTAATATGATTAGGACTATTATTTGAAAAATCCAAATATCTAATTTTGAAGATAATATCAATTTTCTAATTGTATTTTTAATAGACAAGTTGAAGGAAGAATACTTGGTTTTCTCTTCAAAGGTTGAGGATTCTCTTGAAAAATTGGAAGGGAGAACTTGGTTTTGTCTTCTCAAAAGTTGAGAAAGGCAACTTTGTTTTTCTTATAAGGTTAATATATATATATATATATATATTTTTTTCTCTTGCAACTTGATTAGGAAAAACAATATATTTTCCTAATATGATTAGGACTATTACTTGGAAAGTCCAAGTTAATTTGAAATCTATGAATCAAGTGCCCATAAATTAAATTCAGTTTCAATCCATGAAAAACATCATGTGATTTAACATATGAGATTATATTCTTTTGTTGTACTAGATACACACATATATATGATATATATTATTTTGCATGTATAATATATGATGCATATATATGATGTATTCATATGATAAATATATGGGAAGATTATGGAGCCTTTAACCATTGATTCACCACGGGCTCGGTGATTAGGCTCATGACCATCCAACAGGGACATGCTCGGCTATGATCCCTTGTATGTTTATTTATGTGTCTTTACTTTTCGTATCTACACGATATATATGTAAATATATATGATAAACAAACAACTAAGAATAAAATGTTGTAATGAAGTCTTACCTAAACAAATTGTTTGAACCCTCACTTGGAATATCCAAGTTCAAATATTAAGCCCGTGATGGATAAGATCAAATTGGATTTGATAATCCAGGCTTTCCATCCATGGTGACGATGTATGAGATGCTATCACCTTTCACTTCATTGTCTCACGAGTCGTGGAATGATTTGAAAGTACTGAAAAGCTGTACTGTCACTGTGAACAAGTAGATTACCTGCTATTTCCTTGTCTCATGAGGCAAAACATCTTGGGGATCTCATAGGGATGAGAATGGTGAAAGTCACCTCCCATATAATGATTTTCATGCGAATCGTAACAGCGGGGTATGGAGATAGTTCTATGGACCTCAAGCCCACTAGGAAAATGTTTCCCAAATATCCATATGAAGGTTTATGGAATTTTGAAGAAATAGTGGGAACAATTATGATTAAAGACCATATCATAAATTGAATATTAACATTGATTGAAAGAATGCTTATATTTTTGTTGATGCATAAAACCACTCATAACCATTTTTATGTGACTTGTTCACTAATTGAGCATCACTACTTTGATTGGTTTGGGAATTTCAAAATTATTTTGGGTTCCAAGAAACCTATATATTTTGGAAAGATTTTCTCTGAGTTGACCCATTTGAGGAATTCAACAACAAGAAATGTGAGGCATTCAATTGTTGGATAAAAGGATATCTTGCAAGCTAGATGTTATGGTAACATCACTAAGTAAAGTGTTTACTACAATAATACGGACACCTCAATCAGAACACGTGTAATCTTCACCCACTCACAAAGAATTATTTTGGGGTGGAAGATAAGCATATATGATATGACACATGAGAGGAAGTTCTAATGGTCATATAGAAAATGAACCAAAATGATCAAAGTAGTGATAAGTATTTCCACTGCCGCGAAACTAGTCATTGAAAGAGGTATTGCAAGAAGCGTATTGCTACACCCCAAAGTATCTTTAATGTTGAAATTTAACATGGTTGCTAACATTATTTCTTGGGTATGTGATACCAAGCTTGAAGCTCATATTAGCAATATGATTACAAGATATATGGAGCTTATGTTTGCAAAAGTTGCAACACCAAATAAGAAGCAAATGACTAAGTAAAACAAGGTGATCCTAAGGCTTATGAGGCGGCAAGTAAGTTTGCTGATGAAGCCATAGGAACCATTTACTTGGTAGTTAGCAAGGATGTTAGTGGATTATAAAAATAAATGTTATTTTGTGCCAAGTGAAGATTATCTTACTATAAAATATTTTCTTTAAAGTTTCACTTGGTGCTTACACAAATGGTTTGTGTATTATCCACATTCAAAATTAGTTTGTGATATGACAATAATTTGATTGTGGATATTCAATATAAAAGAAAGTTGGAGGAACCAAGAATATACACAAACATGGCATGCTAGGCTATGTCTCATTTCCAAGGATAAGATGAAGAGATAGATTGACTCCAAGAATCTAGAAATAGATTATTTGGATGCTCTTTCACTTATGAATCTTTTCTGAAGGGAAAAAGAGATTGTTAAGCCATTTGTCGGACAAAAGAGCGAAAAGCCATAAATCTTTTGGATTTGATCCATACAAATGTTTGTGATGTACTCAAAAGCCCAAGGATGATTTTCTTACTTCATAACCTTCACTGTTGATCACTCACGGTTGGGTTATGTGTACTTAATGAAGTACAAGTTTGAAATGTTTGAAAAGTTCAAAGAGTTCAAACTAGGAGTAGAAAATCATATTGAGCGCAAAATTAAGAACCTTCGATCCTATCGAAGTGTTGAGTACTTAAATACAGAATTCTTGGATTGCCTAAAACACAATGGGATTCTCTCTCAGTTGACGTCTCCTGCAAATGCCACAACTTAACGGCATGGCTGAAAGGAGAAATCAAATCTTATTGAACATGGTTCGGTCCATGATGAGTTCTGCTACATTACCTCTTTTGTTTTGAGGCTACAGGTTAGAATTAGTTGCCAAGTTATTGAACATAGCATCATCTAAAGTCGTACCCAAAATGCCATATAAGATATGGCATGACAAGTCACCCTCCCACACATATCTTACGATATGTGGGTGTCCTGTGTACGTCAAGAGACTAGTGAGAGTTTGGTTGGATACTAGATCAACCTTGGGTTGGGTATCTAAAAGAAACTGCTAGAAAGTATTTTGTGATCTCTCGATACAAAAGTATTTTATTTCGAGAAATGCAGTGTTCTTCGAAGGAAGGTTTTCTATCGATACTCAAATAGATAGGTTGCAGCTCGAGGAGTTGAGTGATGCACGACCTATGGTAATGGAAATTCTCATAGCATCCAATATTGACCTTATTGATATACTAGCTTTGACTAGTAAATTGGATTAATGATCCAAATGACCTTAAAAGAGACGATTTGGGAAAGTGGCTTGAGACCACAAAATCCAAGATGGACTCTATATACTCCACAAAGTATGGACTTTGTAGACCCACCTAAGCAAGTTAGGCCCGTTGGGTGTAAATGGGTCTACAAGCTTGAGCTTGGAGTTGATGGAGAGATAATGTTATAGTACATGATGGAGAGATTGGGTATAAATGGGTCTACAAGTCTTGCTTTGTGTCTGAAAATTTCACCTTGCTCATTTTATTTTCGCACAAATACCTATTTGCATCCCACTGATTTTACATCTTCAGGTGTACGGACTACAGGCCAAAAGCCTTTCGCTGTGCAAGCGAGTTTAATTCAGCCTCAATTGCGTTTTTCCATTTTGGCCAATCATTTATTTGTCTGCGTTTCTCAACAGACTTTGGTTCATGATCCTCATTATCATTAGTTATATTGAGCGCCACATTATATGCAAAAAAATATCGTTGAGGATGACTTCATTTCGGTTCCAACATATTCCATTCAGGACATAATTTATAGAGATCTCTTCATTTTCATGAATTTCAGATACCTGAGTTCTTTTGTAACTGACATATTAATTATGCCTGAAAACTCTTCGGAAGTTATATCCTCGATTTGGCCATCTTTATTCATAGCTCCTTTTCCTTTTCGAGGATTCTTTTCTTTGGAACCAATAGGCCTACCTCGCTTCGGGCGTGTTGTAGGCTCAATTGCAACATTAATTTGTCTGACAGAGACATCAAATTTTATCGGAGCATTAGCGGCTGGAAAATGAGATTTAGTTACTCATATTGGGTCAGTAAATGCATCTGGCAGTTGATTTGTTAGACTTTGCAAATGAATTATCTTTTGAACTTTCAAGATGAAATAATGATAATTCATTTCAACTAATTTTCTTTTCCAGCTGCTTACTCTCTCCCCCAAATGTTGGAAAAACTGATTCATCAAAATAACAATTGGCGAATCGAGCCGTAAATGAGTCTCTTGTTAACGATTCAAGATACTTTACTATGGAAGGAGACTCAAATTAGGCCCGTTGGGTGTAAATGGGTCTACAAGTTAAGCCCGTTGGGTGTAAATGCGTCTACAGGCTTGACCCTATTAATGGTGAAAGGTTAAACTCAAAGAAACCATGTGGACTTTGAGATAACTTATTCTCCATCGACTATGGCCAAATCCATTCGACTTGTCATAGTCATGTACTATGACTACGCGGTATGACAAGTAGATGTAAAAACCTCATTCCTCAGTGGAATTTTTGAGGAAGAGATCTACATGGATCAACCTCAAAGTGTTACATCTGGAAGAGGAGAAATAAAAAGTTTGTAAACTCCAATAGGCCTATTTATGGACTTAAATAGGCATCCCGAAGTTGAATAATTTTTCATAGCCATAAAGTTGTATGATCATGTCATTAACGAATATGATTCATTAGTGTATTAGAAGGTCAGTGGGAGCTCAATAGATGTTATCAATGCTAAATCTTAATCTGGTTATTTATTTTGGCTAAATCGAGGAGCTGTCAATTAGACGGCGATTCCACGTCACAGGCTGAGTATATTGTAGCTTATGAAGCTGCAAAAGAGGTAGTTTGGATGTAAACTACATCCAAGAGTTGGGTGTAGTACCTAGAATTGTTAAATCCGTAGTTATATCTTGTTATAAAAAAACGGGGCAATCACGCAAGCGTGAACGCCAAGACCTCATCGCAGATCCTAACACAAATGTGCTAATAGTGGATCGCATTGCATTAATATAGAATATAGAAGACCTGTTGCCTAAGCCCGATTCTAGATTGCACATACGCAACATCTTGAGAAGATGGGCATGAGCTTATGGGCAATTGACTTTTAGGTCAAGTGGGAGATTGTTAGAATTGGTGACCGTCAAGCCAATTGTTAGCTCATTGTCTGCCATTCTAAACGATCTTTGTCAATAAAATATCAATATTAAGAATTGTTCTTTGGCCCTCTTCATCTTATGCTTAATACAATATTTGTATGTATTTGGTTGAAACTCTTAGATCATAGTGCTACGGGGTTGGGTCGCGCATATGATGGCAACCATGAAATCAACCTCTATGATTTGATCTAAAATGTTCCAAGTCGATGAATCGATCGAGACGGGGCATCGACCATGATTCCTTAGAGACTTGCACTAAGTGATGCGTTCATATGATGATTGTTGCGTTTCATAGACAATGACGTATGACGTCTACGCACTTTAGTGGGTGCCTGATAAGGAGTTATCAAGTTCACTGAATTGGCCCATAGGAGATGTCATGTGGAAGCCTTGTGGGGCATGATCAGTATGACTTGATTCTCCTTTGTTACGATAGTGCATTAAGTGGTCCTTCGACTTGAGGTTCTACAGTAACCTTGTGCATAGGACGGCTATGACTTGATCATGTCTGACGCAGCTATGGTTTCTTCTATAGTTGTTAAAAAGCCATGTTTCAAACATAGTCAGACTATGCATGGAGGTTGGTGAGTTCCAAGATAGGATCCATCGCTCATCATGTGATGATGAAGAATCTCCTATGTTCTCTACATTGTGTTCTCCAAAATCCGTGGCCACGGTAATTGATCAAATAGGAAAGGAGTTTCCTATATTGATAAATGAGCAGCACAAAGTGTAGAGTTGATACATAGATATTAAAGTCCTAGATGGGAACCGATTGCAAATCCGTGCCCTAGACTTCGATCGGGAGATTAGCTTGATGGAAGGGCTATATTTGCATGGAACTCGTAACTTACAGGTTCATGTAGATTCACCTATTCTCTAGTGCCATGGACTACTGTTAGGTGGCCACCCATGGTAACGGGTACCCTCCAATTAAGGAGTTAATTGAGGGTGATTAATTATGATATGATCTAATTAATCTAATGCAAATAACTTGCTAATTAAATTGTATATGTAATACAAGCCCAAGTCTAGTTGAGTAGTGAACTTAAAAGGGTCACACACAAATCCATGATGGAATTCTTGGAAATAATTAATTGGATTAATTATGTGGAAGATGAAGAAGAAAATTTTAACTTGTCGTCTTTGAAGAAGCAAAGTTGAACTTGTCATTTTGAAGAAGCAAAGTTCAATTTGTCTTCTTGTGAAGAAGCAAAGTTCAATTTGTCTTTCTTAAGACGAAGAAGCAAAGTTGAATTTGTCTTCTTTAAAACGAAGAAGCAAAGTCGAACTTGTCTTCTTGAAAACGAAGAAGCAAAGTTGGATTTGTCTTCTTGAAAGACGAAGAAGCAAAGTTGGATTGGTCTTCTTGAAGACGAAGAAGCAAAGTTGGATTTGTCTTCTTGAAAGACGAAGAAGCAAAGTTGGATTTGTCTTCTTGAAGCATAGAAGCAAAGTCGAACTTGTCTTCATAAGATGACAAAAAAAGTTGAACTTCTCTTCTTAATATGACAAAAAAAGTTTGTCATTTTGTAAGAAGAAGAATCAAACTTGTCTTCCTCTTTGCAAGATGAAGAAGCAAAGTTGAACTTCTTTTCTTAATATGACAAAACAAGTTTGTCCTTTTATAAGAAGAAGAATCAAACTTGTCTTTCTCTTTGCAAGAAGAAGAAGACAAGTTGAACTTGTCTTCATCAATGGTAGGTCTATAAATAAGAGACCTTTGCCATTCAAAAGTATGCTTGAAAGGCTTGAAAATCCTTTTCAATTTCTTTGTTCCTTTGCTCCCTTTGCTTTCTTTCTCTCGTTCAACTTTCGATGAGAAATGAGTTTCTTGTCTTCTCCGTTGATCAATCGTTGATCTACCGAAATCCTCTAATGCCTACTAGCATAGGGTTATTGGAGATTCCTTCATAGGTGGTGTGGACTATCTGTAGAGGGAAGAGATGTGTGTTCTTACCGTGAACAATGACCGGAATAATTTCACCGTACCAAAGGACTATTAGCCATTTTCTGCCCATGGCTTAGATGGGGATCGTTCTTGAGAACGTTCACGTCATCTACATCAACCGATGGACACCAAGGTTGGTATCCTAAACAATTCAATTGATTCCTTTATGCATGAGATCCGCGTCGTAGTAGCAACGAGAGGGCGATTTGATCGCTAATTACAATATTGTATTGTAATTTAAACTCTAATTTCCGCTGCGTTTAACGTCTCGAGGCCTATATGAAACCAACAAATCGAAGATCTCTATCTGACACAATAGATACAGGCACACCATGTAGTCTCACAATCTCAGAAATGTACAACTCAGCTAACTTGTCTAAAGAATAACTTTGTCGTACAAGCAAGAAATGAGCTGATTTCGTCAATCTATCTACAATTACCTAAACAGCATCATGCTTTCTGAGTGTACGGGGCAACCCTACGACAAAATCCATGGTGATCTTTTTTCCATTTTCATTCTGGTATAGATAAAGGTTGAAGTTTACCTGCTGGCGCCTGATGTTCTGCCTTTACTTGCTGACACATCATACATCTAGCCATGAATTCTGCCATATCCTTCTTCATTGTCTGCCACCAGTAGTATGGTCTTAAGTCTCGATACATCTTTATAATACCAGGATGCACTGCATATGGTGCGTTGTGAGCTTCCCACAAAATTTCATCGCGTAACCTATCCACATCAGGAACATAAACTCGTACTCCATTTACCGTCACTCCATCAGCCCTCACGGAGAAATTAGGTTTCTTACCCTGCTTCATTCTCTCTAGCATCCGTAATAGGAAAGGATCTTTGCTCTATGATTCCCTAATTTTATCCATAAGGTCCGACTTAAGCTGCAAGGTGGCCAACAAACCTGCTATATGATCAACCTCTAATTTCGTATTCAGAGATCTCATTTCAATAGCAATGTCAGATTATGACTCCCCAAACTGGCTAAAGTTCTTGAACTCTTTCTACTTAATGCATCTGCTACTACATTTGCTTTCCCTAGATGATAATCAATAGTGCAGTCATAATCCTTTAACAACTCTATCCATCTTCTTTGTCTCAAATTCAACTCCTTCTGCGTTAAAATATATCTCAAGCTCTTATGGTTGGTAATGATCCGAATTCTTTCGCCATATAAATAGTGCCTCCAAATATTCAATGCATGCACAATTGCTGCTAATTCCAAGTCATGCGTGGGATAATTCAATTCATGAGTCCTCAACTGACGAGATGCATAAGCAATTACCTTCCCTTTTTGCATCAATACACACCCCCACCCTTGTTTCAATGCATTTGTGTATACCACATATCCACCGCTGCCAGACGGTAAAACCAAATCGGAGTTGATGTCAATCTTTTCTTTAGCTCATCAAAGCTCTGCTGACATTGTTCAGTCCAGTAGAATGCTACCCCCTTCCGTAATAACTTAGTTAAAGGACCTGCAATTATGGAAAAGCCCTCAACAAATCGCCTGTAATACCCAGCTAATCCCAAGAAACTTCAAACTTTAGTCGTATTTTTCGGTACTCTCCATTTCATAATAGCCTTCACCTTTGCAGGGTCCGACATAACCCATCACTAGATATCACATGTCCTAGGAAAACCACCTGATTTTACCCAAAATTCACACTTGCTTAACTTAGCATACAATTCTTTTCCGTTCAAAATTTGCAACACTATCCTCATATGTCGTTCATGCTCCTCTCTATTCTTCGAGTACACCAAGATGTCATCTATAAATACAATCACAAACTGATCCAGGTACTCTTGAAATGTACGGTTCATTAATGCCATGAACGCCGTCGGTGCATTCGTTAACCCAAATGGCATTACCAAGAACTCATAGTTCCCATAACGAGTGCGAAACGTTGTTTTTGGCATATCTTTTTAAGCTATCCTCAACTGCCAATACCCAGACCCCAAATCAATCTTTGAAAATATTGTAGCCCCCTTCAACTGGTCTAATAAATCATCGATTCTCGGTAATAGATATTTATTCTTCACTGTCACCCTATTTAGTTGGCAGTAATCGATGCATAACCTCATGCTACCGTCTTTCTTTTTCACAAATAACACTGGTGCTCCCCACGGTGAAGTACTTGGTCTAATAAACTCTTTCTCCAACAATTCTTCTATTTGCTTCTTAAGCTCTTGTAATTCCACTAGGGCCATTCTATACGGTGCAATAGAATTGAGGCAACTCCTGGGAGAGTTTCTATAGTAAAGTCCACTTCCCTATGCGGTGACAAACCTGGTAAGTAATTAGGGAACACTTCAGGAAAATCTCTCACTACAGGGATTTCTTCCAGTGTGGGACTAATCTTTTCGGTATCTGTCACATGGGCTAAATATTCCTCACACCCTTCTAACATTAATCGTCTCGCCTCAATAGCTGATATTACACAGACTGGTACTACTTGTCGATCCCCCACAAATACTACTTTTGGCTTGCCAGAATATTCAATCATCACTTCCTTCTTATAACAGTCAACCACTGCCTTATGTTGTGCTAACCAATCCATTCCCAAGATTACATCAAACTCCTTCAGATCCATCATTATTAGATCTACAGGTAAGTTTACGTCACCAATCCTCACTAAACTCCCCGTTCTATAACTATCACTATTACACCTCCTCCCATGGGCAAATGAACCATCAAATTATATTCCAAAGGATTCTCATCAGGTATTTTAGATACAAATTCTGAAGAGATATATGAATGCGTAGAGCCAGGGTCAATTAAAACATATGCCTCAACATTAAATAATAAGATCGTACCTGATATCACGTCATTTTAGGGTGGGGCTTCCTCCCTAGTCATGTTATATACTTTTGCTTGGGTCTATCCCTGAGTTGCTTGTGCTCCTGGTCCCCTTGTACTTCCTCCAATTGTATGGCTACCATCTCTATTATCAGTGCCCCTGCCCCTACCTCTGCCTCTGCCTCTCTCAGCTCCTCGAGCACTGCTCCCTATACTGTTTTGACTTTGAGTCCCACTAGCTGAACCCCCACTCATACCTGCAGTACCGGTAGTCTGGCTGGGAGAATCTCTAGACATGTGTCCCCTCCCCCACAGTTATAGCAAATCTTCCGCAAGTAGGTATAGCACTAGGTCCCCAACACGTTCCTAGATGCCGTCTTCCACAAGTAGGATAACTCGGTATGAAGGCTAATCCCCTGCCATAACTCTGTCCAGCTCCTCTACCTGATCCAATAGAGGGCAAACTAGATGAACTGCACTCTACTGGTCCCCTATTAAAGCCCACTGATCCACCAAATCTCGATCTATTACCTCATCAAAAAGCGGAACCACCACGTGTGAAACTTCCACCCTCTGCTGAAAAGGAATGGTCTGTGCCCCTCTTGGTCCACCTACTGGACTCCCCTATTGTATATGTTGACTTTTTTTTCTCATCTCCTTTCTTTTTATCTTCAGTCACTACCTCTTCCATCTGAATTGCTGACTCAACGAGAGTTTTAAATTTTGTAATTCTGACTGCAAGGCCTTTTCTAATCTCAGGTCGTAACCCCTGTTCAAATCGGTAACATCAATCCTCCTGTGTTGCTACTGCTTTCGGTGCGTACTTGGTTAATGCAGCAAAACAAATCTCATACTCTGCCACTGTTTGATCATCCCCTTGTACTAAGTTCAGAAACTCCATTTTCTTCTTATCTTGGTACATCTTGGGTCTATATTTGTCGTCAAACTCTTTCTAAAATTTGGCCCAAGTTATCTCTCGTGGCTCATATGCTTTCTTTACCGACCTCCACCAAATCAGTGCATTCCCCATGAATAAGGAAACAACGTACTTAAGTCGATTTTCTGGAGTACAGTTTACCAAGTTCATCACATCTTTAGTATTTTTTCACCATTTTTCAGCAACCTCCGGGTCTAAAGTACCCTCGAATTCCGTAGCTCCCATCTTTCTAATCCTCTCATAGTTACGGTCAATTGTAGGAACCACCTACTGGCACTGGGGCTGGTACATGTGCCTGTGCAAGAAACTGTTCTTGAGCTTGGGCCTGGGCCTGCAAGGCCATTTAGAGGATCTGTGCATACTCTGGTGGTAACCCTGCCGCTGGAGCACCACCAGGAGGAATTGGAACATTAACACCAACACCCTCTCGACCTACCCTAACTCCACCTGCATTTGCAGGTGCAACGGAGCCTCTGCAGACTCCACTGACTCTTCCCTACTAGCTACTGGGTCAACACGTACACCTTGAGAAGCCATCCTACATTAAGCAATTTAATCATTAGACGCATCCCATAGTCAACATATTATCTTAGAAACGTAGACCTGCTCTGATACCACCCAATGTGACGCCCCCTACGTAACTACATTGTATTACCACTAATTATGCACTCATCTTACGTATAATCTGCCTTATAAGAGATTTTCTTTTAAATTGAATAAAATCCATCCTATTTTAAATATGTAATATATATATATATATATTTAAAATAACAGTAACATCGTCAAAAGTTCATATCTACTAAACCACAAGTATGCTATGTACAAAACTCCAAAAAAAAGAGAGCTTCAAACTACTAAAGAACTTGAAATGCAAACCCGACAAAAGACTATAGTCACATAGCTAGAACTTTTAGCTTCAGGTGTCACGGCTGACCTACCTATTAAGATCCATGGCACGACTTCGAATGTGCTGTAGCTAGTGACGGTGGACTATCTCCTGAAAAATGTTGGCAAGGGATGAGCTGCCTACTCAATAAGTATAGCTAATTGACTTATACATATACACGCACATACACAATAAAACAAATATCATGCAATGATACTTCCCACATGTATTTATCATGCAAATACAACAAATATAAGAAATAACATATACGAACAATCATATAACAATCTCCACATAATACTCGACTTTATTGTTTATTTTCTTAGGGCCCTGCTTACCATGTTGGAGTACATCACTCAATGGTCTTTGCCGGCTATCGTCCCCTCAATTATAATATCTTTTTTTTTTCCTCGGTACCGCACAACACACAACTCGTATGATACCCCATCATCAATGGTACCAACAACATACGGCTCGTATGATATCCCATCGCCAATCATATCACATACCACACAGCTCGTACGATATGTCACGTCATCTCCATTGATCAATGACAACATATAGCTTGTCATTAATCATTTCATCATAAGCCATTACTGTATGCCCCCAGTTAGGTAAACTATCTTTTTATTTCAATTCACAACAATATTATTAACTTAAGCATTCAATTTCATTCAACAATCGATTCCCCACCAGTAACGTTCTCATTCATTTTCATTCAACACGCAAATATATGATCCACAGTCATTCATTTGACTTGTACACCATAGTCATAGATATAAGCACATAATAACAATTTCACAGCCAATAACATAATCCAGACAGATAACTAATAATCCACAATCAGGTTTACAAACAATGAATATATATATCTATATATACATACAAAACTATATATATACAAATCCATTTAACTATACTCACCTCCAACTCAAAAGATCACGTTAATAGAAGAAACTATTCAGTCCTCTACTCTATCTTTGAAAAGAGACAAGTCAATTTGTCATCAAAGACCTATAAGGCCAATTTTAGTAATTCCAAAAGAAGTAACTTTCGGCCATCCCTTTTTAGAAGAAATCCAACTTCTTCTAATTCTAAAAGTGGAATTAACACCTCTCTTGGGCCAAGATTTAATAGATCGAATTTTATTGTAATCCAATTACGATAAGTCGAAGAATTAAATTCTATTTAATTCATGGTCCAATTAAATAATTCCCATTGATCTTTTAATCCAATTAAAAGATCCAATCTTCAATTCTCTACTTAATCGATAAATTCCATTTACCGATAAAATGAGGTCCCGATACAATATTGGCCTCCATCCAATGGACAACTCATAAGTAATCCAATTACTTATCATCCTCTGAAATTGACTCCAAGTCAATTCCTTCACCTACTTGGTGATTTGTGTGTGACCCTTCAGGTTCACCCTCAGCTAGACTTGAGCTCCTGTCCAGGTTCTTTGAGTCTACCAATTTTTTCATCCTATCTTGGAAAATGTGACCTAGCCTTGCGTGCTATAGTTGTGCGTTCCCGTTATTATCTATTTTACGTTTTTGTCGAGCATTTAGAAGGAAGTTCATTTGTTGTAAGATATAGAGGCCGTTATTAAGCGTACCAAGCAGATGAGCAATACCACACCTTATCAAATAAAAGCAATTTTTACCGATCATAAACTCATGTCCACTATTGTCTAACAACGGAACGGAAATGATGTTTCTAATCATGCTAGGTACATAATAAACTTGCTCTAATTCTATACTAATGCGATCACTAACTACTAGAGTGGCGGATTCTACTGCTTCTGCCGAGATGGCCTTGCCATTCCCAAGCTTTAGGATCATATCCCCGTTACTCAGTTTTCTGCTTCTTTTCAGCACCTGCAAATCATTGCAAATGTGAGCTCCACAGCTGGTATCTAATACCCAAGAGGTAGTGTTAGTAACCATATTAACCTCAATCACAAAGATACCTTGTTTGGAGAGGAGTTTGGGGCAATCCCTCTTCCAATGGCCTTTCTCACGGCAATTGATACATATGTCATATACCCTCGACTGTTGCTTTAAGTCAACCTTCCCCTTTCCTTTGCCTTTCCCCACTTTGGCAATGGGAACACTCTTAGTGTTGGTAGCTACTTTGACGGCTTTTCCCTTTCCCTTCTTCCTTTTCCAACGCCCGGCACCCTTGCCTTTCATTTTAGAAGTTGAAGCATCTCCAAACAATACCGACGGCGTAGACTTTTTGGTCGTTGCCTCGTATTGCACCAACATATTGATTAACTCATGAATACCCTTCTCAAGTGTGTTCATGTTGTAGTTAACAATGAATTGGTCGAAGGAGGGTGAGAGAGACTAAAGGATCACATCTATGTACGTCTCGTTATCGAGCCCTGCCTTGAGGTCCTCGAGCTTTTCCACTAAGGTAAGCATCTTGACCCCATACTCTTGTACAGAGGATCCTTCGGTCATTTTAGTTCCAAAGAACGCCTTCGTCGCGACATACCTAGTATGTCGGTCCGGGACTGCATAGCAATCCTTCAGGCGAGCCATAATGGAAGGGACATCGTCTAGCTTTTCATACTGCTTCTGAATCTCATTCGTCATAGAGGCATGTATGACGCTACGGACTTTCCGGTTATCCTTATGCCAAGTCTCGAACGTCTCACGTTCTTCTGGCGTGGATCCTTCCGGCAATGTCCTAGGGAACGACTCGTCCATGACATAGCCTTGGTTCTCGTAATCTAGGACTATCCTAAGATTGCGCAACCAGTCGTTGTAATTGATTCCATTAAACTTGTTGGTCTCAAGTATGGTTGATAATGGGTTCTTAGACATTTTTAAATCTACATTTAAAAGAACAGAACTACGAAAACACGACACTCTCAAACGTTATTTTCGGGAAACACCCTTTCCTAGTGGGCTTGGGATCCACAACGATTTTGCCCATACCCCACTTTTACGATTCGCATTGGAAGAATCATGTGGGAGGTATACCATACCATTCTCGTTCCATGAGATTCCCAAGATAATTGCCTCACCCTTTCACGTGATCCCGAGGACTCCAAGTGAATCACGTTATTTGGGCGTTAGACCCTACCTAATCAACCGAATCATAGACCCACTGCTACCTCCACGACTCGTGAGACAGGTAACAGCAGTCTACCTTTCGTTCATGACATAGTTCAGCTTCTTTTAAGCACGATAGTCGTGCCACGACTCGTGAGACCACGCTATCAACCTAAATCAGCTTCCTCACTATGCCATGGATTGGAAGGCATGGACGAACTCCTAGAGTCCATGTCCATTTATAAAGGGTCTAATATTTTGAACTTTGGTCCAACCAAGTGAAAGTTGTAAATGACCGAGATCCCGTACACATACACATTCATCCATAATGCATAATTAAAGTTTGCATCCCATAGCAATAATATGATAAATAAATGATTCATTCACCATAAAAGCCACATGCACAATTAAAGCCTAGCACGTCCATGTTGGATGATCACGAGCTCGAAGCCTATGTGACCCACTGAGCCCCTAGTGGATCTATGATAAAAAGAAACCCCAACGAAAACCCGGGGGAGTACAATAGGAGGGC
The DNA here is from genome assembly GCA_034509735.1 of Sesamum alatum. NCBI lineage: Eukaryota > Viridiplantae > Streptophyta > Magnoliopsida > Lamiales > Pedaliaceae > Sesamum > Sesamum alatum. The sequence continues at coordinate 45,203,353 of JACGWO010000001.1, read as the reverse complement.
ACGCCTGACCGGGCGCGCGCGCGCCTGGTCGGCTGTGCTGCGCACACTAGCGGGCTGCCTCGCGCAGGCACCTCTGCCCTCGCATGCCATCCTGCCGCGCCGCCTGCGTGCACGCATGCGCATCGGGCACGCCCATCGGGCGCGTGCGCGCAGACTCCGTTGTCTGCCTGCGCGTGCGCCTGGCGGCGCTGCCCCATGCGCGCGCGGCCTCCCTGGTCACGCACCGGCCGTGCAAGCGCTCCGACACACTGGACTGGGCGCGCGCGCGCGGGCTTCCCTGCGCTTGGCGTCCGACTGCGCACATGCTGGCCGCGGATCTGCGCGCACTGTGCGTGCCTGGCGGGGCTGCCGCGCGTAGGCTTCTCTGCCTGCGCGCGCGCCTCACCTGAGTGCACTGCGTGCGCGCCGGCTGGCCGCGTGTGACGTTTTCTTTCGTTTTATTTTTTTGCCCCCCGTTTCCCAAGAAAAATAAGAATACCAACAGCATCAATAAATCATACACAATTAAACACAAGAAAATGACATGCTTGATAATTATAACATCAAGAATCAAATATATCATGCCATACACATTTTCATGCTTTAAACACACACAAAACCCTAGGCCTATACACCGAATCGGGGTCTGATACCACTGAAAGCCTAGCAAAGGCGTGTGGATCGGCCCGGGAGTGGCGTAAATGCGAAAGCGCGGGATAATTAAAATATGCAAGAATTTAAACATGCTATGAACAAGAAAAATAAACACGTGCAAGGGGTGTTTCCTTGAAGCTCCCGGGCATTCGGTGTATCTCATGAATAATAAACCATACAAAACCTTCATGGAGGCCATAGGGTTTAAAGAAAAAGGGGACGAAAGTTCTAAACCTGAAACCTACCGATTGTCGTTTTTGTCTTCAAGCCGGTACTTGCGTTGTTCCCCGTTTTGCTCCAAGATCTCGAATGGGAGACCCTCTAATTTGTACACACAATCCGCCCACGTATCTTGATCCTCGTGCTAGCAAAAGAACAAGTGTATGTTTATTTGGAGAGGACGGATTGATCGAACGTTATTGATTAACGAGACCAACCCTCCTTAGAATTCAATAGTAGAACAAAAGAACTTGGAAGAGAATCTTGGGAAAGAGAGGGAGAGAGTATGGCCGAGTGGTGTGTGTGTGCTTCAATTTTTCATCATCTTTTCCAAAGAGAACACTTAAGAGTATTTATAGAGGAGGAATCCCATTCCTCTTCTAATTCCTACTCTTTGAAAAATCCTCCTTGAATAGGATTTGACCTAGTCAAACCCTAGTCAACATTTAGCTTCTTGGTCAAATCAATCCTAGCCATTGATTCCTCTCTTTAATCTCAACCATTGATTAATTTCATGGAATATTTAAATCTCATTTAAATAATCCAAAAGGCAATAAATAAATATATCAAATATAAATATTTATTCCAAGCCCATTAAATTAATTTCCAATATATCTAATTTATTAGATAAATTTCTGTCATCTAATAAAAGGAATTAATTTCTTCCCAAGAAAAGAAGGACCCGATTAAATTCAATTTGATCGTTCCATTTCTCCAAATATTTAATTCCAAATTAAATACGTCATGTGTGCGGATTATGTGTGACTCTTTAGGTTCACCTTCAGCTAGACTTGGTTGGATTCCTAGAATCCGCCCGTCACCATGGGTGGTCGTCTAGCAACGGTCCATGGCACTAGAGACTAGGTGAATATGCGTGGGGATGAACATTTAGGCTCTACAGTACATCCATCCTTCCATCTACGGTCTCACCACTTAGGGTCTAGGGCATAGATATGTAGGTACCCATTTTGGACCTAAGTGTCGGTCTATCCTTTACCAAACGCCGCAGGGAATCCTTCCCTTCTATTCAGTTACTGTGGCCATAGATTTTAAGGACAAGACATAGAGTATTGTGAGACACTACTGTCAACACTCTTTGACAGGAGACAGATCCTTTCTTGGAAACGACTGTCACGTTGTACACCGTGGCTGCACTAGACATGGCTTATGACTACTCAACTACATTTTGGCTATCTCTCACCATACCTAAGATACATACTCGATGTACAGGTAAACTCAACAATTCCTCAAGTCAAAGGATTTGACCTGTACCGTTGGAACCGGGAACTCACGTCATACCTAGCCGACCCTACTCAAGGTCCTCCGTAAGACGGTTCCCGCGAGTCACCTTAGTCAGCCGCTCCCTAGCAGGCCAACCCACTAACACTGCTTAGACGACCCTCGTCACCCATCGATGAAACACGATAGTAGATGCTCAGTGCAAGTCTAAAGTGGAATCTCGGTACCCATTTTCGAGATTCCTTGACTTGGAGATTTTCAGACTGATTCGGCGGAACTGATTTCATAGACCTACCTCCAAGCGTAGTCCCAGTCCTCGAAATGTGATTTCAGTCTGTGGGCTTTGTTTGTGTAGTGAACAGTTATAAAGCAGTTAAAGTGAACACAGACAAAGTATGCGCCAAATGAATTTCACTTTCTTATTCATCAAGGTTTTATTAAAACTTCAAAATTGTTCGGACATAGGTTATAATTCGCCTACTAAGATTGGCTACATGGTCACCTATTCTAACAGACCCAGTCTCGCGCGTCTACTCTATTTTTTCTACCGAGGTAATACAATCCAACCGTATTTCGCCTCTTCCTACCATCGCTACATGCAGATGGTGGCTGTCTAAGAATTTTTCATGGATCTTGTGATGAGATCTCAGGCCCAAAAGGCTTTAGCCATAGCCTAGTTGTCAACCTCCAAGGCAACTACTGGCTCGGCCGTGCTAGACACTACATCCATCCAATGGGTGATATTTTCATCCGAACCACTTTTCAGAAACGACTTCCAAAGTCGTCATATTCCGACTTTCATAGTGAAACGTCGTGGTATCCTACTTGGAACCTTTCCAAGCTACAACATTCACCATTAAGTCCGAACATATATAGGTATTGAGATGAAATATCATTCACATGATTCTAGAAGCTAGTATCGCTATAGCCTTCCAGAATCAACTCCCCATAAACCGTGCACTGAGAACACTTCTCTAATCTTTATTCAGGTCTTAAAGGCTGCTCTCTACTGTTGTCTATTGCCTCGTCGGTTCACATCCAATATCTGTTTTTATGTACGATGCATAAATAACATCGGGCCTTGTGTATCGAACAACATACCTATGTTGCATACGACAAAGACGTAGGGGATGTAAAACATCTAAGCTTCCTTATTAGTCAATCATGACTAAGTTTTGGACAACTTGGCCCTATTCATGGAGACTTGTGCGAACAATGCTCGTGTTTCTAGTGCTTCCTAACATCTTAATTTCATTCCAAATGAATAAGACATCACACTCGTAACACTCGGAACACAACCACACTCCCACTGACCCTAATGCTCGTTACTGACCGAGTCATACATCATATAGGTTCATCAAAATGAATATTCCAATTATATGAAATCTCATTCCAAGTTTGAATGTCAAGATGGATCCCGCAGCTCCAAGCTATTGATCCGATCACGATGTCCAACATCGCTTCTCCATATGTCCTTTGGATCATGCTCCAATTGACCGGTCGAACCCAGAAACCTGTACTCATCAGGTAACTAAGGTATTTTGGTCGTCCCTAGGAGGACTGTAATATAGTCAGTGGGAAATAACATGATGTTTGCATTATTTTGTACTAGACTTGCACAAACCAGACACCAAGTCTAGTTTGTCTTCCTACTAGTCCCTTGACGTATGTAGGATCATCCCACATACTCAAGAACTTTATAGGATACAGGATTTTCAAACCATATCCAATATGGTAACTAGATCATGACTTTAAGAAAGTGCCATGTTTCTCAACCTGGCAACTTTCAAGTCCATGTCTAGATGGGCTAAGGTAACTTCAGTGAAATACCGAGCGAACCAAGTCCAATAGGATTCGTTTTCTCCCTTATTAGAGACTATTCAACCATGGCCGCGTCAAGAAGAATTTCACTGATTGAGAATTCCATTCTCATTCAGATATTCGAGAACTCCCACTGAATACATGTCTCTCGATCTAATCAAAAGGTAACCAATTTGATTCACCACTCCAAGTCTGATATCCCGAACTTACCAAAGGTTCTTAGACTTGTGAATCCTCTTTTAGTCTTGTGTATTCAGTAACCTTACAGATATCCTTTTTGGATCCAATCTAATAGGCTATTGGCACTCCCACTAAATACACACACTCTCGATCTAATCGAAAGGTGACCAGTTTGGTTCGCCACTCGAAGTCTAATTCTCCGAACCTACCAAAGGTTCTTAGACTTGTGAACCCTCTTCTGATCCTGTGTATTCACTAATCCACAGAAGTTTTTTTGGATCCAATCCAATAGACTATCGGCAAGCCCACTTTGTCTAACAAAATGGCTCGTTAGTCTTTTCCTTCTCAAAGAAGATTTGCAAGTTAGCAGAGCCAAGTCATCTATTGCTAGACTCTTTGGATCTTTCAACTTTCTCATCCTTAACTAAAGAAAACTGACCTAGCCATGGATGCCAAATCCATAAGTTCATCTTAATTTTATCCATTTTAGTCATTTATTTTGAGTACTCATAATCTAATTATGGGACAATGTCAAGTGTTTATGTACCAAACCTAGTAGACAAGAATCTCCATTCTTTGTCAAATAATGCAATTTCATTGATCAAATTATGTTATTCAAAATTGTCCAACAATAAATAGAACACATTTTGATCATGCTAGGTTACATAATCCTCACAGACACAATCCTGACATGATCACTGCTAAGCCTAACTAGTCCTTAGTCTTTGTAGCAACAACTTTGCCATTGCTAGACCTTAGGATCGTTTGTCTTAGTTTTCTGTTCCTCATCATCACCTGCAAACCATTCATAGGTTATGAATGACCGGTATCCAATATCAAAGAACAAAACAATGATCATGTTGATACTCAATTCAAATGTCACCTTCATTGGAGAGGAGCTTCAGGAAACTCCTTTTTCCAATGTCCCTTTTCGCGCAGTTAATGCAAACATCGTTCGGAACCTCTGACTACCAAACCCTTTTCCTCTTTCCTTTACTCCCGCCCAATGGTGTAACAGAAGCACTCAAAGTGCTGGCAGCGGCTGATGTTGTCTAAGCCTTCTTCCTCTTCCTGCGTCCGACACCCTTGCCTTTCGCTTTAGAGGTCGAAGCCTCCTCACTAGTACCGTCGGCGTAGATTTTTCAAACGTTGCCTTGTACTGGACCAACATTTTTATCAACTCATGATGGTCTTTCTCAAGCCCCTTCATATTGTAGTTGACTATAAATGGGTCGGTGAGGAGAGAAGAGACTGAAGGATCACGTCGATGTACATCTCTCTTTCGAGATCAGCTTGGAGGTCTTTGAGCTTTTCCACAAGGGATAGCATCATCACTCCATGCTTTTGTACTGATGATCCTTCTATCTTCTTCACTCTAAAGAATGCCTTCATTGCAGCATTTCTAACATGTCGGTCTAGGACCGCATAGACTTGCTGCAATCGAAGCATCATTGCGCCAACATCCTCCAGCCTATCATACTACTTCTGGATCTCAATATCCATAGATGTTAGTATGATGTTGCGGACCTTCCAGTTGTCATCAAGCCTCTTCTTGAACGTCAAATGTTCTTTGGGCGATGACCCTTCCGGCAAGGTCTGAGGAAAAATCTTATCCAGTATATAAGTTTGGTTCTTTGAAATCTAAGACATTTTAAGATTTCATAGCTAGGGGTGGTAATACATTCCATTAGACTTATTAGTCTCAAGAATAAGGGTTAGTGGATTCGTAGACATCAACAGTTAAATAAAAAAACATTCACTAGATTATAACAATATTATGTTCAAGTTAAGACTTAGTCCTTTAGTCATTAACCCCTCCCACTATTTCTATGAAAGCCCATCACTCTCAAATGGGGTTTCGGAAAATCATTTCCTAGTGGGCTTGGGATCCACAAGCGCAATTCTCCATGCCCCGCTTTTATGATTCACATGGGCAAAGCCCCGAGGGAGGTATCTAATACCATTCTCATCCGATGAGATTCCCAAGATATTTTGCCTCACCTCTTCACATGATCTCGAGGACTCCAAGCGAATCATGCTACTCGATGTTAGGCCCGACCCATCAACCAAATCATACCTCAACTATCGCCCCCCACGACTCGTGAGACAGGGAAACAACGAGCGTCTTCCTTTGTTCACAACAATGATGTAGCTTTCCTCTATTCCAAATGTGCCACGACTCGTAAGACCACACTTGGGTAGCGGTAGCTTCCTCACGACATTGCTATGGATGGAAGGCTTGGACTTATCAAACTATTTGACCCAAGTCCATCATGGGCCTAATATTTTAACTTGATGTTAGGCCCGACCTATCAACCAAATCATACCTCAACTGTCGGTCCCTACGACTCGTGAGATAGGGAAATAGTGAGCATATTTCTTTGTTCACAACAATAGTGTAGCTTTCCTCTATTCTAAATGTACCATGACTCATAAGACCACATCTGGGTAGCAGTAGCTTCCTCACCACAATGCCGTGGATGGAAGACTTGGACGGATCAAAACCATCTTGATCCAAGTCCATTGTGCGCCTACCATTTTAACTTGGTCCTACCAAGTCAGAGCTCAAAATTATTGATCGAGACCTCATCAAATTAATGTTTTGCATGCATAAATATTCAATATTATAAAGCATTTAAATAAATACATCGCATGCAAGTAAATCTAGCATACCCCTGTTGGATGATCACAAGCCCAACCTATGGACCCACTGAGCCCGCAGTGAGTGTATGGTCTGTCTAGGGTAGTCCTACACTATTACAATAAATTAACCCAATCTCATGCCAATGAGCCTTGTAATCTACTTGTTTCGCCTTGATGTCTCACCTTGGGCCTCCGTCCAACATAGGCCTCCTTTTTCTCTGTGGGCTTGCCATATTATACATAAAATGTAAAACCTCACCAAAAAATTCCTAACTACTCTCATTACAAGAGAAATGGAATACATGGAAAATAAAAGGAAAAGAGACAAGCCTTAACATCATGAGGTGAAAGTGGGAGATAATAGTCCCAAAACAAGAGACACGCAGGTTCCACCTAAAAGGAATATAAAACCATACAGAGGTCAATGGGCTTCGTGATCATCACTTGTTAATCTAATTAAAAAATACAACATAATTACATATTCAATATAATTATGCTCCAAATAATACAAATCATGTATTAAATCAATGATATCCAATATCATTACATAACATAATTAAATGTAGAAAAATACATGTCAAAAATACAATAATAAATGGATATTAGAAACCTCATACAACCCATGTACATTTTTTTTGTTTGGAAACCATTTCCAAAATAATCTTAGGCCATTTAATTTTAGGAAAAATCATTCTCAACTAAAATTACATCAGCCATAAATTAAATATTTTAGAAAATATGCAGAATACCAAAAAATTCAATTTTCTTGAAAAACGATGAAAAAAATGGCCCAGCCGTTCGGCCGTCCCCAACCACGCGCGCGCCCAGTGCACGCGGGCATCCAACGCTAGGCGTCCGCACTGTCTCGTGCACCCGCGTGCCCTGTGCACACGCCTGGGCGCGCGGGCGCCCTGCCTGCGCGCGGCAGCAGGCAGTCGGCTATCGACCGGCAGTGACAGCTGCTGCTACTCCTGTAATATTTTTTATTAATATTATTCACACATAAAAAAATAAAATAAATACCCAGATTTTAGAAAATTCAATTTTTTAAAATCACCCAAATATCCATGATTAATCAACATAACTAAACATGCAAATTTCAATAAATAATTATGAAAATTCAAAGCAATAAACACATGCTTTTAAAGCCGATCTAAACACGTTGAACATGCTTGAACACGTAAAACATGTAATCCATAGCCACATACACCAATTCGGGCTCTGATATCACTTGAAGAAAAATGGATCGGCCCGGGAACGCGGCGAAAGTGTGGTGGAGATAAAATAATGTGCGGAATAAAAGAATTTAAATTGCGTTCAAGGGGTGTACCCTTGAACATTCCCGGGCTATCGGTGTATAAACGCAGAATATAAACATATAAGATAAACAAGTGTTCGTGGCTATAGAATAAAGAAGAAACCGAGAGCATAAATGTAAGTCAGAATACCTTTCTCGATTTTGTATTCGATCGGCTACACGCGTTGATTCCTCCCGACATTCATCCACGCAAGGTCCCAACATAGAGACCCTCTAACGTAGTACACACCACATCGGGAGAGATCTCGTTTTTCTTACTAGAGAAAAATGAATCTAGAGGATGAAATCAAAGAAGGGATTGCACTACCAAATTAGTGTTCCTTCTTGATCTTACTTTGTTCTTCAATTGATCCTAGATCAATGAAGCAACAAAGAGGATTTAGAGAGTAGAGAGAGAGAGGCCGAAAAATGGCTTGAGACAGTGTTCTTCTTTTTTCTAGAAAAAGATGAGAAAAAAAACTCTTGTCTTTGATGATAGTATATATATATATATACTTTATTAATGTGATTATTAGATTGTGTCTAGGTTCATCCAAGGATGTCTAAATACATTCCAATCAATCTCCATGTATTATCAATCAATCCTACCATTTCATAAGGTATGATTTAATCATACCAAGTGAAAGATGCTTGATAGGAATTGATTTGTCTCTTTCCAAAAGAGACAAGTCAACTTGTCATCAAAGGCCTTCATGGCCAATTTTAGTACTTCCAAAAGAAGTAATTTTTGGTCATTCCCTTTTATAAAAAGTCAAACTTCTTCTAATTCTAAAAGTGGAATTAACACTTCTCTTGGGCCAAGATTTGATGGACCGGATTTTACTGTAATCCAATTACGATAAGCCAAAGAATTAGATTCTATTTAAATCATGGTCCAATTAAATAATTCCCATTGATATTTTACTCCAATTAAAAGATCCAATTTTCAATTCTCTACTTAATCGATAAATCCCATTTACCGATAAAATGAGGGCCCGATGCAATATCGACACGTCCATCCAATGGACAATCCCATAAGTAATCCAATTACTTATCATCCTCTGAAATTGACTCCAAGTCAATTCCTTCACCTCCTCGGTAATTTGTGTGTGACCCTTTAGGTTCACCCTCAGCTAGACTTAGGCTTATGTTCAACAGGAGCCCGTCACCATGGGTGGCCGTTTAGCAACGGTCATGGAACTAGAGACTAGGTGAATATTGGCGTGAACATTTAGGCGTCGATTCCGTATAGGTACGGTCCTATTATCGATCGTCTCCCGGCCTTAGTCTGGGGTATGGAATTGAGCGTTCCCATCCTTAACTAGGCATCTATGCTTAATACTCGAGATGCGTTTACTCTATCGATCGACGTAGGAAACCCTTTCCTACTCAATTAATTGCTATGGCCATAGACTTTCAGAGTCTAAACCATCTCAAAGCGCATGAAAGACATCACAGTCATGTACTGACGGCGGCCAGATCCTATCTTGGAATCCATCGTCCTCGCTACATACTCCAACTGCACTGGACAAGGCTTATAATGACCGTCGTACAGAATGATCACCTCTCGCCAGATTCAAGATACTGTCTTCGTATGCACGTGACTGTCATGATTCCTCAAGTCCCAGGACTAATCCCGTACTTTCAAAATCGGGAATTCCAGTCATACCGACCAAGCCTCCAAGGCTTCCATATAGCGATTCCTGTGAGCCAGTTCATTCAGTTGACCACCTTGTCAACTAACCTACTAAAATTTCATAGACGACCTTCGTCTGTTGCCGATGAAACTCGACACTCACCCAGTGAATGCAATACCTAGTGTAAGTCTCAATAGGACACTCAATGCCCAGTCTCGAGGTCCTCGACTTGGAACGTTTCAGACCAACCCCCATAAGTTGGTTTCATAGCCGCCGTCCAATGCGCAACCCAACTACATAGTTTATTCAATTGGTATGTGGGCATTTGCTGTGATGTTGAAACGCCGTTCAACGTTAGTAGTAAGCACAACAAACACAGTGCCAGTGATGAATACTTACTCTTTTCATAAGGATAATATTGCTCTAGTAAAGATTGACGAATAGTTCACAAAACTGCACATCCAATTGGCTTTCTGGTCATCTATTCTAATAATATATATATATCCATATATACATAACAAACTGTATATATATATCCAATTAACTATACTTACCTCCAACTCAAAAGAAAAAACTGTTCAGTCCTCTACTCTATCGTCATGTCCTATTCGGTTCTGAAGGAAAACACCTTCACTCTGTGTGTGTGTTTAATTAGATATTGTATGCTGAAAGTGCTTCCTTAATTAGGAAGAATTAAACATATATATATATATATATAAGTGGGGAGGCAGCCACGTGCTTCCCATTTTTCAATTCCTCATCCTTTCTTTTTTTTATTTACTTTTATCAAAATTATAATTTAATCCCCAACTTTTAAATATATATATTTTAACCATAAATATTTTATAAAGCTCCAATGTAGCCCCATATATATATATATATATATAATTTCAACCTATAACTTATAATTAAATTTATATTTTCTTAATAATTATTAATTAGCCTCTCAATTAAGTATAAAAATCTATGGACGTCACATGTGTGGAAAGCTTGGACCAGATAGTTGTTTGGTCCTAACTACAGCTGCTGGTGTTGTATTGCCATTGATGATTGTATGGGTGGAACTAGATTTAAATGCATGTGGTCGATGGCAGTCGGAAGAGGGTGGTCGAGGAGGGGATTGAAATTGAAAAGCCCTGGAGGAAACGTGGGAGAAAGTTTGCGTGAAACAGGACGCGGTGGAGGCTGGAACTGGGCCATCTAATGTGGAGAGGATGGGCCCGACGAGAGGGAGTTTGGGGAGTGATGTCCTTCTTGGGCCATGCCGAGTTGGAGATGTTCGTGGAAATTATGGGCCATATTGAAAGGATAAAGTTTCAAACTGAAGGGATGTGAAAAACTAGGTCACTGAAGGAGGATTTAAATTGGGTAAAAACAGGGGATCTAAGGCGGTAGAAATCTAGGGGTAAAGAGGTGGTAATTCTGTGTATTTGACAACACATTTTTGGATGGTTGACTAGTGGATGGCAGCATTTGACACCTGTGTTTCTTCATGCAGTATAAGGGCTTGACATGTGACACCCCTCCGTAATCACATCCCATCTTATAAAGAATTCATATTTAATTCAATAAGACAACCCATGTTTTAATCCATATATTATATAGACATCACAAAAGGACATATACCATCAAAACTTTGTAATTAATCCTCGACCTTAGCCATTATCACTATAAAGAAAGGAGAAAGTGAAGTTTCTAGTTATTACAAAACCTAATAAAAAATACAAATCAACTGAAAATTCCATATCTATATAATTGTGTAGCTCGGGTTAAAAACTCAGGGTATCACTGTTGACCTACCTAGTAATACGGGTGAGCGGCTTATGATCAGCTGGCCATTGTGACTTATGTCTTGAAAAATATGCGGCAATGATTGAACTACCTACTCAATAAGCATTGCTAATCCACTTATATATATATATACATACACATATGCAATAAGACAAATCTCACAATTATGTCAATCCACAAATATTATTTAATATGCAATCACCACAAAATCATGAAATAATCAATATCACAATCATACATCAATCCATAGTACAATATATCAGAATCATCATTTATTTTATTAGGGCCTGCTTACCCAAGCTGGAGTGCATCATTCAATGGTCTTTGCCGGCTATCAACCCCTCAACCATAATATCTCATTTTTTCCTCGGTACCACACAGCACACAGCTCATATGATACCTCATCATCAATGATACCACACAGCACACAGCTCGTATGATATCCCATCATCCACATATCAAACAACACACAGCTCGTATGATATGTCACATCATCTCCACTGATCAATGACAGCACACCGCTCGTTATTAATCATATTATCATAAGCTATTGCAGTATGCCCTCCAGTTAGGCAAGCCATATTTTTATCTCAATTCACAATATTCTCATTATTCGTCTTCATTCAATAATCCTATCAATAACTCCATCGTTCAGTTTCATTCGACAATCAGTATGCCCATCAGTACCCTCAACGTTCAATTTTCTTTAACAATCGAATATAGTACACATAATTATCCATCTAACTTCCGTACACCATAACCACATATAATCACATACTGACAATTTCACATATAACAAGTAATCCAGACAAATGGTCAATAATTTACAATTAAGTATACAACACAACAATATATATCCATATATATATATATATCCAATTAACTATACTTACCTCAAATTATTACACGATTACATTAGTAAATAGAGCTGATCAATCCTCTACTTTATTCCGTGCTATATAATAAGTTATAATATATATATATATATGTAATCAATATATCGGACATATTATAAATTCCGAATACAATTACTAAATAATATTCGTATATTTTTCGTCAATCTTTTAATATTTCACTTATATAGAAATTTAAACCTCATTCATTCCTCGTCTAAACAATTAGACATTATAAGCCTCCCCGGTATAAATCTAATTTATCAATTAACTCATAAGAATTTATTTTATCAAACCCCTCATATTTTTATAACTATCGTTCTCTATAACATCTCTAAATGAAATTATTACAAAAATCTCACATTTCTTTTTAATAAATGCAATATTTCTCAAATATAATTTTTTTACTGTTCCTATTAATTTCTGTCAATTCTTCACTATAATAATAATCATTTAAACACTAACACCTACAATTATGTATTCCATTAATAAATCCAGTTAATTTTGAATAATCCATTGCACCAACTACTAAATATAATAGATTAAATAAATTCTAATTTATTGGCTATAATGTTCCCCGGTCCAATTCAATATTTACCCATTACCAATTTGTATAACTACTCAAATTCATTAAATTCTCTGATTAAATAGTAAATCGGATAGTACAAATCATATTTAATAAATATAATAATTAAATACAATTAATATAATAATTAATTTATAATTTTAAAATTAAAGATTCTTACCTGTTGCAATTACCGGAGACGACAGCTTCATAAAATCTAACATTCTTCCTCTGAAGAAAATGAATAGCTCCCCCCACATATTTATCTATCTATCTATCTATATATATATATATATATTAAAATAATGTATATTTATTAAATTTGGAGATGTGGAGATGGGACACGTGCAACAATCTCACCTAACCTAATCCCTTCCTTTTATTCTTTTTTTTTGTTTTAACTTTAAAGAAATTTTAATTTAGTCCTTTAACTTTTAAATTAACATAATTTAACCCCAAATATTTTATATAGCTTCAATTTGATCGTTGAAAGTTTTAATACATACAAATTTCAACCTATAACTTATAATTAAGTTTATATATTTTTTTAATAATTACCAATTAGCTCATCGATTATGAATAAAATTCCATGGACGTCACAATTCTCCCTTCCTAATAAAAATTTTGTCCCCAAAATTTAATTGACGTACCAGTTCATGGAATAAATATGGGTTGTTTTTTATGCTTTCCTCAACCTCCCAAGTGGCTTTTCTTGGAGAGTGATGGCTGCACTTTACCTTTATCATTGGTCTTTGTTTATTCTTCAACTTCTTTTACACTCCGATCAGAAATTTCTATTGATTCCTATACATACGTTAATCTTTTTTATACTTCTACCTCTTGTTAACGCGAAACATGACTAGGATCATATTAATATTGTCATGCTTTAAAAATATAGAATACGTCATATGTCCATGATAACTCTACCAATAATACTATTCCCCATACGCTACTGATCCAATTCTATCCATAATTCCGTATGTGTCAATATACCTTGTATTCAACTATTCTTGCCTATATGAAACTCACATTTACTCTTAAGTGCATAATATATATTTTAAGTATTCAATAATACTATTCTTCACAAATTATTCCCATAGAATCTAATTCCTGCTCTGATACCACCTAATCTGACACCCCTCCGTAATCACATCCCATCTTATAAAGAATTCATAGTTAATTCAATAAGACAACCCATGTTTTAATCCATATATTATATGGACATCACAAAAGGACATATACCATCAAAACTTTGTAATTAATCCTCGACCTTAGCTATTATCATTATAAAGAAAGGAGAAAGTGAAGTTTCTAGTTATTACAAAACCTAATAAAAAATACAAATCAACTGAAAATTCCATATCTATATAATTGTGTAGCTCGGGTTAAAAACTCAGGGTATCACTGTTGACCTACCTAGTAATACGGGTGAGCGGCTTATGATCAGCTAGCCATTGTGACTTATGTCTTGAAAAATATGCGGCAATGATTGAACTACCTACTCAATAAGCATAGCTAATCCACTTATATATATATACACATATGCAATAAGACAAGTCTCACAATTATGTCAATCCACAAATATTATTTAATATGCAATCACCACAAAATCATGAAATAATCAATATCACAATCATACATCAATCCACAGTACAATATATCCAGAATCATCGTTTATTTTATTAGGGCCCTGCTTACCCAAGCTGGAGTGCATCATTCAATGGTCTTTTCCGGCTATCAACCCCTCAACCATAATATCTCATTTTTTTCCTCAGTACCACACAGCACACAGCTCGTATGATACCCCATCATCAATGATACCACATAGCACACAACTCGTATGATATCCCATCATTCACATATCACACAGCACATAGCTCGTATGATATGTCACATCATCTCCACTGATCAATGACAGCACACAGCCCGTCATTAATCATATTATCATAAGCCATTGCAGTATGCCCTCTAGTTAGGTAAGCCATATTTTTATCTCAATTCACAATATTCTCATTATTTGTCTTCATTCAATAATCCTATCAATAACTCCATCGTTCAGTTTCATTCGACAATTAGTATGCCCATCAGTACCCTCAATGTTCAATTTCCTTTAACAATCGAATATAGTACACATAATTATCCATCTAACTTCCGTACACCATAACCACATATAATCACATACTGACAATTTCACATATAACAAGTAATCCAGACAAATGGTCAATAATTTACAATTAAGTATACAACACAACAATATATATCCTTATATATATATATATATCCAATTAACTATACTTACCTCAAATCATTAAATGATTGCATTAGTAAATAGAGTTGATCAATCCTCTACTTTATTCCAGTGCTATATAATAAGTTATAATATATATATATATATACATATGTAATCAATATATCAGACATATTATAAATTCCGAATACAATTACTAAATAATATTCGTATATTTTTCGTCAATCTTTTAATATTTCATTTATATTGAAATTTAAACCTCATTCATTCCTCGTTTAAACAATTAGACATTATAAGCTTCCCCGGTATATATCTAATTTATCAATTAACTCATAAGAATTTATTTTATCAAACCCCTCATATTTTTATAACTATCGTTCTCTATAATATCTCTAAATGAAATTATTACAAAAATCTCACATTCCTTTTTAATAAATGCAATATTTCTCAAATATAATTTTTTTACTGTTCCTATTAATTTCTGTCAGTTATTCACTATAATAATAATTATTTTAAACACTAACACCTACAATTATGTATTCCATTAATAAATTCGGTTAATTTTGAATAATCCATTGCACCAACTACTAAATATAATAGATTAAATAAATTCTAATTTATTGGCTATAATGTTCCCCGATCCAATTCAATATTTACCCGATTACCAATTTGTATAACTACTCAAATTCATTAAATTCTCTGATTAAATAGTAAATCGGATAGTACAAATCATATTTAATAAATATACTTATTAAATACAATTAATATAATAATTAATTTATAATTTTAAAATTAAAGATTCTTACCTGTTGCAATTACCGAAGATGATAGCTTCATAAAAATAACATTCTTCCTCTGAGAAAAATGAATAGCTCCCCCACATATTTATCTATCTATCTATATATATAATATATATATATATATATATTAAAATAATGTATGTTTATTAAATTTGGAGATGTGGAGATGGGACACATGCAACAATCTCACCTAACCTAATTTCTTCCTTTTATTCTTTTTTTTGTTTTAATTTTAAAAAAATTTCAATTTAGTCCTTTAACTTTTAAATTAACATAATTTAACCCCAAATATTTTATAAAGCTTCAATTTGATCATTTAAAGTTTTAATACATTCAAATTTCAACCCATAACTTATAATTAAGTTTATATATTTTTTTTAATAATTACCAATTAGCTCATCGATTATGAATAAAATTCCATGGATGTCACATGACATGTGGACAAAACTTCAGAATTCGACATACTACTTGGAGCCATAAGGTGTGAAAGATGTTCAGTATATAGACTAGGTGATGAAAGGTTTTGTGGGTCGTATGACAAATCGTACAATTGGATATTTGTGATGACGTGGCCAAAGGTTGAGAAGACTTACCTGGAGACATGGGTTCCACTGTGGCTGATGTGGTCGTTTGCATATGAACTTCTGTCAGGGAGGATTCCAGGTCCTGGTTATGCTCCTCATAGCCGTTAACTTCATCCGGTTCTACTTCCATGTTGACGTCGTCCGATGAGAGACTATTAAAAGATTTCGAGATCATAATATTCTTATGCAAATGTGGTTAGTGGTTCTCTGTGTTTTTCATCAACGTTTTGGGATGTCCGATTCGTTTATGTCGTTCGCTGCCATCAGCTGAATTGCCTATGTCTCTAATAGACGGTCGATTTGGCTCCGTACGTGTTCGTGGATATGATTCCCCTATAGTAGATGCTTATTTTCGACGTGAACGAGGATGCAAAACCTCCCAAAGTTAGCCCCCACGGGAAGATGAACCGGACATAGGTTGTGTAGAACTGTTATTGTGCCTATTATTTTTTTGATATTATTTTTTTTATCGAGAAAAAAAAATCGGGGAGCTGTTGAAGGAGAGGTAAGGGGTGGTGGTTGATTAGGTGCTGAATCTGGGGAAATAGTAGGTTCAGTCGGTGAAGAAAGAGGCGAAGGACAGGGACAATTTGCTTGCAGGTGTCCAATCATTCCACACTGATAGCAAAATAGAGTATTTAACTCAAACCGAATTTGTTGAGTATGATACTGAATCCGAACAAAAGGTGGCAGTGGTTTTGAAGTATCCACTTCAACACATAATCTTGCAAGCTTACAACAAACGTGCTGATACATGTGAGAATCCATCTTAATCGGCCTCCCAATCATTTTTGCAATATGAAATAGTGTGTCGAAATCATATTACTCCATAGGGAGATTTGGTAGTTGAAACCAAACAAATAGGGAGGAAGGTGTAACATTAGAAGGGACATAGTTTGGTTTCCATTACTGGACGTGTAGGTAGTGATTAAACAGAAATCATGGACCTCCAGCAATTGCCATGAAATATTCTTCCTCGGAAGATACTTTAACAATATAACAACCTTCACCTAAATCAATAAATATCACTGGACTCAACGTTTTTCGAAGCCGCCGAAGATGTGTATCTAGGTTTTGAATAGGTCGGTTATAGTTCAAAGTTTGAACTATAAGAGAACATTGCCATGGTTGATATAGTCAGCGTAACATCTGGGAGGGGAAAGTAATAAAACGGTAGGGTTCTGGTCGATTCGGATCAGTAACAAGTGGTTCATCAGGTATTGTTTGGGCATTTAGATCCCAATCTTGAATCCATGTAGGAAAGTAGACATGTTGGGTATGAGTAGCAAGCTTTGCTTTGTAAGAGTCAGAACCAGAAACGGAATTATCCCCTGATAAACGATATGTTGCCATAGGGGAGGAAGGAAAAGAGTTATCAATAGTGTTGTGGGACGTTGGCTTGCTTGCCGGCGATTTCCAAGGGGGTTTGCGTGAGGTGTCAGGCGAGAGAGAGCTAGAGGGTGTCGAAGTAATTTTTTCTTTCTTACGCTTTTTACTTATGTTTGTGGGGTTTCGAGTTGGATGTGAAGATTGATGACAGATGCAGGGCAAGGCTGGACAAGTTGGTGAGTTCAATTATATTTACCATTCAACTCACAGAGAAAAATAAAAATGCGTGCAATTAACGTATAATACACCATTCCCACTTTCAAAACAACAAAATAACTAATTCAAAATTAAATAAAGGTAATGCATGACGAATCAAAATACAATATCGGGTGAAATTAAAACCAAATACACAATCGAAGGACATGTCTGACATTGTAAAGACATTTATGTTCCTAATCACATATTGATTAGGCTTCTCTAGCACAATCGTCTTGGTCCTCTTCTTCATCAAGCATTGAAGGACAAGTTTCTATATTGTCACTGTCGAAAAAGTAACTATGGAAAAAAGAAGAAGATAAGTATGGTAATTATTATATTTTAACGGAATAAAGAAGATCTAATCAATTTTTTACCTTTCTCTTCATTCCACAACCAACGACGAGAACACTTCAATGCCTCCACAGTAGTGTGATGGAGCCTATTATTGTGAGGATTAATCAACCTCCCACTACTACTAAATGCAGACTCGGATGTAATGGTAGAGACAGGATTACCTAAAATATCTGTAGCCATCTTCTGCAAAGTAGGAAACTTAGCTCCATTTGTCTTCCACCAATTCAATATATCAAAATCACGAGTTCTTGGCAAGAGACTCTCTTCCAAATACGTGCCCAACTCCGATGTTGTAGGAATGTTAGTAGCAGAATTTGTTTTTGAAACCACAAACTCTTCAAACTCATCATCGTTTTCATCCTCATAAATGCTACTGTCGACAGGAGATGACACTGTATTTTCCTTACCACAATGCTTGAACTACTTTCATTCAAAGAACATCTAGATTGGTAGTCAAGCAACAAGTCATAACAACTCTGTCGAACCTCATCAACCTTAAACCTTGCATTTTCACAATAAAATTTGTGAAAGTATAACTCAACCACTGTCATCTTGTAACGAGGATCTAAAACAACAACAACACCCATCAAGATATGGCAAACATCCCAATATTTATCATATTTCCCCAACATCTTTACAGCCATATCTTGAAGCAATGCTTTTGGACTATTGACCCATCCGTCTAACTTCACTTTGATATCAAAATTTTGTGAAAATAACAATTAGAAGTAGGATAAAACGTCCCAGAAAACATCTCTGTTACTTGATGAAAGAGTTTCAACTTTCCACAAATTTTTACTGCATTCACCCAATCTTCTTTAGTTGGTAAACTTTTATAGTTTCTTTCTCAGACTTTAAGACGTGGGAACACATCTTTGTAGGTTATGACATTTTCTAGCATCAAATAAAGTGAGTTCCAATGTGTCTTACAATCCAAACTTAATTTCTTGGTGCAAGTAACATGCAATTGACGAGCAACTTCCTCAATTTTTTCTACTCTACAAGGCGAGGGCGACAGTGGCTGGGCAGCTGGGCGAGGGCGACAGAGACTTTGTGAGAATCTCACTTGAGAGAGAAAGAGGGTTTTTCTCTTTTTGAATCTTTGACTTTAACGCTGCTTGTTCTGTTGTTCATTAGTTTGTATTTTTTTTTAGTTAATGTTTAATAATTATTAATTAGAGATTTTAATTAAATTACTTTTTGATTAGATTTATGATTTATTATTTTTTAATTATATTCTTAATTTAAGTATAAAGTGTCTCAAATCATGTATTAAAAATAACTTTAACATAGTTTTCAATCTATAATGAATTGTATAACATAAAGTATTCGTTCATCTAAATTATTAATTTTCTAATTAAATAATATTATTTTACAATCTACAATAAATTATATAATACAAATAAAACATTCATCTAATATTTTATTTTCTTAATAAATAATACCATATTAGATTTAAAAAATTTAACGTAGTTTCCAATCTATAATGCATTGTATGAGACAAAGTATACGTTCATCTAAATTATTAATTTTCTAATTAAATAATATCATTTTACAATTTACTATGACATATATAATACAAAAAAAACTAATTCATTAATATTTTATTTTTTCAATAAGTAATATCAGTTTAAATTTAAATACCTTAATATAATTTTCCAATCTATAAGAATTGTACAATATAAAGTATACGTTCATCTAAATCATTAATTTTCTCATTAAGCAATATTAGTTTCCAATCGAATAATTAATTATATAATACAAATAATACATTCAACTAATATTTAATTTTTTAAATAAGTAATATTATTTTAACATTTAAATACTTTAACATTTCAATCTATAATGAATTATATAAGACAAAGTATACGTTCATTTTTGTATTAAGTAATATTATTTTTTTCTTATCTAAAATCAACTATCAAATACAAATAATACATCAACTATTTTCCATTTTTAGTTTCTTATATATAGTTGGATATATGCAAAATTGTTTAAAAAATATGTACATATAATACCATAATTTTTTATTAATAAATAATAATATAATACATATGAATAATAATAGTAAAAGTATAAAATATATATATAATACAGGGCGAGGCAAGGCAGGGTAGAGACAGGGCGGGGTGGGGCGGGGCGGGTCGAGGAGGGGCATTATGGGGCGGGGTCAGTTAGAAACTCGTTCCCCGCCTTGACCATGTCTCACGGGGCGCCTTCCGCAATGCGGGAAAAGGGGCACCGTGTGGCTAGTAGTCCACAGCAAACGACTACTTCCGCCAACCAACAACAACACCAACCAAATTCCCACCGACGCCTCGCACAGGCCGCCGATAAGAACAACACAATTTTCAACAATCAACAATATAATGCAGCGGAATCAGTAAATCAATCACACGTCTTGCAGCAAATGCATTTTTATTGATAGCAGAAATATTGAAGATTACAGCAAGCTAGCCACGGGGATCGCCGTGAGGGGGATACTAGCAATGCACATCAAGCTTCCAGTGGTCATTCCCCCCTATAATAGGCTTAAAAGAAATTTCCTATTGACAAAACTAGACACTAGAAAAGCTGAAAATTGCATCTCATGGGGCATAAAGGGCCACATGAGCAAAAGTAAATATTACAGTAGTGACTCACGCCTAAGACTCTAAAAACCTGCGGAGGCCTAGTGCCTGTCGGCGGAAGTGTTGGTCGGCTGGATGGAACATGGCCGAAATTGGGTCATGGGGGCCGAGAGTGCGGGCGGCCCTTGACATTCTCCCCCACTTGAGATGGCGACGTCCTCGGCGACATGGAAGCATGGTACGCTTCAATCAGAGGTAGGAAGGCCTTAAGGTCCGTCACCCGTTCCCAAGTATTCTCCTCGCTGCTACATACCCTCCACTTCACCAGGTATTCAGTGACATCTTTCTTTGCAGTACGTGTGGCTCGGTGGTTCAGGATAGCTTCAGCCACCCTCTTCTGGGTCTTCTTCAATTCAAGTTGGGGGCGGCTTGGCTGATTGCGGGTGTCATCCTCCTTGTCTGCTGTATATTTCTTCAATTGGCTCACATGGAGTACTTTGTGAATCTTCCACCAGGAAGGCAACTCTACCTTGTAGGCTACCGTCCCAATACGGTTGATGATTGGTAAAGGACCGATGTACTTCTGCATAAGGCGAGGGTCTCTCCCCCTGGCCGACTTTGATAATCTTGGGTCCGGAACCTTTACCATCACAAGGTCTCCCACGGTAAACTCGACCGAGCGGCGATTCTTATCAACATACTTCTTCATCCGCTTCTGTGCTTTCTCGAGGCAACTTCTGGCTATCTCAACATTTATTTTCCATTCCTCAGAGAAGCTTCGAGCAAGTGGGGATCTCACACTCTGTGGGGAGTCGATAGTGTGAGGGAGGAGCGGCTGCTGCCTAGTGACAATTTCAAAAGCGCTCTTGTTGGTGGAAGAGCTCTTTTGGGCGTTGAAACACAGCTGAGCGACATCCAACAGCTTCACCCAATCCTTCTGAGTACCACGTACATAATGTCGGAGATATTCCTCCAACATAGAATTAAAGTGCTCCGTCTGGCCGTCAGATTATAGATGATAGTTAGAGCTCATATTCAGTTTGGACCCGAGGAGTTTGAACAACTCGGTCCAGAAGACGCCAGTGAAACGGGAGTCCCGATCACTGACGATGTCTTTCGGCAGTCCCCAGTATTTGACGATATGCTTGAAGAAGAGATGAGTCGTCCCTTCCACCGTAACATGTTTTGGGGCTGCGATAAATGTGGTGTATTTGGACAATCGATCTACCACGACGATAATGCTCCCTAAGTCTCCCACCTTAGGCAAGCCAAAAATGTAGTCCATGGAAACACTTTCCTACGGTCTCTTTGGGATGGCCAGTGGTTGCAGCAAACCAACCTTCTTCTGTTGGTCTGCCTTGTCCTGCTGACAAATCAAGCAAGTGCGGACATATGTCTCTACATCATCCCGCATCTGTGGCCAATAATAGGCTCTCTGCACCAACGCATAGGTGCGTTCTTCTCCTGGATGTCCCGCCCAAATAGTGTCATGGCATTCCGAAATAAGTGATTTCCGCAGGTCCCCGCCCTTTGGTACATATACGCGGTTTCCCTTGGTCATCAGAAGTCCGTCTTCTAACCAGAACCGTCGAGCTTTGCCCTGCTCGACCAAGTAAACCAGGCCCTACGCAACTGGATCTTTTGGTAATAGCTCACGTGCCCGGTCCTTCACCGAGGTGGCAACAACACACGAGGAAAGTGCCGCTACCGACCCCAAAGTAGCCAAATCTGCCCTGCGGCTCAGCGCATCTGCCGCAAGGTTGCTAGAGCCGGCCCGGTACTCAAGCACAAAGTGAAATTCTGACAGCATTTCCTGCCAATGGTGCCTGCCTACTGGTCAACTTCGTCTGTGACATGAAATGACTCACTGCAGTGTTGTCCGTCTTGACCACGAAGGAGAGCCCAATAAATAACGCCGCCATAGTCTAAGGCAATGAACTATGGCCAACAACTCTTTCTCGTGCACTGAATAGCGCCTCTCAACATCTTTAAGCTTCCTGCTCTCATAGGCAACTGGGTGGCCGTTCTGCATTAGGACGCCTCCTAAGGTAAAGTCTGAACCATCGGTCTCCACCTCGAAAGGTTTCGACATATCTGGTAAGGTCAACACAGGATCTGTCACCATCGCCTCCTTAAGGCTGTCGAAGGCCACTTGGCATTAGGATGTCCAATTCCAAGTCTCCGTCTTCTTCGTCAAGTCTGTCATAGGCCGTGCTATCTCGGAGTAGCCCTTCACAAAGCGCCGATAATAATTAGCCAGGCCGAGAAAATGACCGCAACTCATGTATATTGCTCGGTGGCTGCCACTCCTTGATAGCCTACACCTTCTTGGGATCCATTCGTATCTGCCTGGTCCCCAAAATGTGCCCCAAGAAGCTGATAGTCTCCTGAGCAAACGAGCATTTTGACACCTTCGCATATAACTCGTGCTCGCGGAGTCTGGCAAGGACCTGCCGCAAATGCCCAACGTGCTCGGCCAAGGTCTTGTTGTAGATAACAATGTTGTCCAAGTACACCACCACGAACTCATCAAGAAAACCATGGAGTACTTGGTTCTTCAAAGTGCAGAAGGTAGCTGGAGCATTCGTCAGGCCGAACGGCATGACAAGGAACTCAAAAGCTCCATACCTCGTGACCACTGTCGTCTTTGCCTCATCGCCCTCCTTGATCCGGACCTGCCAATAGCCCGACCTCAAGTCAATCTTCGTAAAATACTTCGCCTGGCTTAGACGGTCAAAGCAGTCTGCCACGAGCGGTATAGGATACTTGTTCTTCACAGTAATTTTGTTTAGCGCCCGATAGTCACAACACATCCGTAGGGAGCCGTCGGCCTTCTTCTGAAACAGGACCGGCGCTCCGTACGGCGGCTTCGCGGGCTTAATAATGGCACTCTCCAACATATCCTTCAGCTGCGTCCTAAGCTCCACAAGCTCAGGCTGCGTCATTCTGTAAGGTGCCCTAGCAGGAGGCTTCGTGCCAGGCACCAACTCAATCTCGTGATCCACTGCCCTCTTCGGCGGTAGCTTCCGAGGCAGTTCATCGGGCATCACATCTTCAAACTCTCTCAAGAGCTTCTTCACCACGTCGGGTATGGAGCCCGACGCCTTCTCAACTTCATCAAGGCAAAGAGTGCACAAGTAGGATGGTTCATTCCGCTTGCGCCCCTTCTCAAACTGCATGGCCGACAAATTTCTCCCACCGGTCTACCCGGCCAGCACTGGGATGATGCAAGGTTTGGCGCCCAACATCATCAAGGAATCCGCATAGGGTAACACCGC
Source organism: Sesamum alatum (assembly GCA_034509735.1). NCBI lineage: Eukaryota > Viridiplantae > Streptophyta > Magnoliopsida > Lamiales > Pedaliaceae > Sesamum > Sesamum alatum. The sequence continues at coordinate 45,179,014 of JACGWO010000001.1, read as the reverse complement.
CGTCCGTGTATCCCGAAAGAACTCAAGCCCGAGGATGAGCTTGAAGTCGTCCATCACGACCACAGAAAGATTAGTCTTGCCTTCGAACGGACCAATCTTAATCAGCACAGATTTCGCCACGCCAGCAATGGGCTTCGCGGCCGAATTGATTTCCTTCACTCGACCAACTCCCTTCTCTAGCACAACCCCGAGTCTCTCTACTTCGGCGCTTGCTAGGTAGTTGTGAGAAGCCCAAGTGTCGATCATAGCACGAACCGGCTTGCCATGAATCTTCACATCCACGTACATCAACCCTTTCTTCCGAAAAGACCTGTATTGTGTCTTGTCTTCAGTCTGGCTCCCCTCAAGAGCCGGGGCAGTCTTTCCTGCCCGGGGAGGCACCGCCTTCTTTGCGGCCACATGGGACAACGTGTTGCACCATTTTGATATTGCACCCAGGTTGTCCTCATCCTCCTCAGAATCATTCCCGCCACTCGTCGTCTCGGGTGGCTCAGCTGACTTTGCGAGTGGCACCTTCTCAGTATAGGTCGCCAGCGCATTCAACAACTGTTTCTTCGGGCAATCCCGATATCGATGCGGGCCATCGCACAAAAAGCACCCACTACTTCTCTGTGACGCCCCTTGCCTGTTGTCCAAGGGCTTCCCCTTGCTGGAGTTCCCTTGCGAACTGGAGGGAGTGTGGGACTTCCGCTCTCCCCACTCCTGTTAGAGTTACTCTTAAAAGATTTCGACCCTCCCGGCCTATTTTGTGCGGGACTAGGCATCGTCTGCCTATCCCTCCGAGACTCTGGGTTAAAATCTGCTAAGCGTTCGGCCGCAGCCATCGTTGATCCCAAATCAGCCACCCGTTGACACTGTAACTCAAGTCGCGCCACGGTTTCAGGCCCTCCATAAAAGTGAAGAGCTTGTCCTTCTCCGACATATCCTGATGTCCAACATCAGTGCCGAAAAGGCCTTCACATAATCCCGCACGGAGCCGGTGTGTTCTAGCTTCCGCAGCGCCCGTCGGGCATTATATTAAACATTCTCCGGGAAGAACTGCTCATGAATGGCTTCCCGCAGAAGGTCCCAAGTATCCAAGCGTATATGGTTTGCTTGAATCTCGGCATACTTGGTACGCCACCATAGCTTGGCATCACCAGTCAGATACATGGTTGCAGTAGACACCCTCCTTGCCTCATCGGCCACATTCGCCACAAGGAAGTACTGTTCCATGTCAAACAGGAAGTTCTCGACCTCCTTCGCATCTCGAGCACCGCCGTAGGCCTTCGGTTTAAGAATCCGAAGCCTAGCACCATTATCAGGAGCAACAGGAGCGTTGCCCACCGCCCGTTGGAGAATTCCAATCTGTAGGGCCATCTCTTCCATCTTGCGTTGCATATCAACGACACTGCCCTGGCCATAAGCATCTCGGACCGCATGCTGGCATTCCCTCAGGTCGGAACGCAGCTCCGAGATCTCATGCTCCAGTGTGGCAACATGATCTTCCAAATTCTCGACCACCTCAGTCAACCGGGAGATTTCGGCCTCTGGGTCTGTGATCCTTTCGTGGGGCGCCTCGGCCCCTCTCGGACTCTCAGGGTCCTGGTCCGACATTCTAGCAGAATTAGCTCTCGCAACCCGCCTCGGCCCATCAGGCAACCGAGGCTCTGATACCACCTCTCACGGGGCGCCTTCCGCAATGCGGGGAAAGGGGCACCGTGTGGCTAGTAGTCCACAGCAAACGACTACTTCCGCCAACCAACAGCAACACCAACCAAATTCCCACCGACGCCTCGCACAGGCCGTCGACAAGAACAACACAATTTCCAACAATCAATAATATAATGCAGCGGAATCAGTAAATCAATCATACGTCTTGTAGCAAATGCATTTTTAGTGATAGCAGAAATATTGAAGATTACAGCAAGCTAGCCACGAGGATTGCCATGAGGGGGATACTAGCAATGCACATCAAGCTTCGAGTGGTCATTCCCCCTATAATAGGCTTAAAAAAAATTTCTATTGACAAAACTAGACACTAGAAAAGCTGAAAATTGCATCTCATGGGGCATAAAGGGCCACATGAGCAAAAGTAAATATTACAGTAGTGACTCACGCCTAAGACTCTAAAAACCTGCGGAGGCCTAGTGCCTGTCGGCGAAAGTATTGGTCGGGCGGATGGAACGTCGCCGAAATTGGGTCAAGGGGGCCGAGAGTTCGGGCGGCCCTTGACACCATGTCTGGGTTCTCTTCCCCGGACCCGATCCCCCTAGGAGTAATACCAGAACCGCCCCAAACAGGGTGGGTCCGGGTCAGGGCCGCGGTTTTTTTGGATCCAATTGTCATCCCTACCCACTGCCCCACCACTCTCTCTCCCCGCCCCCACAGCCGCCCCGCCCACTACCCCACCACTCTCTCTTCCCTCTCTACCAAGTAAGTAGCTTTTTTCCAAATTTATTTTCTGTAATTTTTGAAGAAATAAATTCTGAAATTTTGTTGGATATTTTATGTTTTTATTGGGTATATTTGTTGGATATTTTCTATTTTTATTGGGTATATTTGTTGGGGTGTTGGAATATATGATGATTACTGGGTATATTTGTTGGAGTGCTGGAATGTGTGATGATTATTGGGTAACTTTTTCACAATTTTGGAAAATAATTTTTTGTAATTATTAAAAGAAATTCTGAATTGTTTTGTATTTATTCACAATTTTCTGTAATTAATTTAGGTAATTTCTATAATTTTTTTAAAAAATAACTAAGTTTTTTGTAATTTGGAAAATAATTTTCTGTAATTATAAAAAAGATTCTGATTTTTTTATATTTTTCGTATTTTTTGTAATTTTAGGTAATTTCTGTATTTTTTTAAAAAAATAAGTAAGTTATTTGTAATTTTGGAAAATAATTTTCTGTAAATTTTTTTGTATTTTTCTGTAATTTTAGGTAATTTTAGTAATTTTTCAAAAAAAAAGTAAGTTTTTCAAAATTTTGGAAAATAATTTTCTGTAATTATAAAAAAAATTCTGTATTTTTTTTGTATTTTTTCTGTAATTTTAGGTAATTATAGTACTTTTCGAAAGAGGGACTTTGATGCAAATTTTAGGAAAATAAGGACTGTAATGCAATCATTAAGAAAATAAGGGACTTTAAAGCAAACTTTAGGACAATAAGGGACTCTAGTGGCAAATTTAGAAAAATAATGGAGTTTAGGATAATTAAAGAATTTAATGCAAATAGGAAATTTGGGACTTTAATGCATATTTTAGGAAAATAAGGACTATAATGCAATTTTTAGGAAAATAAGGGACTTTAAAGCAAATTTTAGGACAATAAGGGAATTTAGTGGCAAATTTAGGAAAATAATGGAGTTTAGGATAATTAAGCGATTTAATGCAATTTTTAGGAAATTTGGGACTTTAATGCAAATTTTAGGAAAATCAGGATTGTAATGCAATTTTTTGGAAAATAAGGGACTTTAAAGAAAATTTTAGGACAATAAGGGACTTTAGTGGAAAATTTAGAAAGATACTGGAGTAGGATAAGTTAGGAATTTAATGCAATTTTTAGGAAAATAAGGACTGTAATGCAAATTTTAGAAAAATAAGGACCGTAATGAAATTTCTAGGTAAATAGGGACTTTAATGCAATTTTTTGGAAAATAAGAGACTTTAATGCTACTTTTAAAAAAATTATACATATTAAAATACAGTTAATAGATTTTAATATTATGATTTTAATAATTGTAGATCCATGACTATCGGTGCTCCGGCTCCTCCGGGACGAGGTCGTAGTCGGGGCCACGGCGGTGACCCTCCCAGTCCTCCTCCCTCCATTGGTGTAGATGCACCCCGACCACCCCCACCAGCAGAGCCTGCATCCGTGCCGTCGAGCACGACTGTAGATCCCGTGACAACAGGGCCATTTGCGGCAAGGGCCAGCAGTTCATAGCCCCCCCCCCCAGGCCATGGAATGCACCACCACCACCACCGCGACCCTTGCCACCACTACATTAGCCTCCAGGATGCGAGGTGACGTAAAAAATTTAATTTAAATTATTTAAATTTAGTTCAATTATTATTTTTTTTTTTGTATAATATTTCTACAATTTTTTCAAGTTGGATCGAGGTTTTCACAGCGTGATCCATGCCACAGGCCGCTGTCACTATCCGCATACCTGGGGGTCTATATCGTAGATTCCACAGGAGCACCAGTCAATCTGGTTCAATAATTTAAAGATAAGAATAATAATTATTTTTTTTTTTTAAAAGTGAATATTTGTTTTCATCTAATACTTATTTTTTTGTTTTTTTGAATCTGTCAAATTTGCAGTTGTCTTATTGGTGGGACTGCGACGATGAGTCCATGTTCAAGGTTGTCAAGGCGCCTGGCTATGTTCTTGCGGAAGCCGTTCGTGGATGACAGAAACCAGTTGGCCCGACCCGACCGCTGTGGTTGGCCGAGGAGATCAGGCACCAGCTATTGGAGTATTGGGCCAGCCCAAATTTTCAGTCATAGTCGGCCAAAAATAAAGACAATCGGGCAGCGAACCCGGCTGCAGCTGCTACTGTCTACCGCGGGGGTCGTCATCCATTGGGGCCCACAAGTGTAAGATGGTAAGTATTTTAACCTGTAGTATTAATTTAATTTAATTTTTGTATTTACTAATCATTTCTTTAAATGGTTTTTGAACAAGAGGCACAACTTGGACGCCTTGTCAAACAGATGGAGGTGTTCGAGAAGTGCTATAAAAGAAGGAGGACGGCCAATGGAGCAGCCCGAGGGCAACGGACGTTGCGGTAAGTATGTCATAATTAAAATTTTCAATTTTCAACTATTCTTTTTAAATATTAATAATCAATTAATCTGTTTGTAGGAGCTGTTCATGAGGATGCTGCAGGAACCCCAGAACCAGCTAAACAGTGATCAAGATCCTCCAATATCCTCTCAAGGCTCGGTGGCCCCGACCGAGCAACAGCTGTGGATGTCAGCAGCGGGAGGTCGGAAGAGGGGCCGAGTATTCGGTCTCGGCTCCGAGTCCCACCGCATGGTTGCTGGACCATCACAGCCCAGCTCGTCTACTGTTCCATCGCCCTCGCCATCACAACAACGGCGCCCCGACTTTGATGATTGGGTCACGACTCTCGAGGAGTTTATGCGACGAATGACTCCCACCTATATCCCTCCTCCACCACCTCGAGCTAATCCCCCGGCAATCAGCTACGAGGACGAGGACGAGGACGAGGAAGACACTGTCAACAGGGAGCCTCATTTAGTTTAGGATTTTTTTTGTAAAAATACAATGTTTAAATAATATTTTTGTTTTGTTAATTAAATTATTTTTATTTCTTGCTATATTATTTATATTTTTTTATATAACATTTCACATTTAAGAAATTAAAGTACATATATAATAAATAGTTCAGCAATTTATATTATACAAAAAATTAATATTAAATAAAAAATTAAACTAAATTAAAATAAAAGAAAATATAAAGTTTAATCTTGTAACGGCTTTTATAACGGTTTTTTCGAATACTTCTACACATCATAGAATTACAAAGCCGTTCCAAAGCCCGTGCATAAGATTCTTATCTATTTTTAAAAAAGCCAGCCCAAAAACCGATACAAAACCAAAACAAAAATAGTAACAAAGCCGTTACAAAACTAATACCCACGTTCAAACAAAATGTTACAAAGGCCGTTACAAACGTTATGAAAAAACTAATCACAAATACCAAAATAAAGCCGTTACAAAATAATGACAGGTCATTACAAAAAGAATGCAAACAACCATTCCAAAGCGAAAGCCGACCCATTACTGTGTGTTACAATGGCCATTCAAAAAATAAATATAACAAATTTAAATTGACTGTTCCAAAAACAGGTCCAAATTGTAACAGCCTTCAGCTAAATCATTACATTTTTTTTTGTAACTCCAAAATAAGCCGCAGATGGCTGACCTTACAAAAGCCGTTACAAATGTTTAAAAACTATTCCAAATTATTAACATGGTCGTTACTATAAAATTATTTTTTGTAGTAAATGTGGAAGTTATTATGTGTTCTTTACATAACTTGCCCTTTATTTTTACATAATACACTCATTCTTTTTTTTTTTCCTTGCAAAATACATTTACCAATTTATAAAGGACAAAAATAAATATTTTATATATCAAGGTAGTTCTCATACCAAGTTATTAAACTATAAAAAATACCGCTGGTTTAACCTCTCCCCCTCTCTCCAATTTTAGCTACAAATATAGAAAATACTTTGACAATGAGAAAAGAATTGCTTGGATAGAGGTGGAATTATTTACACTAATGAGTCTATTTTGTTAATTATATATATTTTGTTGATGCAATAGATGAAGAAATTTAGACGAAAGTACTTTATTTCAGTATCATCTTATCAAATTTTGTTAGACTTCTTTACCAATAAGCCATTTTCTCTAAGAAACAAAATGTTTGGACTTACTATTAGAAAGCGCGCACATGTATAAGAGGATACGACGATCTTGATATCCAACTGGCTCTATAGAATTAACTTGAAAAAACACATTCTTCTTTTTTTTTAAATGTATTTATGTTTATATAATATTTCTTTTTCTTTTTTAACACAGTTACAGTATTAAGATCATCGTTATCAAAGAGTGGCGTAGCGAATACAATTTTTGTAATATTATAATACTTAATATATTTAACTTTCCTTTCAACACAGGCAAACGGAAAAGGTTGTATAATTTTCTTAAGAGTTAAATACATTTTGCACTCCTGAACTTTGCATGTAGTCGCATTTAGCCCCCTAAAGTATAAAAGGTAACAAAAACACCCCTGACAAAATAATTTTGCATTGACAGGACAAAAATGCTCTTTTTACTTATCTTCTATACTTTTCATTTTACTGCCTAAAGGTATATTTTATTACTTCACAAAAACTACCTTTAGTGATTAAAAATAATTTTACTCGAATTTTATTTAAAAATGATATTAAAAATTTATAGCTTTTTATGAATTATATAATACAGAAAATATTTAAAAGCTTAATATATGCATATTTGTTTTACAAAATAAATTATTTATGTTAAAAATTATGTAAATATGTGTAAATAAATAATTCATATAATTTTATAAAAAGGTATGTTATATAACTAATAAATTTTTATTCAAGTACATGTACACATAATTTAAATATATCATACCATTACTCAAATAGTTTTAGAATATTACAGATTATTACATTATAGATTTGAATATTTATAGTGTATATATATTCAGTGTAGTAATTTTAAATTGCATTGATAATTTATTTTTAACAAAAGTTCAATATACATAACAAAACAAGCAAAAGTTATGTAATTTTTTGAACCGTATTGTGAAGAATATAAGGATTGTAAATTTATAGAGCTTACAGAAATTTTATAGTAGTTATAAAAATAATAATTTTTGGGTAGTATTTATGTTAAATATAATTTTTATAATAATTCAAATTATGTTTTAGGGGATGATTGAAATAGATATAATTTAGGGGTTTAAATAATATATAACGATATTTTCATCATAAAAAAATTGGTCCATATCATGAAAGGGACATTTTGTTACATTAGGGGGGTAAATGCACTACAAGGGTGCAAAGTGTATTTAACCATCTTGTTGATATACATAATCACATTTATTTGGATGATATATGTACATATATTTGATCTTTTTTTTTTATTCATTTCACTTGATGCTATGTATTAAAATTGATGAAAGAACGTAATATAAACACATTAATTAGTTGATATTGATATATTTATTATAATTTTTTTTTTATTTATTTACACATCGCGTGTGCGTTGATTGCTATTAGAAAACACTAAAGGGAAAATTGGTAATGCAGCGATCAAACTAAAATAAAGCATACGATAGAATTGAGTGGAGATTCTTGGAACATATCTTAGGTGGATTAGGTTTTCACTTGTGTTTTGTGTCTCTTGTGATGATTTGTGTTTTGTTCTGTGTCATTTTCGTTCATTCTTAATGGCAGCCAGTTTGGTGACATCAGTCCACAACGGGGATTCCGACAAGGGGATTTGCTAATTTTTACAGGAGCTAACATAACAATGAAATGAAAGGCATTGCCGTTGCCCGTGGTGCCCTAGAGTCTCCCACCTATTCTTCATTGATGACTCCTTGATCATGGGCAGGCAGCTAAGGAGTCTATTCATTGCATCCGGGAGATCCTTCTCAGGTATGAGGTTGTATCCAGACAATTTGTTAGGGCAATGGAAAAGAGGCAACGCCGATACGGGAAATTTCAGTCAGGATCAAATTTGGATAGATTTTAACTAATTACATAATAAGTCTATTATGCTTGCTATATGATTGGGGTAAAGTTCAAGAGTAAATATAATTATACTCGCAATGTGATAATTCGATCTGATTAAATTTGATTTGAATAAAAATTTTCTATTTAATACAAATTGGCAAAATTCAACTTGTGTGTTGATGCTGGATCTTGATTGGATATGGAGAGAGGTATCATGGGTCACATTTTCCAGTCCTAATAGTTTGGTTGTGTGTAGGGATGGCAATGGGTTCAGGGTGGCCCGAACCCGAATCTGTCCTGATGGGATGGGTTTTGATGCCTTAAACGGGTCTTGGGGCTGCTTCGGATCTTAGTGATCTGGACCCGGATCCGCCCCGAACTCACCCAATTACTATTATTTTTTATATTTTTTGTATTATTTATATATACTTATATAAAATCATTTGTACATATATAAAAATATGTATAGTTTTTTTATACTTATATATAAGACATAAACTTAAAAGTTTTATAAATTAAAATAATGATATAAATAGTTTATAAACATTTTAATGTTTTCATAAGTAGCACATATTTTAATATTTCAATGCTAAAACATGCACATATAAATTTACAAAAAAAATTATTAACTTTTCAATAATATTATTGTCTCATATTAATAAAGTTATGATAGTATTTATTTTTAAAAAATTATTTTTTAAATATTTAAAAATACTAACCGGGTCTATGGGGTCCACTAGGTCCAACCCGACGGGTTCCGAGTACGGGACGGATTTCGAATTTTGACAAACTTGTATTAGATCTGCCCCCTTGCCATCCTTAGTTGTGTGTCTTTAGTTGTTTAGGGTTGGATGAGTTTGGTTGGAAGAAAAAAAAAAAAAAGAAAAAAAAGGAACTACAAGTATATTCAACTAAAAAAGTTTATGTTAGGAGTGGTGGAGATCTTTTATGGCACATACAATCACATTGATAATAAGTATTACGGACATGTAGGGTTGTAAATGATTTGATACAAATTGAACATATTATTGTTTAAATTTGTTTGAATTATTATCGAATTTTAAAAATTGTATTTGAATTTGATTTTATTATTGATACAATCGAGCTCCAGTGAGATATAGTGCGGCCAAACACGATCGAGGTCGAATAATTTAACATTTTTAAGTATATTTTATGACTTATAGTTTCACGTAAAAGAATAAACATACCACATCAACTAATGGGACATACATTATATAATGTTCGTGCGATAATATCATACGGTAAAAACACTTAATTAATACAAATAATAATTGTTCTCCAATTGCAATTATGGGAGTATATTATCAATTGCATTGAAGTCAATTATTTAACGTGATTATTAGACTTGAAATGTATTACTAAGGCATATGCTTAGCTATAAAATAGTTCTGAAAACAGATAGTTCACTGGAATTAATGTAGGATTTTAATGAATCTGTGTCTCCTTCATGTGTTATGCTTGCCCAAAATGTTGGGGGATGACAATTGACATGTGTACCGACAATGATTCTTAGTAATATATTGGAATCATTAACATTACAAATGTCTTAATTATTACAATGAAATTGGAAATTAACATGGTCCACCTGGATTATTGATTAACACATGTTGGCCAGTAATAGAGTGAGTAGGGATTTAACGTGCTTTGTGGAACATCGGATCTAGGGGTGCAAACGAGCCGAGCTCGGCCAAAACTTCGGGCTCGAGCTCGAGCTTGACGAGCTTGTATCATACAGGCTCGAGCTCACACTCAGCTCACGAGCTCAATTTTTTTTTTGTTTTTTGCTAAAACAACGAAAATATATGGACTATTCTATATTGGAATACATTATTCAAAAATTTAATATGACCTACAAAGAAAACATTCACAAAAAGCAATATGATAAAAGAATTAAGTTCAATGCTCAAACTAACAAGTAGTGGATTATTGTGGTGGATATTTAATATAACATAAAATTCATATGAATTGTACTAAATTGTTTATTAAACTTCTTTTTAGATAATATAAATTAAAATACCATATTTTAATACCATCTAATATATGATGAATTTTAAAATAAATGCATTTTGTTATAGTAGATATTGGATTTATAACGATAAAATTCATATGAATTGTATTAAATATATTTTTTACAAAAAAATTGTCAAAACGTACTAAATTACTGATTAAGCTTGTTTCTAGATAATATAAACCAAAATATCATATGTTAATATCATCTAAAACTTAAATATAAGATATTGTAATAATTCTAATATATGGTAAATTTTGAAATAAATGCATTTTGTTGTGGTAGATATTAAAATTATAACGATAAAATTCATACAAACTATCTTGAATATTCATTTTAAAAAAAATTATCAAAACATATTAAATCGTTGATTAAGCTTGTTTTTGAGATAATATAAACTAAATTATCATAGTTTAATATCATATAAAACTAAAATATGACATATTGACTAATAATTTACTATATGATGAATTTCGACACAAATGAATTTTTTTGCATTGAATATTATAATGTAACAATAAAATTCATATGAATTGTATTGAATATTTATTTAAGAAAATATCAAACTCGTACTAAGTTGTTGCTTAAGTTTGTTTTTAGAATATATAAATAAATATATCATATTTTATTATTATATAAAATTAAAATAAAAGATATATTGATTAATAATTCTAATATATAGTGAATTTTTAATATAAACTTAATATGATACTAAAATGTACTTAAATATATAAATATATGTATAAATAAAAAAAAAAAAAAAGGTGTGAGCTCGCGAGCCGGCTCGCGAGCTCACGAATACAAGCAATTGAGCTCGAGCTCGCTAGGAGCTCGAGCTCGAGCCGGCTCGGCTCAACTTGCACCCCTAATCGGATCTAAGGACTGTTTATTTTTATTTTCATTTCACATTTTTTAATGAACACAAGTGCATGGTCATTTTTTTTTAGGTATATTTACATGTGTACATGCATCCTGATCTATTGTCTATTTACACAAATCATCATTATCTTTTGAGAATTACACATATACCTATTAGAAACGTCAACATTATTTATACAAATCACCAAACGATTTTCAAAAATTACACATGCACTCCATAGAAACATTAACATTATTGTACAAACCACCTCTAATTTTTTACTGCTAGAGATGATTTATGTAATTATGCAAAAAATAAAAATAATTTCTGTAAATTAACCATATAAGGGGTATAAATATAATCATCCCTATTTTCTAAAGAAGTATTAAATATTAGTATGGGCAGCTGAAAATTCACGTTAGCAAATAAAATAATATGAAACCAAAAAGCCTCAAAGTGGAATTAAGAAAAAGAAATCCTAAAATGCTTCTTTCGGTGCAGTTTATGCTAAATATCAATGTAATAATATAGACCCAACGAATCAAATATGAGACAAATTAAAATACATGTGTCACTTTTATTTATTTATTTTTTCTAACACATGCCCATCCATCCCTACTCAGGCCCATTTATGATAATATTATATATAAAAAAATTATAAATATATAATCAATGGCGGTACACTTGCAAAAATACTATGGGTCCCTGGGCTTGTGAATTATATTTTTTTTTAAAATTTTTTAAATTAGTTGCTAGCTGGGCTGGTGACCTATGACCGTTGGCCCAGGTAGCGACCCGAGTTCGCTATTTAGGCCAACCCATTGTTTTTTATTTTTGATATTTTTAAATTGTAATAATTTAAATAAAAAAACAATTATATATTTAATTAATAAAATGTTAAAATATAATTAATTTGTATAAACCAATAAACCAAAAAGTTACATAAAAATGTGTATTCACCTAGCTAGAATGGCGATCCATGTTTTTTTAAAAAAAAAAAAGTTAGTTAATTTATTTACTTAATTTATCAATTCTTATTATGCAATTAATTTTTAATTTACTACTAATTATACAAATCTTGAAATGTTGTTCAAATCGCAAATAATCAACGAGTAGTACGAGATATGACCCCTGAAAATTTATTGCCACAACAGGATGTTCCGTCCACATCCTATTCCTATAGACAAACGCGAAGTTGTAGCAGGAGATCAACTAGTATAGTAGAAAGAGATACAATTGAGGTTGACATAGCTGGCCTACTGTGTATACATATCAGTTTTTAACTCAAGACTGTTGCGTGCCTGAACCACCACAATATGATGATTGGTTCCAAACAACTCTATACATGCCAATACATACACAAGGTCATTACACAAATATTGAACTTGATCTTAGTCTTGGCATCGGTCAAACATATGTACCAGTACATAATGTTTCACCTATCCAACATTTAATTCATGTAGTATCCAACAGAGTCGATCTCTACAGCATCATCAAGTCGATTTCCAATTCAGGCTATGATGATTAATAACAAAATGAACCAACAGAAACATCAAGCCAGGAAAGACGACGATGTAGGTGACAACCCCAAAGGCGTAATTGTGGGACTAGCGGAACACTACAAAAAAAAAAAAAAAAAAAAAAAGACGTTATTGGGATTTCTGCAATGACCAACATTTCTCCCAATAGCCACCCAATTTGGGACGGGTTTGGGATGATTTTGAACAGATTTGGAACGGAAGCTCTTGCTCCGGCAAGTACCGTCCCAAAATAAAAGGTTCATCCCTAATGCCTTCCCAAAAGAAGACCACCAAAAGTAACCATCCCAAGTGTCGTCCCAAGCTTTTGGCAGGTAATGGTTTGTGACGAAGTTTGGGATGACATGCAAACCGTCCTAAGTTTGGGACGACATGTGGGACGACTTAAAATTTATTTGGGATGGTCTGCCGATGATCAAGTTTTGTGAAGGAATGTTATTCAAAATGCAGTGCCAAATGCCGTCCCAAAATGACATTCCTTTTTGTCCTGTAATAATAACCTAATTTTTCGAATACGATATATTTGACGTATGTTATCTGGATTAGCTTCAAACTTCAAGTAAAGTTATATGACCTCAATGTGATATTTATGGGTTAGATTTAAAATTGGATGATTTCATCGAATAATTCAATATAATGATAGTTGATTACAACAACGATCTTATAAGTATAAACATTCAATGATCTTATAAGTAAACATATAATGGTTTTTTAATCTTTACACATGTTGATTACAAGAATTTTAATATTATTTTTTACACAATTAGGTTCCCTAAATATATATATTTTTATTTTTTTCTATTTTTTTCAAATTGATAAATAATTTTAATAAATAATTTTAAAATGGTGTTTGGGATAATATTATTATATTTGGGACGGTGATTTGGGACGGTTAGCTCGCAACCATCCCAAAATGGCGCTCCTCTTCGTCCTTTAATAATAGCCTAATTTTTCAAATGCAATATCAACATTTGTTATCTGGATTAGCTTGAAAGTTCAAATAAAGTAATATGGCATCAATGTGATCATATCTAACGGTCGAATTTGAAATCGGACGATTCGATCAATTGATTCAAATGATGGTTGATTACAGTAACATACTTATAATTGTGAATATTCAATTATAGTATTCGTTCTTAGTGAACACATGAGAAAAAAAAATACTTATGTTTTTCATGCAATTCAATTATGTCGTAAAACACAGATATATTACTCCATTATACAATTGGGTGCCTCGCAGGAACATGCCTCACAGTTAACGCCCTGGAGGAGGGTGCCTCATCAGCTGCTAGTGTTGCAGCACTAGAGGAGGAGGAGCTTTGGGCCGAGCGGCAGGGGGGGAAGGAAGTAGGACCGAGCCTTTGGCATGGGGTCCAAGACATTCACATCAGATGACGCTCGTTCGTGGACCATAGACCATAGAGCTTCAACGTCCACTGCCGCCCCAAACCTCCCTTCTCAACACAGATTCAGGAAATCAAACTTATTTTGGGCGCGATCTTCGACAAGATGCGGATCTCGACGTTGCTTCCCGACCAGCCACTAGAAGTCCCACTCCTATCCTCGACTGTTGACGCCGCATTTGAGGAGTCTACACATCAGCTAATCGAGGATGATGCAGACCCTAAGCCCACCAACCGGCAACTGCACCAGTCGTTAGATTAGGATTTTATGTTTTTGTTTTGAAATTCAGATTGTAAATAATGCAATATGTTTTGGTTAATTTTAATTTCTTTCTTATGGAAAATGTTGTCTTCAATTACAGATTTAATACAATATTAAAAAAATAATGTAGAAACAAAAAAAAGGTCTTTTTTTAGTGGGTATTATTAAAATTTATAATTATATTTTTTATATAAATTTTTGAGTTTATTAGTTGTTTACAAATTAATTATAAATTTGTATAATTAGAATTAGTAAGTTAAAATATTAATTATATAATTAGAATTAATACATCAAGTAAATAAATTATCTAATTCTTTTTTGAAAAAAAGAAAATGGGTCGTGAGCCCAGCTAGGTGAATACACATTTTTATGCAATTTTTTCAGTTTATTAATTATTACAAAATAATTATTTTTTAAAATTTTATTAATTAAAATATGATTAATTTTTTATTTAAATTATTACAATTTTTTAAAAAAAAACTGGTCGACCTAGGTAGTGAACTCGGGTCGCAAGCTGGGCTGGCGACCTATTTAAAAAAAAAAAAGTAGATTGCTAGCCCAGCTAGCGACCCACGGTATTTTTGCAAATGTACCGCCATACACTTAAAACTATTTTATATAATATTATTATAAATGGGCCTCCCTACTCATGCACATTGGTGCGGATTTTTTATCACATTTTTTGTCACATATAAATATGGCACGAGTAAGTAATTAATGCGTGTTTCTTTTGAAGTTAAAAAATAATTAAATTATATTATAATTTAAAAATGGGACTGCTATAATACACGTGTTGATCTAATATTAGTATGTAATAGGAAACTGTAATAGAATATTCTTTACCCACGTACATACCTCGAATTTGAATTCCAAGAATCTCCAACAGGAGATTTTGACCCCTTAATCATTGAGTTATCTTTCCCGGGACTCCTTATGTTACTTCTTGAAGTCGGGGGTTTTGTAACACTGAGGTTGAATTAATTTCTCTCACAAGATTTGTAAGTATATGTTGTTTAAAGAAGAGGTAAAGAAATTAAACAGTGAAGACTTACCACAAATGAACTGAATTGACAGTAATATACTGTAAAAATCTCGTTTAATCTGAAACATCAATCCATGAACGTTGAAACACTACATTTTATTCTGCAATATTTATTCTTTGTGATTTCAACCGAGTCTTTTACATTGAATAAATAGAATAAAAAATGACGAATAATACAAATTCAAACAACACGCATGTATCACACAAACCTTAGTAATGATCATTAATTGACAAAAGAATTCATCATCCCCTTCGCTGATCAGAACCTGGAACGCTGGCACTCAGCAGATGTTCCCTGAGGAAACCTCCGAACATCAGCGCAGTAGTTGTAAATCATGTTTTTCTGTTGAACCCATCTCATTCTGTTTCTCCCCTTACCATTCAGCTCCTGAGTCTGAGACTGAAAGCCACATGACCCGCCAGATGTTCCAACGGGGCAACCGTCGATCTTGAAATTCCTGTAGTAGGCAACAAATGGAGCCTTGGTCCAATCCGTCTTGACCCGGCCGCCATGTGTTGCCCAGTCATCTGCGTTCCACAGGCTGCAGTATACTCTCATGGGCTGGCTCGTGGGGAATGGGATTCCCATGGACTTGTGGTTGTTGAATACTCTTATGGAACTGTTGTCCACCAAGAATCTGAAATTTGAGCCAAAATTTTAGAAGCTGATTGTTATGTATGAGAATAGTGGATCAAGAGTAGTTATGTGAAAATTACATGATGCGTTGAGGATGCCAGACGATTGAGTAAGTGTGGAAAGCTGCAGTTGGATCGAACCAGAGATGGAACTGCTGTTCCTTGTCTCCTTTGCCTCCCGCATAAACGTTTGTGTGCACTGTGTATGGCTCTCCACTCACATTCCCCCGAAACTCAAAGTCGATTTCATCGTGTCCTTCTCCCTGAGATGATAACTGCGCATACAATGAAAGAAATAATACTTGAGAAACCAATTCCCTATATAAATGATCAATTCGATAGTTAATGACAATCAAAAGAAAGAATTTGAAGAGTACTGACGAAGAATGTGGTGACAGTTCCAGCAGAATTTCCAGGGACAAGCTTGAGTTGCAAGTCGAATCTTCCATACAAATACTCATTCTTGGACTGAAATCCAGAACCTGAATACTGGTCCAGCGACAGGGACAGGCCCCATCCGCCTTCGAGTATCTTGCCACAGCCGTCTCCCCACGTAATTTCAGCGTCCCTGTAGAAATTAGCGGCGGAAGGGGCCGTGAAACAGGCCAAAACCACAAAAGCTGAGAGCAGCACTGAATTTGCTGCAAATTTAGGATTAGAAAAGATGCTCATTTTTCTGGTAATTCGAAGCAGAAGTGAGAGGAGTTAGTTCTTGAATATGGTGTTGATGATGCATGAAAGCCTCGCAGGACTTTCATCGGATCTAAGGACTGTTTATTTTTATTTTCATTTCACATTTTTTAATGAACACAAGTGCATGGTTATATTTTTTTAGGTATATTTACACATGTACGTCCAGATTTATGGTCTATTTATACAAGTCATCATTATTTTTTGAAAAACTATACATACACCTGTTAAAAACGTCAACATTATTTATACAAATCATCATCGATTTTAAAAAATTACACATGCACTTCATAGAAACATTAACATCATTATACAAACTGCTTCTGATTTTTGACTGTTGGGGATGATTTATGTAATTATACAAAAGACATAAATGATTTATGTAAATAAATCATAGATAAGATGTATAAATATAATTATCCCTATTAATATATACCCTTGTATTTCAAAAATATTATCATAAGAATAGAAGTTAAGAAATATATTTTTTACATGTCAACCAGTCCATAACTAATGACAATGGACCAGGTATAGATGTATATCATTTCTACTTTTTGTATAATTATATAAATTGTTTTTGCCTTTTGTATACATCATTATGACATCATATGATCAGGTAATCAATATATACATCTAAATATATATATATATATATTCAATTTTTTATAAGTTTGAAATACAATTTTTTTTTCTTCTAAGAAGTATTAAATATTAGTATGAGCATCTGAAAAATCATGTTTGCAAATAAAATAATACGAAACCGGAAACCCTCAAAGTGGAACTAAGCCAAAAAAAAAAAAAAGTTTATAAAATGCTTCTTTTGGTGCAGTTTAAGCTAAATATGTTAATGTAATAATATAGACCCAATGAATCAAATTTAAGACAATGTAAAACACATGTGTGATGTTTTTTTTTTTTTTTTTTTTTTTTTAATCCTAACACATGCCCATCCATCCCTACTCAGGCTCATTTATAATAATATTATATATAAAAAAATTATAAATATATCGTCAATGGTGGTACACTTGCAAAAATAGTATGGGTGCCTAGGTTAGTGACCCACATTTTTTTTTTAATTTTTTAAATTGGTCACGAGCACGCTGGCCCAAGTAGCGACCCGAGTTCGCTACTTAGGCTGACTCATTTTTCTTTAATTTTTAAATTTTAATAATTTAAATAAATAATTAACCGTATATTTCATTAATAAAATTTTAAATATAATTAATTTGTAACAATCAATAAATTAAAAAAATTACATAAAAATGTGTATTCACCTAGCAAGGTTGGCGACCCATATTGTTTTTTCTAAAAAAACTTATTTTATTTATTTATTTAATTTATTAATTTTAATTATGCAACTAATCTTTTAATTTACTGTTTCTAATTATACAAATCTTGAAATGTTGTTCGAATCGCAAAAAATCAACGAGTAGTACGAGATATGACCCTTGAAAATTTATTGTCAGAACAGGATGTTCCGTCTACATCCCATAGACAAACGCGAAGTTGTAGCAGAAGATCAACTAGTATAATAGAAAGAGATATAATTGAGGTTGATATAGCTGGCCCATCTACTGTGTATACATCTCAATTTTTAACTAAAGACTGCTACGTGCCTGAACCGCCACAATAAGATGATTGGTTTCAATCAACTCCATACATGCCAATACATACAAAAGGTCATTACACAAATGTTGAACTTGATCATGGTCTTGGCATCAATCAAACATATGCACTAGTACACAATGTTTCACCTATCCAATTTTTATCATTTAATTTATATAGTAATCCAACAGAGTCGATCTCTACAGCATCATCGAGTCGGTTTCAAATTCAGCTATGATGACTAAGAACAAAATGAACCAACAGAACCAACAAGTTAGGAAAGATGACAACCTAGGCGACAGCGCCAAAGGCGCAATTGTGGGACTGGCGGGCCACTACCAAAAAAAGACGTTATTGGAATTTTTGCAACGACCAACATTTATCCCAATAGCCATCCCAATTTGGGATGATTTTAGGACGACTTTGGATGGATTTGGAACGGAAGTTCTTGCGTCGGCAAGTACCGTCCCAAAATAAAAGGTTCGTCCCAAATGCCTTCCCAAAAGAAGACAAAAAAAGGGGTTAAATGCAATTTGCCCCCCTGTGTTAACCAAAAAGAGCAATTACCCCCCTGTGAAAAAATAACTAGCAATTTACCCCCCTGTGTTATTCAAAATGCAGCAAACAACCCCCTCACAGGGGGTTTATTGCACATTTTGCATATCACAAGGGGGGTAATTGCATTTTTCCCCACAAAAAAGTAATTGTCCCAAATCATGCTAAATGTCGTCCCAAGCGTTTGGTCAGTAAAGGTTTGTGACGAAGTTTGGGACGACATGCAAACTGTCTTAAGTTTGGATGACATGTGGGACGACTGAAATTTATTTGGGACAGTCCGCTGACGACCAAGTTTTGTGAATGCCGTCCCAAAATGACATTCATTTTTGTCCTATAATAATAGCCTAATTTTTCAAATACGATATATTGACATATGTTGTCTGGATTAGCTTGAAACTTCAAGTAAAGTTATATAAAATCAATGTGATCATATCTAACGATCAGATTTAAAATTGGATGGTTCCATCGAATAATTCAATATAATGATGGTTGATTACAACGACGATCTTATAAGTATAAACATTCAATGATCTTATAAGTAAACATATAATGTCTCTTTTTTTTATTAGATTTTTACACATGTTGATTACAACAATTTATATATTTTCTTTTACACCATTTGGTGCCCTAAACGTATTTTTTTTATATTTGTTTCCTAAATTTTTCAAATTGATAAATAATTTTAAAAAATAATTTTGGAACAGTGTTTGGGATAATATTATTATATTTGGGACGGCGGTTTGAGATGGTTAGTATGCAACCATCCCAAAATGGCATCCCTATTCGTCCTTTAATAATAGCCTAATTTTTAAATGCGATATCAACATCTATTATCTGAATTAGCTTGAAACTTCAAGTAAATTAGTAATATGGCATCACTATGATTATATCTAACAGTCGGATTTGAAATCGGAGGTTTGATCAAATGATTCAAATAATGATGGTTGATTATAGTAACATACTTATAAGTGTGAATATTCAATCATCGTACTCGTTCTTAGTAAACATATGAGAAAAAAAAATACTTTTGTTTTTCATGCAATTCAATTGTATCGTAAATCATAGATATATTACTCCATCATACAATTGGGGTACCTCGCAGGAGTGTGCCTCACATTTAACGCCCCCGAGGAGGGTGCCTCATCAGCTGCTAGTGTCGCAGCACTAGAAGAGGAGGAGCTTTGGGCCGAGCGGCAGGGGGAAGAAGAGGGACAAAGCCTTTGGCATGGGGTCCAAGACATTCACATCAGATGATACTCACCCGTGGACCACATACCACAAAGCATCGACGTCCACTGCCACCAGAACCTCCCTTCTCAGCATAGATTCAGGAAATCAAGCTTATATTGGGCATATATTCGACAAGATGCGGATCTCGACGTTGCTCCCCGACCAGCCACTAAAAGTCCCACCTCTATCTTCGGCTGCTGGCGCCCCAGCCGAGGAGTCTACACATCAGCTGATCGAGGATGATGCAAACCCTGAGCCCACCGACCGCCATCTGCACCAGTCATTAGATTAAGATCTTTGATGTTTTCGTTTTGGAATTTAGATTGTAAATAATCCAATATATTTTGGCTAATATTAATTCTTTCTTATGAAAATTTTTGTCTTCAATTACAAATTTAGTACAATATGAACAAAATAATATAGAAACAAAAAATGCCATATCAATTTTTTTTTTAAAAAAATTAATTAAAATTTGGAACAGAATTTGAGATGACATTCCGTCCCAAATTTCGTAAGGCCGTCCCAAATTAAAATGAAAACATGTCCCAGACGTCGTCCCAACAATCTTTCCAAACATAATACTCTCGGTTTAAAAATTTCATCCCAATCCGTCCGTAAGTTCGTCCCAAACTATTATTTTAGTTATCCGTCATTTGAAAATATTCTCGGAGGCCTTTGTTAGGCTGTCCCAAAATTTGGGACGGTTAGCAGAAGCCATCCCAAAAAGTTCCGTTCCAACAATGAAATGGGATGACAGACCGTTCTTACATCCGTCCCTACATTCGTCCCAATAAGGTCTTTTTTTAGTGGGCATTATTAAAATTTGTAATTATATTTTTTCTTTTTGTAAATTTTCAAGTTTATTAGTTGTTACAAATTAATTATAAATTTGTATAATTAGAATTAGTAAATTAAAATATTAATTACATAATTAGAATTAATAAATCAAGTATATAAATTATCTAATTTTTTTTTTTAGAAAACTTTTTCAATTTATCAATTGCTACGAAATAATTATATTTTAAAATT
Organism: Sesamum alatum; assembly: GCA_034509735.1. Taxonomy (NCBI): domain Eukaryota; kingdom Viridiplantae; phylum Streptophyta; class Magnoliopsida; order Lamiales; family Pedaliaceae; genus Sesamum; species Sesamum alatum. The sequence goes on along the minus strand of JACGWO010000001.1, from coordinate 45,157,842 downwards.
TTATTAATTAACATATGATTAATTTTTAATTTAAATCATTACAATTTAAAAAAAAAAAAAAAAAAACCAGATCGGCCTAGGTAGCGAACTCGGGTCGCTAGCTGGGCTGGTGATCAATTTTTTTTAAAAAAAAAAGTGGGACCGCTATAATACACGTGTTGATCAAATATTAGTATGTGATACGAAACTGTGATAGAAGATCTTTTATCACGTACATACTTCGGATTTGAATTTCAAAAATCTCCAACGGGAGATTTTGACCCCTAAATCATTGGGTTATCCTTCCAAGGACTCCTTATGTTACTTCTTGAAGTCGGGGTTTTTGTAACACTGAGGTTGAATTAATTTCTCTCACAAGATTTGTAAGTATATATTGTTTAATTTGAAAATATTCATCTATATTTAACTCTATTTTTCTCAAGCAGTGTATCATTGATCACTCTCATATTTTTTGACATTTATTGTTCACTTGATATAGAAAACATTATAATTAATTCACTTAGATTAATCCATAATTTCACACATTTCAGATTAAAGAAGAGGTAAAGAAATTGAACAGTAAAAACCTACAAATGAACTGAATTTACAGTAATATGCTGTAAAAATCTCTTTTAATCTGAAATAGAAATCCATAAACGCTGAAACAATACATTTTATTCTGCAAAATTTATTCTTTATTCTTTGTGTTTTCAACCCAGACATTTACGTACATCGAATAAATGGAATAACAAATGACGAATAATACAAACTCGATCAAACAACACGCATGTATCACATAATTTATTCTTTATTCTTTTTATTCCACATGTTTGCAGGAAAGTTCATCCGCAAACGTTTCACTCTTGCCAGACAGTCTCTGGTGAAGCCGCTGTGGCTGACGAACAAGGTCTGGCGGTAGCTCCACCAATACTGGGACAACAAGGAGTTCAAGACCGAGGCCGTTTAGAACAAGGCCAACCCCACGGCATCCTCTATTGTTTACCGCAGGGGGTTCTTCCTCCTTCGGCATGCACAAGAGGAAGATGATAAGTAATTTTTTTTTAAAGCATTCATCAATATTAAATAAAAACTTGAATAACTGTTCCTTTTTGCACAGGAGGCACGGCTTGATCGACCAGTCAAGCAGATGGAGTTATTCTCCAAATGCTACAAGAAGAAGGCCGACGGCGGCTGGAGCGGGCTGAGGGCAACCGAGGTGGCGGTAAGTACTCAATTATACTTTATTTTTTGGCAATAATAATAAT